>CAWUFW010006161.1:600000-1199771 GCA_963921515.1 Calotriton arnoldi
AACCGCTATTCCATCGGCGTTTCGGCGCCCGGAGGCGATAGAGTGGAGAATCCTTGAACGCCTCCCGGCGTTTATGGTGGTGAGCTCGGGCGCGCCTTGCGGAGTGAGGTGATTCGGCCAGGTTCGAGACTCCCGAGTGTTCCGTGTTTTTGGACGGAAGTGGGGGAGCCTTTCAGAGTGCTGC
Organism: Calotriton arnoldi; assembly: GCA_963921515.1. Classification (NCBI taxonomy): domain Eukaryota; kingdom Metazoa; phylum Chordata; class Amphibia; order Caudata; family Salamandridae; genus Calotriton; species Calotriton arnoldi. The sequence continues at coordinate 600,185 of CAWUFW010006161.1, forward strand.
AATCCTTACACTGAGGCTGCGTCTGGCTTTCCTCACGTGCGCCAAGGAAGAGACACAGCGCATGAAAGGCGCTTCTATTTTGGGATCAGTGTTCGCATTACTAACCGCCCCGAAATAAGCGAAAAAGTTCTTCTCGTAGTATTCAAAGACGCCGTGTGGATCTTTATTGCCATCGTGTCTAAACAACGCTCTGTAGAGCTCATCAAGCTGGGCAGAGAGATGTCTTGTATCTACCAGAGGCTCTGAGCAACGGCGCAAAACGGAATATCCAGTAGCAAAGAGAGGATTATCTGCCGTAAGATAAGTTCCTCCCTCTGATCCAGAACTATATCGATATCTTGTTTTCTTTATTTTTCTCTTTTGTGCCTTTTTAACATAAGAGATCTACCGCTAGAAATTAAGTAAGTACATGACACATAGGGGGGATAGAGGTGCTATAGATAGACAGAAGGGAGTAATCTAATGTGTGTGCTGTGCTTTCACTTACAGGGCGGATGGGGTGGACTGTAGAAGAGAGAGGTCAACATCTTCTGATGACATCCCTAGTCTGCGCCTAGCAGTGGCAACATTATTTGTTTCTTTTTGTCCCTCTTTTTTCCCTTCCCCTTATGGTGGTTTTATCTCTGGAGTATTAGATATATCTACTCCTGGATACTACCACATAGGTGAAGGGATTAACTAGCTTCATCCATCGTTCCTGCTGTACCCGGCTATAAGGTTAGTATTAACCATCCTCTGAGCACGACAACAACGCAGATGCCTTTACATCGCATTCCATTACACGCATTGTGAGGTCAGTAATGGGGTATTATTAAGTTTTAGGGTGGGTATGGGATCCGGGTGTCGGAGATGAAAATTGGGGTTTGCATTTGGGTCAAATATAAAAGTTGGGGTGTGCATTTGGGTCAAAATGATTTTTAGGGTGTGTTGTGGGGGCTCAAAGATGAATTTTAGGGTTCAGGGTTTGCTTTGGGGTGCAAGGGTTAATTTTAGGGATGCACTCACTGAAGTGGGAATAGTAATGTTTACATTTCCGCAATCCAACACCTTCCCTACTGTTGCAATATGCCTAGTATTAGTATGCATTGTAATGGAATGCGATGTAATGGTATGCGTTGTAACTCCATATATACCTTTGGTACACCAGTGGTACGCCCGCTGCGTATGGCTGCACAGCGACCGCCTTTGAGAAGTGCTGCGGGGGGGGGACTGGACAGCTGGGAGGTGGGAAACGCCAGAAAGAACACTGGATGGGGCGTGGATGCGAGGGGTGTGTGTGAGCGGGTGTTGTAAATATTTAAATGAGCGAACTCTTACCTCGAGGCCGGGTCCCGTGTCTTCGTTGCTCCTGCTCTCCTGACTCTGCTTCCAGGAACAGGAAGTAGGCAGCCAGGCTCCCTCCCCTAAGCCAATCACAACGCTGCAATGCGGCGTTGGGATTGGTCATTGTCGCCGGGACGAGGATTTCAGCCAGGGGCTGGAGGGGTGGGCATGTTCTCCATGCAGGTTGTAATGCAGCCTGCATTGCGAACAGGACAGTGCGCATGACTGCTTTGAGTGGCTTAGCGGGCTGACCAAACAGTCACTGCGCACTTGAGTGGGCATGCCACATCGCCCCTGCCCCGCTCCGTGAGTGGAGCAGCCCTACCCACCCTCCCGCCCACAAAGGAAACATGGCATGATTACATCAAGAAGTTATCATCATGTGATGATTGTTCCTCTTCTTGCACTCCTTGAAAGCAGTGGGGCGACACTCTTCCGCCATAGCGGATGAGCCGCCACTGGGGGTGCGTCATCTACAGGTGCTAGGCCTGGGCTACTCGAACCCCGGGCCTCCCCCGCTACGCATCCCACCTTCTCCATACCTGGACATTGACACCATGGCGCAATCTGCTGCACTCTCTCCAAATCTGTGACTCAGCCAGCAGGAGCCTCAGCCAGGTGGGATTTCACAAGCCTGGGTAAAGCAGTCGCCGCCAAGTCCGCTGGTGAACCTCCCGATGCAGTTGATGCAGCAGGGCCCCCTAAGGCGTGAAGTTGCAGCACTCCCGTCACACAAGTTCGGCGCAGCTCAGGGGCCTCACCCTCCACAGTGTCCAGCTAGCGCAACATCATCCGGCCTGTGATGCAGAGAGGTGCCGCCCACTGTTGGTAATCCCCTCCATGTAACCCGGTGTAGTGGTGAATCATAGTATGCGATGCAGACGTCCCTACGTTGGTGTGTAGGAGTGCCTCTACCATTCACAGCTCCAAGGGGCGCAAGGCGGTCTTCTTACACAGGTCAGCAACGTGTCTCCATGCGACCGGCCAGACTTCACCACCAGGTACGGGCGATCGCCGCGCCTCAAGTCTACCGCCACGGCTCATCGACTCCACAGCTCCTCCGCATCCCACTCCAGGCTCCAGACACAGGTCCAGCGAGGCATCCAGGCTCCAGGCACAGGTCCAGCGAGGCATCCAGGCTCCAGGCGCCGGTCCAGCGAGGCATCCAGGCTCCAGGCGCAGGTCCAGCGAGGCATCCAGGCTCCAGGCGCAGGTCCAGCGAGGCATCCAGGCTCTCATCATGGTCATCCTGGATGATTGGTGGCTTGAGGGGGTTGCCGATGTGTGCTGCACTTGGCCCGGGCGGCTCCATTCTGCATTTGTTTTTTTTGCCTATTTTCTATTGGAGGTCGACTGATAGGTTATTTTTTCCATTAGAGGCAAAGAAAACTCACGTTGGGCTGACTAACGTGCGTTTTTTTGCAGCTAATATGCCTTTCGTTGGTTTTCGCCCGCTAACTCCGGAATTCCTATCGCCATCGCGCTAATGTTAGCGGCAGTTTTCGCCACCGACCCCTGAAGCTATCGCCATGTAGCGACGGCTTGTAAATACGTTGCTAACATGGCGATAGTTTTCAGCGGTACGCGGCGGTTAGAAAACTGCCCGCTAACTAACGTTAGCGATAGTTTTCGCCAGTCCTTGTACATATCCCCCCCAGTGTGTTCACCATTCTTTCTGCTACTTTTTGTCATCAGGGAACAAAATAGGCAGCTCAATGGTTTGATTGTCTTGAATGCAGATGCTGCTATGGGGGTAAATAGTGAAGCCCCCCCCTCTGTAGAAAAACACATTGCACCATCAGAGCTTCAGAGTGTGCCACCGGTATGTCAAGTATCTCCAGGTGTTCTTGTGCACTGGTTCCAAAGCATAATCAATCCCTCGTGTGAGCACAATGTTTAGGTCACATATTGATGGTTGTGTGCGGTGTACTCGGAAAACCAACTCACAGTCTTCTACCAAAGCATGTATGACCGGTATCATGAAGAGAGAAGAGCTGTTTTTGGTGACATATATTGACACAGCTGCGATAAGTTGAACATAACTTTTATTATTCCACTTATTTTGGAAACTCAGCACATCTGCAGACTAGATCACCTACAACTGCCTGCCAGAAAATTCTTACGCAATCCAGAACCATATTTATACTCACAAATGTCACCTTTTCCTTTCTACATTCAGTGCGCTATTAAAGTCATACACGGTCGTCTGTCTGCCTTCGCGTGCACACACACACCCACCAAAATGAACCATTACAAATAAATAAAGCTACTAACACATGATCTTCCCTCAACACATTACTTGTTAAAACAAAATCATCAAACTTCACAATTTGATCTTCCTTTTCCAGTTTTAGTCCAATCTCCACTCCGTTTACTATCCTGCAACCTTTACCTATCTGCACCACTCTCTATATATTTCACATTCTTCCATCTGTCTTTATCACTATGGAACGGAATTGTTGTTGCAGCGTTACTTGGTCATACAATTTGTCTTTTCTTGTGACCGATATTACTTGGAGTTTTGCATTTATTAGGTCACCAACATTCACAGCAACAGATTTAGCAGTCTTCTGCACATCCACTCTCTCCTTTGTTTTTTTCTGTCTTTCGTACTCCCTAAGAATATAATTTTCTCTCATCTAACTGCAACCTCTGTGTTCTTCCTAATCAACCAGGGCAGCATGTCATGTTTGGGCCTTATGGGACCATCCAGGAAATGATGTCACAGCCCCAGCAGATGTCATCAAACAAATCAATATTCTAGAATGTTTATTGATGGTGATTGTTAGTGATGCAGGACAGGAGAACTGCTTCTGTCTCTTCACTGGACTGCCCTGAAATACTTGAAATGATACCACTGATGCAGCGCAAAGCTTGTCAAATTTAATTTTACCCTACAAACAACTTTACTTCACTAGGCCCATTTCATTAACAAACCCTCAGTCTCACAATAGTCTCAATAATTTCTCCGATTTCTGCAAACCATGGTCCTCCAATGGATCTTTTTGTTGAGCTGACAGAGACTGGAATACCAAGAAATGTGAGCAATTATTTATGAGGACCTGGAATAAAATAATTGTTACCTCAAACCTAATTTAAACACTTTCTCAACCACAGATACAAACGCCTTGAGACAAGAAATATGACCAAAAGAAAGAGACAAAACTGATAAAGATAACTCATGAAAAACATTTATCTAAAGCCTCGTATTGCATGGACAAGTCAAGAAAAATACATTTTCAATTCAGAATATATAACAAGATTATCGATACAAGTAGTCACACAGCACTAAACAGAAGATTATTAGACAGCTTAAAAATCCTCTGTGGAGAGAAACAGGACAACATTTTGAGGTTCAGTTAATAATCATACAAACCAAAGCAAAGCTGATCGGTTCAAGTTCGTCCTCAGTTAGACCTGGTCAAGTCTGATCTGCAGTACCATATGCCACAGTCGGAAGTCAGATAACCTCTCAGCCGAAAGGTTATTTCCCTGCACACTTTACCAGCCGGCAAGGTACAGGATTTGAGGTCGCAGTTAGATATAGTTCAGATCATAAAAGTCTATTCCACCCAGTGTGGATGGAAAGGGGCAAAGGGAAGATAATAGGAATCAAAAGTGTGTCCAACAGCATGCCAGGCAGGAAAAGAAAACGATAGCCAGCCCCCACTCCTTCTCTGATGGGGCAATTATACCTCCAATGTTCCAGGTTTACACCCCTTAATGTATCAATTCCATCAATCTATGGCGTTCTAATTGGTCACTCAGAGTGGGCTGTTGTGGTGTGATCAGTAAAACACACAAATCGGAGAAAATTAAGTAATCTTTTTTGCAAATTTCATTAAGTTCCATTAAGTTCATTTGTGTTCCTATTTCGTCATTTCCACGGAAGTAGGTGGAGCTTTACTTTGCTTACAGTCCGTCCGTTCCCAGGCTCCTTTGCCTGGGTTTGCAACAATACTGTTACAATTCTATCGAATATGCTTCTTAGAGAGAAGGGAGTCCTGTGTTAGCAAATACAGAAATGAAACTACACAGACAGTTTTCATAGGGCTTAGGTGACTGCCTCACATGATTTTTCATTAATGCACAGTATAAGAAGTATTTGATGCCTACATGAAAATTTAGCTGAATCACTACCGGTTAATTCCATTATAAATCACACAATTTCATATATGCATTTTGATTTTCTTTATTATAGCAGTTATAATTCTTTCAGGTACTACAGCTCAATATTAGGTACTACTAAAAAAATGTTCTAAAGCATTATTTGTACATTATCTTTTATCAACTCATATTATTTATGTGTCACTCTCAATACATGTGTTATTAGGTAAACGTCACAGAAGCTCAGATTTGCAATACGTCAAATCGCTCTAGTTTAGACGATTTTCATTTCAAGAACTTTATTATGCATACATAAATTTTCAGGTGCAAAGCACATTTGACTATTATTATCACACAACTCTCTATGTTACAATGTTATTCTCACAACTCGTAAATACGTTCATGTGTATTTCTCATGTTATCTCTTTAACTTGCGTTTACATTTTCGTATCATCAGTTAGAACACTTTGCATGCTTTTACGATGCAGTATGTATTCTCACGTTTTTCGATTTAGCTGGTTAACATGTCTTCATAAGGAAATATTTATCGTAATGATTTTTTTTACAGGTGAGAATTGATAAAGGTAGACATCAGATAATATCCACGCTATATCAATCCCCCCTGTGATGGCAAATCAAGCCATCACACAATCTTATCATATCATCGTTTGATCACATTCTGATGTCACTTTTAGAATGCAGTTGTCTTCATTCGTTTCAACCTAGCCTGTTCCAAATTTTTCATATCATCATAGAATCCACATTGCCTATTTTCTAATTCAATTTCTGCTCAATTTCTTTTCCTCCCTTTAGTTTCTTCTTCAACTCCTTTATGCTTACAATAACAATATATGATTACTATGAATAGTAGGCCAATAGCAATAGCTATTAGTGGTGTCAGTTTTTTCCCACTAGACTTCCTCCCATTGCTGCAAACCAACTACCCACAGATGAGAATCCCTTCCCAATGGTTTCCCAAGCACCATCAGCCTTTAGCTCTGTTAGTTCTTTCCCTAAGTTAGTAATGTTGCTACTATATCCCTGCAAATCTTTACTTTTGTCAGGGATATAAGTACAACACTGTTGAACCTTTCCCATGCAACAGACTCTGCCTTCTTTTGCCAGAAGTACATCTAAGTGTTACAGCAAACAAATGATGGACGGAATGCTGACAATGCAAACATTCTCCCCCAGTCAAAAGATCTGGGTTAAATCCATCGTTCTTTTGCCCACTACGCCACCCCAGTTTGGACCCAGCCACATGCAAATCAGTCTTGACCCTGAGCCCCATGGGAACAGTCCAGACCGAACTGCCAGGCCAGGTCGCCCTGGACCAGAAACAAGCATCCTGGGACCGGTTTCAGGGTATGTCACCCTTCTTCAGCCAGGCTAGCTTGAATCCAGTGGCACAGTGAGCAAGGGACCCACGTCTGGGAATACCCATCCCACTTAGGGCGAAAAGTGTTACAGCAAACAAATGATGGACGGAATGCTGACAATGCAAACATTCTCCCCCAGTCAAAAGATCTGGGTTAAATCCATCGTTCTTTTGCCCACTACGCCACCCCAGTTTGGACCCAGCCATATGCAAATCAGTCTTGACCCTGTGCCCCATGGCTTGGCAGTTCGGGCTGGACTGTTCCCATGAGGCACAGGGTCAAGACTGATTTGCATATGGCTGGGTTCAAACTGGAATGGCATGGTGAGCAAAAAAAGATGGATTTAGGCCCAGATCTCTGTACTGGGGTGAATGTATGACATTGTTCTGCATTCTGTCCATCAACTGTTGTTTTTGCAGAAGTACATCTAAAGCAAGACGGTTTTGTAAAACCATAGGTCGGATAGCAATCATTTTTTATCTATGACAAGAAATCCACCAGCAGTATCAGTTGACAGTCGATCTACTGCAGTTGAAAGTTTCTGAATTTTGTGTGTATTTAGTTTTACCCCCACTGAGGGTATTATTGCTCCAAAAATATCCCCAATAATTTCTGCAGCACGCATTCCTCTTCTTAAACGTGTGTGTCCTTTCTCATTGGTTCCACTGTTTTCATTTACATCATACATTTTTGGAAAAACTATTCCCTTATAACAGCATTTACACCATTGTTTTGGTAACCTGTAATAATCATTACTCCCACAAATATAATAGACTCCTGGAAATACAGGATCTGCCCCTGCTAAATATTTCCCCCAAACTCCTACAAGTAGGAAAGTATGATCACATTCACTGGAACCAAGAAATGTATTGTTATGATCTGTTTTGCGTCTCAATATGCACAACTTCCCTCTATGTTGTCAATCCAGAGCCATAGCTGCATTCTCCCCCTTTTTCAATTCACCTTCCCTGTGCACCAATGGGGTTATCTTTATTTGTGATTCAGATTTTCTTTTTATCTCCCCTCGTCAATCTTCTACTGAATTTATAAAATCATTTTCTACACTATGTAAAGCACAAGTCAGATTATGTTGATGCGCATATACCGTATCTATGGTTAAGGTAGGTTGGAAAAATTCTCCCATTATTTCAGCATTCCGTGCGTCTGGTACAACATTTAAATTTTTCTTTACTGGAACTTCTGAAAAGATCAAATCATCATTTGAATAATAATATTGAAATTGTCCTTTACAATAGAATAAACTTGTAAAGTACACTACAAAAAATGCCATAGGTTAGAGGTAAGTGATGATAGGTCACTCCCTCGAACACAGAAGAAGGTAATTGCATGCACACATAACAGTCTCTCACATCCATGGTGTCCACGTACTCATAGAGGAGTTTAGTAAACATGTTTAGTGAGAAATCATTAATAGACTGATCATGATGTAAATTTGCGTTTGTTAATTCCTAAGTCACAACTACTTTCTTGAACCTTTATTGTTTCAGTACTGGTAGTCAGTAACATGAAGGTTAGAATTCAGATAAACATGATGAGGTAAGTATAGTATTATCAATAACAAGACAAATATTACAACAAAAGCAGTTAAGAAGCAAGCACATATACATTTTCACCTTAGTGAAGACGGATTTGGATCTCCCAACTCAAATCTAGAGGTACTCATTTTTTTTTTTTTATAGAATGCTTTACATCATAAGGGTTGACAGGAGTGTTTCTTTCAGGTCTGGTCACATACTTTTCTTCTTGTCGATTCAATATTCTTTTTGGCCTTTACTTCTCTAGCACCTTTACAACAGTTCCTTCAAGGTGGTTTTTGTAAGTTGCAATCTTGGAAGCAAAAAGCGTATTATTCCTTCTCCCAGTCGTTTGCAGCTGCTAAATAAGTCGACTCTAGAGCTGCATATCGTTGACTTGGTATTCTCGCTCTTTTTGTTCTGCGCACTGCAGTTTCCTCTCCGTCTGTGTCACTTTGCACAGATGGACTTGAGACTTCAATCACAGTTGAAGGTATTCTTCCTGCGGTCAGTATGTGTCTCAATCTTTCAGATTTTTTGGGCCAACGATCTTCCTTTCTCACTCGTTTTCTGATACACTGTTCACATTACCTGAGTCAACACTTCGCTTAGTTAGATCCCCTTCTGTCTGACTCTTGTTACCAACCAGGACCAACTCCCCTTGACTCTCGTCTGAACCTGTGTTTCGAGACCCAGTAGCAATCGCTCCTTCTACTTTGTGATCGATCTGAATGGGGCGTCTCTCTGTCACCACCAGTTCGTCCACTAAAGATCCCACCTTTTCAAGAGGACATGAGACTCGACGAGTGTGGGCGGGATGCACCCAGTTAGGCAGACTACCACATTTCACTGCAGTTGTGGTTACAAGTATCACTTAATAAGGCCCATGCCAACGAGGTTCCAGGCAGGATTTTCACATGTGCTTCTTTACCAGAACCCAGTCACCTGGGCACAAGTCATGCCACTGCTCCTGTTGTACTGTAGTTGCGACTTCTCCAACCTGCTGAGACACAGAATGTACCACATCAGCCAACCCTTTACAATAATCGAGTACCAAGTCATCAGTAATATTCACAAGCTGATTTGCTGGGACTGTAGGCTGCCACATAGCCCTCCCCAAAATTATTTCGTGAGGGGACAGTCCAGTTCTTCTGTCTGGGATACTTCGCAAACTCATCGACCCCAAAGGCAAAGCATCGAGCCATTTCAGGGAAAGGTACGCAAACACCTTTGCCAATCAGGACTTTATGGTTCCATTCACCTGTTCAACCACTCCAGACGCCTCAGGCCGATAGGCACAATGCAGTTTCTGTTCAATTTGCAATGCAGCACATGGCATTCATTTTACTTCATTATTGAAATGTGCACCTCTATCTGATTCTAAAGAGGTCGGAAATCCAAATCGTGGGATCAATTCCCTAAGGAGCAGTTTAGCTACTGTTAGACTGTCATTGCGTCTTGTGGGGTAGGCTTCCACCCAACGAGAGAACAAACACACAATCACAAGGACGTATTTTAATCCATTGCACGGATGCATCTCAATAAAATCAAGCTGCATACGGGTACTCCTGATTTTCCCAAATGACTTGTACTGACCAATGTTTTTCTTCCTGCATTTTGTTGTTGACATGTCACACATCTTTGACACAAACTTTCTGCAGTGGCTCTAAATCGGGGTTATACCAGGTCTGTCGAAAGAGACGTAACATAGCATCTCGCCCCACGTGTGCTGGACCCTGGCAATTCCTCGCCATATGTGACAACAGACTATCTGGTAGGATTGGCCTCCCATCTGTGTACACCCAAACTTCATCCTCTTGTCGACGAATGCACCTTGCTTTAATCCACCCTTCTCTTTCAATTTGGGGTACTACATCTTGTAATTCTTTAATCTCTTCCCAGGTTTCTACAACTGAAAACATTAGTCTGCACTCCGTGTCATCAGTCTGTTCTTTCAAAGATTCCCCATTAAATGTGTAAGAATTTAGAGCACAATAGCGTGCAGTCTCATCTGCATAGCGATTGCCAACGGTCACATAATCGTGACCAGTTCAGTGTCTGAACACTTCACCACTGCGATCTGTGCTGGCAGTTGTAGTGCCATCAGTAGGTTTTTTACACTCTTTCCATTTCGTATAGATGAACCCGAAGTGGTCATGTACCCACATTGAGACCACAACTGCCCGAAATCGTGGACAACCCCAAAACCATATTGACTGTCTGTACATATGGTTACTCTCATTTGTTCAGTAATGCTGCAAGCCCTGGTAAGTGCAATCAATTCAGCCACTTGTGGTGAATACACTACTTTCAACCACAATGCTTCTACTACACCCACCACAGTACAGATAGCATATGCAGCTCGCAAGGTACCTCCGGAATCTCTCAAACAGGATCCATCCACAAACAGAACATGATCTGACTCAGGCAACGGGACATCTTGGATGTCAGGACTAGGTTTGGTACACAGTTCAGTCACATCCAAACAATCATGATCCACTTCATCCATCACAACTTCATGACCTGGCAATGGCATCAAGGTAGCTGGGTTCAAATTTGTGCATCTTGTCACAGTCACATTTTCTGCTCCCAAAATCACTTGCTCATATTTGGTTAACCGACTATTTGTAAAATGTTGTGTTCTAGTTCGACTAAGCAGAATCTCAACAGAATGAGGTACATACACTTTCAACGGATGACCCATCACAATGTTCTCACACTGCTCCAGACTCACACATGTGGCAGCAACAGCCTTCAAACATCCAGGCAATGCAGCAGCTACAGGATCTAAAGTAGCTGAAAAGTTCAACAGGTCTGCGAGCAGTTCCATGCATTTGCGTTAGAACTGATAGTGCACAACCTTCGTGCTCACTGCAGAACAATGTAAAACTCTTGTTAAAGTCAGGCATTCCCAATGCTGGAGCTCGACACAAATTATCTTGCAGTTCGTGAAAAGAGTGCATGCATTCCTCATCCCAGGGAATGGTATCAGACACAACCTTGTGTGTAAGCCTCTGAAGTGGCTTGGCTATCAGGGAAAAATTTGGTATTCACTACCTACAATAACCAACCATTCCCAGAAACATGCGAACCTCCTTTTGGGTGCTTGGCAGATTCATCTGCAAAATAGCAATGGTCCGATCAAGTGAAACCTTCCTGACTCCCTTTTCAATATGGTGTCCCAAATAAAGAACTTCTCTTTTGCAAAATTGGATTTTTGCAGGTGACACCTTATGTCCACTTAATGCCAAATGATTCAATAAGGCAATAGTGTCATAAACGCAAGCCTCTTTTGTACCGGATGCGACCAACAAATCATCTATGTATTGCACCAGCAGAGAGTGATTTGGCATTACCAGTGATTCCAAATTTCTCTACAGTATTTGATTGAAAATCGAAGGACTCTCTGTATACCCTTGTGGAACTCTGCACCATGCCAAGACACGGTTCTGAACCAGAACGCAAACAAAAATATTGGCTATCCGGATGCAAGGGGATCGAGAAAAAGGCTTGACATAAGTCAATCACTGAAAACTGTTCAGCTTCACAAGGAATCTGATATAGAATCACAGAAGGATTTGGTACAATTGGACAACATGGTATCACAATTTGATTTATTTTTCTTAAATCCTGGACAATTCTATATTTCTCATTTGGTTTTCGAATTCCCATGAATTACACAGGCTGCCCAAAATCTCTTGCAGAATTCCTTACTCGATCAGAGTTTCGATCAAAGGTGTTATGCCTGCAATGGTTTCTGGACTCAGATTATATGCTAGAGTTCTAGGCATTTCTGCATTTGACTTTACTGTGATTCAAGTTGGAGCTACTTCTTTCATGAATCCAATATCTTTTCCTGTAAAGTCCCACACCTCCAGTAAGACTGTATCTCGCAATTCAAGGGGTAAATTATTTTCAGTAAGGGATATAATCCTTCTACTTCTATCTTTTGTTTGGCCACATCTTCATCTGGTGTATGGAATTCTATTCCCTTTTGAGTACAATAGATGGAACAATTAATTTTGCATAATAAGTCTCGCCCTAATAAATTCACTGGACTAGAATCACACACCACAAACTTGTGCAGATCTTCAAAAGACCCAATTTGTACTTGTACAGATTCTGTCACTGGGGTCGATATCAGTTGATTTGACACTCCTACAACTTCTATTCTTTCTCCCGAGAGGGGTAGGTTGAGATTTTCCACAGTTCTCACAGTGGAACGGGTAGCACCAGTATCTACAAGGAATGAAATAGGTGTTCCATTTACCTTGCCATCCACATAGGGACCATTCTGATCCACCTCTAAGGATGCCCAAGCTCAAATTCTTCCTCCCCTCTCAGGCACCGTCATTGGGACATTTCCGAGTCACTGTCATCAGTCTGCATCAAATACTGTGATGCTACTTGCGCATTCAAATTTACCTGATCATTTTTATGAAAACCCATGTTAGCATTGTATCTCTGTACTTGTCCATTCAATTGAGGCATAGGAGCTTGTGGACTATTCTGGTTTTGACCTCTAAATCTCTGCACTGATTGATTCGACAATTCATTATTTACCTGAGACTGTACAATTCCGCTTGTACCTGTCTGTCCTTCTCCCTGATTAACTGTTCCAAACTTACACTCGCATTTTAAATGCCCAAACTTGCAGCAAATGTGACATGGATGAGTCTTTTTCAACGCCTCTATTTGTGACCCCCTTCCTCTTCCCTGAGGCACAAAAGTCTGCAAAGGACTTCCTGCTACACCGCGCATTCCAGTAGTCGTCTGACCATTTCCCTGTACCAAACCTGAAAAATCTGAATCAAAACCCACATATCCTTTCTTGGTTGCTCTCATTCATGCCAACATCAATTTCTCTTTTAATTTCTTATGACACAAATCAATGTCGTCTCCACAATATTTCGCATAACGAAGAATGTCATCAATAGGCTTACTTTGCCAACAGATCAAATGTAGTTGTATCATAGCATTATTTCATGTCTTAATCCAAAAACAAACCGATATACAAAATGTCCCATCTCTTTTTCCGACACATTCTCGATTCCGCTATATCGCTTGAATGCCTGCAAAAGCCTTTCGTAATTGCATGCACTGTCTCCTTTAATTCCTGTGTAGTACTGTCTATTTTTACCCAATCGGTTTCTTTTGGTTAAATCTTTCCTTTCAGATAAGTAATAACCTGATTATACTTTCTCATCACTTCCACCGACAGCGCACCAGTTTTTGAATCCCTCGCAGGCTCTGTGTCTGGCCAATCAACAGCAATTTTATATTCAGTCCACAAATTAGTTGGTACTACAATATCAAACAGAGTGTCCAAATCTTTCAACAAAACCTTTGAAACCTTTACAAATCTTTCCACTTGCTTGTACAATTCAACAGGCTTCTCCCTCAATTTTGGAAAGTCATTAGTAAAAGACAAAATATCCTGTCTATTCCAAGGGACTTGAACATATCCACCTCCTGGTACTTCTCTCATAGGATATGCTGTCGCTTCTGCCTCTCCCTTCTCTTTTTCCATCATTGGGTATGGAGGCAAAACCATTGCCACATCTTCTTTCTTTTTGGCCCCTTTGCCTTCCCATCTTTCTACTTCTCCCCATCATTTCAAAGTAGTTAACAGTTCTTTGATCTGTAACCTCTTTCCTGAGGGGTGTAGACTTTCTAAATCTGTGTCATTAAAATCCAATCTATATGTGCTTTTTTTAACCCCTTCTATGCTCATGACAGAATGGTTCAGTCATGAGCACAAGTTCTAGAGTGCTCATGACGGAACCATTCCGTCATGAGCACCTGCTCAGGAAATCCCTCTGCTGCAGACAGCAGGGGGATTTACCATTTATTTTTTTGCCTGGGGAGGTGGGGAAGAGCTTCTCCATCCTCCCCAGGCCTATTTTTGATTTTCATTGCAATGACGATCGCGCGCATGGCGCGCGATCGTCATTGCAATGAAAACGAAACTGAAACTTAGTTTCAGTTTCTCAGTTTCGGTGCTTGTGTGGCTATCTCAGCCCCCCGAGCACCGAAAAAGATGGGAGAGGTATCGTTGGAAAGGGGAGAATCTCCCCTTTCCAATGGTACCCTTCCCTTGTGGTTCCCTGCTTGGGGGGGCAGAAAGCCCACTAGGAACCAGGGATTTTTTTTTATTGACGTTGGGGTGGGGGCTACCCAAAAAGGGCATGGCAATGCCCCCACAGAGAAATGTCAGTCTTTCTGCCTCCCCTGGGGGGAAGATGGGGCAGTAGCCCCCAATCTGCCCCCCGGGGGGGGGGAGAAAGCCTACTAGAAACCAGGGATTTTTTTTTTATTGACGTTGGGGTGGGGTTGCCCAAAAGGGTCATGGCAATGCCCCCACTCCCCCCCCAGAGAAATGTCAGTCTTTCTGCCCCCCCAGGGGGCAGACGGGGGCAGTAGCCCCCAATCTTCCCCCGGGGGGGCAGAAAGCCCACTAGAAACCAGGGATTGTTTTTTTTTTATTGACGTTGGGGTGGGGGCTGCCCAAAAAGGGCATGGCAATGCCCCCACCCCCCCAGAGAAATGTCAGTCTTTTACAGCCCCCATCTGCCCCCTGGGGGGGCAGAAAGCGCACTAGAAACCAGGGATTTTTCTTTTTTTTTTTACGTTAGGGTGGGGGCTGCCCAAAAAGGGCATGGCAATGCCCCCACCCCCCCAAAAAAATGCAACAGTCTTTCTGCTCCCCCCAGGGGCAGATGGGGGCAGTAGCCCCTGATCTGGCCCCGGGGGGGACAGAAAGCCAACTAGGCACCAGGGATTTTTTTTTTCTATAATGTAGGGGTTGGGGCTGCCCAGAATGGGCATGATAATGCCCCCACCCCAAAAACAATTACCACAGTCTTTCTGCCCCTCCCCGGAGGCATATTGGGGCAATAACCCCTTATCTGCCCCCCGCTGGGGGGTAGAAAGCCCTCTAGGCCTCAGGTATTTTTTTTTTTTTATTCAGGGTTGTGGTCAGCCCAGAATGGGCATGCCAATGCCCACACCTCCCCATAAAAATGCCACAGTCTTTCTGCCCCCCGAGGGGCGGATGGGGGCAGTGGCCCCTGATCTGCCCCCCCGGGGGGCAGAAAGCCCACTAGGCGCCAGCGATTACGCTGGCTTATTTTATGCGTTGGGGTGGGGGCTGCCCAGAATGGGCATACCAATGCCTCCACCCCCCAAAAACATAGCCACAGTCTTTCTGCCCCCCTTGGGGGCATATCGGGGCAAACCCCCCCCCCCCGATTCCCCGCCAGGGCGGCAGAAAGCCCACTAGGCACAGACTTGTTTTTAGCAATGTGCCTACCTGTGAATTTTGGGCCCTAGCGCAGCTGGCACATAGGGAAACCTAGCAAACCTGTACATTTTTTTAAACTAGACACCAAGGGGAATCCAGGATGGGGTGACTTGTGTGCCTCTCACCAGGTTCTGTTACCCAGAATCCCTTGCAAACCTCAAACTTAGTTAAAAAAAAACACATTTTCCTCACATTTCTGTGATGGAAAGATCTGGGATCTGCTTGGATCCACAAAATTCCACCCACCCCGCATTTCCCAAACTCTTCCGAGAAAAATGGTACCTCACTTGTGTGGGTAGGCCTAGTGCCCGCGACAGGAAACGGCCGAAAACGCAACGTGGACACACCACATTTTCACAGTGAAAACGGACCCTTTTTTTGCAAAGTGCCTAGATGTAGATTTTGAACCCTAGCTCTGCCAGCACCTAGGAAAACCTAGCAAACCTATATATTTTTGAAAACTAGACACCCAGGGGAATCCAGGATGGGGTGACTTGACTGGCTCTCACCAGGTTCTGTTACCCAGAATCCCTTGCAAACCTCAAAATGTGTCAAAAAAACCACATTTTCCTCACATTTCTGTGGTGACAAGTTGTGGAATCTGCGTGGATCCACAAAATTCCACACACCCCGCATTCCCCAAAGTCTTCTGAGAAAAATGGTACCTCACTTGTGTGGGTAGGCCTAGTGCCTGTGACAGGCAAAGGCCAAAAACCTATTGAGGCGACTTCAAAATTACCTATCACAAAACAACCTGGTTTTGCAAGGGGGGTCCCATGAGTTTTTGGCCCCGGGCTCGGCAGCCATCTAGGGAAACCTACCAAACCCACACATTTCTGAAAACTAGACACCCTGGGGAGTCCAGCAAGGTATGGCTTGCGTGGGTCCCCCAACATTTCTCTACCGAGAATCCCCTGCAAACCTCAAATTTAGCTGAAAAAAATCCCTTTTTCTCAAATTTCAGTGTGGGAAAGTTCTGGAATCTGCGTGGATCCACAAGTTTCCTTCTACACAGCATTCCCCCAGGTCTCCCGATAAAAATGGTACCTCACTCGCGTGGGTGGGTCAAGTACCCGCGACAGGCAAGGTCCCAAAACCTATTGAGTCGACATCAAAATTACCTATCACAAAACAACTTGGTTTTGCAAGGGGGGTCCCATATGTTTTTGGCCCCGGGCTCGGCGGCCACCTAGGGAAACCTACCAAACCCACACATTTCTGAAAACTAGACACCCGGGGGAGTCCGGCAAATTATGGCTTGCGTGGGTCAACCAACATTTCCCTACCCAGAATCCCCTACAAACCTCAAATTTTGTTGAAAAAATCTATTTTTTCTCACATTTCTGTGTGGGAAAGTTGTAGGATCACTGGGCTGACACAAATTTCCTACCACCCAGCGTTCCCCCAGGTCTCCCGATAAAAATGGTACCTCACTTGTGTGGGTAGGCATAGTGGCTGCAACAGGAAATGGCCCTAATCGTACTGTGGAGACTTCAAAATTACCTATAACAAAACTACCTGGTTTTGGGGGGGGGCGGCACCTGGGGTTTTGACCCCGGGCTCGCCGCCATCTAGGGAAACCTACCAAACCCACACATTTCTTAAAACTAGACACCCTGGGGAGTCTAATGAGGTATGGCTTGCGTGGATCCCCCAACGTTTTCCTACCCAGAATCCCCTGCAAACCTCAAATTTAGCTGAAAAAAACACATTTTCCAAATATTTGTGTGTGGAATCACCGTGGCGGCACAAATGTCCTACCCCACAGCATTCTCCTTAGTGTCCCAAGTAAAATGATACCTCACTTGTGTGGGTGTCCAATGCAGAATTGGCTAAAAACTTTTTTTTTTTTAAATGTAGCGCTTAGAATTCTCAGTGCTATACCCTTATTCCCTATGTTTTGGGCTCTTCCCAGTCACAGGCCCTTGCCCCACCCACACAAGTGAGGTATCATTTTACTTGGGAGACTGAGGGGAACGCTGTGGGGTAGGACATTTGTGCCGGCACAGTGATTCCACCCAAAATATGTGGAAAATGTGGGTTTTTTCAGCTAAATTTGAGGTTTGCATGGCATTCTGGGTAGGAAAACGTTGGGAGATCCACGTAAGCCATACCTCGCTGGACTCCCCCGGGTGACTAGTTTTCAGAAATGTGTGGGTTTGGTAGTTTTCCAAGATGGCCGCCAAGCCCGGGGCCAAAAACCCAGGTGACCCCTCTTGCAAAACCAGGTTGTTTTGTGATAGGTCATTTTGATGTCTCCTCAATACATTTTGGACCCTTGCCTGTCACGGGTGCTTGACCCACTCACGTGATTGAGGTATCATTTTTATCGGGAGACCTGGGGGAACGCTGGGTGGTAGGACATTTGTGGATCCACGTGGATTCCAGAACTTTCCCACACAGAAATTTGAGAAAAAAGTGATTTTTTCAGCTAAATTTGAGGTTTGCAGGGCATTCTGGGCAGGAAGCTTTGGGGGATCCACACAAGCCATACCTCGCTGGACTCCCCCGGGTGTCTAGTTTTCAGAAATGTGTGGGTTTGGTAGTTTTCCAAGATGGCCGCCGAGCCCGGGGCCAAAAACCCAGGTGACCCCCCCCTTGCAAAACCAGGTTGTTTTGTGATAGGTCATTTTGATGTCTCCTCAATACGTTTTGGGCCCTTGCCTGTCGCGGGTACTTGACCCACCCACATGAGTGAGGTATCATTTTTATCGGGAGACCTGGGGGAACGCTGGGTGGTAGGACATGTTTGGATCCACGTAGATTCCAGAACTTTCCCACACAGAAATTTGAGAAAAAGGTGATTTTTCCAGCTAAATTTGAGGTTTGCAGGGCATTCTGGGTAGGAAAACGTTGGGGGACCCACGCAAGCCATACCTCGCTGGACTCCCCCGGGTGTCTAGTTTTCAGAAATGTGTGGGTTTGGTAGGTTTCCGTAGCTGGACGCCAAGCCCGGGACCAAAACCTCATGTGACCCCCCCTTGCAAAACCAGGTCATTTTCGGATACATAGGGGCATCTGAGTTTTTGGTCCCGAGTCGACAGCCATCTAGGGAAACCTACCAAACCCACACATTTCTGAAAACTAGAGACCCAGGGGAGTCCAGGGAGGTATGGCTTGCGTGGGTCCCCCAATGTTTTCCTACCCAGAATCCCCTGCAAACCTCAAATTTTGATGACAAAATCACTTTTTTCTCAAATTTCTGTGTGGGTAAATTCTGAAATCTATGTGAATCCACAAATTTCCTAACACCCAGCATTCCCCCAGGTCTCCGGAGAAAAATGGTACCTCACTTGTGTGGGTGGGTCAAGTACCCGCGACAGGCAAGGGCCCAAAACGTATTGAGGAGACATCAAAATGACCTATCACAAAACAACCTGGTTTTGCAAGAGGGGTCACCTGGGTTTTTGGCCCCGGGCTCGGCGGCCATCTTGGAAACCAACCAAACCCACACATTTCTGAAAACTAGACACCGGGGGAGTCTAGCGAGGTATGGCTTGAGTGGATCCCCCAATGTTTTCCTACCTAGAATGCCCTGCAAACCTCAAATTTAGCTGAAAAAAACACATTTTACACATATTTTTGGGTGGAATCACCGTGCCGTCACAAATGTCCTACCCCACAGCGTTCCCCTCAGTCTCCCGAGTAAAATGATACCTCACTTGTGTGGGTGGGGCAAGGGCCTGGGACTGGGAAGAGCCCAACACATAGGGAATAAGGGTATTGCACCGACAATGCTAAGCGCTACATTTTTTTAAAAATACGTTTTTAGCCAATTCTGCATTGGACACCCACACAAGTGAGGTATCATTTTACTCGGGACACTAAGGAGAACGCTGTGGGGTAGGACATTTGTGCCGCAACAGTGATTCCACCCAAACATATGTGGAAAATGTGTTTTTTTGAACTAAATTTGAGGTTTGCAGGGGATTCTGGGTAGGGAAACGTTGGGGCATCCACGCAAGCCATACCTCATTGGACTCCCCAGGGTGTCTAATTTTCAGAAATGTGTGGGTTTGGTAGGTTTCCCTAGATGGCAGCGAGCCCGGGGCCAAAACCCCAGGTGACCCCCAAACCAGGTAGTTTTGTTATAGGTAATTTTGAAGTCTCCACAGTACGATTTGGGCCATTTCCTGTTGCAGCCACTATGCCTACCCACACAAGTGAGGTACCATTTTTATTGGGAGATCTGGGGGAACGCTGGGTGGTAGGAAATTTGTGTCAGCCCGGTGATCCTACAACTTTCCCACACAGACATGTGAGAAAAAATAGATTTTTTCATCAAAATCTGAGGTTTGCAGGGGATTCTGGGTAGGGAAATGTTGGGGGACCCACGCTAGCCATACCTTGCTGGACTCCCCCGGGTTTCTAGTTTTCAAAAATTTGTGGGTTTGGTAGGTTTCCCTAGGTGGCCGCCGAGCCCGGGGCCAAAAACTCATGGGACTCCCCCTTGCAAAACCAGGTTGTTTTGTCATAGGTAATTTTGAAGTCGCCTCAATAGGTTTTGGGCCCTTGCCTGTCGCGGGTAGTTGACCCACCCACGCGAGTGAGGTACCATTTTTATCGGGAGACCTGGGGGAATGCTGTGTAGAATGAAATTTGTGGATCCACGCAGATTCCAGAACTTTCCCACACAGAAATTTGAGAAAAAAGTGGTTTTTTCAACTAAATTTGAGGTTTGCAGGGGATTCTCGGTAGGGAAATGTTGGGGGACCCACGCAAGCCATACCTTGATGGACTCCCCAGGGTGTCTAGTTTTCAGAAATATGTGGGTTTGGTAGGTTTCCATAGATGGCCGCCGAGGCCGGGGCCAAAAACTCATGGGACCCCCCCTTGCAAAACCAGGTTGTTTTGTGCTAGGTAATTTTGAAGTCGCCTCAATAGGTTTTGGGCCCTTGTCTGTCGCGGGTACTTGACCCACCCACACAAATGAGGTACCATTTTTCTCAGAAGACTTTGGGGAATGCGGGGTGTGTGGAATTTTGTGGATCCACGCAGATTCCAGAACTTTCCACCACAGAAATGTGAGGAAAATGTGATTTTTTTGACAAATGTTGAGGTTTGCAAGGGATTCTGGGTAACAGAACATGGTAAGAGCCAGTCAAGTCACCCCATCCTGGATTCCCCTGGTTGTCTAGTTTTCAAAAATGTATAGGTTTGCTAGGTTTCCCAAGGTGCTGGCAGAGCTAGGGTTCAAAATCTACAGCTAGGCACTTTGCAAAAAAAGGGTCCGTTTTCACTGTGAAAATATGGTGTGTTCACGTTGCGTTTTGGGCCGTTTCCTGTCGCGGGAACTAGGCCTACCCACACAAGTGAGGTACCATTTTTCTCGGAAGACTTTGGGGAACGCGGGGTGGGTGGAATTTTGTGGATCCACGTAGATTCCAGAACTTTCCATCACAGAAATGTGAGGAAAATGTGTTTTTTTGGACAAAGTTTTAGGTTTGCAAGGGATTCTGGGTAACAGAACCTGGTGAGAGCCAGTCAATTCACCCCATCCTGGATTCCCCTGGGTGTCTAGTTTTCAAAAATGTATAGGTTTGCTAGGTTTCCCTAGGTGCTGGCAGAGCTAGGATTCAAAAACTACAGCTAGGCACTTTGCAAAAAAAGGGTCCGTTTTCACTGTGAAAATGTGGTGTGTCCACGTTGCGTTTTGGGCTGTTTCCTGTCGCGGGCACTAGGCCTACCCACACAAGTGAGGTACCATTTTTCTCGGAAGACTTTGGGGAACGCGGGGTGGAGGAATTTTGTGGATCCACGCAGATTCCAGAACTTTCCACCACAGAAATGTGAGGGAAATGTGTTTTTTTTACAAATGTTTAGGTTTGCAAGGAATTCTGGATAATAGAACCTAGTGAGAGCAAGTCAAGTCACCCCATCCTGGATTTCCCTGGGTGTCTAGTTTTCAAAAATGTATAGGTTTGCTAGATTTCCTTAGGTGCCGGCAGAGCTAGGGTTCAAAATCTACAGCTAGGCACTTTACAAAAAAAGGGTCAGTTTTCACTGTAAAAATAAAGTGTGTCCACGTTGCGTTTTGAGCCGTTTCCTGTTGCGGGCACTAGGCCTACCCACACAAGTGAGGTACCATTTTTATCGGGAGACTTAGGGTAACACAGAATTGTAGAGCAACTGTTATTACCTATTGACTGTCGATGCATTTCTGCCTTCCAAATGAAAGACAATGTATAAAAAAGAAGTCATTTTGAAAAATGAGCTATAATTCTCATGCTAGTATGGGTACTCACAATTTTGGAAATGTGCAAATATCTACTGTTTTTAAACTCTATATTTTGTTCCAATTTCAGAAATACATAGGTGTCTTTCATACCGATTTTTCCATGTATATATTTTCCCAAATTAATTGCTATATACCCGGTACATAATAAAAAACCATTGCAAGATGCTGCTCAGTTATTGGTTCTGGGTTCGTCGAGTTCTTGGTGAACCTACAAGTCCTATATATCTCCACAACCAGAAAGGTCCAGCAGATGTAACGGTATATTGCTTTCAAACAGCTGTCATAATTAGAAGAAGTTACAGGTGAAAACGTTGACACAAATGGCTGTTTTTTTCAACTAATTTTCAATTTTTCCTATATTCAACGGTTAGTTTCTATAAAGAAACCTTGCAGGATCTACACAAATGACCCCTTGCTGAATTCAGAATTTTGTCTACTTTTCTAAAATGTATAGGTTTCCAGGATCCATTATTGCTTTCATACCCATTTCTACCATTAACTGGGAAGAGGTTGAAAGCACAAAAAATAGCAAAAATAGGCTATGTCCCAGAAAAATGCCAAAACTGTGTAAAGATTTTTGGTTTTCTGACAAAAGTCTGCTTGTCCCTGAAAGCTGGGAAGATGGTGATTTCAGCACCACAACCCCTTTTTTGATACCATTTGCAGGGAAAAAACCAGACGCTTTCATCTGTAGCCCTTTTTCCAAAGAAAAACTAAATTTACCTGTATTTTGGCTAATTTCTGGGTCCCCTCCAGGGGAATACACAAACCCTGGGTACCTTTAGAATCCCCATGATGTTGGAAAAACAGGACGCATATTTGGCGTGGATACCTTATGTGGTCAAAACGTTACAGGGGCCTAAGCGCGAACTACCCCAAATAGCCAAAAAAAGGCTTAGCACAGGGGGGGAAAAGGCCTAGCAGCGAAAGGGTTAAAGCCTTAGATTTCTCTGCATCCACTCCATATTTTTGAGCTACCTCAGCAAATCTTTCATGAGTATTCCTAGCTTTTCGTGTTATGTCCTTGCACATGAATAATAATTCTTCATCACAGTAATTCGCCAACCTTTCTGGACTAATTGTTACCAATATCATTTCCTCCAATTCCACCTTTAGTATGCCTAGACCTATATTAGCTTGGACATCATTCTCCACTAATTTTCCTTTTCGACCCATATTACCCGTGGCACTAGCTGTAGGAATAATGTCCCGAATCCAATCATCAAGTTCCTCTGGTGATGGCCCTATTGATGTACTTGTCTCCTCTCTCTGACTCTCCACTAGTTTCTCCTATTCGTCTTGTTGCGTGAGCGTTCAATTTTTCATTTCCCATTTGTAAAACCTTTCCTGTTATTACCTGGAGACCTCTTTTTGGTGTTTCAAAACGTTTCTCTGAAATGTAAATTAATGTTTCTACTTCTCCGTCTATGGTGGAATTGACTCCTTCCCTCATTCCCTCATCACTCCTTCGTCTTATAGTTTTCTCTCTTGTAAATGATGTGTTCTGATCCTGATTCACTACCGTCTTATTTATTTCTGTTGAGGAATGATTATTTCCCACTGTCCCACTAGGTATCATTATAGCATGTACATGTGAAACTCCTCATCCTGTCTGATATAATGGCACAATTTGACCTATAGTAACTGGAACGGATAATGCATCTGGACTATTGGTTATAGCAGAATTTAGAAATCCTGCTCCTTCTAGAGGTTGTTCTTCAGACAAAAAGATATTTCTATGAGCTGAATCTAAGGTTATAGGTGGTGCTTCTGGGGTCAGACCTATAAACAGGTTTTTTTCTGCACTACTCTGTTCTTCGTTATAAGGTGGAGGTCTTTTCAACAATAACTCATTTAACAATTCATCATCTATTTCATCCACATTCTCTTTTGTTAATGGGACAACCTGTGTTTGTGGCTCCTCCATATGTTTCTTTTTCTGTTTACATTTCTCTCCTTCCTTATCCTCAGCTACCATTACAGGATACATTCGGGCACCCAGGGCAACATCCTGTCTCCACATCTTTTTCTGTGCATCCCTACTTCGCTTCTGCATATCTATTTAAAGTATTCTTATATATGCCTTGATATTTCTCTTTCTCTCTCCGATGGGCTTCATGTTCCATTCTTTAAGTGCTTCATATTGCATTGGTCTAGGTGTCGGTTTCATATCATTCATCTGTCTTCTCAAATGTTCTAAAATCCGTACATTAAATGTTCCATATTGTGGAAAAGCTAAGAGACATCCTTTTCAGTGTATTTTACCCAATTCTCTAACCAGGTACAAGTGTGATATCACTTCTCTACAGACATATGCAGAGCTGGTGTACCCTCCGGAGCTACAGGAACACCTTCTCTTGTAGGAATAGGCTCATCCTTGTGTATTAAAGCCCTTAATTATTTTAAAAGTTTCATGATTTCTTCCTTTCACTGCAGTCTGTTCTTATTTCTGTGGAACTCTCTTCCGTGTTATTGTTTCAGCCTCCAATCACTACTTGAACTCAACAACCAATCCCAGCTTGGCTCCACACCAACCAACCAATCCCAGGGCGGAGCTTGTATTTCGTCAGTCTAACTCCTCACAGCAACTGACCCTCGCTTTACAATTCTCATCGGCATTTTTCTTTTAGTCGATTTCATGCAAAACAACACAAAACATAAAACAACTCTTGTCTGCTCCACTGAGAAGAATTATAGATACCCATACAACGGAAGATTACCATTTACTCCCAGAAAAATCTCGACCAGTGTGATTTCACCCTGTAAGTAAAAACCCTTAAAATTCCTCCTGGTGCACTCTAGAAGAAACCCCAATAAGATTTTAACTCGGTACACTCTCAAACAGTTCCCTTCCTAGTGGCACTGGCGACGACGTCTCACACACAGCACCCTCATAACAGCAGACAAACTTACTTAGTGTATGCCAAACTAAGACCCACCCATAGGTGCATATCCTGGGATCTTTGGCCTCGACGGACCCGTACTCAACTTCCATACAAAAACAAACATAGAAATTTCACAATATGACATGACACTTCTGTGATCGCAATTCCACACCAGTCTCATCAAGTTAATTCTTATCGTCAATTGAAAACTCACTGAACCTTTAAGATAGCCATCTTCATGACCACGTCTCCTCATCCCCAGTTTCAATCAGCAACACTAACCATCTAACACGCTAACAGAAAACTGATGCAGCGCGAAGCTTGTCAAATTTAATTTTACCCTTCAAACACATTACTTCACTAGGCCCATTTCATTACCAAACCCTCAGTCTCACAATAGTCTCAATAATTTCTCTGATTTCTGCAAACCATGATCCTCCGATGGATCTTTTTGTTGAGCTGACAGGGACTGGAATACTAAGAAACGTGAGCAATTATTTTATGAGGACCTGGAATGAAATAATTGTTACCTCAAACCTAATTTAAACACTTTTTCAATAATAGATACAAACGCCTTTAGACAAGAAATATGACCAAAAGAAAGAGACAAAACCGATAAAGATAACTCATGAAAAACATTTATCTAAAGCCTCATATTGCATGGACAAGTCAAGAAAAATACATTTTCAATTCAGAATATATAACAAGATTATCGATACAAGTAGTCACACAGCACTAAACAGAACAATATTAGACAGCTGAAAAATTCTCTGTGGAGAGAAACAGGACAAAATTTTGAGGTTGAGTTAATAATCATACAAACCAAAACAAAGCTGATCGGTTCAAGTTCGTCCTCAGTTAGACCTGGTCAAGTCTGCTCTGCAGCACCATATGCCACAGTCGGAAGTCAGATAACCTCTCAGCCGAAAGGTTATTTCCCTGCACACTTTACCAGCTGGCAAAGTACAGGATTCGAGGTCGCAGTTAGATATAGTTCAGATCATAAAAGTCTGTTCCACCCAGTGTGGATGGAAAGGGGCATAGGGAAGATAATAGGAATCAAAAGTGTGTCCGACAGCATGCCAGGCAGGAAAAGAAAACGATAGCCACCCCCACTCCTCCTCTGATGGGGCAATTATACCGCCAATGCTCCAGGTTTACACCCCTTAACGTATCAATTCCATCAGTCTATGGTTCTTATTGGTCACTCATAGTGGGCTGTTGTGTAGTGATTAGTGACACACACAAATCGGAGAGAATTAAGTAATCCTTTTTGCAAATTTCATTAAGTTCCATTAGGTTCATTTGGGTTCCCATTTCGTCTTTTCCACGGAAGTAGATGGAGCTTTACTTTGCTTACAGTCCGTCCGTTCCCAGCTGCCTTTCCCTGTGTTTGCAACAATACTGTTACATTTCTATCAAATATGCTTCTTAGAGAGAAGTGAGTCCTTTGCAGCAAATACTGAATGAATGTTGATCTTGTAGAGCGCAAACTTTGCCCAAAGGCGTCAAGGTGCTAGGGCTAGAACCGGCGGTAGTAAGTAGCAAAGATGGGAATTAGCTGTTAAGGTGTGAAGAGCCAAGTTTTTAAGGCCTTACGAAACAGTAGATGCGAGTCTTGACAAGAAATCGATAGAGGGAGAGTATTCCAGAGTTTAGAGAATAAATATAGAAATTAACCTCCACAGAAAGTTCTCTTAGGGCTTAGGTGACTGCCACACATGATTTTACATTAACACAGGGTAAAAGAAGCATTTGAGGCCTACATGAAAATTTAGCTGAATCACTACCGGTTAATTCCATTATAAATCACACATTTTCATATATGTATTTCGATTTTCTCCATTACAGCAGTTATAATTCTTTCAGGTACTACATCTCAATATTAGGTACTACTAAAAAAATCTAAAGCATTATTTGTACGTTATCTTTTATCAACTCATATTATTTACATGTCACTCTCAATACATGATTTATTAAGTAGACGTTACGAAGCTCAGATTTGCACTATGTCAAATCTAGCTAGTTTAGACGATTTTCATTTCAAGAACTTTATTATGCATACATATATTTTCAGGTGCAAAGCACATTTGACTGTTATTATCACACAACTCTCTATGTTAATTATGTTTTATTTTCTCACAACTCATAAATAAGTTCATGTGTATTTCTCATGTTATCTCTTCAATTTTTTGTTTACATTTTCGGATCATCATTTAGAACACTTTGCATGCTTTTACGATGCAGTATGTATTCTCACGGTTTTCGACTTAGCAGGTTAACATGTCTTCATCAGGAAATATTTGTCGTAATGATTTTTTTTACAGTTAAGAATTCATCAAGGTAGACATTAGATAATATCCACGCTCCATCACCACCAAGCCTGTACTCTGTCAAACAATGAATCTGTCCGTTCTCTCTCACATCACTCTTCAATCGGAACCCTTCCCTTCAGCATCCTATTCAACATCTCCAACAGCCCATTCGTCTCCATATGATATAGAGCAATATGTTTATGTTTGGTACCCTCACCCGCCTTTAAAACTCATTCATCTCCTGAGACACCAGCTGAACTCCACTGTCTATCACAATGGACATAAGAAGACCTTCTCTGTCAATTGTGTCTGCCACAAACACGATGCCAGTTCTAGTCAAAACATGGACAGCCACTTTATACTCAGTCTCCTTGGAGTAATCATCCTGGAGTAGCAATATAAACGAATTTGATAGGACTAACTAAGCCCCCAAAAGTCGACATAATTGCAAAACTCACTTCATCCTACCAAAGCCTCAGAAACGCTGGCCCTATCATAGGTGGTGTTCTTGTTTTTAAACTTTGCCACTATTCAGACAATTTCCACATACTCCAACCCTCCTCTCTGCACCCTTCTTTATACCTCAACCTTCAGTGATGAACCCTAGCCATCGGCTTATTTTGGGTATTCCAAGGTGACCTGTACATGCCACCTCTACACACCCTTTCTCTCACACCTTGTGGCGGCACGTCCCTTATCCACCCATTTACCAGATCATCTTCCAGCCAAAACCCTTCTGTCACCATCCATAACCTGCTCTTCTTAACCTCCTTCCCAAAAGGGCAACCATCTTTGCCCCACTGAAGCTCTTTTCAGACACTTATCCATCCCTTCAATCCACTCACTCCTCTTCTAAGCACATTCTCCAATACACCCTCCTTTTCCTCTTCTTCATCTTCCTGGTTTTATTTTAGCAGTCTCAAAAAGCGGTTTGTTTATTAGTTTATGACCCTGGTACAAATTCCATGTCAAAAGCATCTTTATGCAAATGTGACACCCACCTGTGAATCCATCATAAACTCCATGATCTCTCTCTCACACATGCACACAACACATACACTCCATGTCAATTCTGTTGCACTTGTGCAGGGTACACACACTCCTCATCCATGTCCCATAGGGATATACTGAAGGGCTTGGGTGAAAAGTCACTGACAGACCAATTTAAATGGGAGAGACTCGTACGTGGTATCCTACTGAAGGTAACTGGAAAAATGTTGGCCCTTCCATTTATAAGAAATGCTGTAATCACAGTCATCTCTTTCCAACCCTTATAGATTTTCTACTGATGCATATTTTGTACTGCGATCTTAAAGTGGATCCAAAACTGCTGATGCTCTCCAGGTTCGGTCACACAGTATCCCAAAGTATCTAGATGGATTTGGCACATATATACACCACAATTCTTCCGTAGGCCCAATGTTACCACCACACATACCATGGTTTATCATCCCCGAACAGGTTGGTGGAAAGTCTCAAGAAAAGCCCACGGTGTAACCACCATAAAGATAATTCATGACTTGTAGATAACAACCATGGGTGGTGTGGAGAAAATGGAGAATGATAAGTCTCTTTAAAAAGACGTGGGCAAGTGGAGCAAGAAAACACTTGCCACTTGTTGAAGAAGACCATTTGATTGGCTAGTATCGTACAAGTTCGCTTAGGGAGATAGCCACTTTTTTACCTGTCTGTCATAGGATTTGCAAGGAAAAAAAATAAATGTGTTGGGTCAGTCCCTTTCACCACCACATCAGTGCAGCAATAACAGATGTAAACACACCAGCTTGGTAGAGACCAGAGCAGTCACCACAGCAGGACCAGACAAGTGAGCATAGCTGGCATTTATGGCAGAGGCAATTGTGGCAAAGATCTCTCCCCCTGCAGATGAGGCAATAGCAGTAACTACAACTGCAACACCAGCAAAGACTACAGTAGGGACTGCAGCAGACCTGAGCAGCATCCTTAGCAGGAACAAAAGCATCAACCACAGAAGCCAAAACAGTAGCAGCAACATCAACTATAACTTCTACCACAACAGAGGCCATAGGAGCAAGAACCTTAGCATGAAGAAAAGCATCACCCACAGATGCTAGAACAATAGCATCAACATCAACTATAACTTCTACCACAGTAGAGGCCATAGGAGCAAGACCCTTAGCATGAACAAAAGCATCACCCACAGATGCTAGAACAATAGCATCAACATCAACTATAACTTCTACCACAACAGAGGCCATAGGAGCAAGACCCTTAGCATGAACAAAAGCATCACCCAGAGATGCTAGAACAATAGCATCAACATCAACTATAACTTCTACCACAACAGAGGCCATAGGAGCAAGACCCTTAGCATGAACAAAAGCATCACCCACAGATGCTAGAACAATATCATCAACATCAACTATAACTTCTACCACAACTGAGGCCATAGGAGCAACAACAAAATCGACAGTAGCCACAACAGTTGTGCTTACAACCACCACCACAGCAACAATAGCTTCAACAATAGCTGCATGCATGGAAGGGAACCACAGCAAGAACAACAGCTTCCATTATAACTGTTACCAAAGCCGGAACCGGAGAAGTGACCACAACTGCCACCACAAAAGGCACAATAGCAGTGACCATCACATTAACCACAGCAAAGACGACAGCTGCCATCACAGAAGCTACAACTGCAGCCACAGCTTCAGGAACTGCAAACTGTCAGGTATTAGGTACAAAGTGAGTCTGATGACAATCTGCCACACTCCCTGCTATGCAGCTCTACACTTACAGTCAATCAATCAATCACGGCATTTATAGAGCGCGCTACTCACCCGGGAGGGTCTCAAGGCGCTGGGGGAGGGGGTAAGTTACTGCTCGAACAGCCAGGTCTTGAGCTGCTTCCTGAAGGAGAGATGGTCCTGGGTTCGCCGAAGGTGAGTGGGGAGGAGTTCCAGGTCTTGGCTGCCTGGTAGGAGAAGGATCTTCCTCCGGCGGTGGCTCTGCGGATGCGTGGTACGGTGGCGAGGGCGTGGCTGGTTGATCGTAGCTGGCGGGTGGGCGTGTAGAAGGTCATGCGGTCGTTGAGGTACTTGGGGCCCAGGTCGTGGAGGGCCTTGTGTGCGTGGGTGAGGAGTCTGAACGTGATTCTCTTGCTGACGGGGAGCCAGTGCAGGTCTTTCAGGTGTCCGGTGATGTGGCTGTGTCGGGGGATGTCCAGGATGAGTCGTGCGTAGGCGTTCTGGATGCGCTGGAGTCTTTTTGAAGTTTGGCTGTGGTTCCGGCGTAGAGGGTGTTCCCATAGTCCAGTCGGCTGGTGACGAGTGCCTGGGTGACGGTCTTCCTGGTTTCAGTGGGGATCCATCTGAAGATCTTGCGGAGCATGCGCAGGGTGTTGAAGCACGAAGATGAGACGGCGTTGACTTGTCTGGTCATCGACAGGGAGGAGTCCAGGATGAAGCCCAGGTTGCGTGCGTGGTCCGTTGGCTTGGGCGCGGTGCCCAGGGCCGGGGGCCACCAAGAGTCGTCCCAGGCGGAGGGTGATGAGCCCAGGATGAGGACTTCCGTCTTGTCTGAGTTCAGTTTAAGGCGGCTGTTCCTCATCCAGTCGGCGACGTCTCTCATCCCGTCGTGTAGGTTGGCTCTGGCGGTGGTGGGGTCGTTGGTGAGGGAGAGGATCAGCTGGGTGTCGTCGGCGTAGGAGATGATGTTGAGGTTGTGTTGGCGTGCGATGGCTGCGAGAGGGGTCATGTAGACGTTGAAGAGGGTTGGACTGAGTGAAGATCCTTGTGGAACGCCGCAGATGACTTCGGTGGCCTCGGATCTGAACGGGGGAGGCGGACTCTCTGGGTTCTTCCGGCGAGGAACGAGATGATCCATTCCAGTGCTTTCTCTCGGATTCCGATGTTGCTGAGGCGCTTCACTAGGGTGCGGTGGCAGACGGTGTCGAACGCCGCGGAGAGGTCCAAGAGGATGAGGGCTGCTGTTTCCCCGTTGTCGGTTAGGGTTCTGATGTCGTCGGTGGCTGCGATAAGGGCGGTCTCGGTGCTGTGGTTGGCCCGAAACCCGGACTGCGAGGGGTCGAGGGATCCATTCGTCTCGAGGAAGGCGGCAAGCTGTCTGTTGACGGTCTTCTCGATGACTTTGGCCGGAAACGGAAGGAGCGAGATGGGACGGTAGTTCTTGAGGTCGGTGGGGTCCGCCGTTGGTTTCTTCAGGAGGGCAGTAAGCTCGGTGTGCTTCCAGCTCTCCGGGAAGGTGGCGGTGTGGAAGGAGGAGTTGATGATGTCCCGGAGATGGGGTGCGATGGTGGCGTCGGCTTTGTTGAAGACGTGGTGTGGGCAGGGGTCGGTTGGTGATCCGGAGTGGATGGAGTTCATCGTGCGGGTGGTGTCTTCGGTGTTGATCGGGGTCCAGTTGCAGAGGGAGGTGGTGGCGGGCGTTGGTTCGGCGGTAGGGTGCGTGGTCTGTGCGTCGAAGCTGTTATGTATGTCGGTGATCTTGCGGTGGAAGAACGCGGCGAGTGAGTTGCAGAGGTCTTGCGAGGGGGTGATGTCGTTGTTTCCGGCGCTGGGGTTGGAGAACTCTTTGACGATGCTGAAAAGTTCCTTGCTGTCGTGGGCGTTGTTGTCCAGTCGTTCTTTGAGTGCCGACTTCTTGGCATGTGTTAGCCAGGATTTAAGGAATTTCCCGGGGGAAAGAGGAATGGATACTAGCGAGAGAGCGATAGGGAGAAAGAAAAGATGGACAAAGCTTTGCTGTTGGGCTCTTATGGCAATAACATCAAGCACTTGTCTTTCACTGTTAATAGATCTAGTTCGCACAAGTAAATACGAGTAATTATAAGAAAACACTTGCCATAACACACAGTTTCACTGGTTTCAATTGGGCAGGGCACAGTAGACCTGAGGCCATCAGAGGGAAGAAAAATATGAAGGTGAAAAGTAGACATTTTAAGGCAGTTGGGAGACTTAAAGGAGAGCTACAGCTGAAAGGCAACCGGGCCAGGAACATCCAGAGCAACTGGAGAGAAATCCCCGGAGAGCCGGTAAGGAGGAGAACAAAAAAGGTGTGCGATGAAGGCTGGTGAAGAAACCAGCACTAAAGCACACAAGCTGCTCAGTGCAAATTGTTGGCAGGTGCTGATACATGCCATAACTGGTCTTAAGCACCTCTTAAGGCCCTCCCCTTGACATGATTGTCGAATCACACACCACCCTCTGCTATGACCCCCCCATCCACCACAAGCCAGGCTGCCACAGATGCTGTCCTGCTTGCCATGTCTTGAGGTGTTCAGTCGATCTAGTGATTACATGTGCTGTGTTCCTTGAATTCCTTACACAACCCCAACTGTAATGACCGCAGAGGCCATAACTGCAACCATGTCTGCCACCATAGCAGCAGCAGCTGCAGCAACAACAGTAACCATTGTTGTTCAACAGTAGTGACCATAGAGGGTCCTGCAGGAGCGACAACAGCTGCCATGATTGCAGAGACAATAGCAGCAACAAGACCTGTCAGCGCCGCTTCAGGGAAAACAGCGGAGACGGTTGTAACCGCGGCAAAAACAAAAAAATAGTCATTGGGATCATTGAATTAATCTCAGCCACTAGTAACTGCTGAGCTCCACATTCCAAGCATTAGTTTTCCCTCTCTATGCTACTATAGACAGGCAGCAATCATATGCACACCGGCCTCGGTCTTGCTCCAGTAGGAATTGTCCAGCCCAGACCAATAAGTCATGTCCCATCTTAATGGAAACATAAGTAACCCCAGATTGATCTCGGCCCTCGTTAGCCACATCACAGAGGTACAGCTTGAGTTCTATGGCATTGTAAGTACCGGTCTCACTCCCTGGCTTACTGCAGCTGTAACCACAGCTTGAACACAGTAGCAAGCGGAGTTCCTAATATAGCCTTAGAGACCGCTGTAGCAGGCTCTACTGGCTATTAAAGGCCCGCTCCAGCATTAGAGGCCTGATTCGCAGGCGAGGGCCTTTAACAAGGGAGCGGGTCTTTAATGGCCGAAAGAGCCCACTACGGAGGGCTCTAAGACTATTAGAACATTCCGCTCCTACAGGGCAGAATGTTCTAATTTGTAAAACAAAGGCCTCACCAGCCCCAGGGGGTTGAAATCCCCTCGGCCTCCTTGAGGCCTTTGTTAAACATTGGAATGTTAATGTTCCGGGCTTTACCGGCCATTAGAAGCCCAGAGCACTCCATTGTTTTCAACGGAGTTCTCAATATTCCAATGTTCTAATATGACAGGGACAAAAATCAGTGGTCAAAGCTGCTAATTCAGCAGGGACCGTAGCATCAACAGCAGCTGCTATCGCACCATGGATCACAGCAGCAACAGCAACTGCCACAACAGCAGGCATCATAGTAGTAACCTCAGCCGTAGCTACATTAGGAAACACAGCAGCAACCATGTCTATCACTGCAGCACCTACAGCAGTCACGATAGCAGTGACAACGGCTGCTGCAACAACAGGGATAACAGCAGCGACCACAGCTGTCACCATGGCAGGTATAATCAATATCATGAGTAGGTGCCATTAAGGCATGTGCCACAACACTTGCACAGCTGTAATCAAAGCAGGGACCACAGGTAAGTCAATAGAAAGGACTACGGCCTACCACAGGAGATACCCATTGGCATTTCTAGAAGTGATTTGTATGGGGGGAGCACACATGAGGCCACAGATAAAACTGGTGGGCCCACCTACAAAATTATCTAGATAGACAGGCAGACAGGCAGACAGACAGACAGACGGACGGACGGACGGATGGATGGATGGATGGATGGATGCCTGGTGCTCCCCTGCTTGGCGCTGGGTGTGTGCCATTTACCCTTTGACACATAGTTATTGTGTGTATAACCTAATTCAATAAAGATTTCTACAGGAGTGACTCCAAAACAATAGGATACTTCAAGGCAATCTTTTTCATATGAGAAAAGGTTTATTCCTTATGCTTTTCAGTTCATGTTAGATCAAATATTCCAATTTATAAAAACATCTCTTCTTCTCACAGAAGATAGAAATCGTGAAACGTGTTTCACAGAATTGCCACTTTTGCAAGGCTCTCATAAAAACATAACAACTTCTAATGACACACAACTTTGTTACATTTCAAAATATAAGTACATATACACAAATATACAGATCTACACCAAAAAGGTGAGCACAAACACATGTTCCAAACATAATGAACTGAAAATAAATGTGACATTGAGAATAATCCATCAAGTTTGCATCAGTGTATTCTTATTTTACCAAACAACTGATACCAGTGGTGACTACACTAACAGCCTCTTATGATTAATAGACACAGTAATGCTCTTTTCTTGTGACTCTTACTTATTTATTTTGTGGCGCAACACACTACTTTATAACAAATATTAGTGCACAGTTCCAATACATCATTGCATGAAAAATATAAATTCTCCATGATTAGTATCGGATATGTTCCATGATCCCGCTCTTTCAAAATTATTTACGGCACAGTTATAATATACCATATAGATGAACAACACAGGTCAGTCATAATTCTCCTATTTAGCTATACTCTATCTCATTATATATGGCTTGAATGACATCTTTTGAGACATATGAAGAGGAGGACAACATTACTACTAGATCATTTCTTTTATGTGGATCTAGATCTAAGTGCTGGCCATTTTATTTGCACACATTTGAGCAGGGGCAGCTCCTCCGCTATGGCAGAGGAGCGTCGCCCCACTGCTTTTAAGCAGTGCAAAGTAGGAAACATAAAATGATAATAACTTTTAGTTATTATCATTTTATGCTTCGTGCTGCTTTGCGGGCGGGGCTGCTCTGCTCTAGGAGCAGGGCAGGGGAGGAGTGGTTTGCCCACTCCAAATTGTGCAATGACTGTTTGGTCGGCCCTCTCGGGCCGCCGAAACCAGTCACGCGCACTTTCCCTGTTCTCCATGCAGGCTGCATTACAGCCTGCATGGAGAACGTGCCCCTCCCTCCAGCCCCTAGCTGAGCACCGTATCACAGTGCTCAGACCAATCACAACGCTGCATTGCAGCGTTCTGATTGGTTAGTGGGGCCTGGCTGCTTCCTGATTCAAGACTAGGCGAGCAGGAGCAGCGAGACCAGGCTGCAAGGTAAGTTTCTTTTTGATGTATTGCACACCCCAACCCCCCCTCCGCCCGCGCAACTCCCCCCCGCGACAACCTCCCTCCGCGACATACTTCCTCGACCCCCCACACTCGACCCATGCCGGCCCCCACTGCATTTGATACAGGCATAAGGAGCTGAATTAGTACGATTTTTGGAGTATTCACATAGTAGACCTACATCACTCTTTAGGTGAGGCTTTATTACTTTATGGGTCTTCACTCTTGGTAGAGGATATGTGACATCAGCAGTAGTTGTTTATAATCACATGTTCATCATCTCCATAACTGCGCAGTTAACACATTCTTATGCTGTATTCTTATGTGATTACACTATTCCTGTATTATTGTTTCTTTTTTACAGATTGGCCCCTGAAGAAGGGACGATGTCACGAAATGCATTGGCCGTTAACACCTTCGTTAAGACAAATGTTCATGTATAATACTCATCTTGTATAAATTCAAAAATAGTTGTCTGAGGAACCAAGAAAAATGGAATGTATTACCATCAGGCTAATGTTGATAATTCTTTGATTATACAATATGAACAAGATTCATGTTAAGAATTTTCAGTTTGATAACGATGTTTTATTGTTTCTGATAAATTCATTGGCTGTGCTCGCTGAGTCCAAGTTTTAAGGTATACTTGGCTTATTATTGTTCAATAGTTATGTATGCAAGGCAGCATCCGATTCAGTTCAGCAACCACAGGAGTAGTTTGACAGAGTGTAGTAAGTTTGTATATAGGAGTGCACAACACATCCAAATCATTGACTGACATCTTTAAAATATTCGCAATTTTGGTGCCCAAAATAAATTGTCCTTATATTGGGTTGAAGACTATGGGGTCGATTCCGATCTCGGTCGGAAGGCCTCCGAATCGGATTCGGCTTTACCGGATCCGAGTCGGAGGCTTTGTTTCCGACCGAGTCGTACAGAGGTCCGGATGCCCAAGTACGATGCGAATGAACGCGAAATCACCGACCAAATCTTTTCCGGGTCCGAACCGCTCCGTACGACTCGTTCGCACTCGATTCGTACCGCGCAATGGATACGTTTTACGACCGAGCCAGTACGATGCACGATCCGGACAGCCAGATCGAGTCGGAGCCTCCGACACGTAAACGCTCTGGGAAGCGGACTTCGGGGGTTCCGTGCCGGACCCCCCTTCACCCATAGCCTTACGAGACAGACACAGGGGGGACCCATGGGTCCCCCTATACATGCATGTACGGTGCGAATGGCACCAACGCGTACCCACTACAGGGGGCACCCTTTTGCGCAACGTACCCATTGAGTCAATGGGAGCCCATGTACACGTCGTACGACCGGCTCCCATTGACTTCAATGGGAGTCCGACTGAACCGAGTCCGGCAGCATGCGGCCGCATCGTACTCGCTCGGTCGGACTGCAGGAGTCCAGCTCGGTCGGAAAACAATCCGGATCCGGATCGGTCGGAGAGCTTTCCGACCCAGATCGGAATCGGCCCCATAATCTCCTAATTTTTAACAGCTACATAAGAGATAGAGTGGGGGTCTCCTACTTTTAGGCAGTGCATACAAATTACGCACAAGTATCACTTCACAATTATGGCTAGCAATGTTCCCTACATTCGCATTACATACAATTCACTTTTAAATACTGAGGGCCAAATTCTCAAGGAAGTGGCGGAGAGAGACGTTAGCCTTCTTGGCTTAACGCCTCTCTCTGCCACATCGAAAACGCGATGTCTTAACCTAATCCAATTTTGTGACTCACCTAATGTAAGATGAGTTGTTGTCATTTGTCTTCCAGAGATTTCAAATGAGAATATTTTATCACACTCATTGATTGAGCTGGTACTCTTATCACCCTTCTCATGGCAAATCTGAAATATGCATATTGCAATGTATTAAAATATTTGCTAATTCTTACAGGCCGTAAAAATTAATACAGTCATCAGATACATTTCTAGAGTTCACCAATTATAATGTTGAAGGTGCTATTTTTAAATTAGTAGTATTTCACAATCTCCTGAAATTGCCAGGATTCTACTGACAGACAACAATATATAAAAAGAAAAAGACAAACCATTATTACTCCAGTGATCAAATCAAATCAATCTTCAGTCCCAAATGTTAAACGTGACTTTAATAAGGGGTGGATTGCACTCATTAGATGCGTCGTTTCAACTAAAAACTGAGGGGCAGATTTACAAGATACTGACGCATCTGTATAGATGTGTCAGTTTCCCTGCGCCTACGAGAAAAACCCTTGCGCCACCATAGATGCGCCGTATTTACAATACGGCGCACTATGGCGCAAGGATTGACAGATGCGTCAGACATTCTGACGCATCTGTTGGCAGAAAAGTCACGCATTGCTGGAGTCGTGTCGCAAGTCGTAAAAATAAATGTGCAGAAAAACCACTAAGTATTATTACAATATATTTATTTAGTCATTGAAAGGAATAATCATTAGAGGGTCAAGAAAAAAAGGAGAATGTTCTAGGGAACGTGTAAGAAAAAGTGCTCAAGTGTATATATAGGAGTCAAAAGAGCTCAAAGTGTGTAGAAAAGTGCAAGGGTGTCTGCAAGCAGGGAGGTTTTTTATGTGTAGGAAGGTGTCCCTTCCTGCACATAAACAAACCGAAAATGCCATTTTGTAACTTACGTGTGTGCTACTTCATGCAGCACACATGCAAGTTACAAAACAGCATTTTAAAAAAAGGTTTGTTCATGTACAGGAAGGGGCACCTTCCTGTACATGAACAAACCATGGCATTTTGCTTTTTCAATGTGTGCTGCACAAGGCAGCACACCTGGAAAAAGCAGAAACGAGGAGAAATAAAGCATTTCTCCTCGTTTCGCCACCTTAAGACCAGGTTTTCCTGGTCTTAAGTTTGGCACTACCTCCTATTAACGCTGCCCTTGTGAATAGGAGGTAGCGTCAAACTCAATGGGTGTTGCGGTGGAACGCCCACCGCAACACCCACTGCACGCCCCCTTCACACTAAAAACAGCGTGAAGGGGGCCCTATTCACAAGGCAGCGTTAAGCAGCATTAAGCCACTTAACGTGGCTTAACGCTGCCTTGTGAATAGGGCTAAGCCCCTATCGCCACAACAACGTCACTGAAATTGACGTTGTGGTGGCGATGGGGACTTGAGAATATGCCCCTGAGGGTTCATTCAAAACAGCTCCGTAATCGTATTGACATGTTTACCATCTTAGCTTAAATCTTCATTGTACACCATTTCCGCTATTGGTATCATATGATTTTTCTAAGCGGTAACTATCATCTTATGTCCAAGTCATCTTTTAGTAAAGATGTCTTAACCTAATCCAATTTTGTGACTCACCTAATGTAAGATGAGTTGTAGTCATTTGTCTTCCAGAGATTTCAAATGAGAATATTTTATCACACTCATTGATTGAGCTGGTACTCTTATCACCCTTCTCATGGCAAATCTGAAATATGCATATTGCAATGTATTAAAATATTTGCTAATTCTTACAGGCCGTGAAAATTAATACAGTCATCAGATACATTTCTAGAGTTCACCAATTATAATGTTGAAGGTGCTATTTTTAAATTAGTAGTATTTCACAATCTCCTGAAATTGCCGGGATTCTACTGACAGACAACAATATATAAAAAAGAAAAAGACAAACCATTATTACTCCAGTGATCAAATCAAATCAATCTTCAGTCCCAAATGTTAAACGTGACTTTAATAAGGGGTGGATTGCACTCATCAGATGCGTCTTTCAACTAAAAACTGAGGGGCAGATTTACAAGATACTGACGCATCTGTATAGATGTGTCAGTTTCCCTGCGCCTGCGAGAAAAACCCTTGCGCCACCATAGATGCGCCGTATTTACAATACGGCGCACTATGGCGCAAGGATTGACAGATGCGTCAGACATTCTGACGCATCTGTTGGCGAAAAAGTCACGCATTGCTGGAGTCGTGTCGCAAGTCGTAAAAATAAATGTGCAGAAAAACCACTAAGTATTTTTACAATATATTTATTTAGTCATTAGTTAGAGGGTCAAGAAAAAAAGGAGAATGTTCTAGGGAACGTGTAAGAAAAAGTGCTCAAGTGTATATATAGGAGTCAAAAGAGCTCAAAGTGTGTAGAAAAGTAAAGGGCATATATTTAAAAAACTGTACAAAACTGATATCCAATAAACAGTTAGATGCAACCTGGCCACATGCAAATTATTCATTTGAATTTGTAAGGAGAATTTCCTTAAGGCTGCAAACAGGGGTAATGGGGAAGGGGAAATTGGTCCAGGTGCGGTAGGGGGTAGCGTCGACGTTTCGATCCGGCTTATCGGCAAACGAGGGACTTTAATACCTCAGCTGTGCGGATCTTCCTCAGGACAAGGGGACAGGTGAAATGACCCTCATTAATCTTGCAATGCTCAATTGGAGTCCAAAACCTGGTTATACCAATGCCCATGAAGTGGCAAGGGCCAACTAAGGACAATTCCCGTTATTCAGTAGATATAAACCATGGCGGTGGTGCCCAAACCATCCATGGAACATAATATTCTGGCTCGTGTGTGTGGCAAGAGTTTGCTGAATAAATCAGGCAATTCGGGCCCCCATTCAAGAGTTTCCGCCAACTACACAGTCTCTTAAATGCTAGTGAATGTTGTCACCAAACATCTGTGGCCACTCAGCAGAACCCGGAAGTGTTGGATATTATTTTCTTCCGGTGGAAATTCCAACTGCCATTTAGTGAACGTCAATTGAAAGACGGAATTAACCATCTAAGTTACAACCAACAGCAAGAATACAATTATTGCAACCATTTTATAGTTTTATTTTAATAAGATCTGTTGTTAAGAGACGAAAGGGAAAACTGTAAAAGAACGAAAAAGTTTAAATCTACGTGGGTTACATTAAAGATACTAATAATACTTAAATGAGATCCTCAAGCGGTATCTGAACTCTGGTCACATCGGGACGTACCTTAACACGGTCTTCTCACAATCACATAATGCCACCCTTATCTTCTGTACATAAATCTTAACAAACGACAACTAAGTGACTTGAATAACTGATCAAATATATTATAGAGATCACACTTAATCTATCACCACCTGGTGTAAACTTTCACCAGTGCAGCCACAAACCTTGCTACAACAGAAGCTACCCAGTAGCATCTATAGAAGTGATTTTAGGGGTGCAAACACTGGGCCACAGATAAAACTGTAAAACTGGTGGGGCTACCTAGATAGATAGATAGATAGATAGATAGATAGATAGATAGATAGATAGATAGACAAACAGATAGATATTACCACTAGGTAATAGGGGGACCCCTGGGAGGATAGAGGTTGAGCAATAGGGGAAAATCAAAGTATCAAAAAATCTAACACGCTGCTCTACCCATTTGTTTATAAGGACGCAATAAGGTCGTTGGATTAATAAATCACTCAGGCTAAGCCATGTATTTGCACAAAAGAATAAATGGATCAATTATTGAAACAGCATTTTATTTTTATCTCGCTGTTGTTCAAAGACAACAAATCAATACAAAAATCAATTCTTTACATAATAAAATATATACAACAATAACACTGGCCCTTCATTATGAAAATTTCCATGGACAACCTTTCATACAACATTCATGCAATCTCACATTCATATAAACACATTCAGACCGTGAACCCACACTGAACATACATCAAAGATTGTTATACCTGGTTCTAATACAACATCCCTAAACATGTGCATAGATAGAACAAATATTTCTTTTATAAAGCAATCACAGTGTATCTTTATGAGAATAATTTGAAAACATAAACTGAATTAACATAAATTTGCTTTACTTAAATCAGATAATAAAAATGCATATGTAAGGGACAAGAAAAATCAAAACACGCAGAACGCGCGTTTCGGTGTTACCACCCCCTGTCCGGGGTATCACCTTCTTCAGGGCGTAAAGGTACATTCGTATCAAAAGTCCATGGGGCCTAGCGACGGCTAGAAGACCGAAAAAGATGAATTTATCAACGCAGATTATCAAAAACGGGATGATAGTACCAATGAGTCTGAAGACTAATAATGAATGGAATGTCCCACGAAATCCGTGTTAGAGAATAACCGCAAATGGTGTTCAAAAACGGTGCACCCAGCC
Source organism: Calotriton arnoldi (assembly GCA_963921515.1). Classification (NCBI taxonomy): domain Eukaryota; kingdom Metazoa; phylum Chordata; class Amphibia; order Caudata; family Salamandridae; genus Calotriton; species Calotriton arnoldi. Next base: position 641,536 of record CAWUFW010006161.1, read on the forward strand.
ACTGAGTGGAGTTGTGGGCCTTGTGAAGATGGATCTAGTTTTCCAATGTCCTTGATGAATAACCCATATAATGGTTGTATGCAGTGTGAACACTAACTGAATTCGAATCGGGTGCTCCGGGCGACCAAGATAGTGGAATTCCCGAAGGCAGCCAACTGATAAAGCAATCCGCAAATACCCACAGGGAGACATTGCCAAATGCGATGCAGCGCGCGCAACGAAATTCGTTTTATTTATTTATATGTTTACTTACCTCTAATCAGCCATAATCCGTAGTTTACTACCCCCCACCCTGCCCCTCCCCCGCCCCACGTCAGCGCACGGCAGCACTCCCACCACGGGCCGCTACTGTTTCCAACAATAAAGTTTTATAAAAACCCAACAAGTGAGAGCCAGTCAGCCAACGCCGGACCTATTGACTTTGCGAGAGTTTGCTTCCTGCTTGCATTAGAGTCAAATGCTATACCACTGAGGCGCATTTTGTGTACCTGTAAATCGGCACATTCAGATAAGTTATGAAACTGCACAATAAAATGTGTTAATGCCTCATAATATCAAAACAGTATCAAATATGGCAAACTGTATAAACCCGCAAAGCATGTACAGATGTGCGTTGACTGGTATCAGTAATGAAAAAAAAAAAAAAGATTCTGTATCTTGTTGACTCACATTTAACCCTGACTGAAGGTGAGGAGTTCTGAAAAATAGCCGGCTGCAGTGCGGCATTCTGCCGGCAGGTGGCAGCAGCCGGCTACTTTTCGTACCAGGCTCGCCACATCAAGCGCTGTGCCCATGCTGTTGGCACGGTGAAGGTTTCGCTGGGCATTGCCTCAATGACCTTGGCTTCGGGTGCCCGGATCAGATACAGGCTTGGCAGTCAAAAGATGGTAGCTGGCTCCACGCTGTGCCAAGCATCGCGTGGTAATCACGGCTGTGTTACAAGGGTCTCTATACTCCGTCGCCCATGATGCCAGGCACGTGTCGGCTCCTGGTGCCCTACTTCGCATTAGATCTGTGGGATGCAAGGACGCACCTCGCGCCCCTCCCTGCGCTGCCCTCCCCTTCACCGTCCCCATGGGGCCTCCAGCACTGCTGTTTATGAACAGTATTTGGCTGAGCCACCAAAACCTAATTTCTTTACTAGCTCCCCTGGCAGAGTCAGCTGGAAGCCAAGACGCCCTATTACGAGGTGCCCACGAGACAAAGAATTCAGTGACAGGGCGCTGGACGCCCACATGAGAGCCATAACCCTGAGCTGACCATGCCCGGGGCTTGGATGGGCGCACCTTCATAAGTGGTGTGGCAGCTACATCAAAGCCGCCGGGGCAGAGATTCGGTCCCTGTGGCAGTAAAAGGATTTTGTACAGGGTGGACAGTGACGCTATGGAATAGGCTCCATAAAGAATCATGACGTGCAGTCTCCGTCCGCGTGCTGCCGAGGTTGGGTGCACGAGGCATACACCGGTGCTACGTTTTTGGCAGACATATTGGGAATGGCAGACTGCTCATCTCATGATATTTTAGTTCTTGTTTCTGTAATGAAATTAAAAGAGGTCGGAGCGAGATGTGCCACGTTGCGTGAGTTTATATTCCTGAATATTGCAGTCTGACGCTTGGCAAGTTGGGTTTGTGCCCCGGTGGCCTGCTGGCGTAGACTTGGAAGGACAGAATTCAGTACTGAACTTTCACCCAGTCCCCTTGGAATGGGGAGATACCATTCTATTTCCATGGGGAGTTCTGCTTGTCCATCTGCCCCAAAGGATCACTCGTGTAACCCCTGCACATGAGCTTCATGGGTTACCAGCAGGATCGGATTGCGATTGCGATTAGACTCGGGCTGTCGCAAAAAAGTGGCCCACATTCGCGCATCGTGCCCTTTCATGAAACATCATTTGGTTAGTGTCATTGGACTCATTTTTAGACAAGGTTTTGGTAACCTAAGCATTTTAAAGCCTATAGAATCAGTAAGATTGGTGAAAGCTAAAAGACCTGCATTTTGGCCATGTGGGCCCGGCAAGGTGAAATAAAATGGCCCATGGGCCACGATACCTGATCTGGCTAGGGTTGCGACCTGGCTGTTTTTTTACCAACGTGACTTGTATTTTAATATGCTGGCCGCTGCGAAAACGAAGAAAAGCATAGAAAGTCTGTATTTTTTCCTCTGATCAGTACGCATTTTAAAGTCAACGTAAGGTGAAAGCAATCTAAAATGTGTTCTTAAAGCTGCTTCACTCATCCGTGACTAATAGTTAAACTAAACAAAGACAGAAAAGCCATGTTAAAAAAGAATATAGATATATTTATATAAAGAATGCTTTCTAATTATCATGCTATGGCCCTTTCAGAATCTTATAACATGCATAAATTGCCGTTTTGTTCTAATTGCTTTTTTATAGTTTTATATACGGTGAACTCGGCGCTAGGGTATTGAAGCGATTTACATGAGCACCAGTTACACTACACGAGATCAAATTCATTTTTACTTTAGGCGTTGGGAGATTTAGTGATTTGCCTAGAATCACAGGCTGTTGAGCCGATGCTGGGACTGGAACCTGGTCTCCCACTTCCATAGTCAGCAGGTTTGGCTGTAACACCACCTCCTCTCTAGTTTAATAAAAGCTTAATAAAGGTTGCCTCACAGCGAGGCCTATGCAAATACACACACCCTCCAGGAAGGCTTCTCTTACTTCACTCCGTCCCCAGCCCTCCATAGCCTCGTGGCAATGGCCTTTCAGGGGAGGTGTCATACAAAAGGACACAGCTACTGCTGCTCTAGTAGGGGCTGAGGTGTAGATGGCCCATAGCCAGAAAATCCTAGCCCCCCAGCGAGGCCCTGCATACTCCCGCCACCCCCGCCCACCATTGCCTGAATGTGAGGGACTGGCAGAGGAGGGGTAAAGGGCCAGACACTGCTTCTGAGCCAAGTCAGCCCCACGGGGGCCAAGGTATGAATAGCCCAACAAATTGAGCAACACCTGGCCCCCAGTAAGGCCAATTGTCAAACTTACCACCGTCGCCCGCCCACCATCGCTTGAAGTGCGATAGCCTGGCAGGGCAGGAATGAAGCAAAGGCCAATAAAAAAGCAGCCCACGTGTTACCCTTAGCCACCGGCCCATCGCCCAATGCCCGACTGCCAGCCTTCCGAATCCAATCCTGGTTGGGAGCCGCTTTCTGATTGGGCCATCCAACATTCGAAGATACACATTTTGTGACTAGGGTGACCAGATTGCGAACACAAAGAAAACCAGGGCATTCTACAGACAAAGAAGTAGGACTACAGCTTTGCATCGACCGAGGGGCACAGAATGACATACTTGATAGTGCTCACCACCATAGAAAACAGACAGTGGGGCACTAAGGGTAATTAAATACAACTGTTAAACACAGTATCATGTGTGCAAAGGAACTTGCTTTCTAATAATGGATGATGCAAAGCTCATCACCTCTACATCCAACATAATTCACAATAAACCAGAATGAATCAATTGTTTTGATACCTGATGGCAAGAGAGCTAAAGAGATAGCAGATGTAAATAGGAAGTATTTCTCCAAAAATTGCTTTTAATTGCCTCCAGCACCTAAATCGAGATAAAAGGGGATTTAAAGACAACGTTTTTTTGGCATTAAGGGGCATATTTACACATATTTTGCACAATGCATCAACCAAAGTTGCTTGGCTGCATTGCATCAATGGGAAAGACAAAAACAGAGCCATATCTACAAGGATATTCACTTTTTTTATATCTCTATTGCTGGCGCACTTTTGGTTGCCTTGTGCCAACATACACATACTTGCACCATAGTGCACAGGCGTGTGAATTCAGTGAACATACTTTTTGTACTGAAAAGAGAACCTTTCAGTACAAAAACTACGGTTTAAAACGTTCCCCATTTTGTATGTGCGCTGTACAGTACAAGCAAAGTTTGAGAAATTCAGAGAAAATACATTTTTCTCAAACCTTACACCTGCCTCAAGGAGACGTAAGCTTTTGGCAAAAATTCCTTTGTACCAATGTTAGTAGATATGGATTTGCATCAAAACCAATGGGTGTTTGCATGGGAACACCCACGGAATGGCCCCTTTTTGCAAAATGGCACATAGTACATACTTTAGGCAACTTTCCCACGCAAATCAGAATTCCGGTTGGAAAGTAAATCCTTACACAATATTTTGCACTGGGTTTGCATCACTTTTGTACTGTAAAGCTGGCACAAAGTGTTGATAGATTTCCCCCTGAAATTTCCTTCAAAAATAGGGTCTTCAGTTTCTACCTGAACTGTAGGTGGGTCGAGCATTTCTTATGATAATGGGGATGCTTTAGCATATGCTGGGTGAGTGGCGAGAAAATGCCTGTCCTCTGGTCATTTCCTTCTTGCATCTTTTGCACTCCAGTCTGGCAATGTCCTGGCGCCTGCTGGGTGCAATCCTACAGAAGTGGCTAGTTTCTTGGCTAGATATGCTGAGATATTATTCCTGAGGGGCTTGCAGGGGATGAAACTGGTCTTAAGGGGGGGACCAGTGCAGTTTTTGTCAACGCTGGTGTGCTGAGATTGAATTTCTTCAGGACTTGGATGAGATATACCTCAGTGGGAAGGATGTCTTTCATAGGTGCTGGAGTGAAGTCCCTCAGCCTCCATCCAGGTGGGGGAGTACCAGGGACTGCACTGTTGTTCTGAAGATGCTGGTTCAGGCTTGTTGTCTCAGTACAATCCTAGCTGTATGCCATGGAGCTACAGTTCTATTAGAACATTAGAATTAGAATGCTTATGTTCGATCGAGTTGTTGGCAGGTGCTTCTGGGTTCGGCTCATGCTGGCTGATGCATGCAAGCTGTGAATGAAAGTTTACCTAAGAAGTCTGTCCCTTCTTAACATTGGCGACACGTTACATGCATCGTTACATGAACTGTGAAGGTGCATAGAACGGAACAGTTTGGCAGCTGCACTGTTACCGTCTGTTACTGTCGCTTTCTTTCATGACAGACATGAAGGTGTTCTTGTTTCATCAAGATTCTCAAACTGGTGTATTGTTGGCATTGTGTGTCTGTGTGGGGAATCTAGCCATCAGAGAGTTGGTCTACAGCTTATTCCACCGAGTGGTTGCTAGAACACACATAAATCCTAGTGCTGGTGCTGCAGGATGTTGTTGTCTACACGCCGACATCAAGAGACGTGCCGCCATTTTTTACCTTCATAAAGTGACGCTGCATGTCATTACCCCTTTGTGTTTAGATGCACCGAGCTACATCTTCAATGTTGTTGTCAGTTATGATATCCTGGCAACACGACTCTAACACTCTGTGAAAGGAGTACCTTTTAGTCAACAACGCTGGAGTGCCACTGGTTGTATGGCGAAATATCACCAACAAAAATATAAATGACAAAAACATTGTCAAAAAACATAGAGGACATAAATATCAACTTTTCATGCTTTGTATGCAATTTAAAAAATATGGACAACAAAAATGTAGAGCACCATAATATTGTAAAAAAAATAGGTAAGTACATCAAAATTTATAATACACTATATTAACTTTAAAATACCGGTGCACAGGGGTACTGCTAATGAAAAATCTTCTGAATCTAGTCTGACGCCTGGGGAAATTCAAAGGTAAGGAATCTTCGGCTAGAAGTCTCTATCAAATAAATTTGGAATAACAAGCCATTAGTCACATAGTTGGGTGGAAGTGATGGTTATCTGAATTATAGGAGTTCTTCATGAGTAATGGTAATTGATCACAGCAAGAACGGCTGAAAAACATCCATCCTCAGGGCTCACTTTGAGCTGAGTTGGCACGAGAGTCAGTTATGCAAAAGTACAGCAAACCAAAAAGCCTTCCACCCATACATGATGATGAGCCCATCCATGCAGTAGTGGTAATCCTCATGGAAGGGGTGGGTCAACAGCGAACACAAATGGCACAATGATGGAAGTCCAGTGGGGGACTAAAGATGTGACAGGTGCCCACTCACAAACATCCTCAGGCCCAAGAGCGGTTAGTGCTTGGGGAGTTTGTAGGTATTAGTTTTACAGCCTCTACCCTTGATCAGAAAATGCTGTGCTGGCGATACACAAGCACTCGCATGTGATTAGAGTAAAGGTGGTCATGTGGCCACAGCAGAAGTGTAAATGTAGAAAGTGGGGCTTAATGTTTTTTGCTCTGGCCATCCGTCCGATACACTTTTAGGCCAAAAAGGAGGGCCAAGCATGCAAGAGATGCTAGTGGGGGCTACCAGGGGCACACAGGCAATACTGATCAAAGGGAGCTCACAGGTATTCTTGACAGGCTGGGCTGTCCCCTGGGCTCCACCCGCTAACAGCAGATATAGGTTCCTACAAAGTTCCACTTCTTCAGGGCACTGGGTGGTACGTGGATTCCTCTTCTAGATAGCACTCTCCTGTGCGCTATACCTCCAGTAGCCTTCTTTACTTCAGCAAGGATCATCCAAGCAGCACTTCTAGCAGGGTGCAGGGCTTCCGGGTTATTCCCTCTCAAGGACACCTGCACTGTAAGACCTCTCCAACTTATCTTATATATCTTGGTGCCCTCCTCACTCTCCACCAACTCCGCTACATGTTGGTGTCCCGCAAGGCAATTCAATGCAGTCACATTTTCTACTCCTTCCCATCTTTGTACCCCCCACCTTCAGTGTCATATTTGTAATTTCTGGATGGCTCTGCATTCAATACTTCTGACCTCTAATGCTGTTACTTTACTTCTCTGCAACCACAGCATCATGCAGCATCTCGGCCACCATAAACTCTACGAATTACTCTCCCATGCGAACCCCTTCAGCTAGAATCGGTGACGTTATATTCATATCCAGTATCCACCGGGAGACTTCTACCTCCATCACTGCTTAGCAGCTGCAAGATATCAAGTGCTGAACAAATGCACAATCCGTCCATCTCTTTATCAACACGACCAACAGCTTGACCAATGGTCAACCACCACAACAGTCTTCTGGCCATTAACCCTAGTATGCATTTGCACCAATAGACAAGGTCAGTAATTTCACAAATTCCTCCCTCCTTAACCTCACCAGACTTTCACCTCGCCTACCTCTCACTGCTAACACCAGGTTGGAGGGCTAGCTGCAGTAACGGGACATGCCACGCTCATGGTCTCAAAGATTATCCATTGGGCTTCATCTACATACTTCACCAGAAGGCTCCCCACCTGTACGCTTGTTGTAAATATGGGACCTGCAAATTACAACCTTCTTACCTTCCCCATGCGCTCCCTTCAGATTCTGATCTTTCAGCTTCCTGAGTCCTCTACACAGAAACTACCGTCCGGATGAACATGTTGGCGTTCCCGTCTTGTCCTGCTTTCAATACTTCTCTAAAACGTAATCTCCTCTACCTGGAGCAATAAAATGGTAAATTATCCCCTTTTCCTATGCCATGTCCTAGGATGCCCAACTCTATCCACTCCATACCTTAACCCAGCCATCATGGGCACAGGATGTACTTATAGCACGAAAAGTCGGTAGAACTGGTCATAACAATGCATGATTTAAAGACACACACTGGGGACTGTCCCCCAAGGACGTTCTTTTCAGAAATATCTGCAAATGTTGCATTTGCAAGCAGATTAGGCCAGTAACACTGATCAAAATGTACTATTATTTAGCTACTACTTTACAAATGGGACAAAAACTGATTTCCTGATGGTGCAATTGAGTGGGGAGTATGTACAGCTGCAGCATGGAGAGCCTAAAAACTCCTGCCCCTTGCACAAGAGGAGACAGCATCTCCCTCTCCTCCCCTGGATATGCCACCGGCTCTGGTGAAATCATGGAGACTTGGCCTAAACCATCAAAGAGCATACGACCACATGCACTATTTATGGCTCACAAAATACTGGTCGCAATTTGCAACCAGTATTTTTTTAGACCAGTAAATATCTTTACGAACTGCCCTAAGTACCGTTAGGTCAGTTTTGGATTGAGTCACAATCCAACCTACCTAAATGCTATTATTAGATAGGTCACAAATTGTGACTCAATCCGATTGGTCACATTTACAAGGATGGTGGCCTGCTCAGGGTCTACAGGCCACCATGTTTGTTATTGTTTTTCAATAAATTCAACTTGTTTTTTTTAAATGCCACCCATTTTCCTTAAGGGAAAAGGGACTACTTTAAAAAAAACATGTTTTGGCATTTTTCTAAGTTTCTTGAAGTCTGCAACAAACTTTTTTTTATATTTGCAAAGGGAAGAGGTGCGTAGGAAACCACTTGCCTTTTGCTAATGGTTTACCACCTCTTTTGAGGTGTCAGTAACTTTTCAATATTTTGGGACTAGATTTTGATTGTCAAACATCAATACATAAGATACCGATTCTGTACTTGGAAGAGATGCCTACAGCATGCCCTTTCCTGATACAGAATCGGATCCCTTCGGAATCCATTTTAAGAGTTAGAAAAACCTTTCCAACTTCTAAAATGGGATTAATACATAGGAAAAAGCATTTAACGGTGGCAAACGCCGAATCGGAGCGTTTGTGACCAATAAAATGCTTAGTACATCTGGGTCTCACTCAGCAAGACTAGGATGATGCAAATTCTCACCATTACATGTGGTGCTTCGAATTGTTGCATCAATTTTTGAGACAGAAACTAAGCCTTGTCTGACAAGACTCTGTACCGGAAGGTTCAACACAGTGTTGATGACATAATTGTTACCCTGCTGCCTTACGTGTAGTACATATTTATGTAAAAGGTATGATTCCTCAAATGCTACTGGTGGTCAGTGTAGGGAGTCTACTTTTACTCGGGACCACATACTGATATTTTGTAACCATCTGAGTTCAGGACGAATGCTCTACAAGTGCATACCCTGGATGCACCTCCTTTTCTGTTTGTAACATCTCTTACTCTTCTCGCCTAAGGGTGGGCGGAGAACTCCGCTCTGCCAGCGGAGTGTGCAGAGATTTGCCCACTCCGCTGAGAACGCGCAGTATAGGGCAAAACTCCAACTCCGCAGTGGAGCGGAGTTAGCCAGCCGCCCCCCTGCTAAATACGATCCCCGCCTCCACCCCCCTAATAAAAAATATTTAATGATTAATTAAAAAAGAAATAAACGCACTTACCTGTACTGTGGCGTTCCCGGGCTGCCCTCCTCCTCGACGCCGTCTCTCTACTGCATCTTGCGAGAACTGCACATGCGCGCGCACGCGCGCATTTCTAAGACATAATGCGCATGCGCGCGCTCGCAAGATGCAAGAGAGAGACGGCAAGGAGGAGGAGGGCAGCCCGGGGATGCCGCAGTACAGGTAAGTGCATTTATTTCTTTTTTAATTAATCGTTAAATATTTTTATTAGGGGGTGGAAGAGAGTGGCGGAGCGGAGCGGAGTTCCACAGAGAGTTTTCCCAACTCCGTGGACCTCCGCATAGTGTTACTACGCCAGCTCCGCCCGGGGTTATTCTCGCCTTGCTCCTACATATTCATGAACACGACCCCAGATAACTCACAATACTAACTTGTAAGAGTAGTTCAAGTGCATCATATGTATTAGGACATTATGGAAAGGACATAGTGAGTGTATGCTCCTTCAGGCAGGGAACTGTAAACATCTTTTGATTAAAGCTGCACCACCCACATTTGGTAAGTAAGTTGTGCGTAACACATTCTTGATTAGTTGTGTATATAGTCTCCCATTCCATGACTTTGTAGCATGGTACATTTTACAGCACTCCTTCTACAGGACAGAATAAATGTATAATACTTTGTAATCTGAAATCCCACTCATATATTCGGGGCCTCATTTATGAGACTCCTTGCGCCTCCGGAACGTCACTTTTTTTTTACGTTCCAATGCGCAGAAGCCTACGTGATATTTATCAGGCAGCACTAAGGCACTTTTCTTGGCTTGATGCTGCCTGATAAATATCAGTCCCTTTAACGCAGTGATCTGCGTTAAAGGGGCGTGCAATGGGTGTTGCTGGGGCGTTCCCAGCAACATCCATGGCCTTTTGACACTGCCCCAGATTTACGAGAAATCGTAAATCTGAGGCAGCGCCAAAAGCTTACGCCTCCCCAGGGGAGGCGTAAGGGAGGCACAACGAGGAGAAATATCTTTATTTCTCCCCGTTTTTCCTTTTTCTATTCGTGCTGCATTCTGCACACATAGAAAGAGGAAGAAGCCTCTTGTGATTATTTTTGTACAGAAGGATTCCCTTCCTGTACAAAAATAATCATCCCCGCAACGCAGGCACCCTTGCACCATGGTTCAAAGGTGCATGCGTTGGCGCACAGCAGCCCATTGTGCGCCGGCGCAGGGGAAAAGGACAGGAATGCGCCGTATCTTTTAGATACAGCGCATTCCTGCCCTTTTCTTTTGCCGTAGGGCAGCGCAGCAGGAAGGTCTGTGGCGCTGCCCTACGGCAAAACCTCATAAATGAGGCCCTCAGTCTCTAGTTTCCTTATTACAGTCGATTTGTGACAACTCTGGTCACCTATAATAAGAAAATGACATTGCTGCTCAAGTCTAACAAATTATTTAAGTTCAGTTGTGATGTCATAATTAATGCCTACTGAAAGGGGGAAGGCAGGGCACCACACATCACTACAGCTGCAGTTTAAACACTTTGGTGTTGATTCCGATTTTGGCCGGAAAACGATCTACCCGACACGGACCCGTCATTTTGTCCGACCGAACCGTACACACGCCTTACAAATAGCTGAGTACGATGCGAAGTCCGAAATTTACGACCGACTCGGCCGGAAATTATATTATACGTCCGAGTCAGCAGGAAAGGAGCCTGACGCGGTAGACTCGTACGCGCAAGATCCGAGATAGCCAAGCGTCAACCTACGGACACGTACGCGAACGACTCCATGTAGCCAAGCATCAACACGACCCGACAGACTCGGACACGAACGATGCCACATAGCTAAGCATCAACACGACACGACAGACTCGGATGCAAACGATGCCACATAGCCAAGCATCAACACGACCCGACAGACTCGGACACGAACGATGCCACATAGCCAAGCATCAACACGACATGACAGACTCGGACGCGAACGATGCCACATAGCCAAGCATCAACACGACCCGACAGACTCAGACGCGAACGATGCCACATAGCCAAGCATCAACACGACCCGACAGACTCGGACGCGAACGATGCCACATAGCCAAGCATCAACACGACCCGACAGACTCGGACGCGAACGATGCCACATAGCCCAGTATGAATGGAACAGACTCGTCCAAAACAATTTACACAAGAACAAGCATCAAGTGCTGTCAAAATGACTTACAAAATGAGAAGAAAATAAAACAATGGAAACAGAAAGAAGACTACCAAAAAACGCATTGTCATCTCCAAAAAAACACATTTCTAATTAACAAGACACACCCACAACACAATCTATATAAAGGGAGCCAAAACTTCACAACACCATTTGCTACTTCGACAGACATGCAAGCACACCACACCACTAGACAGACAACTCATCTACCTACCACAAACACACACATCTCATCTACCAAACAACCTCCACACAACTAGCACCAAAGAAACACACATCCACTCACACACACTCACCCTCACCTTCACACACACACACATCTCCACCAACACCCATCACCATGCCCCCAAAGAAGAATCCACAGTTCTTAGCTGCTGAGTTGGAAGTGATGATAGATGAAATCATCCGAGTTGAGCCACAGTTATTTGGCAGCTTAGCCCAACAGACCTCCCAGTCCCAGAGAACCAAGATGTGGGAGAGGATTGTCAACAAGGTGAATGCCCATTCACCTACCTTGCGCACAAAAGAGGATATCCGGAACTGGTATTATGACGTTCGCAGGAGGGTAAAGAGGCTCATTGCCAGAGAACATGCCCTGAGCACCAAGACTGGCGGTGGATGTCATAAACCGGTGCATTTCACCACCTGGGAGGTGAAGGTGCGGGACCTCCTCCCACAGGAGGCCATAACTGGACTAGCTGGAATCCCAGAACCTGGTGAGTACATGTACAAGTAGTCTACATTCACCCCAAATACACAGCCACAGACACCACAGCAACACATCTTGAATGTAACTTTGTACACACTGTCATGGAACCCTGGAACATGCTGGCCCATTTGTCCTGGGTGGGAGGAGGAGTGGAAGCAATGACTACTGCCACCAGCACACACTAGTCCCCCCCCCAGTCCCACAATAACACACCTGTCACTATGCTGTCCCTGAGAGTGAATGCAAATGCCCTGTCAAGATGGCTGACACTGGCCACCGGTGTGGCGAACACAAGTCCCTGTTGGCAGTCCTGTACAGCATGATTGCAGGCACCACTGTCAGACATCTGGAATGTAACTTTGTACACACTGTCATGGAACCCTGGAACATGCTGGCCCATTTGTCCTGGGTGGGAGGAGGAGTGGAAGCAATGACTACTGCCACCAGCACACACTAGTCCCCCCCCAGTCCCACAAGAACACACCTGTCACTATGATGTCCCTGAGAGTGAATGCAAATGCCCTGTCAAGATGGCTGACACTGGCCACCGGTGTGGGGAACACAAGGCCCTATTGGCAGTCCTGTACAGCATGACTGCAGGCACCACTGTCAGACATCTGGAATGTAACTTTGTACACACTGTCATGGAACCCTGGAACATGCTGGCCCATTTGTCCTGGGTGGGAGGAGGAGTGGAAGCAATGACTACTGCCACCAGCACACACTAGTCCTCCCCCAGTCCCACAAGAACACACCTGTCACTATGCTGTCCCTGAGAGTGAATGCAAATGCCCTGTCAAGATGGCTACACAGGGCCATCCTGTACGAAATTTGGAAATATCTACTGCCAGTTCTTGGCCTACTCACACAACTACAGACCATAACCTTAACTGCACATTACACACACTGACAGGTATAGATCAGTCACATGTGCCCTCAATGTGCATGCTACAAATGTGTGTGGAGGACAGGACACACTCTAATTAGCTGTCACACCACATAACACAAAACACACACAGATAAACACACATCAGGGACAATGCCCACGGACAGTAGATGTGAGGTGTAATGCAAGACGGCTGACACTCTTGCGTTGTGTCATGTGCACAAGGCATTGTTGTGTGTAGCATTGTAATTCAACATCAGTCAGCGGTCTCAGCATCCTTGAAAACTACCACCCTCACTGTCATTGCTCCTCTGACAATGATGAGTAAGCTGGTCTGTTTGCCATTGGAAAGTGGGGTAGAAGTCAACACAGCCTAACTCAAGCACTAAACACACTGTACCTCACAGCTCTGACCATGAAAAGGCAAAAGACCATCCCTGAGAAAGATCTCTGTCCATGGAGAACAAGTAGAATGTACATGAAGTGATCATGTGCAAAAGTATGCAGCAACAAAATGCACTACATCAAGACATACACATGTGTGCAAAGTGATGAAAAATATCAACATAAATATGACTACTCACATTGCATACGTTCACAAACAATGCAAAAACTACACACGCATAACAAAAACCATGTTGGGACATAGCAGAACAGCACAATGCGAAACATCACACAAACTTGCTGTAGGCTCTGCGCAGGAGTACAAACTTATACTATTCACCATTACAAGTCCAGTGTGGGCAACATTAGGGAATGTCAGATCATACTATTATCGCATAATACAACTACTCATGTCAGTTACTCCCCTACTGCATGCCAATGTAATGAGCTGTGTTTCAAGGACTGCCATGTAACAATGCATTTGTCAGAAGAAACGCGTTGCTATTGCATACGAGGTTACACATGTGATGTCATTGATTGTTCACATCAACACATACATCCAAGCAAAATCATCTAATGATGACACATATTCAGGAGAGTGAGTTTGCATGTCACCCCAGCAATGTAACTGTGAGAAACTCCACAAAGGCAAGCACAGATGCACAATTCCTGCCAAACATAAGATTAGTTACAGTATGTATGTCATAGTGAAAACACTGATGTGTGAAATAACAACACACCTGGCTCATGCACAGTGTGACACTTGCCAAAAAATTAATACGAACAGTCAAGGATAACAATACATGCACATTGATGCACAGAGCTGGACATGCTCAGTAAAGCACATGTCTCCAAAATAACAATGTCCGATTACAAAATATCTCAGTGTCTGTGACGATTGATGAGTAGAAATAAGAAGGAAACGCAACATTATCCACAACATCTTCACATTTGGCTGTGCATGACAACATAACATCTGAAAATACACAACTAACATTGTGTCTCTCTACTACCCACAGGCACTCCAGAACAGAGGGCATCATCTGGAGAAGATTCAGAGTCCACCAGCAGCTCCAGCACAACGTCGGACACTGAGACCTCCAGTGTGGATGACTCTCACACCTCCTCGGGCGATGGGAACCAACCTGGCACCTCCGGTGTGGGTCAGCATGCGGCACCAGTACGATCAGCAGCCCCAGCGACCACTCCTGCAACGTCCATTAACATCCAGACGCCCCGGATCCCCACGGACACACCCAGACAACAAAACCCTGGGAGCACAGCAAGACAGCCCAATCTGGATTTGGCTGGAAATACCAGCCCTGTCAACAATGAAGGAGGACAGGAGCTGTCAGTGCGTGCTACGCCAGGCAATGTCCGTGCGGGTAGGGAAAGGAGTGGTGTGAGGGTGCGTGGTGGGAGGACACGTCCCACAGCTGGTGTCGGAGAACAAGCTGACCCCGAGTTACAACGCATTTTCGATGTATATCGCGAATGCACCGGAGACTTTGGCCAGGTTGTCGGGATCCTCAGGGACATAAAACATCAGCAGGCTGCACATTTCGACCGGATGGACAACCATATGGACCGTGTGGACCAACACATGGACCGTATGGACCAACACATGGACCGTATGGAGTCCAACTGGTCGAAAATAGACAATCTCACTGCGGTGCATAGGGACATACTTACATGCCTACGCCAGATAACCACCAACATTACCCCACCTCCCCGTGTGCACTCCACACCTGTTGCTTCAACATCGGCAACTGCCACAGGGAGGGATGAGGAGTCTGGCGTAGAGTCCCCTCCGCCGCAGAAGCCTGATACTGAGGGTCCCCCCCCCCAACAAAGAAGAGGAGGGGCCGTCCAAGGAAGGATGGCAATTGAGAGACTGATGGACATGCATCCCTCCCAGGAACCAAAGAAATGCTCTGGATATCCTCCATTGTGTGCTAATCATTCACTTTGTTGACAGTCCCTGGACTCTCCCATATGGGATGGAGCATGTAAGTTGGATTAAATGCCAAATGGACTGTGGATGTCGCTCAGAAGGATTTTCATCTGACAACACTTCCAAATCCTCTATGAACTGTGGATAATAAATTTGGGAATGCAATCACCTTTACCTGTTAGATCTTTTTCACATGCACATTAATAAATTCATATTCACACAAACCCTGTGTCATCTGTGAATTATACACTGTACCCACTTATTAGCTCATGATCTGTATCACCTGGCACTGTCTCACAATGAGGTGCATGAGTTCTGTGGTAGTGATTCTTCTCATACAGAAGTATGCACAGAAAAATAGGCCATTGTTGAAGGATGGTTGGACATCAGTTGCACATCAGAACACACAATGCAATCACACACTACCTCTGGTGTCTCATAATCTCTACAAAATATACAGAAGACACCCAATGATTCTACCACCCAGTAGCCAGCACTAACAACATCTCCGAAGCAAGGTAGCAATGCACACATTCACACTCACTCACCCATGCTTGTCCACCAAATCATGAATCAGAGTGTGTGTAATGTTCTATAATTCACGTTTGAGAAAAAACAATCTCTGACTGTTGTCCTACAATGCAGCATACGAGCTAGCCCCAGCAGCAGTAAACATGATTGTCAAACAATATACATTTCCATAATCAAACATAATACTACAGGTGAAATGTGTTTACAACCTCAGTGTGGAAAGCACCACCCTCCCTGTGATGGTGACATATTCTACAAACCATTGAAGAACTCTGTGGCAATAGGGGTCAACCGCTCACCTCAGACAGTAGGAGTACTGGTCACAGCATATGCACAGCAAAGCACTGGTGCGTATATGTAGATCTTCCATCTGTGTACATTATTGGCATGTGCATCAATGTAATGCAAGTATTCCACTTATGTGTAACAAAGTGTAGTATTTCATGGCGAAACTATCCGTGCTGACTAGATCTACCATTACAAAGAGTCCTGTTTTTCATCCTTGTGGCACAGCGCATCAACAGTACCAAAATGATGTCATGTGGACTCAAAGGCATCTTGCACAACAATCACAGAAAGAATGTGTGCTAAAATGTCACACACAAAGCTATTATGTCAGCTTGGCTCCGGTAACTTTAGCATAATACAGCATGATCCTAGGGACCAACTCACAATTCATCTACCGCCTCATGAAGAAATGTCACATGACACATACCAGAGATAGCCACGCAAGGTCAGCACAACACACATAGCACATGCAACATTAAACATTGCACACACTGTTGTCAAATTAAAACCATTGAACCGCACAAACAAAGACCATTGTCTAATGAAATGAACACCATGGCAGAAAAACATGATATGAACGGTTGTAGCATATTTTTGCAACGGAGAAGGCAAACATCAATGTGTGTAACAGGTTTATTACACAGGCAGAAGCTCTGCTCAACACAAAAGCAAACTGATTACAGTTCCAAGTATCCAAATAAACCAAAGAAATGACAAATCTGACCAAATAGATTGGCTGTCAGAGAGTACTGGTCCAAATTGAAAATCCATTATGGAACAGCGTTGTGTGTACCCACACAACAGCCAAAGGAGCCTGTGAAGGAGAGACATAGTACAGTCTTAAATACAACTTGCCATGATGACATATCCAATTATTGACTCACTATTGTCCATTGTAAATTCTGACCAATTGCTAGGAGTGATTTCAACAATGTAGTGGAGACCATCATAACTCAACATACACTGTACAACGGCAATGACCCTGTAAATTAGCAGACCCACACACATGTCACAACATATTGTCCTACATACACACATCACGCTTAGGAAAGGCATCATCAGACATATATGCATACTTACACTCAAGTAAAGAAGTTGTCAATGAGCTGTCTCCTGACATCCACCTCCTCTTCCTCCTCCTCCTCACTGGCAACGTTCCCCAGGCCTGGATCCTCCCATGAGGGAGGACGTTGGTCCCTGTCATCCTGAATGAGCGGTAGCTTATTCCTCACAGCCTTGTTGTGAAGCATGCAGCACACCATAATGATTTTGCACACCTTCTCTGGGGAATATTGAAGGGCACCTCCTGTCCGGTCAAGGCAGCGGAATCTGGTCTTCAGCAGCCCAAATGTGCGCTCAATCACACGCCTGGTCCGCCCATGTGCCCCGTTGTAACGGACATCAGCAGGTGTGACCGGGTTCCTGAGTGGTGTCAGCAACCAGGGCATGTTTGGGTATCCAGAGTCTCCTAAAATTATCAAATATCAAGGATCAGTTGAGCAACAACAGGGTACAACATGACAGACAATGAACACACAACTGATACTGACACCATGACTCACCAACAAGCCAGGCACGTTCATTCCTGAGCTGGGACATCAGCTGGGGTATCCGACTCATCCTCATTATGTATGCGTCGTGGGCTGATCCCGGGAAACGCACACATACATGGGAGATGATCTGGTCCGCCAGACATACCACAAGGGCATTGATCGAATGGAAGTGTTTACGATTTCTGTAAACCTGTTCATGGGCTCGTGGTGCGACCAAACCCACATGTGTCCCATCAATCGATCCAATCACATGTGGCATGTGTCCCAGGGCATAAAAGCCATCTTTAATGGCACGGAACTGTGGTGGTGTAGGAAACTGTATGTACAGGTTGAGGAACCTCAACATGGCCTCACACACATCCCGGAGCACTCGACTGAACATCGTCTGCGACATCCCACCAGCATCAGCCACAGTAAACTGGAACGATCCTGTCGCAAAATAATGTAGCGCCGCCATCACCTTCACCTTGGGTGTCAGGGCAAAGGGATATGTGCGTTCAGGTTGCAAGTGTGGTGACAACTGGTCTGTCAATTCAGAAATTAATTGCCTCGTGAACCTGTATTTTCTCATGCACTCACGTTCCACCATGGTCGCAAGGTCAGGGAAGGGTCTGTGGACATTTTTTCCCCTGCGTAACATATGACAAAGTATGCAGACATATTACTAGTACTCATAAAAATCACGTAATCTAGATTCAACATATTGCATTACACTTTCAGTTAAGACACAGTGAAGTCAGAGGTGTGAGGTTGAGCTAATACACAACTGACAGCTATGTGATCCTGAACATACACTCAATTTGGTCATGGATATTCAAGTGACACAGTGTTGTACTGTGACTATTCACTGTTGTCTGTCACTCTCCATGTGATCAATCGTAACATACACAACACACACCTAATTAAGTATCAAACATAGATGTCAAGGTCAACTAGCACATGTTCTAAAGGTACACAGACATGGATCATGTATTGCAACCTAGCAACAACACTAGATACAGACAGCTTGTCACTATGCACACCACTGTCATGGTGTGGACAGTGTCATGATGTGATGTCAGACCTACATGTCCCATCACATACACAAAAAATTGATGATGTGTAGCACAGGAGGATGATCTGTGAAGTGGTCACTCACACTTGTCCTGTTCCTCACAAACAATGCAATGTTTTGCACTGTAAGCTAGGAACATCATGGGAGTAGTCTTGTATATGTCTGTGTCTCATTTGACATGTGCTTCACTCCATCCACACAGGGCATACAGCATGACATGAATCTTACATATACTGTCTGACATGATGAGTGAGCATTGCATGGACGCATGAGCCAACTCCTGGCCGAGCCGGACTGACAGATTGCATGCTTAAGACAATGCTGTTCGACGCGGGTGAGTTCTCAAAAGACGCGTCGGACACCTAGGGACCAAGGCGTGCGCACGCCTTGGACCCTGAATGTAATGGTGACATACGCGGGTGGGTATTCAAAAGACGCGTCGGACACCAAGGGACCAAGGCGTGCGCACGCATTGGCTATTGACTGCCATGGAGAATGACTCGGATTTGATACTTGTACGATTCGTGTGCTGAAAAATCCGTTGGTTCCCTACAACAATGTATCAAACTCATTGGTGTCATGAAGTTGAACTTTTTAAACGATGCGGAAGGCGTGTACGAGGCGTGCAATGCGATGGATTGGCCAGATTCATAGGATGCAAACGTGTCGGACCTATCGCTTTGGACGCATGGTTCATAATCTGCCTCTACAGCACAGATAGATATAAGGCTGTCTGTTCCCCTGAGAGCTCACTTGCCTGCACTACATGCTCCAGATTGACATCTCTGCTACCACTGCTGCTGTCTCTGCATCCTCTGGCTTCAAGAATGGCACGTACTGTGGAGAGGGCCCCAGCCTTCACAGAGGAGGAGAACCAGGCCCTGCTGGACAGCCTCCTTCCAGAGTACAGCAAGCTGTATGGGAAACCAGGGGAGCAGGTGAGTGTGCAGTCCACGTCCTTTCTCATTGTGCATGTTGTCTGTCTAGCACTAATGGCATTGTGTACACCAGTGGCTAGCATGCTCACTGAGTAGTTGTAACCCCCAAAGTGTGTAGGTACCTGTAGGGAACAGGTACCGTGCTGAAAACGTGAATCTTTACACAGTCATAAGACCCAGGCAATGTTTCCATGTTGTTAATGCAGGACAACTGTCCATTACCATAGTTGCATTACCTGTGTACATCATATGCCCTTATGATAACGACATGTATATCCAACTGTGTGATGCACAAACATGTTACATGTGTAGTAATGGTCTTTTAACTTTGTCATCCTCACAGGTTGATGCCCATCAGAAACAGGAGATCTGGAAGACCATCGTCCGGGCAGTTCGATCTGTGGGGGTCTACAAGCGCCGCATCCGCAACTGCCAGAAGAGGTGGCAGGACCTACGTGGCTGGACCCGTCGCATCGCAAGAGTCCAGCTGAAGCTGTCCCCTCCTCGCAGAAGGGGCGGACGACGGACCCTGAGCCCCCACATGCTCCGGATTCTGACGGTGGTCTTCCCTGACCTGGATGGGCAGTTAAAGGCCAGACAGCAGCAAGGAGGGGGTAAGTGCATGCCTTTTCTGTGAACTAGGTCTCACATGCTATTTGCACTCCTTCAGCCTGGTTACACTCCCACAGTTCATCTGTCTGCTTGCACAAGAGTCATGTGCCTAAATTAGGTGATGGCCCATCCTCATCTGATACACAGGTGTGGCCCTTTCAGTCTGTGACTTGTGTCACTTGGGTTGTGTGTCCCTGCTGTTGTCCAAGGATAAGGTTTGAAACAGCATCTGCTACCGGTGCATTGTTTTGGGCTTCATGAGTGAGGCAATTGATTGACATGTGTCTGCACATTGCCAGAAAGCTGACATGTACTCTGTGTGGGCCATTGATATGTGTACTAATTGCTGCTCTGGCTCACCATATGTGTCTGGGGTATTTACCACACACCCATGCAGCAGGTGAGACAATGTTGGGGGCTCAGAAGAATGTGCATCATGTGTGTCACACATGCATAGACACATGCCTAGTGTTCAGGGTTATCCCATGTTGCACATGGACCAGGACAGGTATGCCTACTCCGGACATGAAAGTACACTCTGTTCTCCTACTCCTGTGTGCCAGCCTACATTTTGTGCATTGTGAAATGTGCAATCAGGTGTCTGCCTCTGTGTCATTGTGGAGTGGCCTAGCTTTTTAGCCTCCTGGGGTGTTAAACAGTTTGGGGTGGGCAGCCAGCTGAGATGTGGCTGTTGGATCAGCACAATGGGGTGAAACATAGGTGTGTAATCACTTGACTGTGCCTAATGGTGTATTCTACATTAAAGTGCAGGCAGCTTTAATTCGTTCTCATCAGACTGTGATGTGATCATGTTTACAGATTTGTGCTTGCAGTCACTCAACTGTAGCATTTGTATCACGTGGGATCATCAAATGCCTTAAGATGTGGGTAGCAGTGGGTGGACATGTGCACTTGACAGCTGCAGAGCTTACATTCCCCACAAAAACATGATTGTGACACAGTGCAGACTGTTTGTTTTTGGATGCACTGCCCCTGTGACTGAAGCCAGTAATGACTGATTAGCCAGACTGGCCTGTAGCATGGTATACCACTTGCAAATGTGTATCCTGCATTAATGTCAGTTGTCCTGCATGCACTCAATTGTGGCATTGACCATCAATACATGAGCACATCATGGTGTCTGGTGAAGGAAGCATATCCATATTGCTGACAATGACTTTGGCCATCCCTTATCCTGACACATGTACTGAGTCAGTGGCAGGAGATGGGATATGTGTGTACTGACACATTTCACTCACAAATCCTGCAGTTCAGACAACTGTCTATGTGGTGCATGTGTGCACATATGAGTAGTGGCATACTACATGCACCAGACAGATGGGTCCATGGACGGGAAGGATATGAGGGGCATGGTTGACTGGGAGACTGACAAGTGTCTTGTTCAACTATGTGTCAGCTCTTTTTCCAATATTTTGCAAATGACGCCAAGGCGTGCTCTGTAATGTGCTGTACTGACTGTGATGTGTCAGGTCAATACAGGTGGCTGATGTGGATCTGTTTATACTGTTTGTTTGCAGATACATCTACGGCTACTGGAGGAGACAGCTCCACGGACCAAGAGGAGCCGCAGAGCCAGACTGGGTCCACTGCAGGGGAGTCGGAGGGACCCAGTGGCACGGAGGGTGAGGTGAGCCACACTGAGGAGACCTCAGCTACAACCACCTCGGCTGAGGAACACAGCAGCTCGAGTGATTACTCCCTTGTGGAGGTGGGTGTCAGCAGCCCCCAGACAACACCTAGTGAGTCTGTCCCCGCCACCACCACCATCTCCACCCTCCCATCTGCTCCCATCCCAGATGTCCGTGGAGGCTCCCGTGTAAGGGAGCATGTCTCCTTCGTGCCAGGCACCGCACCCCCTGCGTCTGTCTCCCCTGCTGCCCTGAGTGTGGAGGCTGTGGACTTACTTAAGCAGATCTATGTAGGGCAGACAGCGATGCTGAGTGTCCTCCATTCTCACACCAGTCTGTTGACACAACTGGTGTCCTTCGTGGAGGGCATTTCATCAAACATGTCTGCCCTACAGCGGACCATTCAGTCCATGGCCTCCTCACAGACGGCAACAGTGTCCTTCCTCCAACAGTCCCTCACCACTCCTACCTCTGCCCCATCCACAATCCCCACTACCCTACCTGTCCAAGGCACACACACACCGGCACAGGCACGCACCACAACAGACACAAGCAGCACACAGCCATGCAAGACAAAATCCAGACGCACAAGCACGCACACTCCGGGGACTGATGGCACACACACAGGGGATGGGTTACAGACACACAAACAGCCATCCACGAGCACTCCGCAGTCTTCAGATGCCTCTCCCTCCAAAACCCCTTCCCTTGCCTCACCTGCAACCCCCCCTTCCCAGCAGCTCTTCCTCTGTAACCTTGGCCTCTTCCCCACCGATCCATCTGATCCAGTTTACAAGGGGAAGAGGAAGTCACCACGCACAGAGGGGAGTTCCCCTGCCACACGGACACCCTCCCCCAGGCGCAGGAACACTGAGGCCCCCATCCACAAATCCCCCCGGAGCAGGAAGGGCAAGACCCCACCACAATCCCGCACTTCCACCACACAGTCTCCGTCCTCCAGCCCCCAGGCCACCACTCCACAGGTACCCCCGCCACACCCTGCCCCAGGTTCCCCCACACTCCGATACCGCATCCCCAAAATGCTTAGGGCCTCCCCCTACCACATGCACTTCCACCCCCACCTCACGCGCTCAGCCTGTTCCTGCCAGTGGTGTGGAGACCGTGTCCCCCCTCTGTCCTGCCCACCTCATCTGAACCCCATTACACTCCTTTGGAGATTGGCACTGCAGTAGAGAGCACATCCACCCCGTCTGACTTGGGCACTGCAGTGGAGACCCCGTCCACACCATCTGACCTGCCCACTGCAGTGGTGCCGGCAACCACCCCATCTGACTTGAGCCCTGCAGTGGTGACGGCGCCCACTGTGTCAGACACCTCCACTGCAGTTGCCAGTGACACTCCTGCACCCACCACCCCTCCCCTGCCCCATTCTGCTATCCCCTGATCCTGTCCCTGCGGTGCCTGGCCTGCCCCTATGTATGCCCCTCCAAGGGGAGATGTCCCCTGGCCGTAGCAGTGCAGGCAAGCAATGGGTGACAACTTGTCACATGTCACCCTGGTAGGACTCTTGATATGGACTGGCCATTGGCCTTTTGACATTGTGGACTTAACAGTTACAAGGATTTATGTGCTGAATAAAGGCAATTGTTGTTATCCAGTGGTGTTGCATCTAATGTACATGATGTTGATGATGAGTATCATGAACTTGCTGTTGTAATGGTGTTTTGAAGGAATAAGAGATCGATTTGCTGATGTGATGGACTCCATGTGGTCCATGGGATATGTGTACTATTCTGGTATGTATCCATGCCATCCTTTGCTGCAATTTCATGGTGTAGTGATAGCAAGAATTTGGGTACAGGATTTTCTCCTTTTGTTTGCTACTTCACATCTTTGGCTTACACTGTTGCACATATGTTGGGCTTACATTTGTGCACATTGTAAGATTCCCTGACTGGGCCCATCTCCACTGGACAGGCAGGCTTGTGCATCCATGGTACACAAGTCATCTGTGTCATCAGTGCAACTTGCTATACATGTGTATTGCGTATGTGCAGATGACTTAAGGGACACTCCCATACACAGGCTGATGTGACCAGAGCTTTCATTGTGTTGTAATTGTTGGCTCACTGAGCAAGTGTTATGCTGACATGACAGAGCCCTGCACAGACAACGTTTGGCACAGCTAACCTTCCCCAGGAGTGGAGTCCCCTCATGGCAGTGTGTCATACTGTGACATTGCCTGAGCCCATGTTGTGTGTAGTGTGAGCATGTCTGTGTGTGTTCCATTCACTTTTTCTACACAGCCTGTGTTCCCTTCAGATGTTCCTGTTCGTGGCGCTTGCTGAGTTGTCCTGTGTTCATCCAACATCTTTGTCCTGGGTTTCCTGGGATGTAGGTGCATGGCACACTACTGGTCATTAGGGTGTCATCCCTAGGTGTTTTATTTGTAAAGCCTGGGGATGTTGTCAGAAGCACGGGGGACACATTCCGGATTCCCCTTGGCACTTCTGTGTTGCCAACATGTAGTTTTCCCTATGTGGTATCTGTCAGTGAGTGGGTCACTTGTATGTGTGTGTGACTACTCCCACTCATCAGGGTCATAGTTGCAATGTTGGAAGGTGTCAACATGTGTTCTTTGTGGCTCTGCTTTGGTTCATCATTGTTGTGGGAGTGTGGCAGTGATCCCAATGATTCTGGTAGATTTCACGTCATGCCCAGGTACCGCATACTGTGCAGTGTGGCGGACATTCACAAGGGTTGTTGACTGGCCATGTGTGTGTATTTTTGGGAACCTTAGATCTCCCCACCACCCCTGGGATTGTCATGGGTGCATGGGCAATTTCACCAGTCCATGTGTGCTTAGCTGATGCACATTGTTGCAGATCAAGGTGTGTTGTGTTGAGGGTGGCCAAATGTGAGTTGTCTCATGGCTAGGCCCCTACCTACTTTGTGTTCATTGATGACAGGCCCTGGCCAGTGATTTGTTAGTGCAGGTGTGATGGAGGTTTGTTGGTCAGGACGCATGCCCCAGTGCGCGCAGGTGACTGTACTCCACAGTATGGGCAACATCTACCTTTGTCATCACAGTGGGATTGTACAGGCTACTGTCACCCCAATGTAGGGTCCCTGAGGGTAGTGCTGTGTTGGGCTGTCTCTTGCTGTGTTGTTTGCTGTGCCGCCCAGCTTGTGTCACATGAATGATTTGGGATCCCACTCACCTGACAGTCCCTGCTTCCCCACCAAGGGATGCCCAGTTCATGAGTTACTTTTGTATGGCACTGTGTACACATCTGTGTCATTGGAGTTCTGCCCACTGTCATGTGTTGTGTACTTGCCTGGGGACACTGAGACACACACACGTTGTGCATGATATGCAGTGTGGGGCTGCCTGTCTGTGTTTGTGCATCTGCTCCACTGCATTGGTATGGCTTTTGTGGTCCATTGGCTTATGTTGTTTGGAGGTTTTTCCCTAGTGTCCCTGCGTCTCCTGGATCATCAGTCTGCACATTCATCATGTTTGGTGTGTTCCATTGCTGCCATGGTATGGGACTTGGTCACCTGACATCTACAGTCTCCACAGGATTCCTTAGTTTGTGTGTCTGTTTGTATAGATTTGTGTGTATGCTTCATGGTGCTCACTTGTCGCATTGTCTAATTGTACACTGGAGTAATTGTCAGGGATCATGGCCATAGCTTGTCTGCACATGGCAGAGGGTGTTCTTGTGATACACAGCACTCTTTGCCTCACCAAATCTATGTTTGTATGTGACACAACCACTACATTGCCACAACATTGCTTGTGGTGTGGGGACCAGGAATCATGCATTTTAGTTTGGAGATGCTGCTATTTTCATGTCCACACTCACCTTATGGTCACTGTAGTGATGGGAGGTTTAGACCCCATTACCACATAGGTCCTGAGATGCTGGTTTTTTGAACCCCACTAACACCTTTTGGTCACTGTGGTGATGGGGGGTTTGGACCACATAAAAACATTGCTCCAGAGATGCTGGATTTTTGATCCACACTATCACCTTTTGGGCACACATGTGTTGGGAGTCACATTGTATGTTCACTGTCAGGATCTGTGTTGTGAGCATTTTACACACACATACATTGAATCTTGCTAAGATGGTAGGGGGGGTTTGCTTACTCATCCTATGTGTGTGAATCCTTGTAGTGCTAGGCATCCAGCCCCCTATGAGTGGGGATGGTAATAGTGATGGGCATCCAGCCTCCTATGGGTGGGGGTACTGGTGGTGATGGGCATACAGCCCCCTATGAGTAGGGGGTATTGGTGGTGATGGACATTCTACCCCCTATGAGTGGGGATGGTAATAGTGATGGGCATCCAGCCTCCTATGGGTGGGGGTACTGGTGGTGATGGGCATACAGCCACCTATGAGTAGGGGGTACTGGTGGTGATGGACATTCTACCCCCTATGAGTGGGGATGGTAATAGTGATGGGCATCCAGCCTCCTATGGGTGGGGGTACTGGTGGTGATGGGCATACAGCCCCCTATGAGTAGGGGGTACTGGTGGTGATGGACATTCTACCCCCTATGAGTGGGGATGGTAATAGTGATGGGCATCCCAACTCCTATGGGTGGGGGTACTGGGGGTCACGGGACAAAATAAAAATATTAATTAATTAAAAAAAACAAAAAACTTACCTGCATGCAGCCAGCCGCGTTGTGCTCTTCCGCTACTATCCTCCCAGGCACAGGCTCCCGTCTCCCCTGCGGCCAATCCTGACCCTGCTCTCATAAATGAGAGCAGCATCAAGATTGGCCTGAGCGCTCTGAATTTGTGCTCCCAGGGAGACTGGGAGCCTGTGTCTGCTCTCTCCAACCCAGCAATGCAGCATGAGAGGCCGGCCAAACCATCATGCACACTGACAACAGTGCACTACCACTCCCCCTGTGCCTGTCATCCCCCTGGCCCCGCCCCCAAGACTCGTCAGAAAAGTCAAAGTAAAACGATAATAAAAAGTGTTTATTATCGTTTTTTTTTTTCTTTCCTCCTGTTTTGAGGCAGAGGACGATGCTCCACTGCCATAGCAGAGGAGCCACCGCTGCAGTTATCCCAATCTTTCTTAGGGCCGTGGGGAGGTGAAGTCAGACCCGATGGGGGCCCGTGCGGAACGCCTCCCGGTGGCGGGACCCCTGGAAGCCCACGAAAAGGGAGGGCGCACACGATTGGGCGCCCCTCCAAAGAGCTGGTAGTTGCCCATTCAGGGCAAAAGAGAACAAGCGACTAGTGGGCTCAAAAGGGGCTAGGGTCCCCCTGTTTGGTCACAAGAACCCACCAGCGAAGCAGAATCCCACCCACCCACACCAGAAGGAAGCGGTCGTCACAGCCGCGGAGTCGTGGGGGACAGGGAAGGGCGGAAGAAACCCAGAAAAAGATCCAAAGGGGAAAATACCATAGGTAGAAGAGCCGCTCACGCAGTGTCCTTGGGATGCCTCACGGCAGGGACACAGGGTGAGCGGATGACAGCACACAGCCACAGGCAGAGTAGAAGAGATGCTCGCACAGAGTCCTTGGGATGCCACGCGGCAGGGGCACTGGGGAGCGGGCGAGTGACCAGCAAGGGTCCAAGCAAGCAGAACGGCACTTGCAGCCCGGGCCGGTCCTAACGGACGCCCACAAAATCAGTAGCAAGGGAGGCCTGGAACCGTGAACGCTGAAACCTTGTGTAGGGGGCACATCTAACAAAGTTAGTGCTGTCATAAAAAGACAAAGCCAAACGGAAAAGTAATGTATGATGTAAATTAACATGGAGGATATGAATGACCAACCAATACGTTGTGAGATGTATAATCCATGTGTGAAATAAACTGTGGCCTTTCTATGCACCATATCATGTCGTCACTGGAACGATTTATGGGGGGGAAAGGACGCATGTGGTTAAGACACCCAGGGTGAACGATGGGAACGTGCCCCTTGGGAGGGGTTACGTTCTCCCTTACAAGCCAGTTAGGGCGAGGCACAATGAACCACCCCTTTTACAAGACTGCTGATTCCTGTGTGCACCGGGTGCTCCCTTCCTGCGGTGATGTGGGTGCACCCCTGTTGCAAAAGGAAGCACTATTACTCTAGGAGCCACATACATGCACGATTTTATAGATCTATTTATTTATTGATTTGGGAGGTATGTAGAGCGCCAGACTTGTTCTTTCGGATGCTTCGTAGCGCTAAAAAGTCTTGGAGGAGGTCATCTCTAGTCGTTCACGCTGAGCGTCAGAGTCTGGTGGGGAAGGTGAGCTCTTCCAGCGTTGTCAGTCATCACTCCTTCAGCTGAAAGTGTCAGTCATAGCCAGGGCTTAAGTGGGCCGGGGCCCTAATTTTACAGGCAAAAATACAGATACTAATTTTACAAAATCCTTGAAAGCGATGCCATCCATGTGTGTGTTTCTTTTCTTTTTACCTCATCTTACATTCCCTAGGAATATTTCATATTTCCAGTTGTTGGGGTGTTTTTGTATGCAATATATATGCTTCCTGTAGGCTGCATAGTGTGAACTGCTCGGTGTCAGGGCAAGTTCAGGTTGTGTAGGGGGGTCATGAAGAGTCAAGAGGGATAACTTTGGACGTACAATTCAAAGCAGTGTGAGTTTCACACAGTGCTCGTCAGTGGGTTACAAGACACTACATGTCCATCCAGTCCTTGGCCTCTCAGTAGAGTGTAGAGTGATGATGGTATGTGTGCCAGTTTTGGTTGTGATTCTATAAGGTAGTCGGCGAAGGAGGTGTACAGCTGTAGAAATACCGGCAGCACCAAAGGGAAATAAAATGGTATGTTTACAGGTGAGGAGAGGGAATATCTTTGTGTGTGTGAGAGAGAGAGAGAGTGAGTGCATACGGAAGGGTGGTGATACAAGGAAGGAAGTACATGAAGACGACAGAGTGAAAAGACAGTGATGAAGGCGATGGCTTAAGAGGGAAATGGGGGAATTCTGAAAGAGGTGGGAAAAGGGCGTAAGCACTCAAATATTTGTCTGGAGTCACCTGAGTGAAGCCACGCCTCTTTCAGAGACCCGCCCCCTATTTTTATATCCCACTTAAAGCAGTCGTTATAGCTAATTGTGAAAAGACCACTTTTGACTGGTGAATATTTAGACAGTAGGCACAATGCTGGCTTCACTTGGAAAGCATTCTGCAAAAGTTGAGAAATGCTCACGTAACATCCTCGTACACTTTAAAAGGTACAGTAAGGCTGCCTTACAGAAGCTGTGCTCTCTGCTTCTACCCTGTTTCATAAGTACTGCCCGCTTTCAGGTTCCAGTTGATGTTACTTGTGGAGCTCTTGAGGGTTTGGTAAAAAGAGCTCAGGAGTATACTCTAACTTAGCACAGAGCACACAAGTTACAGAAAAGCTGCATATCTCAGGGTTCGGCAGAGGGATGCCCTGCCAAGACACGTACCATGAGGGATCCCGAGAGGGGTACTGAGAGAAGTACTGAAAGGAGTACCGAGAGAGATACTGAGAGGAGAACTGAGACCAATACTGAGAGGTGAATGGAGAGAGGGACCGAGGGGGGAAACCGAGAAGCCTACTGAAAAGAGAACTGGGGGGAGAACTGAGAAAAGTACTGAGAGGAGTACTAAAAGTGTTACTGAAAAAGAACCAGTACTGAGAAGAGTACCGAAAGTGGTACTGAGAGGGAAACTCATAAGTCTACTGGAAAGAGATCTGAGGGGAGATCTGAGAAAAGTACTGAGAGTCGTACTAAAAAGAGTACCAAGAGAGGTACTGAAAAGAGAACTGAGAGGAGAACTGAACTGAAAAAAGTACAAATAGGAGTACCGAGGGAAGTACTGAGGGGGATACAGAGAAGTCTGCTGAAAAGAGAACTGAGGGGAAAACTGAGAAAAGTATTGAGAGAGGTACTAAGAGGAATACCAAGAGAAGTACTGAAAAGAGTACTGAGACCAGTACTGAGAGGAGTACCAAGAGCGGTACTGAGGGGGATACAGAGAAATCTACTAAAAAGCGAACTGAGAGGGGAACTGAGAAAAGTACTGAAAGGAGTACCGAGAGGATCCCTGAGAGAAATACTAAAAGGTTCTGAAGAACAGCTTTCATGGTTACTGACAAAAGTACTAAGAATAGTACTGTCATAGTAATGTTGGAAGACCCGAAGATGCACAGAAAGGAGTACTGCAGGAAACAAAAGGAATAGAGGAATCAGTACTAAGAGGTGTGCCAGTGAAATTAAGAGGAGTACTGGGAGAAATGCAAGCAGAGAACTGGTAACAGTACTAAGGTAAGACTGAAGCAGCCGGTCAACACGCCAACGCACAAAGCTGGACACACCCTCGACCCTATCTTCGCGGGTGGGACAAACATTCGCTTCAGCCACACCACCCAGCCCCTCTGGACGGACCACCACTGCGTCCACTTCACCTTCAATACCACCACCGCACCCAAGCCCCCCCGTGCCCGCCACGAAGGAACTGGAGCAAGGTCTCAGAGGAACACCTCAACACCACCCTCCTCCAAGCCCCCCCCAGCGCCTCGACCGACACCAACTCCGCAGCCAGGGAGTTTCACCGCTGGATCTCCTGATGCGCCGACAAACTCGCACCCCTCCGCCGCCCCGCCAAACAACGCCCTCTGAAGGCCGCCTGGTTCACCACAGAACTACAAGAAGCCAGACGCTCCTGCAGACGCCTAGAGAAAACCTGGTGAAACCAGAAAACCACTGAAGCACGGAACAACCACAGGATCGCCCTGAAGGAATACCACCAGCGCATAAGAGACACCAAACGGACCTTCATAAGATACAAAGTCCAGACCAACGCAACCAACGCCAAGGAACTGTTCAACGTCATACAGCAGTTCGCTAAACCCCCCAGCGAAGCCACGTACATCACACCTTCCCAAGAACTCTGCGACAAGCTCAGCTCCTACTTCCATCTGAAGATCAAGGTCCTCTATGACAACTTCAACGAACAGACGCCAGACACCACCCCCACCCCCCGCGCCGCCGATAGGCCATCCATCATTACCTGGACTCCCGCCACCATAGAACACATCACCGCGACCATGAAGAAAACCCACTCAGGAGCCCCAACGGACCCCTGCCCACCGCACAT
Source organism: Calotriton arnoldi (assembly GCA_963921515.1). NCBI lineage: Eukaryota > Metazoa > Chordata > Amphibia > Caudata > Salamandridae > Calotriton > Calotriton arnoldi. The sequence goes on from CAWUFW010006161.1 coordinate 672,430, forward strand.
ATTCCACAGGGCCGCCGCTGCCATGGCACCCGAACTAGGACGGACCATCAATGCCTCCTTCATGTCCGGCATCTTCCCAGACGACTGGAAGCGGGCGGAGATTAAACCCCTCCTCAAGAAACCTATGGCCGACCCAACGGACCTGAAAAACTACCGGCCCATCTCTCTCCTCCCCTTCGCGGCCAAAGTCACCGAGAGACTCGTCAACGCCCAACTGACCGCCTTCACTGAAGAGAACTCCATCCTGGACGCCTCCCAGTCTGGATTCCGCAGCAACCACAGCACCGATACCGCCCTCCTCGCCGCCACTGATGATATCCGCATGCTCCTCGACCAGGGACACACTGCGGCCCTCATCCTTCTGGACCTCTCCGCAGCCTTCAACACCGTTTCACATCGCACACTCGCAGCCAGACTTCACAACGCGGGGATACAAGGAACCGCCCTCGACTGGATCCAATCCTTCCTCTCCTGCAGAACCCAGAGGATCAGACTCCCTCCCTTCCTCTCCAAACCCACCGATATCAACTGCGGAGTACCCCAGGGATCATCGCTCAGCCCCACGCTCTTCAACATCTACATGGCCCCCCTCGCCGCCATTGTCAGACAGCATGGGCTCAGCATTGTATCCTACGCCGACGACACCCAGCTCATCCTCTCACTCACGAAGAAGCCCGAAGACACCAGACTCTGTTTCCAGGAAGGAATGAAGAATGTGGCAGCCTGGGTGAAGGACAGCTGTCTGAAGCTCAACTCTGAGAAGACCGAGGTCCTCATCCTTGGACCCTGCACCTCTACCTGGGACAACACCTGGTAGCCCTCCGCCCTCGGGAGCCCGCCCACCCCCACAGACCACGCACAAAACCTCGGCATCATCCTCGACTCCTCCCTCTCCATGAACCGCCAGATCAACGCCGTCGCCTCCACCAGTTTCAACTGCCTACGCATCCTCCGCAAGATTTTCAAATGGATCCCCCTCGACTGCAGAAAAACCGTCACCCACGCACTCATAACCAGCAGACTGGAATACAGCAACGCCCTATACGCCGGTATCAACAGAACCCTTCTACACAAACTCCAGACCATCCAGAACGCCGCAGCCAGACTCATCCTCGGGACACCACGTCACGAACACATGACCCAACACCTACGAGACCTCCACTGGCTCCCCGTCGAGAAGAGAGTCACCTTCAAACTCCTCACCCACGCCTACAAATCACTCAACAACATCGGACCCAAATACCTCAACAAGAGATTATCCTTCCATGTACCCAAGAGAAACCTCCGCTCCGCCGACCTTGCCCTGGCAGAGGTCCCCCGTATCCGCAGAAACAGAACAGGCAGTAGAGCCTTCTCCCACATCGCAGCCAAGACCTTGAACGAGCTCCCTGTGAACATCAGATGCTCCCCGACCCTGCACACGTTCAGGAAGGACCTCAAGACCTGGCTCTTCGACTGATCCGGAGCTGCCCCCCTCCCCCCCAGCGGCTTGAGACCCTCACGGGTGAGTAGTGCGCTTTATAAACCCCTGATTGATTGATTGTAACAGTACTAAGGTAAGTCTCAGCAATAGAACTCAAGGGAGACTTTAAAGGGTTAATGAAAGGTGTACCAAAAAGAGCACCTAATAGAGAAATGAGGGGATCACAGGCACAAAGGAGAACCACATGAAGTATTGAGGTGGGCAATTTGAGGAGCCCTGAGGGCACTGAGGTGCTTACTGGTAAAAGTACTAAGAAGTGAACTGGGAGAAGTACTAATGGGGAATCTAAGAGGCACAAGAGGAGAGTGTAAAGGAGTACTGCGCAAAACACTGAGAGAAGGACAGCGAAAAGCACTGATAGGAGCATTGCGAGGACTACTATGAGGAGTATGGAGACGAATGTCAGAAGAAGTACTGACTGTAGTGTTAAGGGGAGTTATGAGACAGGTACTGGAAGAAAGACTAGGGTAGTACTGGGAGAAGTTCTGAGATTAATACAGAGTGGTACTGAGAGGATTTATGAGGGGAGTACTGAAGGGATATCTGAGAGGAGCACTAAGAGCAGGAGTACTGAGGGGAGTTTCAGAACTGGAACTGAGTTGAATGCTAAGATGAGCTACAAGAAAGGTACTGAAAACAGTACTAAAATAAGTACTGATTAGGGGATTGCGAGGACTACTAAGAGGAATGGCGTAAACCAAACACTGCTCTGAAAGGAGTAACAGAAGAACCAAATAGTGGAGTACTGAAAAAAGTGCTAAAAGAGATACTGAGGGTGCTCAGAGAAGAACTAAAAGTTGAAGAATACTGAGAGGAATACCAAGAAGAGCTGTGGAAGGAGTACTGCAAGGGGTACCAGAAGATGTACCGAGGGGGAGTTCTGAGGGGTATCCTGAAAAGAGTATTGGAAGGAGTAGTGGTAGAAGTAACAGAAGTACCAAATGGCGTAACGGGAGCGGTACTGCAGGACTGTTAGAAGGATGACTGAAGGGAGCACCAGAACATGTACCAAAGGAGCATTGATAGGAGTACTACTAATAGTATTAGAACAACTACGTAAAGCAGTACCAGAAGAAATACGAAATGGAGTACAGAGAAAAGTACTGGAAGGAGTACTAAGCAGAGTACAAGAAGTAGTACCAAATGGAGTATTGAGAAAAGTACTGGAATGTGTACTGAGCTGAGTATGAGAAGTAGTACCAAATGCACATAGCACAGCATTAATGATACACGTTCATCTCGTCACTTTCAGATCTCACCACAGACTTCGGAAAGAAGAGGACGGACGGAACACAGAGAAGAACGCGTGACATCAAAAGACGACAAACACGCTCCAAAAAATAAAACAAAACCTCAATTCTCCAAAAAGAAGGTAGCAGGTCTGAAGATCAGACATGCCGAGAATACTGAGATCACAACTCAAGAACGGAGAATGGGCTCAGACCATGCTGGACAGTGCAGCAGAAGTCACAATAGTTCGCCAGACCGTGAAGGAACTTCTGGAGATAGTGGACTTGAATGAGTACATCACAGTTGCGACTGTAGACACCAGGGTTAGTACTCCACAAAGGTTATTTTAAATAACACTCCGGATGGAGGGAGACAAACCTAGACAGGTGAAAGCACTTTTTTGGGAAAGACTATCAAAGGGCTATGACATACTTCTAGCAGAAAAGGACTGGCCACCACAATTTGTCAGGGAGTGCCCACATGGCGAGGACATTATTATGCCTGCCTTCTCCAACCATATTCCAATTAACCTAAAATATACATATGCCAGGAAATGGGCAGTGGCCCAGGCCCCAGCATTATATAAAAATCATGTAGGATGGGATGAGGATTCACCTCACCATAAAATACATCTGAAACATGAACCAACTGCACAAAGGCAGTACCCAATAAAGCAAGAAGCTAAAAAACAGGTCAGGGAGATCTTAGATCAACTTGAATACCAAGGGAGTGATTGAAACATGCACCTCCTCAATGAACAATCCTTTGTTTCCTGTCTCCAAACCAGACAAAACATATCGTCTAGTTTTGGATTACAGACACCTAAACACTTGTTCTAAAACTTTTGCAGTGCAAAATGCACATAGCACAGCATTAATGAATAACATTGTGCGCAAAAAATATAAAAACCACATTAGACATCTCAAATGGTTTCTTTTGTCAAAACATAGCACCTGAAAGCAGGTACTTAACAGCATTCTCCATAATGGGGACCCAGCGTCACTTTTGTCGACTCCCACAAGAGTTCAAAAATAGCCCAGGTTTATTCTCAGCGAGGGTAATGGAGTTACTACAAATTTATGACAATGAGGCATTGTCCCATGTCGGTGACATATATCTGACAGACGATGACCTGGAAAAACACTTGAACAGGGTGAGCACCATTATACTGGGATTCGCCTCTGAGGGTTACAAATTCAACTTTAAAAAGTCCAGAATTGCCCATCTCAATGTCCTATTTCTAGGATATGAGCTTTCAACTGAAGGCAAGAGCTTGGCAGCTAACTTTTTAGAAAAGTGTGCGCTGCTCCAACCTCCAAAAACGCTAACAAACTTACAATCAATCCTGGGTTTCTTAAATTTTGGAAGAACATACATTTTAAACTACGCAGAAAGGGTTAAACCTCTTTACGCATTAATCAAACCTGATTTTTCAATCAAAAACTGGACACAGGAATACACAGAAATTTTGCGTTCACTCTAGGCTAACATGTTAGCAACACATCACTTACAAACACGCGTAAGTGAAAGAAATTTGGTGATCCGAATAATTTCGGGTCAATGCGGATTCACCTACTTAACTTTCAATGAGGGTGAAAAAATACCAATAGCGTATAAATCACACTTGTACACACAAGCGGAAATGCGCTTCAGTTCTACTGAAAAATTCTAACAGCAGTTCAAACTGCTGTAGCAAAGAAAGAGCCTTAGCCCAAGGGAAACGCATTATTGTCGTAACCCCAGTACCTGCTTTAGAAGCGGTTACAAAAGCAAGCATTCCAAATGCTAAAGCATTGCATCCAAGATGGATACAATGGGTTAATTCTCTTGCTGCAACAGATGTTGAATATGTTTTTGATCCAGATTTGAAACACAAGCCTTCCTGCAGTATGAACATGAATGTCCCCTGCCTACTGAAATTCTGCCTCTCGATCAGTACGAATTCATAATTTACACTGACGGATCCGCACAACCCGCAATAGGGGTAAGCAAGCTTACAGTGCAGCGTGTGCTATCGTTAAAGGTCGCATGCGAAATGGCATCTTCAGACCTATGGTCACAAAACGCAGTCTCTAGGAGATTGTACAGCTCAGCGAGCTGAACTACATGCATTCAAACTGGCACTTGAAAGTACAGATCGAGAATTCCCACACTAATCGTGTGCGATTCCTTTTACTGTGTTCAGTCGTATAATGAATATATACAAAACTGGCTTGAAAATGGTTTCAAAGATGCGAAAGGTGGCACAATAAAGCACAAATTGCTTTGGGAACAAGTAGTTCAGTTGAAAAACGAACTGCCAAAGGCTCACGTGATACACACACTGAGTCATCAACGTGATGGCGTTCACGTTGCAGGGAATTCATTGGCTGATGAAGCCGCAAAGGGGGCTGTACAAACGGCTTCCATAGCTGCGATCACTCGTTCAAAAACAAAAATAGATGGTGAGATAATGTTGGCTGTAAATGCATCAAGCAAAAGCAGCAGTGCAGCGTTACCAAAAAGTTTCCACTCAAGTACTCTTATGTAATTGATGCGAACAACGTTCCTTTTGCTCGAATCCCTGGAGTGGGGATAGGGTAATAACAAACATGGAACGTAGAGCAGCCTTGATTTATGAAACACATTTGGGGAGGGTCTGTCACACCAAGGGATCTCTAAAACTATCTTGACGTTAAAAGAGATGTACTGGTGGCCTGGAATGAATACAGAAATTCACATATTCGTCAACAACTGCTTAGACTGTAAATTACAACGAGAGAGCCACCAGACACCATGCTACGAATGCGGCAGCCCAGTACAGACACCACTGTTAGACAGCATTCGACTATCTACGCGCCAGCGTCCTACTGGACAAAGGCATTCCCACAAATACTGAATCTAGGTTCCTATGGTTATGGCCTCAGCGCTCAGCTGGCAGCTCGAACTGTTATAAAAGATTTGCGAGTCTTTATCGGCATATACGCAATAGGCACACTACATTCTGACCAGGGTCCTGCGTTCAGCTCTAGGAGCTTACAAAGAGGCCATGGCCAGTCTGGGCGTTGCATTGCGGTACTCCTCTCCATTCCATCCTGAGGGAAATTCGGTTGTGGAAAGGAAAAACCGGGACATAAAGCAGTCTATAACAGCTAGAGTATTAGGTTCGGGTGACGGGTGGGTCAAACACCTTAGTGGAGTTCAACGTGCACTTAACAACCTGCCAAGAAGTTCTCTAGGGGGGGTCACTCCATATGAAGTCCTATTTGGGACAAGAATGTGGGTACCAGACTTAGAAAACGTAGGCACAGTGGTGGATAATAAACCCTTTGATATCAAAGTTCGTTTGGCTGTCTTACAGGACTTAAACAAATTAAGAATGAAACAAAGCAACGTATTCCTACAGTCAACCACCACTGGGGATCAACCGGCTGTCCCAGCAAGGCCTGTCTGGATTCCAAAAGTTGGGGTTCTAGTCAGGGAAAAAATTGCAGACAAGAAGGAATTTGGACCTTCTTACAGACAACCAGTACCTGTCCTAGCGGTTCAAGGAACAAGAACAGTACTACTGCCGCCCCTTGCTGGAAGAAAGGAGAAAAGATTTGTGTCCATCGACCTCATCAAACCACAGTATGTGGCCAATACTAAATAGTAGGCCTCGTGTACTCTGACCTAGTAGCAAACGCACTCCTCTCGCTACTATCCAAGAGGTTCATACTGAAAGACTGATAACAATCGAGACTTCAGCTGAAACAGATGAAGGACTAAGCAACAATGCTATGGAAATCATCCCTCTTGAAGAACAAGTAACAGTTCGTCCAAATACACCTGTCTACACCAATGTGGCACGTGATGAACTGGTTCCAGTGATTTCTACAAATCCTGATGCAATTCCAACAATTAACAGAACTGCTTCTGGCTATTTCATTAACTTTGTTACGTTCTCAGAAGATCCGAGTGAACCTGAAACGACGCCAGTGTCATTGAAATTCAAGCAGCAAATACAAGACTTTCTTCACTTTCTGAAAAAGACTTATTTGGTTTCTCCATGGATTGAACTCTGGATTACATCTGGTCTTTTTGTTTTCCTGCTCTGGCTAGCTTTGGTAACAACTGTAAGCGTGCTTATAAGTGGCAGATACATCCATGTGAACACTGAAGGAAAGAGACGTAAACGTACTTTTGAAACCTCATAAATCCTCCCATCGTGAAGCAAGAGACTTGTCATCAGTGAACATCACAGCTGTTCCTATACTCGATGGTATAGTGTGGGACAAAACAGATTTTGATATATTCGGTCCAACGGAAGAATTGAACATTCCACATTTGTTTAAAATTTCATTAAGTGATCTAATCACGTCCAGTACCTATTCTGATGATTGGGACTTTGAGACTGTGACTGACATTATGTTTGACCTAGAAAAATCTGCTGCATTTTCTAAACATGAATATTTAGAGGGTTCATCAGACTATGAACAAATGTATTGTTTTAATCACTATGGTCATCATTTTTGCATAAATCTGCATATCCAAGAAATGTGTTTATGTTTAACCAATGGGAACATTGTCCTACACCACCTAAAATTAGATCAAAAACATTTGCCAGTAAATTTCCATATTTTTCAGGTTACAATACATCTGATCCAGAAATGTTTTACTACAAAAATGTAAACAAAACAGGACTGAAAATTATGTTAACAAATACAAAACAGATTTATTCTGCAATATTTAATGCCCAACTGTCTAGACAGGGTTTCGACTTTTGGAAAGACACAATAGACACAAAAACGTTGTGGGGTACTAAAGAATGGCAAGTACAGGGGATAGAAGCTTTATTTAGAGCCTGCATCATCCCTGAACAAATAATGTTTTTGAATGAAACTATCCAACAAACATCTTGTCTTGGATTAGCCAAGATCAAAGAGATGAACACACCTTCTGTACCAACTCCTGCAAAAAATAATGAAACACAGGCAGTGGTGACAGTTGAGAATATACTACAACTCAACAGATCTAATCTTGATTGGAAAAAATGGTTGATCTGGCCCACAGACACGAATAACTGTCAGGAAAGATTCCTGAACAAAACTCAGGGCTTTACTATTCATAGGCCAGACCCAAGATACGTCCAAAGACAACATCCGGGGGTAGTAACAACATACAGTGTAGGTAAATTATGCCTCGATTGGCTGCATACATCTACACTACAGGATGTGAACCAACACTTATCCTTACTTGCAAAAGACGCAGATCTTAGGGATTTCTTGCTTGGACCAAGAAAACCGCGTCAAAAACGTTTCATATATGCTGGCATCTATGCTGCATACAATGAAGCATGGAAGGTGTCACAGATAGAGGCCGCAGAACGAATACGTGAACTTGATCGTATTAATTTAGAGAAAACTCTCTCTGTGGTCGACAATGGGTTAACAACTTTGTCCTCCAGAATATATTCATTGGATGGCATTGTATCCTCTGCTATCGACATACTAGAACAAGATTTGGCGATGTTACAACAAGGCCAATCTCAATTACGTTCTATTATGTTATTAAGCTGGACGCTGCAATCATTGCGAAGCGGGCTATGTGCTGAGCGTTTCATCAACACAACGGCTCTGTTTTCAGAATACAATCTAACTGATAAACAGATAGAAATGGCACAAAGAGGGGCAAAGTATACAGTGCTGAGCATTGAAAAACTGGAAAAATTACCATTCACAGTGGCAGAAAAACCAGCTACAGAATGGCTTATTCATGGCAAAATTACACTACCTGTGACTACTTTTCAGTTTCAGTATTGCCTCAGACAAATGCAAGCAGGCAAATATGAAAGGTTGGGTAAGGAATACATTAAGACATCTTGGGCTTTGCCGTATACATATAGATGTTGGAGCGGGGATCGTGAAGTGTTTTGAGCGGTAAAAACTGTAAAGCGTGCACTAAGCGGTTCACTTATATGTCAGGACATTTCCTTGCACGGAGCATGTAATGGTTCTGTGGCAAATTTGTCTTGCATCAGCAGGGTACACCAGCTGCTGTGATTAATCCAACGTTTGGACAACTTTCTAATGGGAGTTACCTCATGTTGAATGATCAGAGTTGCTGTGGCATGCTGCCAGGCATCCCATATCTAGTAATGGTCAACTCCAGGGTCACTTGCTGTATGCAAGTATTGTTTCCCCCAATAGACACAGTCAGGAGTCGCCTCTATGGCCTTCGCTGAACGTCTCTTTTATAAGATTTGATACTTTAAGCAGAATGAAAGCCATGCTTTTACAGCAAACAGTGCCTTTGACCTCGGCCAAAGAAACCTATGATCTGCAAATTGCAAGGACTTCGGCTGAGATACAGACTTTAATACGTACAAACTGCCCTATACATTTCGTGGAAATGATAGGGCCAATTTTCAACATGTCTGATACAACAGGAATTGTACATGTATTTAAGGGCATCTGCTCGGGTCTGTTAGCACCTTTCCAGGCAATACTCTGAATCATCCCGAACTTTGCACATTCGGTGTTTGGTGGCATACCATTAATTCTAGCACTCGTTGCCGGAATTCTATTTCTCTTCCTGCTATTTCGCTATGGCCAGCCAATTCGCCGACATCACTCCGAGCGACATGGAGAAAGCTCTCCTTAAACGAAAGTGCCGTGAGCAAATAGTACAGCTTTTGGGCATAAATCGTCTACGGGACCTTAATACCACATGGTTCCTGTCATTCAGACCAATCTGGCAAGATTGCATCTTACCTGTTCTACGATGCCTGCTATGCGGTGTAGAATGCGTGTGGGACACATGTCTAACATTTCCATCGGATGCGTCAACGGACGTCGATACTCTGCTGGACCAGATAACGGCCCATGCTATGTGTTGTCCCCAGCGGCTTCCTATCCTGATGACAGCATTCATTGAGATCTCTACAGACGCTTCCGGCTGCTGCTGCAGTACGAGAAGAACTACAGGCACACAGGTAACAACGGACGCGAACATTGCGACAATTGAAAGCAATGCTTCACATCTCTGTGCGATTAACCTGCTTCACGAGGTGTTCCAACTCACACCAACTACAGTGGATGATGTTTTGTCTATAGAAATAGATGATCTAATGTTTACACCAGACCCGTAAACTGACTCTGATTCAGCATACAGTGTTCCACAAAAACAGCAACAATTTGGCCTTCATTTTTCAAAAACTTGGAACTCTACCAAAATTGAACTTTTTCCCATTTTTCGAATGAAAATGGTATATCAATCTGCTTAAAGTAGAACTAGCCTTATAGTACAGACTTGGCGGTCCTTCCAAAGACATTTAATCATCTTATGTGTCTAAAAACAGTTCATTTAATTTTCCTGACATGAAATTACTTTGATTCATGAACAACTTATCGATCATTTTCTGTCACATGTAAATATTACTGCTTAGTTCATTCCAATTGCATTTAATTCCGAACTTTATGCCTGAAATGATAAGCAATGCTTCGAATGTACAGTACCTTTTTGCATTCTAATATGTTTTTTTAAAATGCCTTTTTAAATGGTTTTATGAAATATTTTAGAAATATGCGGTACTCCATTTTTATGTTTAGCATTTTTATGTTTAGCATTTATGTATTATCGTATACACGAAAGTGGAGTGGGTGTTGTATTCTCCTTAGGGTGTCCATAACGGGCTTTCCAAATATCATGTCCTTATATAGGCACAATTCGCCCTGCCCTTATATAGGCATAGAATCCCAGGCCTTATTTAGGCATTAAACCGTGCACTCAAGTACAGGCATGGTCTCTGACATCCGTCCACCCTAACGTCACAACGAGTTCATGAAGAACAGACCCTTAGGCTGCGGGAGTTTCCCTAGCCCAGGACTATTGATTTCTTCAAGGCCTCATATATTATGCATGAACCATTATTCCTTAGGGGTTCATCCATGAGCGTCTTTCGCTACCCAATTCACGTCAATGCTAACATTCCTAAGGGACTCTCAGGTATAAATATACCTTCCCTAGCCCTTGTAAACTAGAGGAGACCTCGACTTCAGAGGAGCCCGTATCCCGGCCTGACGCACTGAGAAAGACGCTGCCATTCCTGCACGCAGAGAGCCCAGCTTCCAGCTTCCAGTGATCTGACTTCCCTTGCGGGGTGTTGGAGTTCGAGTCTGGCAAAGAGATTCCAACCTCTCTCATTCTTCAGGTATGGAGCTGATAAGAACCTAGAGGGACTCTTGGCATACTAGGCATACTAGACTTAACATACTCTTAGTATACCATAGTAAGGAATACTTCACCTACTTCATACCTTGTCCTTCACCTAGGTTAGGTTAGGTACATTGGGGTAGAACTAGCTTAGCACCGCATCGTATGAGTACTCGCATTTTTAGTCTGTGTTATTTATGTAACAGCATATGTACTAAAAGATAATGCTATTGCAGTATTATTTATTTCTACTGCTCACCATGTACATTATTTATCTCGCATACTGTCTTGTGATCGTAACAGCACATTATATTTACACCAGAAACAAGACTGTTGAATAAACCTTTTATTGAAACGCCCGTCTGTTCTTTCTGTGTAACTTTGGAGAAAACTAAGCATGCACGACTGAGCTGAGTGAAATAGTTATCTAGTGTTTCCACGACTCTGGGACACGTTCTGATTCTAAAGGAAACATATTGGTCATGTTTTGCGGCTGCCAGAAACTACTCCCTTCTTGTTGTCAAGGAGTTTCTAGTGGCCTCTGAGCTAGCTGGCACAAGTAATTAAGTTTAATATACTCGATAGGGACATACTGACCTTAGTCCTATGTCAAACCTATAGGATATATTATTCCAATGCGCAGAGCCTATTAGGGAAATAGGAGCTACACTACAATAGTAATGTTGGAAGACCCGAAGATGCACAGAAAGGAGTACTGCAGGAAACAAAAGGAATACACGAATCAGTACTAAGAGGTGTGCCAGTGAAATTAAGAGGAGTACTGGGAGAAATGCAAGCAGAGAACTGGTAACAGTACTAAGGTAAGACTGAAGCAGCCGGTCAACACGCCCACGCACAAAGCTGGACACACCCTCGACCCTATCTTCGCGCGTGGGACAAACATTCGCTTCAGCCACACCACCCAGCCCCTCTGGACGGACCACCACTGCATCCACTTCACCTTCAATACCACCACCGCACCCAAGCCCCCCCGTGCCCGCCACGAAGGAACTGGAGCAAGGTCTCAGAGGAACACCTCAACACCACCCTCCTCCAAGCCCCCCCCCAGCGCCTCGACCGACACCAACTCCGCAGCCAGGGAGTTTCACCGCTGGATCTCCTGCTGCGCCGACAAACTCGCACCCCTCCGCCGCCCCGCCAAACAACGCCCTCTGAAGGCCGCCTGGTTCACCACAGAACTACAAGAAGCCAGACGCTCCTGCAGACGCCTAGAGAAAACCTGGTGAAACCAGAAAACCACTGAAGCACGGAACAACCACAGGATCGCCCTGAAGGAATACCACCAGCGCATAAGAGACACCAAACGGACCTTCATAAGAGACAAAGTCCAGACCAACGCAACCAACGCCAAGGAACTGTTCAACGTCATACAGCAGTTCGCTAAACCCCCCAGGGAAGCCACGGACGTCACACCTTCCCAAGAACTCTGCGACAAGCTCAGCTCCTACTTCCATCTGAAGATCAAGGTCCTCTACGACAACTTCAACGAACAGACGCCAGACACCACCCCCACCCCCCGCGCCGCCGATAGGCCATCCATCATTACCTGGACTCCCGCCACCATAGAACACATCACCGCGACCATGAAGAAAACCCATTCAGGAGCCCCAACGGACCCCTGCCCACAACGAGAGATTATCCTTCCACGTACCCAAGAGAAACCTCCGCTCCGCCGACCTTGCCCTGGCAGAGGTCCCCCGTATCCGCAGAAACAGAACAGGCAGTAGAGCCTTCTCCCACATCGCAGCCAAGACCTGGAACGAGCTCCCTGTGAACATCAGATGCTCCCCGACCCTGCACACGTTCAGGAAGGACCTCAAGACCTGGCTCTTCGACTGATCCGGAGCTGCCCCCCTCCCCCCCAGCGGCTTGAGACCCTCACGGGTGAGTAGTGCGCTTTATAAACCCCTGATTGATTGATTGTAACAGTACTAAGGTAAGTCTCAGCAATAGAACTCAAGGGAGACTTTAAAGGGTTAATGAAAGGTGTACCAAAAAGAGCACCTAATAGAGAAATGAGGGGATCACAGGAACAAAGGAGAACCACATGAAGTATTGAGGTGGGCAATTTGAGGAGCCCTGAGGGCACTGAGGTGCTTACTGATAAAAGTACTAAGAAGTGAACTGGGAGAAGTACTAATGGGGAATCTAAGAGGCACAAGAGGAGAGTGTAAAGGAGTACTGCGCAAAACACTGAGAGAAGGACAGCGAAAAGCACTGATAGGAGCATTGCGAGAGTACTATGAGGGAGTATGGAGACGAATGTCAGAAGAAGTACTGACTGTAGTGTTAAGGGGAGTTATGAGACAGGTACTGAAAGAAAGACTAGGGTAGTACTGGGAGAAGTTCTGAGATTAATACAGAGTGGTACTGAGAGGATTTATGAGGGGAGTACTGAAGGGATATCTGAGAGGAGCACTAAGAGCAGGAGTACTGAGGGGAGTTTCAGAACTGGAACTGAGTTGAATGGTAAGATGAGCTACAAGAAAGGTACTGAAAACAGTACTAGAATAAGTACTGATTAGGGGATTGCGAGGACTACTAAGAGGAATGGAGTAAACCAAACACTGCTCTGAAAGGAGTAACAGAAGAACCAAATAGTGGAGTACTGAAAAAAGTACTAAAAGAGATACTGAGGGTGCTCAGAGAAGAACTAAAAGTTGAAGAACACTGAGAGGAATACCAAGAAGAGCTGTGGAAGGAGTACTGCAAGGGGTACCAGAAGATGTACCGAGGGGGAGTTCTGAGGGGTATCCTGAAAAGAGTATTGGAAGGAGTACTGGTAGAAGTAACAGAAGTACCAAATGGCAGGACTGTTAGAAGGATGACTGAAGGGAGCACCAGAAGATGTACCAAAGGAGCATTGATAGGAGTACTACTAATAGTATTAGAACAACTACGTAAAGCAGTACCAGAAGAAATACGAAATGGAGTACAGAGAAAAGTACTGGAAGGAGTATTAAGCAGAGTACAAGAAGTAGTACCAAATGGAGTATTGAGAAAAGTACTGGAATGTGTACTGAGCTGAGTATGAGAAGTAGTACCAAATGGAGTACTGAGAAGAGTATTGGAAGGAGTACTGAGCTGAAAACGAGAATTAGTACCAAATGAAAGATTGAGAAGAGCATTGGAAGGAGTACTGCGTGGAGTATGAGAAGTAGTGGCATATGGGGTACTGAGAAGAGTACTTGAAGGAGTACTAAAACAGTCTGAGGAGTAGTACCAAATTGGGTATTGAGAAGAGTATTGCAATGAGTGCTGAGCTGAGTACGAGAAGTAGTACCAAATGGAGTATTGAGAAGAGTATTGGAAGGAGTGCTGAGTGGAGTACGAGAAGTACTGCCAAATGGAGTATTGAGAAGAGTATTGGAAGGAGTACTGAGCGGAGTACGCGAAGTGGTACCAAATGGAGTATTGAGAAGAGTATTGGAAGGAGTACTGAGCGCAGTATGAGAATTAGTACCAAATGGAGTATTGAGAAGAGTATTGGAAGGAGTACTGAGCGGAGAACAAGAAGTAGTACTATATGAAGTACTGAGAGGAGAACTAAGAGCATCTCAAGGAATCCTTAAGGGGTGCCAAGAGAAGGCTCAATACTGAGAGATGATTGTGTCCTGGCACTGCGTACCTCGGGATCCCTATGCCAGGGCCTTAGCGCTGCTGTGACACCAGGGCTGGACTGCCCACGCGGGACCAGGGGAATCGCCCTGACAGACTGCAAGACATGGACTAAGGGACGTCAGCCCTTCCAGCCCTGAGGGACCAACACACACTGTTAAATGTACATGATGTGATGTTTCACTTACCAGGGTTGCCAGGGCAGGCCTCTAACGTCACCCCAATATACCCCCGACTCGCCCCAGTGATGGCCTCACTGATAGGGGTGCCCTGGCATAAGTGACCTGGTATCTAAGACCTTGCCTCGTCGAGGTCATAGAGCCATTCCTGGTGGCCTGGCATCTAATGCTCTACGTACCTGGGCCCCAGAGCCATTCCAAAGGGTGTCCTGGCACCTGATAACACGTCACTCTGGGTGCTGGAGCCATGCTCACTTGGGTACCACAGATGCCAAGTTTCCCAGGTTCATGCGTGACAAGGGTATTCCTTTGCATTCTGGGACTGGTAGTCCTGGTTTTTACAAAGAATAAGCAAGATCACAAGTCGCAGTTGCAAAAAAAAACCTGGACTGGAGCAGCTAATCATGCACGGACCTGGATAAGTTGTTAGGTCTGTGGTACCTACCGTAGGACCCAGGGCCATGACTGAAGGAGCGGGGGCTCTCACAGATGACGCTCCGTCTGGCCTGTGTCCCCCGCCTCGGCCCACAGAGGTTTTCTGACTCTCTGCCAGGACGGGCCAGCGAGGTGGACCAGCACCGTGCCCGCCGACCGGGCACTACCTCCGAGCTGCCCGCCTCGCCGAGATACAGTCAAAGACCAGTTTGCTGCCTCCAGTCCCAGAAGAAAGACTAAAGTTAAAACATCTGTTAATTTATAAACCAATTTAACCATGACTGGTTAATAAATAGCTAACAGCTGCCATGCCCCGTACCCCTCGGCACAGGAGAGGGGCACTCTGGGAATGTTTATGGAAACAGATTAATCTGCCAGCCTTGCCAGCCTCTCTCTCGTCTTTTCTCCTATTAGAAATTCGCTCCCAAAATCAAATTATCACTGGCTGCATTCACAGCGCCTCGTGATTACCTTTTCCATGCTTTTTAATTTTTTTTTCTTTCATGCCTTCTTGCTTTTCCACAAACATTTGCAGTAGTTTTACCAGAGGAAAGGAGGCACTGAGAAGTCAATAATAACGCCACAAGGTCATGAAAGCGCCTCGAATCCACGAGGCGTGCCAAGTTCCGTCTCTGCCCTAACCTCTCGAGCATGTACGCCTTGTGCCCCTCGGGTCACAATTTAAATGTATATCGGTTAATTATATAAGTACAGGTGCCACTATCGTTCATTCATTATTTCTGTGGGCTACAACCGATCAAGCAAGCATTGGCAATACTAAAAGGGTTGAAATGTGCACTCGAAAGCGGATAAGAGCAATTAAAAATGGCTGCTGCAGTGCAAAACAATTAAAACAGGATTGCTTTGTGTGCACAGCGCACGATTGATGTAAATATTAAATGTGTGATGACAGATTATACTTTTCAGATTTTAAATGGTCCTTCATGCATTCCAGTAAAGGCAGCAGAATACATCTAAACATCCAATACAAAGAAGGTGAGACAAAAATTGTCCTCCGCCTTAGTCCAAGATGTGATCGGCAATGTCTCAAGCCAAAGGCTTAATGTCCCTGAGCTTAATAAGCCAAAGGCAGAAGAAAGCTGAAGGCCCCTTGGAGTACGTATAGAATACAATATGTTTGCCGCCGACAGTGCAAGTGCCATTACATATCAAACCTAATAATGACAACTTCGAGGAGCTAGGAAAGCTAACATGCTCCTTGCATCATGGAGATCACATGAGTCACAAAATGGATACCCTCACAGGTGGTGGCACGCTGTACAAATACACATAACACATGGTTATTTAGCTAGGCCTCTTTGTAGAAATATTATCACGATCAAGCAAACGCCAGTATGAGATCCACTGTCATCATGGTTGTACGAAATCGGCTTACTGGTTGAGGGGGGTGAAACCCTACTCAAGCAGCAACCACAATTCTTGTCAGGGTGAAACACAAGCAATCCCCAAATGAACCTGTGCTCATCCACTGGTAGTTTGGCACAAAAGCAGTCAGGCTTATATTAGAGGTAATGTGTGAATATTTATGCAGCACACAAACAGTAACAAAGTGAGAATACAGCATTTGACTAAACCTACACCTAATCAGAAAAATAGAGCAAAATGTAATAATTTTTTGACACCACAGCGACAAAAACCCAATTAGTAGAACCGGAGATATGCATTTTTGAAATTTTTGGAGAAATCATGCACCAAGAAGCAAATAGCGCCAACTGCGGTTATCTGGTCTTGGGAGTCTGTGTCCAAGTCATAAGTTTAGGACGACTGCGATGGAGCATAGGCCGAATTCACTACTGAGTTCTGTCTGCTGAAAAGTACCTAGTAACCTGGCCGTCGAGATGCAAAGTTCTTATGTCATACGTTGCAGGTTGGGGTCGAAGAACCGTCGACAAGGAGTGGCGATGCGAAGTCCGTCAATGAGATGCATTGCTCAGCAACAGAGTCGATGACCGACGACGAAGAGCTGCAGTGTGTGGTCCTGCATAGTCGTCCAGGAAGCCGTTGGGACTTGCGGAGACCGTGCCCGGTGTCGGCATTGGCTGCGTCAAGGAAACCACCGGGGCCTGCGAGGACTTGTACTGAGATGCGTTGACATAGAGGATGAGCTGCGTCGCGCTGGAGTCGATGGCAGGCATGGATGCGTGGAGGTGCGTCGATGTCGAAGAAGCCTGATTTGTCCCTTTGGCTTGAACAGGAGACCAGTCGACTGGCCTTTGGAGATTCCTTGGAGTCCTGGGTCCACACTGGACTTCAGCAGGGCAGCTTACACAAATAGAAGATTCCCGGGTCAGCAACTGCAGGCCTTGGGCAGCAAAGCAGTCCTAGGTCAGCAAGCAGGTCAGCAGGACAGACTTCACAGCTGGGCAGTCCTTCTTCCTGGCAGAGTCCACAGGTCCAGAAGTGATCTGACGAGTTGGGTCTGAGGGTCTAATATTTATATATAGTGCCTTCTTTGAAGTGAGAGATGTTTCTGGAGTTTCAATCTATGGAGGTGCCTGGGATTTCCTGCCTCCCTGCCCTGGTCCCAGTCTGTCTGTGGGTACAATAAGCTAGTGTGAATTCCTTTGTGTGTGAATTGAGCCAGTGCCTTTGAAGTGCAAGTGTGGTAGGTGACAGCTCCACCCCCTATCCAGTCAGAGATGGCCCATCCTGTCAACATCCAAACTCTCTATTGTGATGCTCTCTGGGAGAAATGCATAAAGACCAACTACATGTGACCCAGGAACAGGTTGCAGGCGCCAAGTGGTTAGGACAAGAAAATTCCAACTTTCTAAAAGTGGCATTTTCAGAATTGTGACTTAAAACTCAACTTTACCATTAAATAGGATTTAAAATTACAATTTCTCAGACACCAAACTTGACTTCCCTACCTGTTCCCAATCAAGAGTTAGCACTTATTAAATGTAATAAGGTGATTCCATGTTATCCTATGGGAGAGGCAGGCTTCACAGTAGTGAAAAATAAACTTGTGAGTTTTTCATTAACAAGCCATGTAAAAGTAGAACAAAGCAGATGAGAGGCAATACACAAAAAGTCAGTAAGTTTACAGTGCACGCGAAGCAAAGTTCATTCTGCAGGCGTTGTGAGTTTTGTTGCAAATCTTTATTCTCCAAAAGTCTCTTGTACACATGTGGAAAACAGCCAACGCGTTTCACCCTACAAGGGGCTTCTTCAGGGCAAAGGTAAGACGGACAGAATCTATATGTCAGTTTTGTAGAATCCAGCAAAGAGTATTATCGAGCGTCCCTGTTAGTGGACGCTATCGCCATGTACAGAACGTACAACGTCTCCAATGAGGAAGAATTGGTTCTAATGGTGTCGTTAAGCCTCCAGTATAGTCAGCTGGAATGCTTGGATGAGTTCGCGTGTGAGCGGGCCCGTGTCCGGCAGCAGCAGCTGCTGCCGGACACGGGCCCGCTCACACGCGAACTCATCCAAGCATTCCAGCTGCCTATACTGGAGGCTTAACAACACCATTAGAACCAATTCTTCGTCATTGGAGATGTTGTACATTCTGCTTGGACTAAGGACATAGTGACATTGTGTACATGCTAGAGGCCACCTTTGTGGAGATGGCAGCCACTAACAGGGACGCTCAATAATACTCTTTGCTGGATTCTACAAAACTGACATATGAATCTGGCCGTCTTACCTTTGCCCTGAAGAAGCCCTTTGTAGGGTGAAACGCGTTGGCTGTTTTCCACATGTGTACAAGAGACTTTTGGAGAATAAAGATTTGCAACAAAACTCACAACGCCTGCGGAATGAACTTTGCTTCGCGTGCACTGTAAACTTATTGTCTTTTTGTGTATTGCCTCTCCTGCTGTTTTCTTGAATCTATTTGTGGTCATGTGGCAGCTGGCCATTTGAGGTGGGCAATCCGAACTGAAAGTACCTTTTGTGACTAGCCTAGGTAGTGCAGTTGCCGTTTACCCTGCTGCCCTTTGCCTTTTTTAAAAACCTAATAGTACATGCCCCTCTTTTTAATTACAATGCACCCTGTCCCCCCTAGGCTGTTTAGGGCCTACCCTAGGCGTGACTTATATGTTATAAAAAAAATTAGGTTTAGGCCTGGCAAAAGGCTTATTTTGCCAGGCCGAAATGACAATTTAAAACTGCACACACAGGCTGCAATGGCAGGCCTGAGGCATGTTTAGAAAGCTACTTAAGTGGGTGGCACAATTAGTGCTGCAGGCCCTCTAGTAGCATTTGATTTACAGGCTTGGGGTACATGCAGTACCATTTTATTAGGGACTTACAAGTAAAGTAAACGTGCCAGTTGGGTGTAAGCTAATTTTATCATGTTTCGAGGAGAGAGCACTTTGGCACTGATTAGCAGTGGTAAAGGGTCCAGAGTCCTAAAAGCCAATAAAAACATGTTTGGAAAACAGGAGGGTGAAAGCAAAAAGATTGTGTTGACCCTTCAGAGAGCACTAGGTCCAACAGTGGTGCTTTTAGAGCAGCCATTCAGCTTGCCCAATTGCATCATCCCCAAAGTACATATGTTAAAGAGGTCTTCTTGGCAGCCATCTTTGTTTCTGGTTCAGCTGCAGTTTTGTTTTTGTGGAATATGAAAGGGATCCACAGGCAAGTTTTCTAAAGTTGTTAAAAGTTTACTTTAATTCCTGAGCCAATATTCTTTTACAAATGTATATTCCCAGCCCCGATCACCTTACACATTAATATAAAGCTCGAAACATAAAATTAATCCATAGATATATTATACCTCTAAATAAATAAGCAGCTCTTTTGATCACTGGCCAACGTCTCCAGACTCACCTCTTTAATTTTTACTGAGCTACTGTTGTCTTTCTCATTTAGACTGATAAGCTCTCTGTTAACCCTGAGGCTTAGTAGGTCAGGGCTACCATATGGCTGAAATCCTCTCACTGCCCCACAACTTAAGTAAACTTTAAACCACACTTTATACTTGCTCTCCTTCTCTTGATTTAAAGGCTGATGCAAGCACCAGTCTAGTTCTGAAACCGTAGATGCACTGCCACCTCCCATTGCATCCTGAATCAAAAAACACACAGAGAACATTTGCCTTTTGACTCTATTCCAGAGAGGGTGGGTGTCTATTTTTAATGAACAGGAGAATAGACAGACTTTAGCTCACCTCAGTGGCAGGTGGACACCATCATCAGCCATGCACCAACCAAGCTGCAGAACTGCAATGCATCGCCAGACCTTGGCTTGCCGTGTCACTACAGAGTTAAGGGGCCATTTTAAGTTTCACAGATGACCCCCTCCCCAAAAGTGCCACCCAGTCCCCCTACAAATGACCTCCCTTTGTGTTTAGAACTCCCCACCTGACCACTGGTGCAGTGAGAACATTGTAGCCAAGTTAAAATGCAGAGCTGACAATGTGTTTTTTTGCTAAACCAGCATTTTTTTTAGTTTTTCAGAAACAAACGTCCAAAACAGAGGTTTGTTTCCATACAGAATGGCCCAGCACATGAGACCATTGTCTGGTTAGCCTGCCCAGGTCTGCCATGCCTCGCATGGTGGATTCCGGCAAAGAAAAATCAGTGATTGCTGCCCACCCTTAGTAGACGCTGTCCATCGACCAAAGCACCAGCAGATGAAGGGTTTCTGATGACAGAGCAAGCGTAAGCTCCACCATCAGAAACACCATGGTTCTCCTACGGCAGGCTCAGGGGGAAGGGGAGTGGGAAGGCAGGAACTCTGCAAGGTATGGCTGAGCTGCACGACCTCCCCCACGTCTCTTCAACACCCCATTTCAAAATTATGTTTTTTCCTGTGGACATTTAAGGCAGCCAGGCAGGGTCTGGAAAGCATGCATGCACATTTTGATTCCCAGCTCTATACAAGTATTTTAACCTACTATAACATAACAGTAAGTGGTTGAATTCACAAAGACAGTTTGCAAACACCTTTGAAAAAGTGGTTGGTGGCAATCTGGAGACTACATAAGGGCATGGCAGAGTGGCTGCCTCAGGGCACAGTAGGGTGTGTAAGGCATCTGTCGCAAGGAGTATGAAGAGGCTAGCAAGTGGTATGGCAGTGGTATAATAGGAAGCCAGGGTGGGTGCCAGCAAGCCTAACAGAAGACATGGCAGGGAGCATGGCATGTCCTATGAAGAGGTCAAGGTAGGGGGCGTTACATGAGTTTTTGTAGATGTTGTGACAGAGTTGGGGGTAGGTGTAGGGAACACCCATGATACCTGACCCGTACACAATTGTTTATTTTCTTGCTATGTGGATAAATGCCAGCTACCATGGGCAGGCATCACTGATTTGCATATCAAGATGGGTGCATATACAGACCCAATTCCAGTGGCCCTGGCTACGTATACAGTAATGAACACCATGAACTATGCAGAGGGTCTTGCTCTATGCCTAGTATCCCTGCCCCAGGGCACACTTGACATGGCTAGTGATGGTGTCTAGCATGGTCATGCCTGTGCATGATAACCAAGCCTTCTCCAGCCACCTAAGATAACCTATTCATAGACAACTAAGCAGTCTCTAACATGCACTGTACTGGACATGTCCTGTGACCCATCAGTGGCGTAACATAGGCCACTGCAGCCCCCGCGGTGCGAGGGGGGGCCAAGCTCCAGGAGGGCCCCCTCAGCACAGTATCATGGCTTGTGAGCTCCTGACTGACTCAGAAGGGGGGCCTCCATGTACTTTGCAGAGGGACCCCCTCAAGTTACACTATGCCACTGTGGCCCATATTCCAGCCTCTACAACTCAGCCTCCAGTTTTCACTGTGCTTGGCCTGCTCGTGGTCCAATGAGCAGATCCGGGGCATACCATTTGGTGTATTTTCTGGGCACCAACCGTTTTACCAACTTAGTGCAACTTGTTTTTGGCTGCACGCTGTGTATACTATTCCCCAACATGCACTGGCGTGGCTTTTGAGTATGTTCGGTATCCATTGCCCCCTTACCCACAGTCTCTTATTATGCCTTTTCAGGACATTTGTAAGAGAACTGCACAGCAGAAAAGAAATCAAGGGATATATTTTACCCTTTGACTTGTATTGAAGTGGGGACAATTTCAGTTGGGAGGAAACTAAATGAAAGTCATTTTTAGGTCTCGCCTGAGCCAGCGCATGCGCTGCTCTGGCGAGAGTTTTAGTAAGCGGGTTTTGGAAGTGCAAACAGCAGTTTGCTGGCGACCAGCTTGCGATCACGCGAGCGTGCACGCGCGATCAGGCGCCATATGGCTTCCCTCGCCATCTGGCTTCCCTCGTGATTACTTTCACTTTCGCGGCCGTGTCAGTTTCACGGCCGCGCGGCCATTGCTTGTTTATAACGCTACTGCACTTAAACGTATTTGCGGAGGCGTGATACCGAAATATAAACTTTTAAATATGGAGTCTGCAGTATCGACTATATATATATCCGCATGGTATGTAAACGTGTAGTTAGAATAGTAAATCAATATTTTCCTATTCATGCTTATTATCTTCATGAGTTCGTGATAACAGATATTTTGAAATTGATATATGTGAAGGTCGATATTTCTGGTGTCAATATTTTCAGATACAATAATTCGACCGAGCCTCAGGAAGGTAGGTGGTCACAATTTTGCTCTTGCAAAAGTGCAACAGATCCACCACTAACTTGCCGCCGTCACTTTTGTGAGAACCTGCAACTTTATTTTGATGCGCCAGTCTTTTTCAGTGATCCTGCAGTTCTGCACAAGGGCTCCCATCCCGCTGCACCTGCAGCCTCAGCATTCTACTGCACCACTTCGTCTAATTCTGCTGCACTTTTTGTTGGACACCTCGATCACAGCGTGCGCACACACAACCTGTTGCACAAACTGTTCTCAATGTGCGTTAAATAAGCGTTTTCTGCCCGTGTGCACAACGACTCCATTTATGTGTTTAGGAGAGTACTCCACTGCACCCCATGCTTACATCATTGTTCAAAGTATGCACATCCCATCAGCACTCAGCCTCCTGCCATCCCATGCTTCTGCCTCCGTCTCTGTCCACTAACCTTGCGGTCATTTCACTCGTTCTGCTGCTTCTGAGCCCCATTCCCCAGCCCTTCGGCTCCCTCTCTCATTTTGCTTTTTCCAGCCTTATTTCTGTTGCACCTGAATTCTTCTGAACACGGCACCTTCACCCTGCTGCACCTCGCATTCCGTTTCACATGTCTTTGTTTTGATCATGTTTGACCTCTTTGATTAAGCTGAACCTCACATTTGTGGGTACCTTCCGGTCCATTAACTAATTATTGTACTGTGTGTGTGATTCTCATTCTGTTCTTTTATTTCCTAATCTGCTGCTCCTGCATTTCTTATGCTAATGAATACCTCTTTCTCCGGTACCTACAGCTTTTATTCTGTTGCAACTCTCGTTCTGCCGCACCTACTACATCTCTTATTCTTCTGCACCTCTGACTAGTCTACAACACCTCCTCTACTCCATCTCTCATTCTTCTGTACCTACAACATCTTATTATAACTCACCTCTGACTATTCCACAGCACCTCTTCTGCTTCACCTCTCATTGTGCTGCACCTACTACATAATGATGATGAAGACGGATTTTTAAAGCGCGCAGATGCTCCTGGGAGTGTCCTGGTGCTAGTATAACAGCAAATAGAAGATTACAGAGTGAATAGCCAAGTTTTTAACCCTTTTCTAAAAGAAAGTTCCGACCTTTCCTGCCTCAGGTGCAGCGGAAGAGAATTCCATGCAGGCGGCTCTAAAAAGGAACAAGCATTGGCATAGCCAATAGGTCTCGCCTTTGGGACCTTATAAGTGTTTTGCCATGCAACAGTTAATGTTGTTGCAGTAAGGATATTGTGCTGCATAACTAAATACTTATAAGGTCCCAAAGGCGAGACCTATTGGCTATGCCAATGCTTGTTAGCTTTAGAAATCGGTAGTCTCACTCCTGAATTGGCTCTGTTGGCTTGTATCCTGGTATATGTGCGCTCACAACATTTGTGCTTCCTATTCAAATGGTTGGGATTTGCTGAACGAGAGATGGCACTGCCTTGTGTGTTCGTGTTGTGATTACGAGTATTTCAAGCAGTTTTGAAATATTTACACAACAGAATGATGATTTTCTACGAGTACAGATGTGTTTGTGAAATTTTAACCTGATTTTGGAATTTAGTTGATTTACAAAGGCGGATCATTTGAGCTCCATTGGCCATTTCCCAGTTTGGCAATCAGTGCTCCTGTTGACCATTGTTATGAAAATATTTTAAGGACTGCATGGGGACAAGGTGGGTAAACCCCAACGTGGTCAGACAAAACTACAAATGGGTGTCGTAGGAAAGTGCCCCTTTTTGCTTGGTTAACCCCACTTTTTGCCTGACACACGATGCTCTTTGAGTTGGTGTGCTCTGTGTCCCTGCCAATCAGGTTCCCAGGGCCTGTGTTCTTTCCCATAGCTGTACCTTTTTACCTACAATTGGCACATCTCTGGCCACAGGTAAGCCCCTAGTAAAAGGTACCATGGGTTCCAAGGGCACTGTGACCAGGGAAGGCCTCTAAGGGCTGCAGCACCTATTGTGCCACTCTTGAAGGTCCTGCACCTTAACACCCACACCCTGCCATTGCAGGCTGCATGTTTTGGTGCAGAGAAAAGTGAAGAGTCGGCATGGCACACATCCCTGTGTGCCATGTCTGCAACCCACTGCCTGGGGCCTAAGTAAGTCACCCCTCTAGCAGGGTGCACTAGTCCTAAGGTGAGGGTACAGAGGCATGAGCCCTGTACCCCCACAGTGTCTAAGTCCATTCTTAGACATAAGTGTAGTAAAGCCCTAAAGAGTATATGGTCTGGGAGTTGGTCCTTATGAACTCCACAGCTCCATAATGGATTTACTAAAACCTGGGAAGTTTAGTAGCAAACTTCTCAGCACAATAAACCCACACTGATGCCAATGTGGGATTTAATGTAAAATGCACACAGAGGGCATCTTAGAGATGCCCCTGAAAAATGACCAACCTTGGTGGGGTTCCTGAGTGGTTGCCCCCATTTGCCACCACCAGACAGGTTTGTGGACCCCTGGGTAGAGAGCCTCCGCTCTCTGGGTCCAGAAAAAAAAACATCCTGGGTAGAGGTGTCATGCCTCCTCCGCCAGGATGGCTTGGGGCCAAAAGAGAGGAAGTTTCAAAGGCCTGCCACCTTCATAAGCCATCTCTGTCTTTTGCTGCCCACAGCAACTGGCTCCCACCGATTGTGACCCCCACTTTGGGCAGGAGAATCGGCAGGAAAATCGAGCTAGGTGAAGAGGTGTGCCCACCTTTGCCAACCCCACCCCTCAGGTGGGGAGGCAACGTAAAGCACACATCTCAGTCCCCTCCATCTTGGAGATGAGGGGACCCAACCAATTAGGAAGAGGCTCATGCCCCCCTCCGACTGGAGAGTGGCATAATAGGGGGTGCACTCACCCAAGGAAGGGACCCATTAGTCCCGACCTGCGCACCCCTGTAACGCCCCTAAATCTAGCATTTAGGGGCGACCCTGAACCTTGCCTCCTCAGATTCAAGGTAGAAAGAAGAAGGACTGAAGAGCTGTGCTGACCCAAAAAGAAGAGGACACCTACTGCTTTGGCCCCAGCCCTACCGGCCTGTCCCCAATTCAACCTGCCTACAGTAAGTACCCCAGTGAGTCCAGCAGCCAGCAACCCCCAGAGCCCAGACGACCTGCACTGCACTCATCTAACAGAACCTGTCTCTCGTGAACACCGGATTAGCTCAAGCCAAGACTCACCCACAGAATCCAGATCCAGGCAGCTCCATGATTCTGCACCACTCTGCACCCGACACCCACGGCCTGAGTTTGAATGGCCCAGCACCACGAGGAGGTCTCCCCAGTGATCCTGACTTGGTATCTGGTGATACCCGACCTCCCTCAAGCTTCAAGATGACACCTACAGCCTCAACCTGAAGGGTCCCCCGCGACCGGAGCTGGTAAGAAGAACACGACGTCAAAAGACACCCCTGCACCCGATTCCCCACTGCCTTGAGTGGCCCAACAGAGGGTGTCCAGGCATCCCCCAAGATCCCAACTTACCTCTCCAGCTGGTGGTCGCCTACAGGACGCCTCCCTCCCCGAGCCTGCAGCATCTTTACCGAACTGAAGATCTCCATTAACATCCACAGGGTCCCTGATGTTGCCTTGACACTCTGCACCCCGCCACCCCTGTGCTGCTGGGGGTGCAGCTCGTGTACTGATTGTTGACCCCTGCAGCGCTGATCTTAACCTACAGCGAAGCTTTGCTCCCACAGCAAAGTAGCCTGCTCATAAGCAACCCCTGACCGAAAGCCCCCTTAGCCCCATTGGCTAACATTCGGCCCCTGCACTCTGCACCCGGCTGCCCCAGTGCCTCTGGTGGTGCAATTTGAGTGCCAACCTAGACCTTGGGATACATTGGTCCTAACCACAAAAACTCCCACTCGTAAGTAACCCGGGGCGGAGTTCGTGTAGTCGCGCTACGCAGAATTCCGCGAAGTCGCAAAAAAACTCAGCGAGCTACGCAGAGTTCCGCAAGCACGCGGAGTTGCTTGTTTCGCCCGTTCGCGATGCGTTTTTCCTGTTCGGGAACCAATTGCGTGTTTGGGGATGCTTTTTGCGTGCTCGGGGGGAAATATCGCGCGAACTTCACCACGCGGTCGCCAATGGGTGCGGCCGTCTTGTTTTTTCACTTTTTGCTATGGTTCTGGGCCTGTTTTTCTATCCTCCCTATATCTTTTCAATCCTTTGTTTCTAGAAACTTTTTTTGATCTTTTTTATTTATTATCTATCCCTCTCTATTGCTGATTGTATATTTTGCGTTTTTTCCTACTTTTTGTGTGTGTTTTTAGTGCGTTTTTCACTCTTTTTCTATTACTTGCGTTTTTCATTTCTTTTACTTACTTTCTTACTTCCTACCTTTTCTTTTCCGCCCTCCGCCTACCCAGAACCATGGCAAAGAGCCTTAAGAAAACCAAGGGCCAGGGGAAGAGGAGTGAGAGCCGCGACCGCCTTCCTTGCGGAAGATGGCGCCCACAAGGGGTGCAGCCACGGGTCTTATTCTGTGAGGCGGAGGTGGCCGCACTGGTTTTTTTTGTCCAGCGCCACCTCCCCTTAACCCTGGCAGCAGGCGGCAGGCCTGGGTCCGGGTACGGGCTCCGGGAGCGTCAACGGCGGTGGGAAAGGGTGTGCCGGGCCGTGTTTTGCTGCTCTGGGGTCCGGCGCACCCGTAACCAATTGACGCACCGGTGGTCCGACATCCTGGACCGGGCGCAGGACCTGCTGGACCTGCTAGGTGTTGAGGTCCTGGGGCTTGGTGAGTAGCTAATTATATTACCATTGCGTTCTTCTGTTCTGTGTTATTGCGAATATTATTTTTTTCGCAAATAGCTAACATGCTGCTGCTGCTTACATGCAGGTAACTTACTTATGTTTAAAAATCTTATTATTATGTGATTGTTACTACCAGACAGGTGTTCATGCTCGGCGCTAATAACTAATCGTACTTGTTTGCAACTTTGCGCTCTCTTGGGCTGGTTATGTAAGAACGGTTAGAGAATTTAAGTTAGGTAATGCATATAGGAAAGACTCCAGTCCTTTCCTTTGTCCTGTCAGGCTGTCCTGTCTCCTGTCACTAAGATAGTGGTAGTAGTTAGTATTATTTGGTAATTTAGCAGCCTGCGTGACACGTCCTCCACATGACTTCAGTCCTAGTAGAACCTTTTGTAGTTTGTTCGTATAGTGAGTGAATAGAATAGCAACCAACCAATGGTGTATGCAATATGGTGTATGCAATATGCATCCATGCATCCATCTATGCATTAAGAAGAATAAAAATGCAGACTTAGTAACTGGCCCGTCACAGGGGGTTTGAGTTGGAGACAGAGATGATTGGGAATGAGATCGGAACTTAATAGAAGCAAAAACATAATTTTTTTGCAATTCATTCCAAAGTCTGGAATAGGCGGGCTAGGAATGTTTAGGATTCAGGAATCGGAATTGAACTGTGGAATAATAATGATCGGATGGTACTCGACTGCGATACATACTAGTCGACTACTACTAGTCGAATAAGTCGATATTTAGGATAGGTCAATGTTATTGCAATTGCCGTTTCCTCTCTAAAAATATTTTTAGAGCAATTATATTTATTTATTTAACACAAATCATTTTTTGTCTCTTTAATTATGTCTTACATGATCAGCATCCAGGGGCAAGAAGAAGACTGGGTCAGCTGGCAGTGCGGCGGGTGCGGGAGCTGGAGGGGCCTCCCAGGAGCAGCAGGAAGCGGCCTCAGGCACAGATGGCTCTGCTGCTGGCCCCAGTAAGTCCTTCTCTTGGTGTTGTTATATATTAATATTTCCCTATCTTTTACCGCTCTATTATTTCCATTTCCTAATTTTAATTTTTCCAAAATCCTCTTCAATCTATCTGTTTCTAAATTCTTGTTTTTTTTGCTCCATTACCTGCTACTAAGTACTAGTACTAACATTGTTTCTAGTGTCTGTTTTTTTTTTTTACATCAAATCAAACTGCATCTGACTAACCTCTGCTCTGACTCTGTATTAGTATGTCTGTAGCTTGCTTTCTTCTGGGTTTCACTCAGCTTTCCCTCTCCCCTTATATGTGAATTGCCTAGTAGTGGTACTGTAAGACTCAGAGAACCCATTGGTCCTAGGCTACTACCAGTACTAGTACTAGTAAGGACTCCTTACTACTACTAGAACTAGTAGCACTAATCTGCTGTGCAGATTGCATGCCCAAGTAAGGTATTCTCCGCAGGTTTGTGAGATGAGAAGGCTTTAGTTTCTTTTACTGTCTCATCATGCTCAATCAGTAATGGTGGTCACTCACTAGTACTTTTTAAGTAGCAGCAGTTGATGGTGAACACTGAACAACTGTTTACCATGCACCATGGCTGGAAGGAAGTATGAAGAGTAGGAGGACGGCACCATTATTTTCCAACTAAGAGAGACCTCATGTCCGCCCAGTTGGCCACTCTTTCTTTTTTTCAAACAATGAGATGCACCAATAGCTCTAGTCACTGAGTCAAGTCCTTTGGGTTGTCCTCTTCTTGAGAGGCTTTTCAAAAATTGCCACCAACAAAATGCCCAACCGGATATTGTTATTTGATAGGACATACTGTCTACTCTACTCTAATATCCGAATTGTAGATAGTGATGTTTGTGGTGTAAGTATTATTAATTATGTATTTTCAATCTTGCTAATGAAAAACATAAATAGGGGAGGCGTATATGGCATCTAAAACAATGTGAAATGTTTTTTCCAGGCGTATCGACCACCAGTGCCGGGGCCAGCGGTGAGGGCCATGCCACTGCGGAGGGAGCAGAGGAAGCGGCAGCTGCAGGGGGTGAGCCAGCAGCAGTGGCGGGCGGTGGTAAGTCATATTCCTTACTTATTGAGAATGATGAATACACTCGCTGCAAAGGTGTACACTCAGTACAAGTACACTGTACTTCTGCTGAGACTAAGTTGTTGTGAACACTGAACAGTTGAAGAAGTCACCCTTTACTTAACATTAGCATTAGCGGCGGGGGTTGAGTAACTAATGGCCTATTCCTTTATATCTTCAACTCAGCAGAGACAGTTTTATGATGAAGACAAAGAGTCAGACGAGTCGACGACATGTATGACTGGCAGAGAAGGATGCGTGGGTGAAGGAAGGGGCCTGGGGATGCATATAGGTGGCGGATGAAGATTAGATGATAGGATGCATGGGTAGTTGAAGGATGGGTGAAAGGTGAAAGAGAAAGCAGAAAGGATGCCTGTCTGGGTGGGTGAAACTGTATGGGTGAAAGGAATCCTCTGGGGGGTTTGAGGGGTCAAACTCTAAGGCAAGCAAGGACGCATGGGTGGTGGTTGGTTATATCTATGACAAATGTATGTTGTTGGTGAAAGCCGTTTTTTTTTTTTTTAAACAAACTTTATTGGGTTTTACCGTAGGTTCCAGGTATCGACAGTGCATCATAAATATCATTGATCAGGATTGTAATTGACCAGACATTTATACAGATAAGTCAGTAGAAAAAACAAGGAAATACAGATCATCACAATGAGCCTGAACTCTCCATCCTCCCCCAGTGAACCAATGGTCATGAGCAGTTCTGTATTCAATTCTTGAGCAGCTATTAATGTCCTCAATCCCAAAATCAAACTCCTTCCCACAACTATCCCCCCACCCTCCTCCCAGGCGTGTCACTTGTGTTCATATTACTAACTTGCGGAACACCGCTGCTCCAAGCTGCGTTTCACATTCATCTGAGGTAGCTCATTTGGATCCATCGTCCAGTAAGGGCGGCGGTGCATTATGTCTTTTGTCTAACTCCACGGGTCTATGATTAGCTCAGGGGTATATAGTCTAGCCTACACCTGCCGGGGGTTCCTCATCCCCATCATCATCTGGGATCCGAAGTAGTACAAACAAAGTTTCCCATGCTCTTGCTGCCTCCAGCGCCCTCTCTCTCCCCGTTCTTTTTGCTATTTGCATTCTGATTATTCCTTCACATTCTGCCCATTTAATGAGTTCTTTCTTCCATCTGGCTATATTGCGGCCCTGTTTTGCTTTCCAGTACATGGTGATGTCTCTTTTAGCTAGGAGTAAGCCCATATCTAAGAACTTACTCGTGATTTTATTTTTGGATGTGTGAGGAAACCAGTGTAAAAGGCAGTACCTCTGAGAAGTCTCTACCTCCCTGTCGGTGACGTCGGCCAGCAGCATAGTTACCTCTCCCCAAAAATTTCCCAGTTGCGGGCAGTCCCAGAACATATGTCTGAAATCTGCTCCTTCCCTATTACAGCGCGGGCAAGCCGCTATTTGGGTCGCGTAATACTTATTAATCTTCTCCGGGGTGAGGTATGCTCCATGTAAGATATAAAAATGTACCAATTGGAATCTGGCATTTCTGGTGCTCTTCCATGCCCTCTCCACTAGTTCACCCGAGGTTTTTTCTGGAATAATCTCTCCAAGGTCCGCCTCCCACTTTAGTCGCAACTCCGATAAGGGCATTAGTGTTTCCTGCGTTATGAGCCTGTATGTGACCGCTTTAAAGGTACCTGCCGCCATCACCACATATTGACAACCCAATGACGTCTGTGGTTCAGTGAGTCCCCCTCCCCAGTGTTTTTTTATGGCTGCTGTGAGGGCAGAGTGCAACAAGAAGTCCCCTCCGAGTAAGTTATATCGACCTTGCAGGTCGTTGAATGGATCATGGCGCCCTCCTCATACAAGTCCCCCATTTTAGCCAATCCCTGGTCTGTCCAAATCGTCAATCTCTGCCATCTGCCCCCATGTGGCAAGGCCTCACACATAAGTAATGGGATTTCCGGGGCATAAGGGCACCTAATTTTGGCCCGTCGCAGACTCCGATTGCAGTACTTCCGTGCTGTGCTTAGTTCCAAGGGGAGGACCGGGGATCGAACAGGCAGCCTTAATGTAATTTGCGTTAGCAACCTTAGGGTCACAGAGTCTTCTCTCAGTTCTTCTGTCCCTCTAAGTCGACTCGCCACCCACTTCGTGAGCAATTGTAATTGTGCTGACAAGTAGTAGGCCTCAAAATCAGGCACTGCCAATCCTCCCTCCACTCTCGGTCGCATGAGAACGCCAAGTGCCACTCTCCGCCTGCCATTTCCCCACAGAAAACCCGAGATCATTGTCTTGAGTTGGGTAAAGTAACTCGCTGGTATCCAGACCGGCAAAGTCCCAAAGTAATACAATAATCTTGGTAGGGTCACCATTTTAAGTAGAGCTACACGGCCGGCCACCGACAGCGGCAAAGAGCCCCAGAAGTCAAAGTTGCTTTTTGCTCCTCTAATGGCTCCCCCTTACATTACCCTCTAGTATGTCTCCCTGAGTGTGGTATATTTGGGTACCTAGATACGTCAAGCACCTGTCCTCCCATCTCACTCCTTCAGTCACTTGTGGGCCAGTCCTGCCCTCCATCGTTGGGTACAAACAGGACTTTGCCCAATTCACCATCAGCCCCGCTACCCTACCTAGGACCTGTAGTAATTCTTTCGCACCCCGAAGCGCTTCTCCCGAATCTGCCAAGAACATCAATAGGTCATCTGCGTAGAGCGCAATGTGGTGGATCTGGCCAAGAACATTAAGGCCCTGATAGGATTGCCCTGTTCTAGCTCTAGCTGCAAGCGGCTCCATCGCCAGGGCAAACAAGAGGGGGGAGAGGGACACCCCTGTCTTGTTCCCCGTCCTACACTGCTGGTGTCAGATATTAGCCCCCCTGTTTTAACCCTAGCAGTAGAATCGGAATATAGGAGAGCTGTCCAGCCCACAAGCTTATCTCCCAGCCCGAATTTCCGCATCACTTGGAACAAATAAGGCCATTCAAGGCTATCAAATGCCTTTTCTATGTCCACTGCAAAAACTGTCGCCACATCTTTCCTATAGGAGTCTGCCTCCAGCACTCGTAGGAGGCGCCAGACATTAAGGGCTGTGTTTCTGGTGGGAATAAACCCAGACTGGTACTTGTGTATTAGAGTTGTCATGTGAGGAAGGAGACGAGTGGCCAGTATGCGACTCAGAATTTTGTAGTCTAGATTAAGCTGAAGAGCGGGCGGTATGCCGCTTTATCCCAGGGTGGTTTCCCTGGTTTAAGCAACGGTATGATAATCGCCTCCCTGGTCGATATAGGCAGGTGCCCCACTTGTTTTGCATCATTATATAGCTTTACCAGCCTGGGGGCTAGTAAATCAATGTATGTTAGGTAGAATTCAACCGGTAGTCCATCTGTCCCCGGTGTTTTGTTTCTTGCCATATTTTTAATAGCTCCTCTCACTTTCCCAATTTACACGTCGCGGCCTAAGGTGTCTGCGATTCCCTCGCCCAGAACTGGTAGTTCCACTTCTCCTATGAACCCATCCATATCTTCTTCTACTGGGGGCGATCTGCTCTTGTATAGATCTGTCTAGAAACAAGTCATTGATATCTTGCTGGTCATAGCACATTTCCCCATTCTGCCCTCTAAGCTCCAATATTACTGTTCCTCTCCTGGCAGGATTAGCTAACCAAGCCAGTAGGGCCCCCGACTTATCTCTCTCCGTGTGGGCTCGGATTATGTATTTTTTGTAATCAAAACAGCGAAGGCATTCCACCTGTACCACCACTGCTTCTCTAGCCTCTAAGAGTTCTCCCTGCTTGTCAGCTTTCTCTGGCCGTTCCTGCTCTAGCTCTCTTAGGCGCTGGTCCGCCCTCTGTATGTCCTGTAGGAGCACCTTCTACGTCCCCACCATCTCTGATATACAGTGCCCCCTGATGACTGTTTTAAAAGCATCCCACTCTACTAATGAGTTTGTTGCTGTGTCAGCGTTGTGCTGAAAATAATGTTCAATAGCAGTGCCTATCACTTCATGGAACACCTGGTCGTCTAGGGCATCCGGGCTCAAGCGCCAAGCGGGGATTTTGGGCCTCGCGCGGGACCACTGCAAGCTTATCAACACTGGATTGTGGTTAGATATCGTTCGAGTGAGGTATTCACTGCTGCGCACCCCCTCATGTACATCAGGGGAGCACAGTATGACATCTAATCGGACATGTAGTTCATGCAGTGCCGAGGAAAAGGAGTAATCCCGGACCCCAGGGTGTTGGGCTCTCCACAAATCCACCAATCCCCACCTCTGTTGCCAGTTCCGCCATGCTTGCGCTATTTTATGTATGGGTGCATCAGGGAGTGGAGGATGGGAACGATCTAAGGTAACATCCGGTATACAATTAAAGTCACCTCCTAATAGTACTGATCCCATGAGTATGGAGGCCAATTTCCCCGAGAGGTGTGAGAAAAAGGCTGGTTGGTCCGAGTTAGGTGCATATATACTCCCCAAAACTATGTCCCTACCATCTAGTCTTCCAGAAACTACCACATATCTGCCTTCAGGATCTATAATTTGTTTTGTGCACTGAAAGGGTACTCCCGCCCTCACCCAGATCAGGACACCCCTTGCAAAGGCCGAGTAATTAGTATAAAATACTTGACCTCTCCAACGATGCTGCAGCGCCGCCCCCTCTTTGGCCATTATGTGAGTCTCCTGGAGTAGAGCAAACTGAATCCCCCTACGGACTAAATATGCATGTATTTTATGATGCCGTAGCATTGAGTGCATCCCCCTTACATTCCACTAAATACATTTTAATTCTAGTGAGGGTCCCATTGCATTAGGTAAACCTCGCTCCTACTAAATTCAGCTATTGTGACACGCCTGTCCCCAAATAACATCCCATTAACCAAGCAGAACCCCCAACTTCCCCTCCCCAGGACAGGTACTGGAGAACTAGTTCCCATCTAAACTTTATCTGAGCTCGCAATAATCCACTAGTGGTTACAGGGGTGATCAACTTATAGTTCTGGACCCAGACCCCCGTCACGCCACCCCCCAATACCTGCAACAGTTAATTTGCCCCGGACCAGGCAGCTGGGGCCTCACGTTATCATGGTGCAAACAGCAGGTTCCATTGCTCGCCCCTCTAGTTCAAGTCTATATCGTAGCGCAGCAGTCTGCAGTTTGGAATACCAGGTCATAGTCATCAAACAATATCGTCCGCCGTCTGGGGTGTGACCTCTGGTAGTTCCGTCTCCGAGGTATCGTTTTCGCTGGATGCTGGTGAACCTTCCGATCTTTCCGCGTCCATTCCACTTTTACTTGAAGCGGGGCTGGTAACATGCTGGCCTGTATCACTCTGCAACGTTCTAGACTGAGCTCTCTAGGAGATGGAGCTCTGGACACTGTATTATTGCTGCGAGGACTCTGTTGAGGTGAGTCTGATAGGACTTGCGATGCTCCTGGGGCCTCTGCTTGTCTAGCTATTCCCAAGCCTCTTGAGGCGTAGCGAAGAATCGAGGTCCCGCGGGATCCGCCACTCTGAGCCGCGCAGGAAATAGCATTGCATACGGCAAGTGCAGTTGGTGAAGTTTCTTTTTGACAGATAAGAAGGAGGCTCTGTTTCGCTGGACTTCCCTGGTGAAGTCCGGAAAGATCATTACTGCATTATTATCAATCTGCAATCCTTGCTTTTGGCGAGCTTGTTGTAGAATATGGTCTCTGTCCCTGAAATGCAGAAGGCGCGCCACTATCGGTCTAGGAGGAGCTCCAGGTCTAGGTGGTCTTGCCGGAACTCTATGGGCCCTTTCCAGTGCATAGAAGGATGACAACCCCTGTGGGGCTACTTCTGTTCAGAGCCAGTCTTCAAAAAAGCGCACCATGTTCGCGCCCTCCACTTTTTCCGGCACACCAATGACTCGGATATTGTTCCTGCGGGATCTTCCCTCACTATCTTCGACCCACTCTTCCAGCACATTAACTTTAGTCTCCAGGTTCATGAGTGTCTTCTGTAGCGTGGTTACCTTCTCTGGGAGGCCATCTAGTTCTTTCTCATTGGTTACCACCCGTTCTTTGAGCTTCCAATGGTCATCCTTTAATAGGCTTAAGTCTGTGCCCATTGCATCTATTTTCTCCTCCAGAACCTCTCTGGAGGCCTTGATCGCCTGCATGATATCTGTCAGCGTTGGACTCCTGGGAGTCGAGTCTTTCCCCACCTCCAACACTTCTTCGTCGTCGTCGGTCTGGGTACCAGGGGCCTCTGCACTGAGGACAGTATATCCTCTTTTCTTTTGAGTTCTCCCCATCTTTCTGGTCAACTTCCGGCATCCCTTCTCTAACCCCGGGTAGCCTTTTCATTGCAGAGGGCAGTTCCGTTGTATTACAGCTGCTTGTTGTGCTTAGCGCGTCGCCGGAGCCCCCCAAGCCGCCACCTCTAATGGAGTCTCAG
The DNA here is from genome assembly GCA_963921515.1 of Calotriton arnoldi. Taxonomy (NCBI): domain Eukaryota; kingdom Metazoa; phylum Chordata; class Amphibia; order Caudata; family Salamandridae; genus Calotriton; species Calotriton arnoldi. The sequence goes on from CAWUFW010006161.1 coordinate 708,342, forward strand.
TAATCACTCCGGGAATCAACCTTCCCGCTTTTACCCACCGTGAACTTCGCAGTGATCACATATATCAAGCTTCATGGCGTGTGCTCAGGATTGCTACTGCCTGGGTGTCTTTGGTTGCAGAGGAGGTCTAAGGGAACCGGTCCCAGGATGCTTGTTTCCGGTCCGGGGAAGACATGGCTTGGCAGTTCGGGCTGGACTGTTCCCATGAGGCACAGGGTCAGACTGATTTGCATATGGCCATGTCTGAACTGGGGTGGTGGAGTGAGCTAGCGAATGATGATGGATTAAACCCAGATCAGTTGACTGGGGGTGAATGTTTGATTAGCTCAAGCGCTCCGTCCATCATCCCCTTTGGTATCGCTAAGGGAACCCCACGACAGGTGCCCCATGCAGATTTGCTTTAGAGCAGTGAGTTTTCCGGGTGCCAGGAGGGCGCCCCCCTCCGCGGGCACTTCTGGGTTTCCTGCGTCTCTATCTCCGAGAATACTGGTATTCCACCAAGTATTCACGGTCTTCTTTAGGCTGCAGCCATTCCCTTCCTCGAGCAGGCCTCGCTATGTTTTGTCCCCCAGGACTTTCGCTCTCAGCTCTGGGCTCACTGTTCTGTTGGGTCGGTTTAGATGGCCTGTCCCCTTGTCTTAAGGCTAGTGTACAGCTGCTAGTCACTTCAGTAGTTTCCAGGGTCTGCTTTTGCCGGTTACCCCTTCCTAGGCAAAGCCACTGGGACGCCTAGCTTCGACGCGTGAATATTCACTGTCTGTGAAGCCTCCGCACTCTCCCTTGGGAAGCAGCTCCGCTATTGCTCGTTATTGTGGTCCTCGGTTACTGGCTCTCTTCACTCTGATTATGAGCTGGACCCACCTAGTACTCAAAGCGCTCCCCACTGCTGGGGCTTGTCACAATCACTGCGGCCTGCAGCAGCTGTGCGTGACCCATTATGGCGCAGGTGCCATCTTGCTGCCGCCTCTGCCTTGCTGCCTGGTTCCTATTTCAGAGATTGGGGGCCTCTTCTTGAGGTATCGAGGCTCGCACCTTATTTCCCCGCGCTCCCGGGGCCTCTCCACTCACTTGTGGTTCTCAGGACCCTTCTGCGGAGCAAGGTGTTGCTCTCCGCCGGAACCCGACTCTCTCCTGGTGGTCTGTAACGGCTGCACGGGTCGCTCTATGGCGCGGGCGCCATCTTTCTGCCACCTCCACTGAGCTGCTCAACTCCGATTCCGGCGATTTTGGACCTGTTCGAGGTGATAGGAAGCTCGCCGCTTATCGCTCCAAGCTCCTGGGGCCTTCCGGTTTGCAGCCCTACGTTCGTGTCTGCTTCCGGGGCTCAGGATATACGGATATGGGGGAAACGGCGGACGGAGCCCCCTATCGGCTGCATGGTAACTAGTACTTACAAATCACTCAGTATGTCATCATCATCATCATCATCATGTGAGTGACATGATGTCGTGCCGCCGTATATCATCATTCATAAGCATGTCATCATTAACCATCATCATGTGCCTTATTGCAGTAGTCAGGGTGAAAGTGAAATTGTCTGAGCATTTGCCATTGATTTAACAGAGTATGGCCGTAATGGAAATATATATAACTCTGTAGTACAGCTGCCCCACATGCAGACAGTAGTAAAGTAACATGAGTCTGCGACACGAGTATGTCTGTCTAGGGCACAAGCTGACTGAGCTGGCATGCCTACAAGACTAATTGTGCTAAACAAGAGAGAGAGGAAGAATACTTCTACTCTACTCCATAGTGCCTGAAAGTCTAATCATCACATTCAAATCTTTGGGGCAGAGGAAGTGAGGAGGATAAAAGTACCACAACTGCTAGTGCTACTGTGCCACTATAATTTTTATGTGTGTAATTTTGTGTTACTGTTTTGCTAAGAGTATTGATTACAATTGTCTTTTTTTCTTTCTTGATATAGCTACTCCTTCCCAACCCACCAGGCAGGAGTTAGCAGCCAGGGCACGGCAAAGGAAGCTGGAGTCCATCCGGGATGAATATCGCCGGGTGGTTGTCCTGGCGGAGGAGGTGGCAGCTGCAGCTTCCTCCAATGCCCCAGGCCCTAGCCAGGCCCCCACATGCCTCCGGTGGTACGGCACCGTGCTCTGGCAGCCGCCCGCCGCCCATCAACTTCATCATCTACTGCTGCCCCCCACCCCTGTTGTTCCTGCAGGAACTTTCGGTGCCGCATGCTCCTCAGGATGGCATGCCTGGAGGCCAAGCTGGAGGAGGTCCTGGAGCAAACTAGCTGCCACCGGCACCCCCGCCACTAAACGTCACCTCAGTCTGAACCTTGCCCCTCTTTTAATCTTTTTTTTGGTGGGTGGGATGTTGGGAGTTGGGGAAAAGAAACTTAGGGTTTACTTTCTTTTCTTCAACTTCAACGTGGACAGACATTTATTTAATTTACTGGACATTGGTTGGGGTTAGGGAGAGGGGTGGGTCAGGTGTTGTGGGTTTTTCTTCTAGTTTATATTTTTTAGGGTAATAAATTATTTATAGTTTTCCAATACATATGATGCAAATCTTTTCTGGGGGGGTTACTCTTTTACGTCACCTTGTTTGTTTCCTCCTTTTGCTGCAGGGCCGCAGCCAGTTTTTGAAATCTGCCAATAGTGTAACACACCGACAGATAGATGCAGTCCTACTACTGTCAGTCTCTCCCAGTAGCGGTCGGTGGTGGGAGTGCTGCCGGGCGCTGACGTTGGGCGGGGGAGGGGCAGGGTGGGGGGTAGTAAACTACGGATTACGGGCGATTACAGGTAAGTACACATATAAATAAATAAAACAAAATTTGTTTTATTTATTTATATGTGTACTTACCTGTAATCGCCCGTAATCCGTAGTTTACTACCCCCCACCCTGCCCCTCCCCACGTCAGCGCCCGGTGGCACTCCCACCACCGACCGCTACTGGTCTCTCCTCCTAGTCTATGCATTATGCAACTAAAACCCCTTTGTAGTATGTACTCGGTTAGATGTGGGTGTGTGAAAGAATTCATTAATTTCCATAGTATATACATTATTGACTCCCCCATACTTCTTCTCTTACCTGTGATTGATGTTTAGGCGAAGCGATGGCTGCATGGTGATGGTTTGGTTTCCTAAGGTGCCATGGTGGGTTGTGGTAGCAGTAGTAGACAGTTGCAATTGTAAAAAAAGAAAATGAGGCAGTCAGTCACCTGAGGGAGACTAGGGAACGAGTACTTAGTAGAAGTACAGTAAATAGTAAGTACACAAGAAGAAGACTGCCAAACAAGAAGAAAGTGATGATGAATGATATTGATAAGCAATGCTAAAGTAAAATAAAACAGGGATAGCCTAGTACAAGTTACAACAAACTGAAGTTGACTCGACCTATGAAGTGGACAAGCGTAACCTTTAGTGCTGGAAGAATGATAAATCCATGCCGGCAATTAATAATTAATAATGGGTTAATAATTATGTTCCTCTGGAAAAAAAAGAGAATAGCGAATACTACTGAGCATGGGTGGGCAATGGGCAATCTAATCTGTTGCCAGTGTGGCCGATATATATATACTTAGAGCAGAAGAAGATCCTCGCCCTGCCTTCAGTTAGTGTTGCTTTCACCACATCCGCCCCAGCAAGTGTGTGATCAATTATTGGTGTAAATTTAATTTAGTCACACCTCAATATAAATCACACAGACCGGGGGAAGAGGGTTAGGGTTTGATGAATGGTTGGGAAGGGGTATTTGAGGGAAAGGTTTGACAAAGACAAACACTACACATGGACAACACACAATCTTGGCAGACGACCATCATAAATCTGTTAAGGGAGAAAAAGAAAATGCATGCATGATGATGACTTGATGGTTAATGATAAGTAATACTAGACTAGTAGTACAGGGCAGCAGTATATTATTAATTATTATTATTATGCAATTGCCTTGCCTGTCTGCCCTTAGAGAGACCCAAATTACATACATTTTATGTTCTGTTGTACTGGGCTTCCTTTTAAAGCTAGCTAAGAAAATTAAAAAATAGCTGTAGGGGTCATATTAAGCAAAGAGCAAACATAATAAACAACAACACACACAGTGGTAATGATTGAAGAGAAAAAATAATCAAATTAATTAAAAGATGATGAATGATACTAAGTTACTATGTTATGGTCAAATTGGGGAGTTGCATCTCGGCATTCCTCTTGGTCCTTCCTTCCATGGACGCTCGGACCGTCAATCTTGGGAGCCACTGCCTGCCTGGCGGATGCGGATTGGTAAGGTAAGTGTGAGTTGTTTTTCCCAGTATAGCACAGGGTAAAGGCCGGCCTGTAAGTGTAGATGGAAAAACAAAAGGGATATTGAAAAATCAAGGAGAAAAGTAAAGTTAAAATGCATAAATTACAGAGGAGCGCAACAAGAACACTTTCAGAGGCGGCATGGCTAAATCATGCCTACTCTGTTTCCAGCATTAACCTACAACAATAGCAGGACAGAGCAGGCCCACGGCGCCCACCCAACCTCCACTTAGCTTAGATTTTGAGCCTGACAGAGTGCACATATACAGCAGCATAGCATTTTCCAAATAAAGTAACTAAATCAATGCACCGCTGTCAGTCATACCACTACACTCGCCTCCACCACTACACAGACATGTAGGTCTGCTGTGGTTGTTGTTGACTTGTTTACCTTTTAGGCCACTTCATGAAATGCCCCGAGTTATTCCATCAATCATCTCCGATCCTACTGACTGACTGCGACGAGTATAGTATGGTCATCATGGTGTCCAACTCTGTAGTGTACTGAGTGAGTCCAGATTCCATATTCAAAAATGCAATGGATCGGCCTGCAGTCTTATTACAATTTTTTTATTAAACAACAAGAAGGGAAACATTTACTTGAGTCACTTTTTTGTGTGTAGAATAGATTAAATACTAGTACACTTCATGCACAACAACACAAACACCAATCACTCAGTCAGCGTCCAATGCATGCCATCATCATTACCTGTTCTTAAGGGGCAGTCCCTCTCGGCTCGGAAAGGAGGATAGCTATAGTCAATTGGTCATGTTCTCTGGAGGGACTCGACGAGGCAGGCACACATTTCTTGTACTATTCTCCATCCAATGTCTGGCTTGATGGAAATTTATTTAGGGTGAGTCAGGACTGGAGGAGTGGACTGGAGCAGGACTCGGAGGAGTGGACTTACTTCTTTAATGACTGCACACAGTTGCAACTCCAATCCGGCAATAAAAGAGTAAGATGGTGGTGATGGATTTGTTGTGATTCGAACCAGAAAGACAGAGACACACACAAATAATAAAAGTAAATAAGGAAGAAAGAAAAAGTAACAAATTGAAAGCCTAGTTGTCAGGGAAGTAGAGCTCATCCTCAAACTCTGGTGGTTCACCCAGAAGTAGGTCATCTAACACACTACTTCCATGACCTAAGTCGCTGTCATCATCTTCCTGCTGTGCTACTTCAGGTATGGTGTAATCCGGTGGTATAAAGTGCTGATTCATTTTGACCATGGTTAACCTCTCCATGTTTTGGGGCGAGAGACTGGTCCTTTTCACTGTTACAACGGCACCAGCAGCACTGAAAACATGCTCAGAAGAGACACTTGCGATAGGGCAAGCAAGATAGTTTATCGCCAGCATGCTGAGCACTGGCCATTGGCCCCTTTTCCCAAACCAATACACCAATGGGTTTTGATCAATGTAGACCTCTGTTGGGTCATCCAGATAGGCCTGGACCATGCGCTCAATGCTCAGGGGTGCTCCACTTTGCTCTGCCTCTTTTGCCTTTGCCTCAGCACTGCACCTAACAAGCCCTTGCCGTACATACCATTCCTGTGCCGATTTTACTGGGGCTGATGATCCTCTTCTTGCTGTTGTTGATGTTGTTCTTGGTGTTGTTGGTGGTTTTGACTGCTGTGAGCCAACCGCACTGCCCTCAGGCTCTGAAGTTGAACTTGACTCCGGCTGCCCTGCAGTACTTGTTGTGGGCTGGAGTTGCGGGCCTCTAATTCCCAGCCGTTCTTTTTCTAAGCGACTGGCTTCCGCAGCTATCCAAGTTTTGTACTTGGCAACATCCACTTCTGAAAAAGGAATCAATGTGTTAGTGTTCAGTACTGCTTTGTACCGTGGATCCAGAATTGTGGCACAAATGTAATGGTTGGATGACACAATGCCTGTTTGCACCCTTGTATTTTCAGATAAGCGAAGAGTTAAGCTCTCCACCAACTCATATGCTTCTTTTTTTTCCTCCACACCTGCGTACATTGCAGACACCCCCTTCAGCTGTTCCTTTAGCATGTGCAACAATGGGATAGCTTGGCCCATAGTACAGTCCTCCTTGCTGACTTCACGTGTGAAGAGCTCGAAAGGCAGTAGCATCTCAGTCAGGCATTTAACTAGGCCCCATTGGTCCATCTCAACGGTCATGCCTTTCACAGTAGCATCCCATCTTTGCATGACATATTCATTGATGGTCTGTACTGCTCAAACAGACGTTCCAGCATGTAATAAGTTGAGTTCCAACGTGTTGGCACCTCCTGGATGAGTGCTTTAACTGGCACTCTATGCTCACGTTGAATGATCCTCAGCTGTTTCCGGGCTTTAAAAGAATGGCTGAAATGTGTGCAGATTCTTCTGCAGGTGGTGGTCAGTAAGTTGCTGACTCAGTCTTCTTTTTTCAGAAAGTCTTGAACAATGATGTTAATGCAGTGCGCCAAACACAGGACCCTGAAACAACCACCATTGGCCATGGCCTTAACTATATTACTGCCATTGTCCGTGGCAACAAAACCAATGTTAAGCCCTCTTGGGTGCAGCCATTCAAAGACCTTGCTGTTAAACTCTTCCAAAATGTTTGCAGCAGTATGAGATTTCTTCATGGCGAACATGGCTACAGTTGCATGTTTCCGATTGGCATTAAAAATCTCAGCAGTGTCAACACCTGCAGATATCTTTTCTCGAACCCTCACAAAAGAGATCCAGTGTGCAGTGATGCACATGTAATCAGTGGCTTGGCAACTGGTCCACATGTCTGTTGTCAGGTGGATAGTGTGAACAGCACTCTGCTGCAAAGCTTGTCCAAGCAATTCCAGCACGTTGTGATGTAGTGCTGGAACAGCAACTCTGGCAAAATAGGACCGGCTGGGAACCTTCCATTTTGGGCAGATGGTTGTCACAAATTCAAAAAAACCCACCCCTTCCACAAAAGAAAAAGGGAGAAGGTCCAGCGCTAAAATTTTAGCCAGCTTCGCATTGTACAAACGTGCTGTTGGGTGGTTGCGTTCGTACTGCCCCTCCGACCTGAACATGCTGACAATGGTAGCCTGGATTTTTTTCTTTTCTGGTGCCACTGATGCAGGTGACATCTTCTTGATGCCAGATGTTGTTAGGCTCAACACACGTTTCGTTGCGGTACTCTCTTGCCTGGGACCCCTTGGTGTCTCAGCCTTACTCTTACTCTTGTGCCACTGCAATGTTGCTGATGTGGATCTGGCCGGTACCACTGGACTGCTGGGGACAGGGCTACTTTGTGTACCAAAGAAAATGTCTCCCTCTTGTTCACCTTCCACCGTGATCGGATCTTCTACTCCTTCATCCCCACCAACAACAATGGGTGCCGTTTTTTGGCCCCTGGATCATGTGGTGTTTTTTTTTCAGATGGGTTGTTTGGCCTCCGGTACCATAGTTTGTACCAAGCTTACCCCGACTAACACCTTGTTCACAAATGGAGCATATCGCAAAGTTCACCTCCTTCCTGCTAACCGAAAGGAAGTCCCAAACTGGGGAGCGGAACTTTCTGGAGCTGCTGGTGCCACTTCCAAGCCGGATGAACTGGTAGGTGGGCGTGGAGTTTGACTCTCTGCAGTGCCTACTTCTACTGCGGTGGTTATGCTGGATATAGGTCTCTGCCGGGCCTTTGAAAATGCAAATATGGAAGCTGGAGGTGGTGTTGATGTTATCTGTGTTGGTGGTATCCGTGCCACATCCCTCACAGCAATTTGAGATGGGGTAATGTCGGTCTCCACTGGGGCGGGACTAATGTCCATGATGACTGGCTCGTCATCATCATCATCCTCCTCCTCCTCTACATCTACCTCCATAACTCTAAGGCTTTCTGAAACCTTCATTTTCCCTAGCCTTGTCTCGTGGCGTGTCTCACTCTCAGACTGAGGTGGTGGGATCCAAGTGGCGTCTTGATCATCAGAAGGGTGGCTTGCAGAAGAACTCGATGGACTAACCCTCCTTTTCCTTGCTGGGGATCTGGAAGACAATGGATCTTCTGAAAGAGTGACTTGCTCTTCTTCTTCCTCTGCAGGAAGCTCGATTTCCTGAACTGCCCCTGCTTCAGGAGGAACAACTACTATTGTGGGCAGTGGTTGCGGCTGTTGTTGTCCACTTATCTGAGTTTCCTGCGTTGATTGGGTACTACTTTGCGATAACATAAGTCAATTTCAACATCACTGCTCGTTGGCATTGTCGTGATTAGACTGGCTGCCTCTGTGACAGACATGGTTGGTGGGGTGGGTCTACTGATGCAGGGGTGCTGCTCCCAGCTTGCTCCCCGGACACCGCTGCTACAGGCGCAATTTTTTGTTTCCCAAAAAAGATCTTGGGCGGCACACCATGGCAGTTCCTTCTTCTCACTGGCAACTTTCTTGGTATTGGAGGATCTGGTATCTTTCTTTGGGGCCATCTTCTTCAGATGTCAGCAGCACGCAGTGGCACAAGTTGAAGAGATGTCTGTTGTCACACGTTACGTGACGTCGTGCGTAGCAGGACTTCTGTCTGGCAGTACAATGGGTGATGACGCCTCCTCCTCTTTTGTGCACCTAAAAGCAAAGAAGCAAGAAGAACATCAGTGAAACGTGGCATTTATTGTTGTGGTTCAATTACTACTAGTACAAACAAACAAATATAATATATAACTTAGTGTGTGGTCACACTTGTTAGTGTTATTATTAATATTATTAAATTGTATTAACTCAGTTATTAAACAAACATAACAACAGTGTAGCCATTTGTGAGACTTTGACAACAAGGGCTTTCATGGTGTACTGTGTACACTCAGGAAGGATAGGAAAGAAGAACAAAAACAAAAATACAAATGTAATGGATGGGACCTGTTTGGCATTGTGCATCATGTGGGATGCAGCATTCAGGGAGCTGCAGCTGGCAATGGGGATGGGAGCAGTAAGCCAAGAGGAACAAAGGAAAGACATGCAGGCCTATGGGCTGGCAAAAGCAGCACACTAACTACCACCACAAAATGGCCACCAGCCACATGGTCACTCACAACAAGCATGAGGCCTGGAAAACATAGAACTCAAGCAGGCCATATGGCCAGACAAAGGAGGCATGCTAAACAACACAGCTTTAATGCAACAATGCAAAAACGAAAATCCACAGGGCAAAAAAAGGGTTGCAAGTTACATAACAACCACACCACACACATCCAACAAAGGCATTTATTTAACACACACGAAAAAAGTGAAATACCCCCAAAAAAACATTTTGCAATTCAATCCAATGCCATCCTTGCCCTAAATGATGTTTAAATTCAACAGACACCACAGAAACAGTTGTTTCATGCAGCCATGAGTAGCTCTGGGCCTACTGGCTGAAAGGCCTATAGTATTGGCAGACTACTGGGCTAGTGAATTAAATAAATATTGCAAATGAATTAATTTCAAAAGTTGGAGAAAATGCAGTGAACTGTGCAACATGTTTCCTTTATAAAAGGTGAAAAATTACTTACAAAGAAACAACTATGCTCCTACTGAACTACAGGCCACCCACCACAATCATTTTTTTAAAAAAGAGGAAAAGTACAAAAAATGTAGGTGCAATGCCCCAATCAAACAAACAACACCAATTTTCCAACTTACTTGTGAAATCTCAGATTCAAAAGTCCTCAAATCCAATGATATATGAGGCAGCAGCCACAATGAGTGATCCTTCCAGCTCCCAATCCAAATGAAAAGTGAACAGGAGATGGACAAAGCACTGGGAGGAGCCAGCTGGACAGGAACAGGAAGTTGGAGACTCTGGGGCACTTCCTTCCTCTTCAAAACAAAAAGTTTAAAAAAAGATAAAGGACTCCTTGCACAAAAAAGTACAGCCAAATGTCAATCTGAGGAGTTTTTTTTCACCATTTCGAGAAGGTTTTGATGCTGCTCGAGAGAGATTCTTCTCCAGATTGCAAATTCTGTGTGTTCGGGATCGCGCGCTTCGCAAAACTTCAGCCGGAAGTCCGATGGCGTGCTCGAATGACATGTTCGCGATCGCACACTCTCGCGGGAACGTGCGGCCGGCTACCAATTCTCATGGCGCTCGCCAACAGATTAGGGGTGGGCAATGAACTCACTCCGCTAGCGGAGTTTGCGGAGAATTGTTAACTACGCATTCCGTTAAAAACACGCTCCCTCCGCGTAGTAGAATCAGCTACTAAACTGCACCCACAAATGCTTTGATAAAGCAACTTTACATGCTATAAAGCATAAAACCAATTCACAAAAGTGAACTTTGATGATTTTGGGATCCCCCCTAACCTAGGGGGAGGACCAAGCAGATGCATTGAACACAAAGAGCACATCATGCTGAACGATTCAGTGGTGGTCCCATCCTGTTAGGACCACCCCAAGCACAGTTATGGGCAAAAATACAATCCCAACCAAAGGCTCTGCAAAGCATTATGGGATGAGATTAGCAGTGGACAGTGGATATTATAGTATCCAATATCAAAATAATTCTACAAAGAGCTGCAGTTCCTCTAGTCGTTAATAGGTGTCCCTCACGAGTCAAAAGCAAAAGCATTGAAACCCTGAGCTGAGAGCTAACACTATAAATTCTACAAAGAGCTGAACTGCAGCTTCATGAAAGGGTTTCAATGCTTTTGCATTTGACTCGTGAGGGACATCTAGTAACGACTAGTGGAACTGCAGCTTGATGTAATAATTTCAATGCTTTTGTATTTGACTCGTGAGGGACACCTAGTAACGACCAGTTGAACTGCAGCTCTTTGTAGAATTATTTTGATATCGGATACTATAATATCCACTGCCCACTGCTAATCTCGTCCCATAATGCTTTGCAGGGCCTTTGGTTGGGATTGTAATTTTGCCCATAACTGTGCTTGGGGTGGTCCTAAACACCGAATTGTTCAGCAAGATGTGCTCTTTGTTTTAAAGGCATCTGCTTGGTTTTCTCCCTAGGTTAGGAAGGATCTCAAAATCATCACCTCTCTCACTGCTTGCTAAATTTTCATTTTCACTTTTGTGAAATGACTATATGCATTTTAGTATGTAAAGACAGAGATACTTGTCTCCGGTGTGAACACAAAAAGACTTGAAAAGTCCTACTTACCGAATACTGTGAGATCCCCAGCATAGTATCTAGGCATACGACCCGAGTAGTCGATGTAATCTAAAAGTAATCCAAAAGTAATTACTGTGTAATTTAAACTGCTTTTTGAACCAATACAAACCTGTAATGATTACAACTTCAACCACAACTGCATTTCCTTGTAAAGTCTTGCATTTGAGAGTATATTTTACTTACCTGTGCCAAGTCCTGCTTGGTTCTAAAAATAAAACATAAGTATACCTTTTTATACTTACCTAATTGGTCTGGATTCAGTCTCTGAGTGTGTGCCATCGGTCTTGATTGAGTGAATACAATAAATGCTTAACACACCCTCTGGATAAGCCCTTACTACTAGCCCACACTACCACAAAGAGAGCTGTTAGTACTTACCTAATTTAGCCTCTGCTATACCGCTAGGGACTTCGTGGACTCTGTGCACACTATACCTTACTTTCGTATAGTATATACAGAGCCAGCTTCCTACACTGGTGGATCAGCGGTGGGATGTAAAGCCTTGCATTTATTGAACTAACTTAGTCAACCTCTGATCACAAGACAAGAATGCAAAAATTGACTTTACTTCAACTCATTTTTGAATTGACTATTTTTTTCCAAATTACTAAACGTCTTGATACGGCCTTGAATTACGTCCCTGTAGCATTTTTAGAAAAAGAAAAAGTCACTGAAGTTAGGGGAGAAGTACTTAGAAATGTTTGTGGGTCTTCTCAAAAGAACCCCACTTTAGAAAAATAATGAGCAACACAGGGAATATGGCAGAGGAGCTCAACCTCACCCCTTACTCCAACTTAAGGGTTAGAGAGCTAAGGCTTCTCTGTAAGGTTAGAAAAATAGAAATAGGGTTCAACTCTACCAGAATAGAACTTCTGGAGTTTATGGCAGAGTATGAAAAGGACCATCCGTCTCCTGATTAGGAAGACTCACAGGGGTCGGGGAAGCTAGTGAGTGGGATGAGGTATTTAACTCTCCACCTCAACTACTTAGAGAAGAAGGGAACTTTTAGCTCTCCACCTCCAACCCAGTGAGTAGAGGGTCTAGAATCTACAGAGGTAGGCTAGGCTCTGTACAAGAGAGTGAAGGCAACTTCACTGAAGAGGACAACCTTTTAGCAAGGTTGACCAAGAGACTAGAGAACAGATATGGGCCTAGGTCCCATCAATGGTGGCAGCAATACTAAAAACCAAGAGAGAGAAGGATCCTATGATCCTAAAATCTCCAAAGGGATTGTCCCTAAATTTGAGGATGGCGATGATATCACCAAGTGGTTCACAGCCTTTGAGAGGGCTTGTGAAGCCAGGAAAGTGAGAAAGTCTCACCAAGGTCCACTCCTTTGGGAACTGTTCTCTGGTAAGTGCAGAGACAGACTTCTGACCCTTCCTGGGGCAGAATCAGAGTCCTGTGAACTCATGAAGGGCAACCTGGTTGAGGGATTTGGACTCACTGCTGAGGAGTACAGAATTAAATTCATGCAGGCTCAAAAATCCCAGAGTCAGTCCTGGGTGGAGTTTGTAGACTACTCAGTAAAAACACTAGGGGGCAGATTTACAAGCCCGTTGCGCCACTTTTGCGTCACTTTTCCCATGTTAAAAGTGACGAAAAAGTGGCGCAAGGGGCTTGTAAATCTGCCCCTAGGTGGTTCGTGAACTGGAAGTAAAGTACAGAATTATGAGGGACTTTATAATTTGTTTATGAAGGAACACAATTTAAGTAACTGCATCAATGAAAAGTTGCATCAGTATCTGGTAGACCTAGGTCCAATTTATCCCCAAGAATTGGGAAAGAAGGTGGACCACTGGGTCAAGACAAAGGTAACCAAGACAACCACTGGGGTGACCAAAAGAAAGGGGTTACAAAGCCTCCCCAAGGGAAAGAGGGTGAGAGACAAAAATCAAGAGTCTTCTAAAGGCCCCAAAAATCATGTCCAGGGGGGTGGGCCCAAGAACCCTTCCCATCCCACTGGTGGGTACAAGGGGCAAAATGTTGATCCTGCAAATGCCTGGTGTTTCCACTGTAACAAGAGGGGATACCGAACTGGAGATCCTGCCTGTCCCAACAAGAATACCCCTAGTCCTCCCCCAGTTTCTATTGGTGTGGCTAATCTCCAGATGGGATCAATAGTGTGCCCAGAGCAAATCAGGGTTCACACTGAGGCTGTTTTAGTCTCTGATGGGGAGGGAGGGTTAGCCACTTTGGCTGTCTGGCCCCCTAATTTAAAAACATACCTGCAGTACCCCTTAGTGAATGGGACTAAGATAGAAGCCCTGTGGGATATAGGTGCCAGTGTCACCATGGTGAAAGATACACTGGTTTCCCCAGAGCAATACCTACTGGAAAAACCTATCCAGTTATCAATGCTGACAGTGTCACTACTTACCATGCCATGGTTATGGTGACATTAAAATGGGGGAAAGGGGGGATTGCTGGCCTGAAACAGGTAGTGGTCTCTCCAAAACTCACAGCCGCCTGTCTGCTTGGAAATGATCTGGAAACCTCAGCATGGGCTGAGGTAGAAAGAACGACACATGCAGCCATGCTGCAAATCCCTGAGATAGTATGTGTTAAAACAAGAGCACAATGCCTAGCACGGGGTGAAAAAGGAGCGTTAGAGCCTGAAATAATGAACTCAACCTCCCAAGAGAAAAGGTAGGAAGACTGGTGAAACAGCTTCCCCAAAGCAGAAAGATCAGGACCCCTCTCCTCGCGGAGAGGACTTGCCAGTCCCAGAGGGAACTGAGCCCATGTGCTTGAACCTTACGAGGTAGAGCTCTTGGGCCCAGGGGGACCCTCTAGGGAACAGCTGTGCCTTAGGCAGCAGGTCTGCCCCTCTCTTGAAGGGTCTGAGGAAGCAAGCTGCTGCACAGGAGCAGGGAGATGTCAGTGGTTCCCACAAGGTCTATTGGGAGGAAGGACTCCTGTACAGTGAGACCCCAAACCTGGTGCCACTCGGAGAGTGGTAGTACCTCAGCTGTATAGTGAGTTTCTACTCACTCTAGGCCATGACATCCCCCTAGCTGGACATCTGGGCCAGATCAAAACTTGGGAAAGATTGATCACCCACTTCTATTGGCCCCAATGTTCCAAAAAGTGAAGGATTTTGTAAGCTCCTGTGTTACCTGTCAAGCCAGTGGCAAGACAGTAGGACTCCCAAAGGCCCCCTTAATTCCACTACCAGTGGTTGGGGTTTCCTTTGAGAGAGTAGGTGTGGATATAGTGGGTCCACTTGAGCCTCCCACTGCCTCAGGAAACAAATTCATACTGGTGGTAGTGGACCATGCCATCAGGTATCCTGAAGCAATTCCCCTTAGGACTACTACAGCCCCTGTAGTAGCCAAGGCCCTCATTGGTATCTTCACCAGGGTAGGGTTTCCTAAAGAGGTAGTATCAGACAGGGGTTCCAACTTCATATCTGCATACTTAAAACACTTGTGGGATGAGTGTGGAGTAATCTAGAAGTTCACAACACCTCATCACCCACAAACCAATGGCCTTGTTGAGAGAAACAACAAGACATTGAAAGGCATGATAATGGGACTCCCTGAAAAACTCACACAGAGATGGGATGTTCAGTTGCCCTGCCTGCTTTTTGCCTACAGAGAGGTGCCTCAGAAGGGAGTAGGGTTCTCACCCTTTGAACTTCTGTTTGGTCACCCTGTAAGGGGAGCACTCTCTCTTGTGAGAGAAGGATGGGAGAAACCCCATCATGTACCAAAGTAAGATGTGGTGGAATATGTACTAGGCCTCTGTTCCAGGATGGCAGAGTACATGCAGAAAGCAACCAAGAATCTTGAGGCCAGCCAGGCGCTCCAGAAGCTCTGGTATGACCAAAAAGCTGTACTGGTAGAATTCCAACCAGGGCAATAGGTTTTGGAGCGAGGGGCACCAAGGCCTCTATAGGACAAATGGAATGGCCATTACCCTAGCCTAGAAAAGAAGAGTGAGGTCACCTACTTGGTAGACCTGGGCACTAGCAGGTCCCCCAAAATGGTGATACATGTGAACGGCCTGAAACTCTTTTGTGACAGGGCTGATGTGACCATGTTGATGGTTACTGATGAGGTCCAGGAGACAGAGAGTGAACCTCTCCCTGACCTTCTCTCTTACAGCACCCAAGATGGGTCAGTGGATGGAGTTGTCTATTCAGACACCCTCTCTGCCCAACAGCAAGCTGATTGCAGGCAGCTTCTGCAACAGTATGAACAGCTCTTTTCCTTGACCCCTGGTCAGACTCCCTGGTGTATCCATGATGCGGACACTGGAGACAGCTTGCCTGTCAAAACCAAAATCTATTGTCAGTCTGACCAAGTCAAGGAAAGCAACAAGGCTGAAGTCAGCAAGATGCTGGAGTTGGGGGTCATTGAGCCTTTTGAGAGTCCCTGGGCCAGCACAGTGGTCTTAGTCCCCAAACTTCATCCGCAGGGTGGAAAGAGAGGAATGAGGTTTTGTGTGGACTACAGAGCCCTCAATGCTGTCACCAAGAAAGATACACACCCAACCCCCAGAGCTGATGAACTGATAGATAAGTTCGGGGCTGCCAAATATTTAAGTACCTTTGACTTAAATGCAGGGGACTGGCAGATTGGCATGGCCCCTGGAGCAAAAGAAAAGGCAGCATTCTCCACTCCTGATGGGCACTTCCAGTTCACGGTGATGCCCTTTGGTCTAAAGAATGCCCCTGTCCCCTTCCAAAGGTTGGTGAATCAAGTCCTTGCTGGGTTGGAAGTCTTTAGAGCAGCTTATCTAGATGATATTGCTGTGGTTAGCTCTTCCTGGCAGGATCACCTGGTCTACCTGGGCAAGGTCTTACAGGCCCTGCAAGCTGCAGGCCCAACTATCAAGGCATCCAAGTGCCAGATAGGGCAGGGAACTGTTGTGTATTTGGGACTGCTTGTAGGCGGAGGCCAAGTCCAACCATTACAACCCAAAATCTACACAATTCTGGTTTGGGAAGCTCCAACCACCCAGACCCAAGTCAGGGCATTCCTTGGCTTGACTGGGTTTTACAGGAGGTTTGTGAAGGGGTATGGATCCATTGTGACAGCCCTCACAGAACTCACCTCCAACAAGATGCCCAAGAAAGTGAACTGGGCAGTTGGCTGCCAAAAGGCGTTTGACACCCTAAAAGAGGCAATGTGCTCAGCACTAATTCTCATGGCTCCAGATTACTCCAAGCAGTTAATTGTGCAGACTGACGCCTCTGAGCTAGGAATAGGAGAGGTCCTATCCCAGACCAATGATGATGGACAAGACCAACCTGTTGCTTTCATAAGCAGAAGGCTACTTCCCAGGGAGCAGCGTTGGAGTGCCATTGAGAGGGACGCCTTTGCTGTGGTTTGGTCCCTGAAGAAGCTGAGACCATACCTGTTTGGTACTCACTTCCTAGTTCAAACTGACCACAGACCTACCAGATGGTTAATGCAGATGAAAGGGGAAAATCCAAAACTTTTGAGGTGGTCCATTTCCCTACAGGGAATGGACTTCACAGCGGAACATAGACCTGGGACTCCCCATGCCAATGCAGATGGCCTTTCCAGATTTTTCCACTTAGACAATGAAGACTCTCTTGGGAAAGGTTAGTCTCATCCTCTTTTCTTTTTTGGGGGGGGTTCTGTAGGAAAGTGCCACTTTTTGCATGGTTACTCACCACTTTTTGCCTGACACATGATGCACTTTGACTTGGTGTGCCTTGGGTCCCTGCCAATCAGGTTCCCAGGGCCTGTGTTCTGTACCTTTTTACCCACAATTGGCACATCTCTGGCCACAGGTTAGCCCCTTGTAAAAGGTACTATGGGTACCAAGGGCACTGTGACCAGGGAAGGCCTCTAAGGGCTTCAGCACCGATTGTGCCACTCTTAGAGGCCCTGTACCTTAACACACACATACTACCATTGCAGCTGCGTGTTTTGGTGAAGAGAAAAGTGAAGAATCGACATGCTACACATCCCTGTGTGCCATGCCTGCAACCCACTGCCTGGGGCCTAGGTAAGTCACCCTTCTAGAAGGGTGCACTAGCCGCCAGGTGATGGTACAGTGGCATGTGCCCTGTACCCCTACAGTGTCTAAATCCATTCTTAGACATTGTAAGTGTAGCAAAGCCATAAAGAGTATATGGTCTGGGAGTTGGTCATTACGAACTCCACAGCTCCATAATGGCTTTACCAAAACCTGGGAAATTTGGTAGCAAACTTCTCAGCACATTAAACCCACACTGATGCCAGTGTGGGATTTAATGTAAAATGCACACAGAGTGCATCTTAGAGATGCCGCCCCAAAAAATGACCAGCCCTGGTGTGGTTCCTGAATGGCTGCCCACCATTTGCCACCACCAGACAGATTTCTGGACTCCTGGATAGAGAGCCTCCGCTCTCCGGGTCCAGAAACAAAGTCCATTCTGGGCAGAGGTGTCATGCCTTTTCCCCCAGGATGGGTTGGGTCCACGAGAAGGGAAGCTTCAAGGGCCTGCTGCATTTGTAAGCTGTCCCTGCCTTTTGCTGCCTCCAGCAACTGGCTCCCACTGATTCTGACCCCCACTTTGGGTGGGAGAATCGGCTGGAAAATAGAGCTAGGAGGAGAGGTGTGCCCACCTTTGCCCACTTCAACCCTCAGGTGGGGAAGGTGAGGTGAAGCACACATCTCAGTCCCTTCCATCTTGGAGATGAGGGGGCCCAACCAATTACGAAGAGGCTCATGCCCCCTCCCACTGGAGAGTGGCATAATAGGGGGTGTACTCACCCCAAGGAAGGGACCCATTGGTCCCAACCTGCACACCCCTGTAACGCCCCTAAATTTAGTATTTAGGGGCAACCCTGAACCTTGCATCGTCAGATTAGAGGAAGAAAGAAGAAGCACAGAAGAGTTGTGCTGACCCAGGAAGAAGAGGACACCTACAGCTTTGGCCCTAGCCCTACCGGCCTGTCCTGACTTCAACCTGCCTACAGTGAGAACCCCGGTGAGTCCAGCAGCCAGCAACCCCCACAGCCCAGAGGACCTGCCCTGCACTCATCTAACAGACTCTGTCTCCCGTGAGCATCGGATTCGCTCAAGCCAAGACTCACCCACAGAATCCAGATCCAGGCGGCTCCGTGATTCTGCACCATTGTGCACCCTACGCCCACGGCCTGAGTTCGAGTGGCCCAGCGCCACAAGGAGGTCTCACCAGCGATCCTGACCTGGGATCTGGTGATCCCCAACCTCCCTCAAGCTTCACGCCTCAAGCCTCAAGATGATGCCTGCAGCCTCAACCTGAAGGGTCCCCCCAACCGCGACCGGAGCTGGTAAGAAGAACCCGATGCCAAAAGACACCCCTGAACCTGATACCCCACAACCTTGGGCGGCCCAACCGACGGTGTCCAGGCATCTTCCAAGATTGCAACTTACCTCTCCAGCCAGTGGTCACCTCCAGGAAGACTCCCTGCCCAAGCCTGCAGCACCTTTATCGAACCTAAGATCTCTATTGACATCAACAGAGTCCCCAACGTCGCCTTGGCACTCTGCGCCCCGCCACCCCTGTGCCGCTGGTGGCGCAGCTCCAGTGCTGATGGTTGGCCCCTGCAGTGCTGATCTTAACCCCAAGAGCTTGGCTCCCATAGCCAAGTGGCCTGCTCATAAGCGGTCCCTGACTGAGGGCCCCCTGAGCCACATTAGCTAACATTGGGCCCCTGCACTGTGCAACCGGCCGCCCCAGTGCCGCTGGTGGTGCAATTTGACTGCCAACCTAGACCTTGAGGAACCTTGGTCCTAACCCTAAAAACTCCCACTCGTAAGTTGATTACTTATTTGTGAAACCGATTACCATTTTTCTTCCATAGAAACTAATGTTACCGGTTTCTGTTTCAAAAGTGTTCTAAGTGTTGAACTGATGTTTTGTATGGAGAAAAAGTAACTACACTGCAAACCTTACAAAGTCTTACTTACCGTGTGCTGTGAGATCCCCGGCCTGGTATCTAGGCATACCACCCCGAGTAGTCTATGTAATCTAAAAGTAATCCAAAAGTAATTACTGTGTAATTTAAACTGCTTTTTGAACCAATACCAACCTGTAACTATTGCAGCTTCAACCACAACTGCATTTCCTTGTAAAAGCTTGCATTTAAGAGTATATTTTACTTACCTGTGACAAGTACTGCTTAGTTCTAAAAATAAAACTTAAGTATACCTTTTTATACTTACCTAATTGGTTTGGATTCAGTCTCTGAGTGTGTGCCATCAGTCTTGATTGAATGAATACAATAATGCTTAACAAACCCTCTGGATAAGCCTAACTGGTCACCCACACTACCACAAAGAGAGCTAGCTGTTAGTACTTACCTAATTTAGCCTCTGTTATACCTCTGGAAACTCCCTGGACTCTGTGCACACTATACCTTACTTTGGTATAGTATATACAGAGCCAGCTTCCTACAGGTGTGCAGTTGCATTTACACCTGCTTATCAATGTAGTTATTAATGGAAGATTGTGGCTATTGCAATCATCAATAAGTAGTCTTTCTATTATGTCTTTTGTAAACAGGAACTGAAACATTTTGTCCCTGCACTTTTTCTCCCATTAGTAGAGAAGCCGGACTTGGGAAGCTGACAACAGGAAATACTGGCTATATGACATCACCTGCAATAGTTTAAACAAGCCTGTGCATGGGCAAGAAAGGTCTACAGGAGCAAGCCGGCCACAGTGGGGTTAATGCTGGGTCTTTGCTGGAGAGCGTACAGGAGGATAAATAACCAATGAAATGCTTGGAGGATCGATGGCGACGGGTTTTAATCTTAGCAAGGTTCGCCCAGCATTCCATCCTTCTGAGGTCAGTAAAACTGAATATGTTTGCAGCACCGAGAAGTGTTTAACAATGTGCTATATAAAAAAACTAATTATTAAAACAAATGGATCATAGGTCCTCTTGACGTATCTTTTTTAGTAAAAAGAATGTCTGTGTTCTTGAACACCAGTAGAGATGGAATAGTAATATAGGGCTGCATGTATCAAGCTATTTTGCGTTCGCAAAAGGGCGGATTCGCAGAATCGGACCATTTGCGAATGCAAAACAGGCTTTTTACATGTATCAAAACCCACTTTGCAATTCGGTAAACTGTTACCGAATTGCAAAATTGGTTTGCAATTCGCTATTAGGAAGGGGTGTGTTTAGGGCGTCCCTTTCTAATACCAAATCGCATCAGTATGCAGGAATGTTTTGTGACCGAAATGCGATCGTAAAACATTCATATTTTACCACCTACTTCAAGTGATAACCCATTCGCAAATGGGAAGGGGTTCCGCAAGGGACCCCTTCCCCTTTGTGAATGTTTGTTTCAGCATTTTTTAAGAGCAGGCAGTGGTCCCACAGACCACTGCCTGCTCTTAAAAAATGAAAAGAATACTTTTCATTTTTGTTTTTGAAACGCAACCCGTTTTCCCTTAAGGAAAACGTGCTGCATTTAAAAAAAAAAAAATCTTTATTTAAAAGAAATCATGGACAAGGTGGTCTCCATCCCCGTGATTTTTGCAATTCCTAGGGGGTCGCAAATTGCGATCTACATAGAGCGACTTGCGACCCCCTAGGAATCGCTCTATGAAACTCTTTCAGGCACATGCATCAAGCTAATTTGCGGTAACAAATGTTGCGAATCGCAAAAAAAAGCATGTTTGCGATCGCAAATTAGCTACTCCCAATGCATGAACCCAAAAAGCGAAAAACCATGAAATTCGCAAAAATAAGGAATCGCTAAATTTGTGGTCACCAATTTAGCGATTCCCTATTTGCGAACATCAAATTAGCGAATACATAATAGCGATTCGCAGATAAAGATTCACAAAGACATGCATGAAAAATCGCAAATAGCGATTCTGATGAAAATCGCAATTTTGCGAGTGCAATTTAAAGAATATCACAGGCAGGTGGTAACCATGAGTAAAAAATCCCTACAGGTGCTAATCCTTAGAAAACTATTTAAACTGACCCAGGAGGCCTCAGAATCTTTCACAATGGCAGCGCTCTACGTGATGGCGAGGAGGATGAGGCTCCATGCAGCAGCTCAGCGAAGAAGGAGAATACAGGAGCGCATTTTCAGAGTGCGCATCACATTGTTGGGACAAACAGATGATGAAATATACGACAAGTACAGGCTAAATGGTGCCATGATCCTTGATCTAATTGCAGAATTGGAACCCCTAATGCAGCGCCAGACTCGTAGGACCAATGCCATACCCACTCATGTGCAGGTCCTATGTTGCCTGCACCTACTTGCGTCAGGCAGTTTTCAGGGGGTAGTAGCTGGAGCTGGAGGGGTGTCACAAAGCTCCCTTTCACGATTTTTTAATTCTTTCCTGAACGCCATGATGACAAGGATCCACAACCACATTACCTTCCCCACAGCCCCACAGGAATTGAATAAGACTAAACTGGACTTCTACTAGGTAGCCCGGGTTCCACATGTAATAGGTTGCATAGATTGTACGCATGTTGCCATTTGTCCACCAGCAGTGAATTAATACATTTTTAGGAACCGTAAATCCTATCATTCACTCAATATACAAGTAGTCTGCAATGCTAACCATATCATAACAGACATTGTGGCTCAATACCCTGGAAGCACCCATGACTCCTATATATTTCGACACAGTGGCATACACACCCGTCTGCTCAGGGGTGATTTTGGCGAAGGACATCTGCTTGGTAAACATATGTAATGATTCCTCTCACACAATGGCCAAATGGCAATGCTTAACTGTCACTAACCCTTTGCTCACTACCCTGTAGGTGACAGCGCATACGCCGTGCAAAATGACATATTGGCGGACGAGAGAGACGTTCTTTAGTGTCTCTTCGCTCCCCGCCGCCAGGCCTGGCCTGGGCCTGGGCGCCTAAAATAGCCTAAACAGCGGAGCGAGCCTTCCCCGAGGGGTGGACTGTGGTGCGAGAACAGCGGAGCCCACCTGATGGCGCGGAGTCCCCGCTGTGTCGAGTGGTGGCCCTTCGATGCTAGAGACCGCCGAGGGGCCTGCGGCCACGGGCATTGGCGGCGCATTGTCGGCCGGCCCCGCGGCCCCGAGTGGAGCGACCCAAGGGACTGCGTTGATGCCAGAATAACGCGGCATTACCAGAAAGGGGGGGTACTCTTTGCTTGGCGTCCCCCCGCTTCTGATCCTGAATGCCCTGGGCCCCGGTGGCGCCGGGCTGTGACGCACATGAGGCGAGCCGGGGCTCGACCGGACTGCGACGAGGCGTCTGGCAGTCCCAATAGATCCTGAGATATCACGGAGAGGAGGGGGCTATAAATCAGGAAACTGAGGCGAAAGTACAGCTGCAGCCGCGGGCGGCGGCGAAACTCGGGAGGATGGCTCCGAAGCAGCTTAGAGGCCCAGTGTGAGCTGGAGCCACCCCGACAGTATTAGACAGTGGCACTGAGACAAGGTAGGAGAGCCTTCAGGAGAGAGCTCCATTTTGCATAATATTGCTACCAGGAGAGGCATACCCATTGACCGACAGCGAGCCTGAGGAGGACAACCAGCAAGGGCCACAACTACGACCAGCACATGGGGCAAGCTCAGCAGAAGGGCGAAGGAGATGTGCAGAAATTACACAACATTATTTTTGAGGTGAGTAATGATGAGACACGACACAGCATGTTTGATCTGTACTGTATTTATTTGCATTAAACCATGTTGTTGTGTTAAAGCACATATAGCAGGTGCAAATTAGCACAGTGATTGTAAACAAAAAAAAAAACAATACCTAATTCTCAGACTTGTATCACAGTCACTAGTATGGTATTGTCAATGGTTACATCACCATCTGTGAGTTGGTCTGCCAAAGTCACACTATTTCTTTCTACCACGCACTCCCAAACGCCTTTCGCCGGCATCATCTCCAACCGTCATGGAGGCTTCGGAAGGTGTTGTGCTCCGAGTGGTACGCCTCCTGCATGTGGTGACTGGCACTGACAGACTACTGAGGCTGGACGCCTCCTCACTCCCCTCTCCCCCGTCACATTGCTGCCCCCAGCAGTAGCAGTCTGGAATTGTTCCACGGCATTAGTTACCTGGACCAGTGTCCGGGCCACATCCCCACAACAATGGCTCATTTCAAGCTGCATGGCCACAGACCGACGGGACAGCAGTGCAGTGTTGGTGCACAGGCGGTTGTCTGATTTAGTGTAGCCTTCTAAGCGCATTATTAATTGGCGATGCCTTCTTCTTTGTGACAGCTGGTCCTCCTGCATCACCCTGCTCAGCTCCTGCATGGCCGCATTGGACTGCCTGTTGCCTTCCCCCACTGCTGTTGCGAGCTCTCTCACACAATCGCTCATGACTGCAATGTTATTTGCCATTTTGCTGAGTTGTGCCTGCATTGACCTCATGTGTTTTGCCTACAGGCGCTGCACCCTCAGCATCTGGCTCTCCAGCCCACCCCAGACATTTGGACTTTGGTCCTCCTGTGATGACATGCGTGCCCTTGACCTGCGCCTCCGTCTTTGGATTGTGCTGCGCCGGACCTGTGACTGGGGTGTCGTTGTGGGGGTACCTCGAGGCTGGCTTGTCTGTGGAGCTGGTTCACTCTCCTCCTCAAGTTCCATGGGCTGCAGTGGTGGAACTGGGGCCCTGCGTATAGTGGGGGCAGGGGCTGTGCTTTGTGGGGCCACAGGTGTTTCCACATCTGCCTCAGCCAGAGTCTCCTGTGTGTCTCCGCATTCACTTTCCTCAGACTCTCCTTCTGCTGCATCTGTGATGTTAAACAGTGCAATATTAAGTTGTTGTAAGAGGAATGCCGTGTCACATTCAGCATACTTTGGGTCTCATTAAATTACTATCTGACACACAGTGTACACGTGTTTTACTTTCTTTTTTTGTATTTGCCTACCAACTTGGCTAACCTGTCTGTTACTCCCATAATGCATTTGGGTGTTGTATGAAAATGTGGACTGGAGTTAGTATCTGAACACTAGAGCTGAACTGAGGTGATGTTCACAATTTAATATGTCTCTTGAATTGGACATTTGCATTATTATTATTATTATTATTGGGATTTATAAAGCGCCTGGCTGCCCTAAGGCTTCCCAGCGCTACGCGGTCAGGTACTGAATACGGGCCAAACCATGTCTTAAATGTATTGCTTAAACAGCCAAGTCTTGATCTCTCTGCGAAACTCTAGTTCTTTGTCTATCAATCTGTGTTCTAACGGCAAGGAGTTCCAGAGTTTGGGGGCTAGATGGGAGAAAGATCTTCCTCCCCATTTCTCCCTCCTGACCTTTGTCTGTTTTAGGCGCTCTTCAGTACTGGATCGCAACTGCCTCTTCGGAATGTAGGGAGAGACTAGCCTCCCAACTTTTTTTGGGCCTCTATTGTGCCGTGCTCTATGAATAATAACCAGTGCCTTGAATTTTATTCTGGCTTCTACCGGAAGCCATTGGAGTCTAAATAAATGCTTTTTTACTGACTCTCGTATCGGGATGTTACACAGCAGCCTTGCTGCTGCATTCTGGGTCACTTGCAGTCTCTGGGTGACATATTTAGGTGCCCCCAAAAATAATGAGTTTCCATAGTCCAGTCGCGAGGTGACTAGAGAATGGACTACTGTCTTCCTTAGTTGTATGGGGATTCTAGCTAGGATTTTCCGCAGGCTTCTGAGAAGTCCAAAGCAAGTTGCTGTGACCTTCTTGGCCTGTGTCATCATGGAGAGATCAGTTTCTAGCCAAAATCCTAGGTTTTTTACTGTTTCTGCGGGAGTGGGTGGATTACCTAGGGACGCAGGCCAGTCTATGATGGGCCTGGGTATTGCTTTATTTCCAAGGAGTAGTAGTTCAGTTTTATCACCATTTAACTTTAAGCAACTTGTCGTCATCCTCTCTTTAACTTTTACCAGACAGGAGGATAGTCTCTGGCCATCCCTGCAATTTTTTGGATCCAGGGAAATAACTAGCTGCGTATCATCGGCATACGAAGTCATGGATATATCAAATTCCAGCCCAATCTCGGCAAGCGGCTTAACAGAGACATTAAAAAGTGTTGGGCTCAATGATGAGCCCTGTGGAACGCCACACATTAGAGACATGGTTTTGGAAAGAGTGGTATTTTCCTGTACCTGAAATGTCCGATCACTCAGGAACGATGTCAACCATTTGAGCGCCATGTCTCTGATCCCAATGTCTGAAAGCCTTCTGCATAATATACGGTGATCCACCGTATCAAAAGCAGCGCTCAGATCTAATAAGAGCAATGCAGCTGGTTTTCCTTGGTCCAATGATTGTCTTAGCTCCTCCACTACAACCAACAGGGCAGTTTCTGTACTGTGTTGTGCCCTGAAACCCATCTGTGTGGGGTGAAGGCATTGGTTTGTTTCTAAAAAGTCTGACAGATTTTTATTGACATGTTTCTCTAATATTTTGCCAACAAATGGTAGCAAGGAGATGGGGCGAAAGTTTGCTGGTTGCGATTGATCTGCATTGGCTTTTTTCAATAGAGGCTTTATCAGTGCATGTTTCCAAGCCACTGGGACTATGCCTGTTTCTAGTGACTGGTTCATGATCTTCGTTAAAATCGGTGCAATAATGGGTGTTACTATCTTAAGAATATGTGGGGGTGCTGGGTCCAAAGGTGAGCCAGACTTCACCGTCTCCCATAAAACGTCTAGATCCTTCTGCTACATATTGGGAAAATTAGTGATGACCTGTTGTGACGGAGCTAGTTCGTGGTCTATATCCCACTCTATAGTGTGGTCTCCATCCGTTTTAAAGCAACTATAAATATCCATTACTTTAGAGAGGAAATATGAGGCCAGGTTATTGCACCTCTCCTCTGACGATTCGGATGGACCACTATTAGTGGGTGGGTTAGTCAGGGTCTTGATTACCGTGAATAATTCCCTTGATGAATTCTGGGCCCCAGTAATTCTTTCCTCAAAAAACTTTGCTTGGCTCAGTTTAATATTGTTGTGATAATTTCTAATGGCTGCTTTGTACTTCATTTTGATTTGGGGATCATAGCTTTTCCTCCACTCTCTTTCAATTTTTGATTGTAGCCTTAGAAATGGCTTCTCTGTCCTCATTTCCTAACTTTCGTACCTTGAACGGGATAAAGTGGTGGTCCGACCATGGTACTGGAACAGGAATGGCTGCTGTCAGGTTGGGATCATTAGAGATTACCACGTCTATAGTGTGTCCTTTAGCATGTGTGGCTGTTGCTACCAGCTGAGTCAGTTGTAGACTTTCTAGGTCTGAGGTTAGTCTCCAAGTATAGTGATATGAGATTTCTTAAGTAGGAGGCTAGCCATCCTTTCGGGTAATTCCTCTAGGAACTCCCCATATGGCCCTGGTGGTCGATAGATTAAAAGGCCTGATAAAGTGAAGGTGGGAGATAACAGAATTGAAAAGAGGAGACATTCACATCCTTTCAGAGCTAATGGTTCTGTTGTACATTTGTACTCCTTTTTTAGGAGAATGGCTAATCCCTCTCCTATCTGGCCCAACCTATCCAGCCTGTGTACCTCATAGTCTGGCGGCATTGCCATAACTATGTCAGGGGACGAGTGTTCCTTGAGCCAACTTTCTGTTACAAACAGGACATCTAAATTATTGTCCCCTATCATTAATCGAAGTTCAGTTATGTGTTTGGGCAGTGATCTACTGTTGATCAGTCCAAGATTCCAGTCCTTTGGGATTTCTAACCTGCTTGGTCTTGTATTTTTCCTCTCTGTGATGTGAGGTATAATCCATCTCTGTTTGCAGAGCTGGCAGTCCCTTACTCTTGGATTGCCCCTTGCACAGTCCCATCCCTTATCACAGTCCTTTCCTCTAAAAATGTCATAGCTAAACAGTTCCTCTTTTGTATATTTGATTCTAATAATTTGTGCAGGGATCCTGGCCCCTGGCCCCCGATGGGCGCGGACGGGCGCGGACGGCGCAGACGGGCTTGCCTTAGGCGCGCCAGCGGTGCACCCGCTGAGCGCGTCCGCTGCGCGTCCGGGCCATCATTGTGCTTTTATCAGATTGCCCCGGAAGTGGTGAGCAACTGAAGCGCAAACCCTCTACCTCCAAGATGGCGTCCGCCTGATGCCGAAAATCTTGCCCAGACCTCCCTCCGCACAATCGGGAGCCCCCGCGGCGGACCAGGGAGAAGGGACAGGTGAGGATTTCAACAGTAGTGCAAAATAGGAGTATTTAAAACAGCGCAACCAACTTGGTCCTAAAAGTATTTTTTAAAACAAGTAAAACAAACTGTGCAAATTACAATTTTAGCCGCAAGCAATATATGAGGATTTAAGGTATTTTTGGCTAGCAATGTTTCCAGCGCGTACCTCGGCTACTGACCGCTGCGCGTCCGGGCCATCATTGTGCTTTTATCAGATTGCCCCGGAAGTGGTGAGCAACTGAAGCGCAAACCCTCTACCTCCAAGATGGCGTCCGCCCGATGCCGGAAATCTTGCCCAGACCTCCATCCGCACAATCGGGAGCCCCCGCGGCGGACCAGGGAGAAGGGACAGGTGAGGATTTCAACAGTAGTGCAAAATAGGAGTATTTAAAACAGCGCAACCAACTTGGTCCTAAAAGTATGCATGCATCTTACCTTGTGAAGTACTGGCCGCTCCTGATGTATCCAACTGGGTCACTCCCACTACAGCTTCAGGCTGGAGTGTGGACTCAACTAGGTCCTCGTAGGGTGTATTTCCAGGCAGTGTTGCTGGTCCCCCTTCAGTCTTCTTAGCCTCCTTCAGCCTGTCCACAATCCTCTCCTTGGCACGGCTGCGCAGGTCGTACCCCCTTTTTTTCAGTTCGTCTATTGTGTGGTGGGTGACCCCTACTGTGTTAACTTTCTTTTGGATCCTGAGCCAGATTTTTCTCTTTTCTGACTCTGGTACCTTGAGAGACAGTTTCCCAAAGAGCTTATCGTGGCTTCTCACAACCTCACCTATGAGGTTTTCAAGGTCTTTTTCACTGAATTTCAGTTTACGTTTTCTGGTTGCTGCACTCTTCTCTGGTGCTGCTGATCCCATTTTTTGGCACAGGACAGGTCTGCAAGCCCAGAAGTTGTTTGTCCTGCTCTGCTCCTGCACTCAGCCTCCTCCTCTCACTCTCTCAGTGCACTGAATGAAGCATGGGATGGATGACTTCCTGGTTGTGATGTCATCACCATGCATCAAAAGCGACGCGCTATTTGCGAATTCGCTATTAGCGAATTCGCAATTTGCGATGTCGCTAATAGCGAGCTCGCAAATGGGTATTTCTCTATTTGCGAATCGATATTACGTAATCTCTATTTGCGATTGCGATTTTTAGCGATTCGCTTTTTATTTGCTATTTTGGTCATGCATTGGTGATAGCGATTTCTTAATTGCGAATCTTTAAAATTCGCTATTAAGGATTCGCTATTTCTGAGTATGATGCATGTGCCCATTTGAGTTTCATACATTGTAAATTACGATTACCTAATTGTGATTCTCAATAATTCGCAATTAGGTATCCGCAATATACAATTTTGATACATGTAGCCCTCAGTGTCAACTGTTGAACTATGGCAGATTCGCAATTATAGTTATTGGTGCATGAGCTGCAAAATGAACAAGGACCACGTAAAAAGGAATTCGTGGTGTATGCATTAAAAACTGCTGCACACCAACCACTGTGCTGCGTTTTAATCTTAATTCACAAAAGTCTGGCATGCAGCCCATGTAATTACCAGAGACTATTTCAAGCGATGTATCTATTACTGTTTTGTTAGTCATCTCATGTAGTATCACACATCCCCTCACTATTGACATCATCGGTGACATCACTGAAGCCGCTAAGAGAACAGTGGGCTGAACGCGGTGCTTCGAAGTCTCACCAGCGTAGGACCACCCCAGCCATCTCAATGGGCTGAGCCGCTGAGTGCCGCACCCTGAAGGTAGGGTCCAGCACACATAACACACTGGACATGGTCAAAGCACATGCCCTGAGCCCACTGGATACTTCTTAAGGACATGCCCAGCAGTCCTTGGAGGAAGGGGTACTGACCCAGAGGTCAGAGGTCATGTTTAGTGTGGTATCTTGGGATAGCGGCCTTCAGAACTCTCTGCTCAGGGCTGAAGGGCATGTTAAGTGGCGCCTGAGGCCTGGGAGTGGAGGTGCAGAGCCCATGGCCTGACTGAAAAGCCTAGCCCAAGGAAGGCCTTCCACTCAGTGCACCCTGTGCAAGGATGAATGCTGTGCACAGTGGCTATTACGTTTTATATATGAAATGGCAGAGTAAGTTTGCTTTTTAAACCCAGGGGCCGATTCCGATTCAGGCCGGAAATCTCTCCGACCGAACCGGACCCGGAGAGATTTCCGACCGAATCGGACTCTGGCAGTCCGACCGAACGAGTACGATGCGCACGCATGCAATCATACTCGAGTCGGTCGGACTCCCATTGAAGTCAATTGGAGCCGGACGTACAACGCATACGTGGGCTCCCATTGACCCAATGGGTGCGAGGCGAACAAGGGCGCCCCCTACAGCGGGTACGCCTCGAAGCGACTCGCGGCGTACATGCACAGGTAGAGGGGACCCATGTACGCGTACAGGGGGGTCAGACACGGACCCCCAAAGTGCGGCTCCGACTGCTCTTTCGAGCCGGACGGCGCGAGTCGGTCGGACTGCTCGCGGCGCGCATCGTACTTGCCCGGCCGGGGAACGTCTCCATCGCGCGGTGCGAGTCGTGTCCGTGCGAGTCGGTCGGAGCGCTTCGGACCCGCGAACAAGTCGGTCGACGATTTCGCGTGCGCTCGCATCGTACTCGCTCGGCCGGATGCGCGTACGAATCGGTCGGGAAAGAGGCCTCCTAATCGGATCCGGTTAAGCCGAATCCGATTCGGTGCCCTACCGGCCGAGATCGGAATCGGCCCCCCAGTCTCTGCCGTGTATGCGGTGATGTGCCACGTGGACCGACATTGCCTGAGCTTTGACCGAGCTGACTGCTGAGCCCTTCTCTTCCTCTTCCGCTACCAAGGAGTGTCTGCTTCACCCACACCAACTTTACTGATGTTCACAAACATTGCAGTATGCAGCAGGTGTGACAGCAGGTGTGACAAGGCGCGGGTTTCATCGTAGTTTGTATTCCATTGTCCGTTTATCACTAATGTTTGTGACATTCAGTTTTCGCAAACATCCTGCACAAGTGAAAAAATACAAATGTGTATGTTCTGAATCAGAGCTTGCGCACTGTCGTAAATATCCGTAGTTTACTAGGAATTATCCTTTGTATGCGAACATTTCTGGACATAAACAGCCCTGACACTCGTGCAAGTGACTGCGTTGTTGCTGACTCAATACTGGCTGCACGGTTCGACGTTTTTTTCGGTTGTTCGTGATGAAAGTCGCAAGGCGAATAAAGCAGCGTGTTTGTAAATCATAGGTGTACAGCCACAGGGGTTTCTTTGCGCTTTTTATAGATGTTTACTGTTAACTAACTCAACAGTACTTATTTTTTCTACCTCTGAAAGATGAAAGGCTGAGAGGACGTGCTGGGATTTGAATGATCAAACACAGGGCCCTGGAGGGAAACACTGCGCAACCAGGTCGGCAAATATCAAGGCTGGTGCAGAGACAGAATATCGAGTAAAAGATATCGAGTTGCACAAATATCGAGTCATTAATATCGTGGTTCAGAAATATCGGCAAGAAGAATATCGTGGTCAAGAATATCGACTTAAGGCAGGAATATCGATTTTAAAAATATCTAAGGGGCTCATTAGGATGGCGGAAGGACCGCCACCGCCGGGACGGCGGTGGCGGTCCTTCTGCCATCACACAGCATATTCCCACCGCCGAATTAGGATGTCGGTGGGAATCCCAATCAGTCCCTGGCAGACGGAAAGTCCGTCCGCCACGGTTCCGCAAGGCGGTCCTTTTCCGCCCGCCTTGTGGAACCAAAACACAGGCCAGCATTGCGGCGGTGCCTGCAAGGCACCGCCGTAGGGATTAGGATATCCCTTTCCGCCTGTCTTTTCGCAGCGGTCATCCCACCGCGAAAACACAGGCGGCGGCTGGATTCGGGGGCCCGTTGCAGGCCCCCTCTGTGTTGGGGGGCGGGTGCACTGGGGGGGTACCATGCATTTCCCTGCACTGCATAGCAGGCACCGCGTGGTGCCTGCCACGTAGTGCAGGGAAATGCTCAGCATGGCATTTTAGCATTACATACAGTGCTGCAGCCAGCAGCACTGTCCGCGATGTTAAATGCCCTGGATGCGCCCGCCAGTATGGCGGGCGCATCCTAATTGCAGTGGTGGGACCGCCGCACGTCTGGCGGACGGTCCCAGCACCACCATCAGTCCGCCCGCCATCGTAATGAGCCCCTAAGTGTTTAATACCGTTTGCAAAAATATAGTTGTTAAAAATATCGTTTTTTTATTAATGTTATGTATTTTAGTATATATTTTATATGTATGTGATGTATGTTTTTTGTATAAGAATTGTTTGTATTTTTAATATGTGTTAAATTTTTAGTAGTTATTAATTTTTTTTAATTTGAATTTTGCGTTTTTAGTTCCGTAGCGGGTTGTGGGTTTATAGGGGAATAGGGTGGGAAGTAATTTAATTATATTAAATTTATTGATTATTTTTTTATTTATTAATATTTGTTTAATTGAGATGTTATAGTGTTAAATGTGTAAAGTAATTTTTTTTTTTTTTAATAATTGGTTGTTCATTTTAATTATTTAATTGGTAATTAATTATGGTAATTGTGCAAATAATTTTAGGCATGTGTTGTGGTATTTATTAGGTGTAAAGGGTGGGAAGTAATTTATTTTTAATTTATGAATTATTAATTGGTTGCTAATTAATTTTAATTAATTAATTGTTAATTAATTATCGTAATTGTGTAATTAATTTTAGGTGTGTGTTGTGGTGTTTATAGGTGTAAAGGGTGGGAAGTAATTTATTTTTAATTGATGAATTAATAACTGGATGTTAATTAATTTTAATTAATTAATTGGTAATTAATTATGGTAATTGTGTAATTGATTTTAGGTGTGTGTTGTGGTGTTTATAGGAGTAAAGGGTGAGAAGTAATTTGTATTTAATTAATTAATATATAGTTGTTAATTAATGTTAATTATTTGATATTTGTTTTGTGTAATTGTTTATTTTTTGTGTGTTGTTTTTACTTTTAAAGGGGTAAAGGGTGGGTATTAAAATACATTTTAATTACTTTATTATCAGTTGTTAATAGTAATAGTTTTTAATTAAAAAATAACTTTTAATTGTGTTTTATTATTTTATAGTTTAATTTAGGTGTGTGTTATGGATAATATAGTGTTAAAGTGTGTGTAGTCAATTAATGTTTTTTTTATTAATAATATATTTTTAATTGATTATTAATTATGTTAATTATGGAAGAAAATGTAATAAAAAATGTTGAAGTGTTTTGTTATTAGTGTGGTGTTATAGGGTAGGAAATAAAATAAATGCATTTATCTATTAATGTTTTTGTTTGTAAATATTTTCTAGTTTAAAAGAATCATTTTTTATAAATGTATTTATTATTTTATTTTATATATTATTCGTAGGTTTTTGTTATATGTAATTAATATTATAATATGTTTTCTTTTTATATATTTAATTTTTCCTTTTTTAAATATTGTTTGTTTATTGTTATGATTTTTTTTTAAATTATGTTTTTGATTTTTGTTTTTACTGTTTGAGTGTGAATAGTAATTGTTGTCTCTCCGCTATCCAACACTTTCCCTACTGTTGCACTCACTGGAGTTGGAATAGTAATTTTTACCCATCCGCTATCTAACACTTTCCCTACTGTTGCACTCACTCGAGCTGGAATAGTAATTTTTACCCCTCCGCTAGCCAACACTTTCTCTACTGTTGCACTCACTGGAGTGGGAATAGTAACTTTTACCACTCCGCTATCCAACACTTTCCCTACTGTTGCACTCACTGGAGTGGGAATAGTAATTTTTACCCCTCCGCTATCCAACACTTTCTCTACTGTTGCATTCAGTGGAGTGGGAATAGTAATTTTTACCCCTCCGCTATCCAACACTTTCCCTACTGTTGCATTCAGTGGAGTGGGAATAGTAATTTTTGCCCCACCGCTATCCAACACTTCCCCTACTGTTGCTCTCACTGGAGTAGGAATAGAACATTTTACCCCTTTGCTATCCAACACTTTCCCTACTGTTGCACTGATTGTATTGTGAAATGTAAGTTTAAATATTTTTTAATAGTTTAGGGGCCCATTACGATACCCGGCGTAAAAAAATCCGCCAGGCATGAAAGCGGCAAAAATCCGCCCGCACACACCGTCTGAACACCGACCACGCCATTACGATTACACAAACCGAAAACCGCCATCGGCGGAAAAATCACACAAAATACCGCCCGCCAACGTCCGAGTCGGAGTCAAACCGCCTGCCACGGACGGAAACACGCATGACAACACAAAACCGCCCGCCCTCACGGCCGACACACCGCACGTGAAATTACGATCGCACCGCCATGAGCGCGGGAAAACTACAAATATACCGCCCGCCAGCGCAAACAACGCCGATGAGAATCGACACGGCAGAAGCCATGGCGCCCACGTACCTGCACAGAAACCATCCGCTCACAAAACCAATAGCACACAACATGGCCAACAAGTCCACACAGCAAGGCACGCACAAATACACAAGCACAGTACACATCCCGAAAACACCCCCCCGGACAAACAAAAACAACAAAGGCCAGAACCCCAGACACAACACACCTGAAAACAACAGACCATGAGGACACACCCACATAGGTAAGTACAAAAGCAGCACTCCCACAGACCACAACCCCTTGCAACATTGCAAACCAGAGAGGAGAGGACACAGAGACACAGCAAGGACAGCAGCACACCACAGAAACGCACACATCACAACCACCACCACCACCACCACCACCACCACCACCACCAAACACCGGCACCACCAAACACCGGCACCACAAACCCCCTGCACATTACACAACACACACCGCACCAGCACCACAAACACCATGGCACCACAAAGAATGCCCAAGTTCACGCCCATTGAGCTGACGGTCATGGTCGACGAGATCATCAAGGTGTACCCACAAATCTATGGGAACATGGTCCAGCACACACCACTAGCCACCAGAAACAGAATGTGGAACCGGATCGTAGACCAGGTCAATGCAGTCGGGACCCTGCCCAGGAACAGAGGAGAAATAAACAAACGTTGGAATGACGTCAAGAGCCTGGTCAAGAAGAAGGAGGGCAAAAACAGAGAGCTGGCTGCCGTCACTGGCGGAGGGAATCCCGCGCTCTTCAAGACCTTCAAAGCGTGGGAGGAGAAGGTGCGAGTCATAATACATCCGGAGATCCTCGCCGGATTAGCAGGGGAGTGGAGGCTGGTAAGTACAAACTAATGTATACCAGCACACCGCTATGTACTCACATGCACTACCACCATGCCACAGCTCCCAGGGACAAACACCCCCATGTCCAGCACACAATACACAACACATCACACACACATGCAACAGACACCACCACACACAGCCCAAACCGAACAACTGTAAGATACGTGGGGACATGTGTACACTCAGCCAGCCACGTAACCACCAACAGGTCCCCAAATATGCCAGAAGCGCCACAACGAGCACCCACCACACCCATGTGTCCGCCACAGCTGCACTAACCGACAAGTAACAGGTAAGTGGCAGGAACACAAAGTGCAGTGGGTGGGACGGTGGACAGCCCAAGTACAACACACACCAGGCCCCTAGTCCCACAGCACAGCAAGGAGGAGCATTCCCCACACCCCACAGCCACGTGTCAGCCACCGCAGTGCACAACGACAGCCGAAAAGCAGACATCACGGTCCACAGCAATCGGTGTCAGTGGGTGTCCAGCCACCCCCACGACCCACAACACCCCCCCACCCCCACAGACCTGCAACATGGAGCACCCCCCGCTTAGAGCCATGTGGCATCCAGTACAGTGCACGCACGAACAACTTGCAGGTGGGAAACTGGACAGGGCTGGATTACTGGAGGCATGTTGACCGGAACACGACCAACACATGGGACATGTCACGTAGCAGACGAACACGCAGCACCGCCCACCGTCACGAACAAGTGAACAATGTGCACACGGACATGAACAACAGACTCACACCCCACATGACCCATCACAGACATAGCAACACCCAAGGAGCCACGTCTGCATGCACAAGCCACACTGAATATAGTACCACACGGCAGCCACTGTGCAACTCATCACACACAACCAAAACACCATTGAAGTCCTGTCCATGTAGCCCCTACTGCCTGTCAACCACACACCCCACAACTACGCCTATGTAAGACAAACAACACTAGACGCAACAGAGCGGAACAACATAAATGCACACGAACACCACTGAACCCATCAAACACACAGACACACCATGCACATACAACATACCATCCATCCCATCCGTCAGCCCCAGTCTCATGAAAGGCATGTCATCCGCACAGCTGCCACACATACAGCAGTCACGCTAAGATACATGCCCATGACCAACCATGTGCCAGAAGTCAATGAAGCGCACGACACACTGTGAGCAACAACACACAACATGGGCCACACCCCCCGAGCACTGCAGTGATGCACATGGCACAGGGCAGCACGCACACCAAGGAGATGGGACAACTGCAATACGTTGGCTGGCACACAACCATCACTCACTCATAACGATGCGTCCAATGCCATGTCCAGTAATCACAACAGACAGCAAATATGCAGGCCATGTCAAGCATGCACACACCTCAAACCATGCACTGTCATGCTGCCACAACACATGTCACGTTCGGCACCCATGGCTCACAGCATGTACCCCAAAAGCATATCCCCTCCCAAATGCGAATCTGGGGCATGGCCCCCATGTTGCCATATGCGTTCCTAAGTGTTCCATTTGAACCCCAAAAGCATATTCCCTCCCAAATGCGAATCTGGGGCATGGCCCCCATGTTGCCATATGCGTTCCTAAGCGTTCCATTTGAACCCCAAAAGCATATTCCCTCCCAAATGCGAATCTGGGGCATGGCCCCCATGTTGCCATATGCCTTCCTAAGCGTTCCATTTGAACCCCAAAAGCATATTCCCTCCCAAATGCGAATCTGGGGCATGGCCCCCATGTTGCCATATGCGTTCCTAAGCGTTCCATTTGAACCCCAAAAGCATATTCCCTCCCAAATGCGAATCTGGGGCATGGCCCCCATGTTGCCATATGCGTTCCTAAGCGTTCCATTTGAACCCCAAAAGCATATTCCCTCTCAAATGCGAATCTGGGCATGGCCCCCATGTTGCCATATGCGTTCCTAAGCGTTCCATTTGAACCCCAAAAGCATATTCCCTCCCAAATGCGAATCTGGGGCATGGCCCCCATGTTGCCATATGCGTTCCTAAGCGTTCCATTTGAACCCCAAAAGCATATTCCCTCCCAAATGCGAATCTGGGGCATGGCCCCCATGTTGCCATATGCGTTCCTAAGCGTTCCATTTGAACCCCAAAAGCATATTCCCTCCAAAATGCGAATCTGGGGCATGGCCCCCATGTTGCCATATGCGTTCCTAAGCGTTCCATTTGAACCCCAAAAGCATATTCCCTCCCAAATGCGAATCTGGGGCATGGCCCCCATGTTGCCATATGCGTTCCTAAGCGTCCCATCTGAACACCAAAAGCAAAGTACAAACCAGACCCAGGATGGGCCAGGAGCCCGCATACACCAGAGTCACAATAAGTAGGGGCACAGCAACACACCCATCGGCATGGCCAATCCGTCCCATGCCACATGTGCACAGCACACAGTCCCATTGCCAAGCACACACAACTACAGATGCTACAGCCACACACACGCCTCCGGGAAACCCATGTACGAGATTGCACGAACTGTTAATGTCAGGCGACAAATACATACTTCGCCAGGTGCAACACAATAACAAATCTCATTCTCTCCACAGGTGACGAACTGCTGGATGCTGGGGATGGAGCCAGCAGCCAGCACAGCCAGCCTACAAGCCCCCAACGAGGACACACGGATCTGGAGGATCTGTCCTCCTCTTCGGACACGGACCACCAAGCAGGCCCATCTGGTGTGGCAGGGCCCAGCCGCTCCCCAGGACCCCTCCTACCCACCAACCCATCATCCAGGGCTGCTGAACATTCCCAGCCCCCTGCTGCCACTGTCGTTGCGGCCACACCCACGGTCATTGTGGCCACTACCACTGCCGCAACCGCCACCATCGCCGCACCGACCACCACCGCCGCCACCACCACCACGTCTTCGCTGGCACCAGCCCCAGCGCAGGTGGTGGCCCGGCCGACTGGATCCACCCTGGGAGCCACAGCGAGGACCGTGGTGAGCAATGTGGCTAGTGGGCAGGGCCGGTGGCAGCAGGACTGGTAGGAGGAGCAGGGTCAGGTAAACGCCAGCCTCCCTGGGAGCCATGCCCTGCCTCAAATGGCCAGAGTCCTTGGGGCCTATGAAGAGGCCCAAGGACAATGGGTCCGGTCTGCTTCAGACACGCGTGAGGTGCTGGGGGTGCTGAGGTCCATGGACGCCCGTATGGGCCAACTCGTGGACCTCATGGGCCAGCTGGTGGTGGCGGTGAGGTCACAGCCAGGGACAGCAGCTCCCCTCCGCCACCACCTGCCGGGGCGCAGGGTCGAGCAGCAGTGTCCAGTTCCCCTGCGTCCACAGCCAGTGAGCACACCTCAACCACCAGCATGTCGCAAGCAGGCACCCCCTCGCAAACGTGGAAGGGGCCGTCCGAAGTGGAAACAGATCTCCCGGGAGGACTTCGCACGCTCCAAACGCAAGTGAGGCAGCCAGCCAGCCTTCCGCCAGCCTTCCTTGACCAGCCACTGCATTGACTTGGACTACGATCCCACTCCACACAGCCATCTGGATGGCATGTGTGTGTTGGACTATGGACATAGAACCAGTGGGTACACCCTGAGCATCACGCAGCCATGACCGACAGCTCATTGTCACTGCACGCACCACTTTTGTCATCACCTTACACACAATCACATGTCACAGTTTGAAATAAATGCACCTTTTACACTAACTGCTGTTTGTGCCCTGTGTTTTATTTGTACGGAATACAACGGCCACCTTGGGCGGAAAGGCACCTGATGCGTGGCATGGCAATGGAATCCGGAGGGCCTGTAGGGACCTAGGGGTGGGAGACAGAACAGGAGCACATTCAATGAGTGTGTCACACACCCATCACACAGTACATGTCAACAACTACAAGCAATGTACACACATCGCACAGAGCAATAGGGCACAATGCCACAGCCACCAACAGTGGCATACTACCCTGGCCATGGAGCGTTGACACACAGCACGCAGTGAACAAACGGCCACCCTGACACAGCACACACACACCTGCACAGATACAGCCACATCAGCCGTCGTACATGGACACTCACCGTCAAGTGAAGTAGCGGGCGATGAGCTGCTGCCGCACATTACCAGCTTCCTCCTCTCCGCTGTCCTCCTCACTCGAGCTGTCCTGGTCTGCGGGCTGGGGCCCTGGTTGATCTCCGTCATCCACGATGAGGGGGATCTGCTTCCGAATGGCCAGATTGTGCAGCATGCAGCACGCCACCACTATCCGGCACACCTTCTGTGGGGAGTACGCCAGCGCACCCCGGTGCGGTCCAGGCACCTGAACCTGGACTTGAGGAGGCCAAAGGTACGCTCGACCACACGTCTGGTCCTCCCATGTGCCTCATTGTAGCGATCGTCTGCTGGGGTGCGAGGATTCCTCAATGGACTGAGCAGCCATGCCCCATTCGGGTACGCAGAGTCACCTGGGTGTGAGGGACACAGAGAACCGTTGCCATTCCAACTGGACAGGGGACAGCATCGCACAACCAGCACGCTACACCACTCCACATACTCACCGACAATACAGCCACGATCCTGTTGCATATTGGACATCAGTCGTGGCAAGATGCTGTTGCGCATTATGTGTGCGTCATGGGCCGAGCCTGGGAACTTTGCACACACGTGGGTGATCACCATGTCCGCAAGGCACACCACTTGCACATTCAGGGAGTGCGTGTGCTTCCTGTTGCGGTACAGGTGCTCAGTGGCCTGTGGTGGAACAAGGCCGACATGTGTGCAGTCAATGGCTCCAACGACGTGTGGGATTCTGCCAAGGGCATAGAATGCACCCTTCACTGCCGCCAATTCACGAGCCCTGGGGAAGCGGATGTACCTGTTTCGGTACAGCATCATGGCTGCCAGTACATCCCTCAGCACCTTGCTGAACATGGGCTGGGACACCCCTCCTCCAATGCCCACTGTGTGCTGGAATGACCCAGTGGCGAAGAAATGCATGGCGGCCAGCACCTTAGCCGTGGGGGTGACAGCAGTCGGATACACCCTGCGGAGACGGAGATGGGGTTCTAACATGGCACACAGTCGATGCAGGGTTGGCCTGTCCAGCCGAAACTTCCTAATAACCTCTGTATCGTCCATGTCCGCCAGCAATTGGTATGGGCGGTCAATGTTCGGTCTCCGCCTAGGGACAATGGCAGAGGACACATGTCAAAGCAACACGACACATAGCAATTTCGCATACACATCACTGACATGACTGAGCAAGCACATGAGCCACAGCCCAGCTGTCAAGCTGGGACGGCACGGCCACAATACACTTACACAGGTCTCCCAACAATGGCAATGGCTAGTGATACAAACCACTGCCATGTGCATGCACATGGGGATCTAGGCCCCAATGACTTGCGGGGCGTGCTGATGGGGACTGACTGCATATCCGTCAAGCGGCAACGCCACGGCAACATGAATGTCTGCTGAGCATGGAACTGCTTCCGCGGCTGGATGAGTATGGCACACGACGACGACGATGTGGGCACAGGCTGAGCGGCCATAACAAGTGGGACCTGTGGCACGAGGGGATATGAGACAGTAGTAGGTGTCAGCACTGCACCCTATGTACAGCACTGTACGGATCACACCTCCCGAAACATTGACAGGTGTCCACATTGACAGCCCCATGCCAAGACGGCTGTGTGCTTGCAGTCACACGTCACAGGTGAGAGGTTACATTGCACGTGCCAGGTGGCAGACGTACATAGTGGGAGCTGGCATGTGTGTGCATGTGTCTCCTGTTCAGGATCCACCAGATGGGCGCTGACTCTGTACTGACCATTGGACACAGCATGT
This sequence comes from Calotriton arnoldi, assembly GCA_963921515.1. NCBI lineage: Eukaryota > Metazoa > Chordata > Amphibia > Caudata > Salamandridae > Calotriton > Calotriton arnoldi. Next base: position 748,892 of record CAWUFW010006161.1, read on the forward strand.
TCCGTGGAAGGCTTGTGTGTGTGGGATGGTGGCACTGGATGTGCCTCCGTTGGGTGGGGGGCCATGCACAGGGCGGGTACGTCGATGATTGCGCATTGTTGGTCACGGTGGGTGCACCCACTCAGATGTGTTGCCCTGTGTTCAATTCCTATGTCCGCATGATGATGGACTGTAGATGTGGGCAGACTACACATTGGTCGATGTGCTGTCTATATGCATGTGCCTTCACACCAGGCACAGCTGCCCCTGCACATGTGACCCCTGCTGGACTCGCTGCTGGGTCTGTGGAGCTGATGCACCTTCTGCGCGTGGGGCGGACAGCTCTCCTCACTTCCCTCATTGCGCATGTCATGACTTTGCCGCAGGTGACATGGATCATGGAGGGCCCACATGTACGCGTGGGTAGGCTACACATGATTGTTCACTGGTCGCCACCCCCAGTCAGTGTTTCGAATGGGAAGGTTGTCGTGCTGGTGGTATGTTCAATGTGGCGGATGGGCGGGCCTAGGTGCGGGCTTACATTCCGGACATGGGGGGTAGTTGGATTGGCGACTAGTTGCAGTACACACGGGACACGTCTCTTCCTTTCCACATCTGGGTCATCCCTTGTACTAACTGACAGTGATACAGTCATCTTCGCCCCAGCCCTCATGTCCTCCCCTCGCTCCCCCAATATGCATGCTCACCTGCGAGGCTAGCGCCTGCACAGGCAGCCCCAAGCTCGCACCAGAGAGGGCAAGGAGTGTATGTGTGGGTCCAGTTGCACGAGTGGGCTGTCTCAGGGTATGATGTGTGGCGGGACGCCGTCCACCTGCGTGGTGCCCCAAATGGAGACCCGGCCTGCATGGACTATGCATCACAGTCTTCGCCTTCCGGATCCGCCACCTGCGACACCCAGTGGCTGTGGCTGCCCTTGCGGCCAGGCCGCGTCCGTCTGTGGCTGATGGCCCACACATTCACTCTTTGGCCTCTCTGGGGAGGGCTCGGGGGTGGTGGCGCACGCGCTTGCACTTAGTCGCAATGGCATGTGGCGTGGTTGGTATGATGGGCAATGGATGGGATGGTGCGAGCCACCTCCCGTGACGTCAGTGCTGCTCGTGCTGTGGTGCTTCCCCCTACACTTCCATTTGACTTGTGCCATGCTAGACGTTGAGGTTCTATTGCCTGCGTGATATGACCAGGAGGAGCGCGAGGAGACCTCTCACACACCATGCTCCACTGCCATCCCGTGCCCTGTATCGCCTGTGCGGATTGACTATGTTGGGGTTACACCTGGTCGACTGGGGCTGTGTGTGCCTTGTCAAGGGGCATGGCGGGCGCACAACAGGATCCAGCTTGTCCACAGAGGGTGGGCTGAGGTGCGCCTGGTACCGCTTTGTACGTGTGCCCGGCTGCTGTGCACACACGTGTTCACTCCCCCCGACAGGTGTCCTCTCACAATGCCCAGGGAAGCGGTGGTGTACTGTTCATGACCCCTCCCAACACGGCGTGCTCCAACTTGGCATGTGCGCATCTACCCGTCACACCCACCCACCTGAGCACTGCGTCCATACGACTTCACACGACACATGTGTGTCTTCCACAGTTGTGCTACTCATTTGCGTTGACATCCAATACCAGTGGACTACATGGTCATGTCACGACTGCCGTGTACTTCACATACTCTCATCCTCTCTCATTCGTACTTGTGAAATGAGTCAGCGGAGACAGTTTTGGTTTCAAACATTATATTGAGTCTTCTGTCCTCTGTGATGCAGTATAGTGGACACTACTGGCAGCGGAATACATGTTGAGGATATACTGAGCATGATTGCAAATGGGATAGGGTGTGGGGTTACATGTGATTGGCTGTTGCATGTGGGATGTGGGCTTCAGAGTGACATCTGCTTGGCCAAGGCTGTGCTAATGTACATTTACGTATAGCTGCGGAGCTGCGGACTTTGACACAGACGGTATACATGTAGCCTACCAGACCGCTTGGCATCATGGGCACAGTCCATCTCAGTTCCATGTGACAGGTTTGCTGCGGTTGTTCCTCATGCACGCGTGCATGTGAGATGACATCAGGGCATGTGCTTGCGTGCATGCAGCGGCGTGCCACTTGTTGTTGCACTGTGGTGGTTACTGGACATGTCACAGTCACTGGGGTCGTGTTGTTGTTGTATGCACTTGTCGTCCATGCAAAGGTCCTGGTATGGGATTCCCGGGGCGGGGGTGGGAGGGGTGCAGCACCCACAGACTCCAGGCGACCTATTCATGTCCACTGAGCGGTGTGTGTGTCCATGGGCGCTGGATCCATGTCGTGTCCTGGTTGTTCGTGCAGTTCCGTCCATGTGGGTGCGATACACAGAGCCCATGCCACTGCCTCCCACGATGCATGCGGTGTTCCTGGATGTGATGGGGAACAGTGTGCATGTCCCGGTCATATCCGATGTCATGGCGATGTCGTTGATGGTGTGGTTACAGTTGCCGGTCGTTTGGTATGGCTGTTGTGGTGGTGACTGGCCAGTCCGTGCGGAAGCTAAGCATGGGTGCGGGGTTGGACATCATAGGTCAATCGGGGAACCTGCGTTGTGGTCCGACGAATTTACAGGTTGTCAGGTATGCGATGCCGTCCAGCAGGGCTTCCATGTCATTGGTGGTGTACATGTTTGCCAGCCAATGTAGCGGATGGTGGCTGTCAAGGTGTTGTTCGTAAGTTGTCCCTTGGAGGACCATGATGGGGCATGCTGGGTGACATTCGATGTAGCTGTTCTCGATGATCCGTCGTGTGGAGGCACAGTGGTCCCATTTCAGTGCGGGTGCGATGTTGGCCACATACGCCATGCCCCCATAGGCAGAGCAGGCCCTGTCGTGTGCGTCCAGAGGGAGGAGTAGTGGTAGCAGGTCCGCCTTCAGACATGCCGGGTTGGAGAGGCATATCTCCACGGGATGCTGGTAGGGACACCTCCGACAGTAGAAGACGGGCATGACGCAGCTGAACAATGTGATGCGGTAAGTCAGTCGGTAACTTACGTTCAGCAGGGACAGGAGATCGCATCCCAATGTATGAAACAGGTTGGTTTTGTACAGCTTGAGCTGTTCGGCGTAGTTGGGTAGGTGTGTTGCGGTTGCCATTTCGCAGCGGTGCGTTGTGGTGGCGTGCTCCGGCTGTGTGTGCAGTCTGCAATGTGCACGCTCCGAGGTTGCTGTGAGCTCTGTGTAGTCGTAGGGAGACAGGACTTGTGTTCTGTTGGCTTGTTTGGAGGACACGGGCCCTCTTCCCACATGCTTCTCAGACAGTTCAAGGTCAGTGATGTGTGACTCCTTCCAATTAACTTGCATGTGGCCGACATGGGGGAGTGTTTTCTTCTTTCTTCCCCGTCCGTTGTGTGCTTCTGTGATATGCGCTATCTGCCCTGTGGTCGGTCTCCTCGGCAAGCCTGTGTTGGTCTATTCTTGGACAATGGCTGTATTCACCGGCTTCTGTCGTAGGGCTGTGGTTTCGGAGTTGGAATGGAAGGTCATTCAGTGCTGTCTGCTCTCCCTTGTGTGGGCGGCAGGCTGCCTTTCCGCTCTGCGTTGGGCCTTGTGTGTGAATGTTATTCTTGGGCCACCTGTTGTCGGTCCCCGGGCTCTTTGGTGTTCCGTTTTATATGTCTTGTTCATATGTGCAGGGTGGTATGGGTGTTTCAGTGTGGTACTGGCGTTCCTCTTCCCGAAGGGGCCCTGCTTCTCCTAGTTGTTGTTGCCGCCGCTGTGTGCTACGCTATGTTTGTTACACTGGGGTGTGTCCTGCTGTTGCGTGTCTTCACTGACATGTGTGTGTCGGTTGTGTGGCGTTGGGTGTTGTCCGTGAATTGGGCGTTGGGGACATGTCTGTGGCAGGCCTGTCACGTGTCATGTGCGTTCGGGGTGGGGCTGATGTGTGTGCTGCTTGGTTGTGTCCCTGTGTCTGTGTGCGACGCATGCATGGCGCTGCGGTTGGCCTCTGCGTTGTGCGCATGTGTGGCGGCGTCATCGCCGCTTTGGGGCAGTGACGGGGTTGTTGGTTCCTAGTCCCAGGTGGTGTGTACACATGTGTTACGCGATGTTACGATTTGGCCTGTGTGTCATATGTGGATGCAATGGTGGATGTGTAGTGTACACGCGCTGGTGGGGGGTTGTCTGCTTTTTCCGCCCTTGCACTGTGTGCGCTGTTTGCGTGCACTTGTTGTGTGTGTGCCTACCTGCGTCTCCGCGGTACGTTGCGTCCTTGGTGGTGCATCAGCAGGAGCATGGGGAGGGCCTGCAGTGCTGGATTCATGCTCGGGGAGCCGCTTCTTCGTTGTCCGTGCTCGGCGTCCGTGTTACCGCTTCGGTTTGTCGTACGGTATCTCTTGGCCGTGGGAGCCGTTTGTTTGCGGCATCGTAATTTATGCGCCGGGCGGGACGTGTTTCGTCGGACGGTGTGTGTCAGTTGGGCTGCGCCGCTACGTGTACGGGCGCACTTTGATGGCGGACGGTGTTGCTGGCTTGCCGGCGGTGTTTGGCCTACTTTTCGCATTGTAATTGGGCGGGCGTGTGGACTGCTGCGTGCCGGCGGTAACTGGTGGTTTTTGCATCCGCCAGCACGGCGGTTGTGCTTCCGCCCGCCATCGTAATGAGCCCCTTAATGTTTTAATTTATTATAGTTGTTTGTTTTTTTATATTTTAAATCATTAATATATATTGTTATTTTGTATATTATTTTAAACTTTTAACATAAATTAAAAATAATCGTTTTAAAGTAAATATATGTATAAATTATTATGTTTGTGTTTATTTTTTCTATTAAGTTTCTTTGTTATATTTTATTAAAATGTATATTAAAGTTATGTTATTTTGTTAAAATTATATTTAATATTTAATATATTTAATATATATTATTTTATTTTATATTTATATAAAATCGATAATTTATACATCTATATTTTTTACATCGATATTTTTTAGTCGATATTTTTGTACTTACCTTTTTAAGTATAGGAGTCGATATTTTTGTTGTCTATATTTTTTACTCAATATTTTGTACATCAATATTTTTTACATCGATGTTGTGTCAGTGAACCATCAAGGCTATCTAATGGCAATTTAGTTTGGAAAAGTGACCTTTTTAAGACACCTCTCCCCCCTTATAACATCTAATTCCTTAACCAATCTGAATAAAACTGGTACTTTCAAGGGCTGGGCTTGAAAGGCCTTGTCCTCAACGTTTGGTTCACTTTAATCAGGGGGGCAAAGTCATTGGGGTGCACAGCTGAAATCCACTGTTGAGTGAGGTGTCAGCCTTTATACTTGTATCATTGTGTCATTTAGTCATTAGTTGAAAACATTCTATGAAGAAAAGGCAAACAATACATTATTATCATGGAAAGGAGACAGAACAGACATGTGCTCCCAGGACTGCTTTAATGTATGTTCATCAGACCTGCAGACATCTTTAGAGACTTTGCGATTTTGTATGGTTTGACTTTGATGCATTGAAGCTACCTGTTTACTGCAAGAGATTAACGCAGTGTACTTTCTTTCGACAAATTGACACGTTCTCGGGTTCAATACTCTCCTTGTCCTTTGCAGCAAAATCAAAGTAATTACCCAAGACTTCCTGAATATTAATTTCTTTGGGAGAAGGGCTAGTGAGGAACATGCTGGTACTAATAAAAATATCTTTTGCTCAAAACGTGTTTGTGAGCGTGCCACTATTTGGAAGTGAAGAGAAATGGTGGTAAAAAAAGTGATAGTCCTAGGCATGATGAGTTGTTCAAGGATAAGATAAGAGTAAAAAACGAAATAAACACTCTTGTGGGTAGAATGAAAAGGTAAATTGAGGCCAGCATAGGATTTGTTAGTGGCTTCAAAGTAGGTAACACATATGCATTGGACAGTCGTGATTAGTGAGTGAGGTTGTTTAAGGAGAGCAGCAACTCAAAGAATTATTTCCAGCTATTGTCAAGAGAGATTTATATGTTTGAAAAATTATAATCACAAACTTAAACTAAAAGTCAAATTGATAATTAGCAAAGTAAGAAATTTGACACTTAGGGGCCGATTCCGATTCAGGCCGGAAATCACTCCGACCGAGCCGGACCCGGAGAGATTTCCGACCGAATCGGACTCTAGCAGTCCGACCGAACGAGTACGATGCGCACGCATGCAATCGGACTCGAGTCAGTCGGACTCCCATTGAAGTCAATGGGAGCCGGTCGTACAACGCGTACGCGGGCTCCCATTGACTCAATGGGTGCGAGGCGAAGGGCGCCCCCTACAGCGGGTACGCCTCGATGCGACTCGCGGCGTACATGCACAGGTAGGGGGGACCCATGGCTGTGTGCGACTCGCGCGGCTACGCGTACAGGGGGGTCCGACACGGACCCCCAAAGTCCGGCTCCGACTGCTCTTTCGAGCCAGACGGCGCGAGTCGGTCGGACTGCTCGAGGCGCGCATCGTACTTGGCCGGCCGTGGAACGTCTCCATTGCGCGGTGCGAGTCGTGTCCGTGCGAGTCGGTCGGAGCGCTTCGGACCCGCAAACGAGTCGGTCGGCGATTTCACGTGCGCTCGCATCGTACTCGCTCGCCCGGACGCACGTTCGAATCGGTCGGGAAAGAGGGCTCCGAATCGGATCCGGTTAAGCCGAATCCGATTCGGTGCCCTACCGGCCGAGATCGGAATCGGCCCCAGAGTGTTGTAAGAGAGGTGGTAAAAAAACACTGAGGGCCAGATGTACGATCAATTTTAGCATGCGCACACGGGTTAGCGACCCGTTTGCGCATACTAAAATTGGTATGGCCATGTACTAACACAATTTTGCGAGTCACAAATGAATTGCGACTCGCAAAAACGTGTTTAGAGACTCGCTATTTGGAAGGGACGTTCCCTTCCAAATAGCGACTCTCTAACCCATGTACTAATGTTTTGCGACCGCAATTGCGGTCGCAAAACACTTGCAATTACCACCTACTTCAAGTAGGTGGTAATGCATTCGCAAATGGGAAGGAGTCCCCAGAGGACCCCTTCCCCTTTGCAAATGCATGCGAAAATATTTTTAAGGGCAGGCACTTGTCCCAGTGCCTGCCCTTAAAAAATGAAATGAAAACGTTTCATTTTTATTTTTTTAAATGCATCCCGTTTTCCTTTAAGGAAAACGGGCTGCATTTAAAAAAAAAAAAGCTGCTTTATTAAACAGCAGTCCCAGACATGGTGGTCTGCTGAGCCCAGCAGGCCACCATCCCTGGCAGGGCCAGCCAGTCCCCCTCATTAATATTAATGAGCCTCGCATTTTGCGACCCCATTGGGAATCGCAATCAATGTCTCTGACACTGTTGTACATTGTAAATTGCGACTCACAATTTGCGACTCGCAATCGAGCGCAAATTGCGAGTCGCAATTTACTAGAGTCGTACATCTGGCCCTGAATGTGGTATGTAAAATGAAATAGGCTACAGAGAGGCGGGCTCCTATCGCTATAGTAAGAAAGCTCAATGGACATGTTATGTTATATTAGGATTTGTATGGTGCAGCTAATCACCCGTGAGGGTATCCAGGCGCTTGAGCAGGCATATAGGTGTAGGATTAGGGTGCAGGCAGTTGGCCCTGCAGTGTTAGTCGAAGAGCCAGGTTTTCAGCTTCTTGCAGAATTCAAGAAGTTAGGGATCGGTGAGGGAGGTCGGTGTGTTGTGGGAGGTCATTCCAGGTCTTGGGTACGATGTAGGAGAATGCTTGACCTCCCGTTCTGTTTTTGTGGATGCTAGGGTGTGTGCGAGTGAGAGTGCGGCTGAGCGCAGGTGTCTGGTGGGTTGGTGAAAGTGAAGGTGGTTGTTCAGGTATGTTGGTCCGATGTTGTATAGTGCTTTGTATGCATTCGTGAGGAATTTGAATTGGTTGCATTTGTGGATAGGGAGCCAGTGGAGCCCACTGAGGTGTGGCGAGATGTGGGTGTGTCGTGGGAGGTCGAGGATGATTTTCGCTGGAGCATTTTGGATAATTTGGAGTCAGTGTAGGAAATGGTTGGAAATCCTGGCATAGAGTGTGTTGCCCTAGTCTAATCTGCTTGTGATGAGGGCTGACCACGTTGACCTGTTGACGTGCATCTTTGCACAGATCTGATATGCATCTATGCATAGATTTAAGGGAACTGAACAAGACCATGGCTTGGATATGTTCCCCTTACCCAGTATTAATAAGTTAATTTCCACCTCAGTGGGGGAAACGTGTTTACCTTCATTGAGCTTGCATGTATGTACCACCATCAAATTAAACTTCATGAAGAGTCACAGCAATTGCACAGCATGTATAACACCTATAAACTGTTTAAATTATAAGGAATCCTTTTCGATTGGAGTCAGCATCCTCTGTATTTCAAAGAGAGCAGACAGATATTTTAGGGGGGTGTAGAAGGAGTCAAATTGTTCCAAGGCAATGTTTTGGTCTTTTGTAAGAATATGATAGCACATGGTTCAAGATTAAGGAAAGTGTTAGAGAGGTGTAGTGGGTTTGTATTAGCCCTCACATGCACAGTTGGTAAATTCAAATGTTTACTTTGGGTGTTGAAATTATCATTATAACAGATCATAAGATTCTCAGAAGGATTTTCATGAGCAAAGGGTTGGACGCAGAATCTTTGAGGTTTAGAAAATGGGTTGTAAATTTGCAGGAGTACATATTTGAGGTTTGGTATAATCCTGGAATGAGGAATAGTGCTATCGTCTCTCAAGATTAAGAACTGTAGGAGGGGTGAGGGGGTGAACCCTTCTCCAGCACCAACCACAATCCCTGTAAGGGTGAACCACAAAAAGTGACTAGCTTAACCCTCTGGTAGCTTGGCACAAAATAAGTCAGGCTTAACTCAGAGGCACTGTGTAAGATATTTATTATGCAGCACACACCCAGAAATAAAGTGAAAACACAATGCAAGAAAAATCCCATACCAATTTAGAAAAATAGAGTAAAATGTAATATATAATTTGACACCAGAAGGACACAAATCTAATCAGTAAAATTGGAGTTCTGAATTCATGCAGTATTTAGTGAAAACTAGCACCTAAAAGATCAAAGCACCAACCGTGGATATCTAGTTGCACGAGCCCGGGCAAAGTCGAAAGTTGATAAAGCGCAGTTTGGATACAAGAAGAGGATTAAACAAAAATAAAAAACGTACCTTCACTGCCGCATGCCTCGCCTGCTGCTGTACGCCTCTCTTCCTCTGCTGGAAGCACCGGAAGCACTCAGGCTTCCGGGCTCTCCCAGCCAATCACAACGCTGCAGGAGCATTGTCATGATTGGCCTGAGCATCCCGTTTGGACGCTCAGACAGTGCCTGGGGAGGCTGGGCATGTTCTCCATGGGGCTGTGCAACACAGCCCCATGGAGAACATGCCAAGTGCGCATGATGGTTTGGCCTGCCCTAGAGGCCTGGCCAAACTGTCATGTGCACTTAGAGGAGTTTAAACCACTCCTCCCCTGCTCTGGCATCAGGGAGTCAGCCCCGCCCTGACTCCCGAAAGAAAAAGAAAATGATAATAACGCCTTGTTATTATATATATTTTTTCTTTTTTTCACTGCTGCAATAGCAGTGGAGCAGCACTCCTCTGTCTTAGCGGAGAAGCAGCCACTGACTGCTGTGGAGAAGAACGCAGTGGAAGCTTCCGCGAAGTTAGGGCAACTGGCGATGCACCTTGGGCGGATCAGTGAGCAGGTGGGTGCCGGTCTCCTATCGGTTCTCTGGCCACTTTTTAGAGGAACATTTCTGTCCCAAGTTTTTTGTTTTTGGCTGGTTGAGCACCTTCAGCACTACTTCCAAGGGTCAAGGACTGGGTGGGTACCACTTGGAGTGCAGGACTCACTTCAGGCTGGGTCCAGGTGCAGGCTCAAGGTTGTCGGAGCTTTTTGTCTCCCTGGAGCTCAACCCAGAAGGCCAGCCAACTAGCACATGGAGTCACTCTGATAGTCCCGGGCTCAATCAGCAAGGCAGGCCTGATGCAGCAGGGCAGTCCTTTGAAGGTACAAGACAGGGCAGTCCTCTGGTAACAGCAAAGACAGACCTCAAAAGTACAAAGCAGGCCTCAAGCAGCAGAGCAGTCCTTTGAAGTACAAGGCAGTCCTTTTGATTCATGAGTGAACTGAAGTGTTGATCCGAGGTCCAATATTTATACCTGGTGCAAGCCTTTGAAGTGGGAGAAACTTCTAGACTTCCCCCCACATCTGGTTCTGGAATTTCCTTCTCCCCCTGCCCAGGCTCCATAAGGTCTACGGTGACAAAAGACTAGATTGAAGTTCTTTGTGAGTGTGCTGGAGGCAGCTCCTTTGAAATGAAAGTAGGACAGGGAACAACTCCGCCCCTCCCATCCTTGCGGGATTGCCCATCCTGCCAACTTCTAGTCCTTTTTTGTCTCACTGTTTGGAAGGAAGACACAACTATTCACAGTCATGTGACCCAGGACACAGGCTGCAAGCACCAAATGATTAGAACAGAATCAAACAGTGGCATTTTCAGGATTGTATCTTTAAATATAACTTTACCAATACAGAGGTGTTGGAACCGGCACTTTCCGGTTGGCTGAAGGGATGCCCCCCCAGCCAGATAGAACCTACCGCTCCCGTCAAGGGTGGGTGATTACACTTGCTGTATAACCTGTGCTCAAGCTTGGGTAGCTTGGCACTGAGCAGTCAGGCTTAATTCAGAGGCAATGTGTAAAGCAAAGACACAGCAGTCACTCGCAATAAATACACTGAGCGTCACAAAAGAGACTTCACACAGGATGTATGTAAAAACTTTTGTATTCAACACACATATTCCATCTTTATAACAATAACATCAGGTACTTTTGGGCATGAAACACATTTGGAAATATTACTAGCAATACTAGGCCCTCTTGTATTATTACAATATCAATAGTATGCACAATGAGGACAATTCCTACTTAACTCCCCCCCCCCCACAGAGAGCAAGCACCCTTACACGGTGTGGCACGCTGTCCACCCAGGCCCACAGTAGCCATCCTGATAATACAATCCCACACAGTTATAGGGTGCACCCAGGGTCACAACGATATCAACGATTTGTACATACACAAACCTAAAACACTTTTTAGCAGCACTGCTGGCCGGATCCATGCGGGTAAACCCAATTTCGAATGTATTGTGCTTTTGGCATGAGATCAACTTATAAAGCTGCCCCGCTGGCAGTGTTGAAAATCACAGGCGGCCCACAGACTATCACTCCCACTCACACACACACTCACTCTGCACCGCTACATGGTGCAACAGGTATTAGCCCAGTCCGTGCGGAATGCTCTTGCACACATATGCACTCAGCACTCTAATGCAGTGCTATTGGTTCCCAACAGCTCAATGTATAACACCATGTAGATTTTGTGGTACCAGCCTCCCTCCACCCTCTAGTTCACCCCGATTGTCCTATACCCCGGGATGGAAGATAACCAGCCCCGCCTCCCGGATACTAGGCAGCACACGGCCAAAGTCACACTTAGGGGCCGATTCCGATTCAGGCCGGAAATCACTCCGACCGAGCCGGACCCGGAGAGATTTCCGACCGAATCGGAATCTTGCAGTCCGACCGAACGAGTACGACGCGCACGCATGCAATCGGACTCGAGTCGGTCGGACTCCCATTGAAGTCAATGGGAGCCGGTCGTACAACGTGTACGCGAGCTCCCATTGACTCAATGGGTGCGAGGCGAACAAGGGCGCCCCCTACAGCGGGTACGCCTCGATGCGACTCGCGGCGTACATGCACAGGTAGGGGGGACCCATGGGTCCCCCCTGTGTGCGACTCGCGTGGCTACGCATACAGGGGGGTCCGACACGGACCCCCAAAGTCCGGCTCCGACTGCTCTTTCGAGCCGGACGGCGCGAGTCGGTCGGACTGCTCGAGGCGCGCATCGTACTTGCCCGGCCGGGGAACGTCTCCATTGCGCGGTGCGAGTCGTGTCCGTGCGAGTCGGTCGGAGTGCTTCGGACCCGCGAACGAGTCGGTCGGCGATTTCGCGTGCGCTCGCATCGTACTCGCTCGGCCGGACGCACGTACGAATCGGTCGGGAAAGAGGGCTCCGAATCGGATCCGGTTAAGCCGAATCCGATTCGGTGCCCTACCGGCCGAGATCGGAATTGGCCCCTAAGTCTGGGTCCTCGGGAAGCAGGTGAGGATAAGTAGCAAGTTTTAATTAGGAGGTAGACGTAAACAAGGGGTGTTTAGCAGCTACTCGGAGAAGTGTGGCTCAATGGTTAGAGCGGCAGACCTGATGCAGAGATCTGGCCCGGGACCAGGGTTCAATTCCCGCCTCGGCGGGTCTTGGGCTCAATTTCCTCGGACCTGATAATTCTCGCCTCGGTGCCTATTCTAATCATGGGTCCCACTCTGCAACTCTGGGCAATAGCTTGCTTAATCTCCACAACGGCCCCAACAGCGCTGGGATGCCTGGCTTCACCCTGGGGGTGCCCAGGAGTGGACATTTCACAGGGAAAAGCCAGGAAGGGTTCCACAGCGGTATGCGTACAGCGCCTGGACACCCCTTTGGGGGTATAGGTGCGCTTTACAAGTACAAATTTCATTTCATTCATTTCACTCGGGAAGTTCACCAACAGGTCTCAAAACACAATGGAGTCATGCAGTCTCTTGACCCGCTTCCGAACTGTCTCAGAAGCGCTCCTTCAACCCAGTCTCGCTACTACCTGGCACCAAGATGTCTTCGGGAGGGGCAAGGTGTGGAGAGGGCAGTTGGTCCACCGCAATGAGGGGCACAAGGGAACAACCAATGAATAAGTAACACTGGGGAGCCTCTCGGTAGGAGCAGGCGCCCCGACAGCTACACGTTGATCAGGGTCATGCCTAGGCAATCCGGGGACAGCGTCTGATACGTGTTGGTATGGGTCGCACCAGACACTTCAGGTCTCAAACACAAAGAGTCGCAATTCTATACCTCCCTGGAAATGAGGCACAATGACCGGTGCACATTGATATGGGTTGCACCTTGCACCAGGCAATTCCGGTCACACACAGTGAAGAGTTGCAAATTCCGTACCTCCCAGGAAAGGAGGCACCATGTCAGGTGCATGATGAAACAGAGTACACCAGACCAGTCAGATTACACACAAAGGCACAAGTTCAGCAGAGCCACATGAGGTAGAATGAGGCGCTACTACGGATACACAGCCCACCTTTGAAGGTCGCACCTTGTGAATCGTACACCGCACGCAATGAGCATGCAGTCGGTCTGACGCATGAGAGAGATGCAGCACGATTGATGAAACGGGTCACACAGGGTCCTGCCAACCAGTGAATCCACTCACCACCAACAAGATGCTTATGAGTGTCAGGGTCTCGGCGGTGCAGGAACCACACGCTTTAGATGCAGGCAAGATTTCTAGGGCACCGCACTAGACAATGCGGTCTCCAGACACAAGTCTTAGTTCCACACTCACACTGCGCTACCCATTGGGATTCAGTAGCCAATGTGGGTACTTGAGAGGGAACCGCTGTCCAGATGTCAGGTAGATAGTGTAGGTTCCTCACGGGGGATCTTTGATGTCCCTGAGATCTCAGGGAGAATGGGAGGCCTGCCGACAGGCCCTCGGAGAGCACACTTCAGGGCACCACACTTCAGCAGGTCTTTCAGCCCCAGCCAGCCGCTATTCAGAAAGGGGACGCGGTCCCCTTCAATGGCAGTAATCCTCCATGTGCACAAGAGAATCCTCTGGTAGTGTGCACCACGCAGTCCCACCTCTGGCCCTGTGTCCCCACAAGCGTATCTCACCACAAGTGTATGTCTTACCCTTTGCTGAAGGATAGCACAAGTAGTTGTACTGTTGTATGTCTTTGAAGTTAGGGGTGGCCTGTCTGCCATGGGGCTTGGAATGTAGATCCTAATCTTTAGCGGGGCCATGATACGGCCCCAATAGGCCAAGTCTCAAAACCTCTCTCTCCTATTTATTCCATCCGACCCTCAAATGGCAGATGTATGTCATTCCAATTGTAAGCCCATGGTTTATGGCTGTTGCTGGTAAATGCACAGATGTGCCCCCCGCCGACCCCTGGTGTCCACTAGAGCCAGGCACCACATAACACAAGACTCCTAAAGCATAGAAAACCCATATTCTATAAGTGTTTTTTACCACTGGAAATGGTTTGGCATGGCGAATCCATTGATAGGAAACATCATGAGGCTGCTCCACTGCAGCCCCCACAAAAGAATTAGCAAAACACAGGCGGAAAATCAAAAATGTTTCGGGATACGCTACCTGATGAGTATCAGGTCGAACAAGAGGATTTTAAATTACAATCCTTTTGAGACCAAACTTGAATTTTCTGGGATGGAGAATGCACATCTCTCTTTAGCTCCTCACTCAGGGCAGTCTACCAGTGCTAGTACCCTGACAGGAATTCAAAGGTACTCAGGAACTTGGCAGCTCCTAGGCTGTCAATGAGCTCATTAGGTCGGGTGAGCATAAGTTTTGGTAACTGAGTTGAGCCCTGTATTCCACATAGAACCTTAGGGGTCGATGACGATGGCGGGCGGACAAAGTCCGCCCGCCATCGCATTGCCAAAAGGGACCGCCCGCCATAGGTGCAGCGGTCCCGCTACACAAATCAGGATGTGTCCGCCATACTGGCGGGCGCATCCCGTAGTTTTACATTGCGGCGGGTGGTGCTGCAAGCAGCACCCGCCGCAATGTAAAAATACAAGTTGCGCATTTACATGCACAACGTGACAGGCACCGCGCGGTGCCTGCCACATTGTACATGCAAATGCAGGGGGATACCATAGGTACCCCCCATGTGCACCCCCCCAACACCCTGGGGGCCCGCAACGGGCCCCCAACAGCAGGAACCGCCAGCCTTTCCATGGCGGCAATGCAGCCATGGAAAGGCTGCTCGCAGCCTGCATCGTGATATGGATGGCGGTGTCTTCCAGACACCGCCACCATATTCAGCACGTTTTCCGCCGGACGACGAGTCAACCGGCGTAAAAGTGGCGGACGGTCTTTCCATCCGCCGCGGACCCCCCAGCCATCATGATATGGCGGGGGGTCTTTGCTGTCGGGATGGCGGGCGGATCGCCCCCGCAGGGCCGGCGGTGACCACCGCCCGCCAGGCGGGGGCGATCCGCCCGCCATCGTGATCGACCCCTTAGTTCTTGGATGGCCTTGGGTACCAGTACTACTTGAGTGGATTAGGGACTGTTGGAAAGCTCAATAACCCCCAATTCCAGCATCTTGGATACTTCCTCCTTGATGGTAGCCCTCACCTCGTCAGATAGCCTGTAAATGTTGCTTTCACATGCCTACTGTTTCCTGTGTCAATGTCATGGGTACACAAATGTGTAAGCCCAAGGGGGAGAGAGAGCAGAGAAGGAAACTGCTCCAACAACTGGCGACAGCCTCTTAGCTGCTCTGGGGTCAGGGTAGGAGAGAGATTGATACCTTCCACTGACCCATCTAGCTCCTTTGAAGATAGGAGGTCAGGGAGAGGTTCATTCTAGAGATGTTTTAAAGCATAGACAAAGTGGGCAATTGCCCAGGGCCCCCACCTTCCAAGGACCCCCCCACCCCCCTCGGAAAGTGAACTTTCTCTCTGCTTGACCTGTCTATTCTGTTCTCTAGTTAAACCTATCTCCCTCTCTGACTGCCTATGACTCCACCTATTGTCAGCTGAAGGATTTTTGGGGTCCCGCACAAGACATATTTCAGCTGTTCTTGTGTCACCCTGTTAAAGTTTAAGATTGAATTAGCAGGAAATGGGTAATCAAATTTCAATTTGTTCCATACAGGAGCCCCTAAAATATGTCTTGCCCAGGGCCCCCAAAATCCGTACAATGATACTGGTTGGTTCATTCTCTTCTTCCACCCCATCATCTGTCACTAGGAGCATGGTGACATTGGAGCTCTCATAATGGGGTTTGAGGCAATTAACATGAAGTACCCGTAAGAGGTTCCTGGGGGTCTTGAGGTCTACTAAGTAGTTGACTTCTCCCTTTCTCTTCTTCACCCCATAAGGTCCTGACCAGCAGTCTTGTCGGGCCCTGGCCTCCACTGGCTCCTTAACTCACACTTTTTGCCCAAATTGAAACTCGACTAGAGTGGCCTTCTCATCCTGACAGTTTTTTATTACCTCCTGGCTCGCTTCCAGGTTCTCAGAAGGGTTCTTCCAGAAGTATTGCATCTGGTTTCTGAGAGCCAGCATGTAGCTAACTACATCTTGGGGGGCTTTGTGGAAGCTTGCTCCCACCCCTCCCCCTTTACCATACTGAGAGGTCCCCTAATAGGGTGACCATGGAGCTCAAATGGGCTAAATCCAACCCATTGTGTGGTACATCCCAGTAAGCAAAAAACAGGCATGGTAAGAGAATGTCCCACATCCGTCTCATAGGCTCATGCAGGCCCATATTCATGCCTTTCAGGGTCTTGCTGAACCTCTCAACAAGCCCATTGGTCTGAGGGTGAAAGGGCGTGGAGAACTCATGTCACCCCACACTCATTCTACATTGACTTCATACATGCAGACATAATGCTTGTGCCCCTGTCAGACACAACTTCTTTGGGGAGCTCTACCTGGGTAAAAATCCTCATCAGGTCTCTAGCCACTGCAGGTGCACTCAAATACCTCAGAAGGATGGCCTCTGGATATCTGGTGGCATGGTCCACCAAAATCAGGATAAACCTGTTGCCTAAGGCAGGTTTAGGGTCCCGATGCCCAACAATGTTGATGACCACTGTTTCAGAGGGGATGCCAACGACAAATAGGGAAACCAGGGGAGCTTTCAGTCTTTTTCCTGACTTCCCATTGGCCTGGCAGATGGGACATGGCATGCAGATAGCATCTGAGGCTGTCTTTAACGGGGGCCATACAAGTGAGTGACAAGCCTGGCAAAGGTCTTGTCCTGCCAGGGGTATATCATGAGCCAGACCCAGAAGGAAGGCTCTGTAGCACTGGGGGTTCACCAACACTAGAGCTACCCCAGGCCCAAGAACCTTAGGCTCACTATATAGAAGGTCATTCTCCTAATAGATAAGGTGATCTCCAGAGGTGTCACCAGCTGCCTGGGCCTCAGCTTGCTGCCTCAATCCCTCTAGAGTTCGGCACTCTCTCCAGCTCTACAGAACTCCACCCTGGTGGGCCCACCCTCAACTTGTCATCCAGCAGGCTCAGGCAGGTCTCCCAGGGATGTAATATCCTCCCCTGTAGGTACCGGGGCAGGCCCTCAGGCTCAGTCTCCTCCTGTGCCCTGGGAGTTTCAGGGGCTGGTTTCCCGCACCCCTTGCCCTTCCTCTTTTTTGGCAGCTGCGTGACACATATTTCCAGGTTCCAGGCCTCCTTGACTCCCCTTTTGGACTGCCGTGGCCCTTGTAGTCAAGCACACCCACTCAGGCAACCCTAACATATCTAGGTGGGACCTAAGCTCCACTTCCTTCCACACAGTGCTCTCCAAGTCATTCCATAGGAGACAATCAACAGGCATGGCAGGACTCACAGCTACTTTTAGAGAACCTGAGACTCCCCCCCCCCGTATCCCCCAACCACTCAAAGTCAACAAGAGTCACTCGGTAGTGACTCTCATGGTTGTCTGCTGCCAGGCCTCGAGAAACCTATTCACTCACGCTATGGCAAGTCAGATTTTATCAGATCAAGCTATTTTTAGGCTCTACTGGGCCTGTCTGGCGAGCTTGCAAAGAACAGAAGGTGTTCTGTTAACTCAGAAAGTGATGAGCAATCAAGATGCCATTAAATCTAGTTTTTATCTTGTCACATTTGCTGTGCATTTAAAGACAGAGATCAAATGTCAGGCTATGTCTTCTGCTTATTTTTTCCTTGAGATTGGTGTGTACTTTAATTTCTTTGACTGCAAAAGTTAGAGAATTTTGTAAAGTGAACTGTATGATAGTTATTCTGGGTACACAACATTTAAATAGCTTGAAAATAAACAGTATACATGTTTCAAAATACACTTCAGTAGTTAGAAAAGCAATTTTTGTAATATGTAGTGAGATAGAAACAAAGATTTTAATATGATCCAAACAAATCAGAATATGATGTGCGAATGATTAAAAATTTGCTGAAACTCAATTTCCACATATTGTTTGTATCAGTAAAACTGCACGGTAGTGGGAATGTTTATCGCCATTTCATTTGAAAATGTCTGTCTGTAAATCACAGTGCGCTACTGCATCATGCTTTAGTGATATATTTATTAAAAGAGAGTTTTAAAATATGAACTGAGAAACATTACTGCCCTGCCCTGATGACAACGCTATTAGTGAACTAAGTAGCAAGTTAGGGGTCATGTGTACCCTATATGTGAGCTAGATTCTTATTATACATGAAGCAAAGTTCAGCCTATTAAATCAAACAAGAGTTTTTTGTACAGCACACATGAACGCACATATTTGGAGGTAGTCCTGTATCTGAAAATGAAGAAAAAGGTGACACAGTGAACTAAACTATTTGCCTAAGATCACACAATTTGAGACGAGTTTATGGGTCAAGCGCATTACAGTTAGGATGAATAGATTATTCAGGTCACTAGACCAGCAGGTCTGGTAAAAATGTTTTGATTTTTCGACGCCTGACTACTTAACCTGCTGGAATATATTGGGGCTTATGTGCTCTGAGGACACCAAATGATACCTGGGGAGAGAGTGTAGCCTTACGGCTAGAGCGGTCGACCTCGAAGCTGGGGAACCGGGTTCGAGTCTTGGCAACGACGCTCAACATCCTGTGATTCTGGGCAAATCAGTTAATCTCCCCGTGCCTAACAAAAATGAATGTGTCCATCTGTAACAAAACTGGTGCTCATGTAAAGTGCTCTGTTACCCAATGTCTCGGGTCTAGTTCGCGCTATATAAAACTCCCCCCCAAAAAAATACCTTACAACAGTCCCTCCTGTGTCCTCTGAGCTCCTGTGTCCCTCGGAGCCTCTGCCTTCTGCCCAGTGATGATGACCCACTGCCCATACTTGGAAGTATTAGCATGCACGTCTCCTTGGGGCGCAATCTCATTGTCACCCATGGATACTATGGTAACGTCTGCTCTATCCCCCCATAATAAGTTGGGTAATCTCTTCCGCAAGCACTACACTGGCTAACCCTTGGGTCTGCCCACCAGTGGAGGGCTGTGCCCTTTTGGGACACTTGGCATCTCCCTTCATGTGCCCATTCCGGTAAACTTCATTGCACTTGGGGGACAAACTTTCCTGTCTTCTTGTCAACAAACCCATGTTTTTTCTAGTCAGGTTGGGGATGGGCATCCTTCCCCTGGGAACTGTTTTGGAGGGACTCCTTACTATTCTTTTTGTCTTCCTCCTCTTCTCTTGGGGACCCTTATCACCCTTTTGGGATTTCCCCTCAGATGCCTTCTTGGACCGGAAAGTGATCACCATAATTGGCTTTGGCGTTTTGCTATTTAAGCAAGATTTCCGGGACCTTTTGAGTTCTTTGTTTCATTTACGAACGGAGTGCCCCCTCTTTGATGTAGGGCACAGATTCAGGTATGCTTAAAGTGTGTCCTACTTAATATTAGGTTGTGGAATGATACTTGAGATGGCTGATATGTAGTGAAGAGCATATGACATATGATTATCAGAATTGGTATGATACTTGAGATGGATGATATCTAGTAAGGAGCATAGAATTATTAGAATACTTGGTTAAGTCATAATGTGCTGTATGGAACTTTTCACCATAGTAAGATGGCGGACATATTTGGTGACACATTGACACTACGGTTAGAGCTGTGATTTCTCCCCACAGGCGTTTGTCACAATTGACTCTGGCATTTAGCTTTTTAGGTGAGACTTTCAGTACCTTCCTAATTTTTTGTGCTATTTACATGTGGAAGAGCCCCTCTTTTAACCCCTTCCATGCGCGGCCGATTTTCGCCCTGTGCGAGGCGTTGCATTAAGCGGACGGGTTCATGACGAGCTCAGCTCGTCATGCGCACACGAGCACTGCGCAGCATGACGAGCTGAGCTCGTCATGAGCATGGAAGGGGTTAAGGAGAACACAGATTTAGCTTAATATTTAGTTGTGGAATGAAACTTGAATGGGTTAGTATGAAGCAAAAAGGATATTATTTTTGGAATGTTTGGTGACGATGTTAGTGTGCAATGTTATGAATGTTTTGCAATAGGAGTATTTGAAAAAATCTTATGAGGTGTATGGTGTGCTTTTTGGAATGCTATGTCAGCAATGTTTAGAATGGGTTTTATGAACCCTTCTTACACAATGCGGAAGTAAAAGGTACCTTTGGGGGCGATGTTCACTGTGCTATTGGTTGCTTATGATTCTTTCTTTATGAGGGACAGTACATGGTGTTGTGTTAGGGAGAACTCCATGGTTGCAAAAATGAGGTAAGGTAAACTTAAATTTGGGAAAGGGGAAAAAATAGCCAAATCAAAAACTAAGGAGAAATTTTAAAAAATCTAATTTGATGTCGAATTATGTATCTCGGCTTTTCCACAATTACTGCATGGTACTGCACAAACAAGTACTGGATCCTACCACTTCCACCAATGTAGGAAATTTGATTTTTGTTTGGAGTGTGTGAACTCTTTGCCAGGAGCAACCACAATCCCTGTCAGGGTGAACCACAAAAAGTCACTAAATTAACCTGGGCTCAACTCTCTGGGAGCTTGGCCCAAAAGCACTCAGGCTTAACTTTGATGCACTGTGTAAAGTATATATGTAGCACACAACCACTAATAAAGTAAAAACACAACACAAGAAAAATCCTACACCAATTTAGAAAAAAATAGAGTAAAATGTCATAACTAATTTGACACCAGAACGACAAAAATCCAATCAGTAGAATCAGAGTTATGAATTTTTAAAGTTTTTAGTGAAAGCTAGCACCTGAAAGATCAAAGCGCAAACCGTAGGCATCTAGTCGCGCAAGTTATGGCTGCCCGCGATGGAGCATAACTTGGATTAGCTTCAGACTTAGAAGTTTTTTTGAAGAAAATGTCTGAGAAGGTAAACTTCAGCGGGGCACGGCAGCTGGCGGTGTCCGAGGAGGAGGAGTCATCTTCGGGGAGCCACTGGACAAAGTCATGGTGAAGATTTCTATGTTTGGGCTTTGTCATTTTTTTGGAAGTCAAAAAATGTCTAGCAGGACAAAGCTGCGGGGTGTAGCTGAGGAGGGCTAAAAGAGGCCAGATACCCTTCCGAAGAGGAGCCACAGAACAGGATATGCTCCCACGGAGAACATAGTGGGAGCTACCATGAAGTCAGGCTAACTGGTGATTCACCTTGGGCAGACTGGTGAGTGCGTAGGTCCCGTTCTCAGGCCACTTTTCAGTGTAAAATTCCCACGTTTTTGGCTGTTTAGGCACATTTAGCACTACTTTCAAGGGTCCAAGACTGGGTGGGCACCACTTTGAGTCCAGGGTCAAGGTTGTTGGTGCTTTTTGTGTCCCCCTAGCTCCACCTAGGACACAAGGCAACTAGCCCTTGGAGTCACTCTGGGAGTCCTGGGATCAATCAGCATGGCAAGCCTCATGCTACAGGGTACAGGACAGTCCTCTGAGGGTACAAGGCAGGCTTTAAGCAGCAGGGCAGTCCTCTGGTAGCAGCAAGGCAGTGCTCTGAAGTACAAAGCAAGCCTTCTGGGGGATCTCTGCAGGTCCAGGAGTAAACTGAAGGGTTAGTCTGAGCGTCCAATATTTATACCTGGGGCAAGCCTTTGAAGTGGGAGAAACTCCAAGACTTTCCCCCACATCTGGGTGTGGAATATCCTTCTTCTCCAGCCCAGAATCCAAGAGGTCTAACATAACGTCTGTATTTGTAAAGCGCACATTCACCCAAGGGAATTTTGGCGCTGAATAACAGATGTTTATTGCTACCCAACTCAATGGTACTCACTTTATTAACCTCAGAAGGATGAAATGCTGAGTGTACCTGCCGGGATTTGAACCTGTAACCATGAGGTTGAACACAGGCCCCTACAGTGTACACATTAATCCACTAAGTCATGAGACCCGGCAGGGTGACAAAGGACTGGTGTGAAGTTCTTTGTGAGTGTGCTGGAAGGTGCTCTTTTGAAATGTAGGTGTGACAGGGAACAGCTCCGCCCCTTCCATCCTTGCAGAATGTCCCATCTTGCGAACTGCTAACTATTCAGTCATGTAACCCAGGACCTGGGCTGCAGGCAACAAATGGTTAGGACAAGTAAATCCCAACTTTCTAAAAGTGGCACTTTCAGGATTGTGACTTAAAATCTGATTTTACCATGAAAGAGGATTTTAAATGACCGTTCTTTTGAGACCAAACATGATGTTTCTACCTGTTCGAAATCAACAGGTAGCACTTAGTAAATAAAATAAGGTAACCCAATGTTATCCTATTGGAGTGGAAGGCCTCACATTAGTGAAAAAAGAATTTAGGAGTTTTTCACTACTAGGACATATAAAACCTAAAAGAACATGTCCAACTTTTTAAATAACATGCACCCTGCCCTATGTCCTAAGGTCATCAAAAGCTAATTTTAGCAACAGCAGGTGAGTAGGCAAACAATTTGGGGGGAGACCACACCAAAGACTGTCAGGTCTAACACTAAATCTTAGTAAATTTTGTACATTAGATATATTTTGGAGGAACAATAGGCAGCTTTGGAAAAAGTGAGTGCAGTTGTGCATGGTACCATGAGTTCATTCTGGCTAGGTGGAAATATAACCACAAGTTAAGGTATGAAGCTTACTAGATGATCAAGAAGGAACTAGCTGTGAATGATGATCCCTTGTTCAGAGGGACTAGATGGGTCCCTCCAGTTGTACTAAAACCCATATTATTAGCTTTGGTTCATCAAGGTTACTTGGGAACTGTAAAAACAAAAGGGAGGGTAAGAAGTGACTACTGTTGGCCAATGTAGATGGCGAAGCAGAAAGGTTGATTGGTGATTAATGGCAGGCTGTTGTAGTGATAAGGTGTGTAAAGAAAGGGCATCTCTCGTCGTTTTTAGGGATTTGCCCAAGCAGCCCGAGAAAGACTTGGCTTTTCACATCATTGCATTTTACTGTTAGTAGGTATGCATTCGATGTGCCCACAAGTCGCTTGTGTAGCTAATATAACAACAGATGTTCTTCATTAAAAACTGCTGCACAATGGTACAGTTTGGCAGTCTGTCTGCTCGGTTCGATGGGTCGAGGGTCATCGAACCCAGCAGACAGACACACGCTGTTCTGCTACGAAGTGGTCGAGGTGCAGGCCAACAGAAATCCACGATCAAGTAAGAATTCCCCACCGGATGCAAGTGACACTGATTTTCAGGGAGACGGAGCAGCCGCCCCTGTTGCCAAACTGTACCATTGTGCAGCAGTTTTTAATGAAGAAGCCTGCCCTTCCAGCACGTAGATACACCGTCTGGAGTACACGCACGGACTGCACATATCCCGTGCTTTTCCTGATCTGCACCCATCTTGGAATCCTCCCTGTTGTGCCATTCAGAACCTTGCCAGCCTACCTCTACCCTTACATGGGCGCCCGGCTGGGTCCCATGTAAGTATTGATTCCTTCACTACACTCACAGTGACACGCTCTTCCCACAAGGCTGCGCACAAGAGATCCTTCAGGTGTCCCTACACTCCTAGGTCCTGAAGAGACCCTACATTGCACAAAGGGTCGAAACGCCGTCGACTGTTTACAAAAACTAACCATTAAACCAGCACCTATCATTGTATAAAGTGTGGTTAATACACTATATAATTTCCAATGGTTGTCTTGTTGATATATAGGAAACCTTGTACATATGTCACAAATATGTCACCCTTGTTTTAATGTTCCAAAAAAAAAAAAAATTCACTGGGACACTACTCACTACTGTTAAACCATTGTTTCAATATTTGTTTGTATTTTTGTTTCAAAAACTACATAAATAACTGTTGAATTATAAATTCATAGTGTGTTGGGCTCCCTCTCCTTTTGACATCACATTAACCCATTTTAATTGCCATTGAGCATCATTATATCAAAAGTACGTTGTCATTTGTCCACAGGAGCCATTGTTTCTGTTAACAATTTAGTACCCTGGTTCCACGTGAGTAGGGTTCCCTTGTTTTTTGTTCTCGGCTAATTTGTGTGGCGGCATCTTGGAGTGATCAACAGAACAATTAATCTAAATCGTCTCTATCCAATACGAAAATGCTAAATATCAGCGATACCCAACCTGTCAGACTTGAATGATTGCTGTAAATTAATTGCCACATTATTTAAATCAAAAATAACAAATATTAATTTTCAATGATCAAATTCATTCAATGTATAAGGCAGTATTTTTACAGCTGTCCTTGTTCCAAAATTATGCCCTGAATGGCCTGGCCCACAGTGATCTCACACCTCCATACCTCCTTGTTCTAATTAAATCAAATTTTATAGTACGATCATGCCCTGTATGGGCTGACATAATGTTACATTCATTCATTCCTTGGTGTTACCCTATTTGTATTTTGAACATAGAGGGGTCCTATGGGATGTCTGACACTTGTAGTCCTAAATATTAATAACGTTTTGAGAAATACCCAAAGGGCTTCAAACTTCCTACCCTCTATTCTAAAGATGTTTGTTGTAAAAACTCTGCTATAATGTATTTCACACATTGACTTCTATTGAAGGAGAGACTATTTCAGGCAGGAGACAGCCAAAATAAAGTCATTTTTGGCTTTAAAAATCGAGAGTCTCACATCTGAATCTGGTATATTGGTATGTATGTATGATGCCAACATTTAAGAAGCGGAAAGGGGGGGGGATTATAAAAAAATAATCGGGAGAATGTATTTCTCCCACTGGCTTCTATTGAAGCACAGGCAATTTCAGGCAGAAGACAGCCAAAATAAAGCCATTTTTTTCTTCAAAAATTGGGAGTTTTCCAACAGAATCGGGTCTGCTGGAGGGGGTGTGTGTATACAAAACATATGCACTTATGCACACATTAAAAGAAACACAATCACGCATATTCAAAACCTAAGACACGCACATCAATATCTATCCAAACACGCTCTCCCTCACACACCCCGAAGTGCACAAGGCCCTCTTCCCCTCACTCACAAGCATAACATGCACCTAGTTGTACACTCTGATGCACACAAACACGCCAAGACACACACTGGGCCTTTCAGTCTCGGCAGTTTGGGATTAGCGATGGAAAACAGCAATTAAAAAACAAACGCATCACATTTTCGGAAGTAAGACGCCTTCAGAGGCCCCAGTTAAAAGCCGAAGAGATACGCGGGAGGGAGGAGAAGGCGGCTAGGGGGGTGCCAGTCCTTTGGGGGTTCGCTACCAGGTGGTCGTCGCGGGAAAGTTCTGGTAATGAGTCTGAAGCCAAGACGCTGCACCTTCATAGAGCAGAAATACTTTAAAGTTGGCGCCCGACAGCGAGAGTCGCAGCTTTCAAATGCAAATCCGAAAGGAGCGCCGCGGCATATGGAGCCGGCGCACCGCGGCGGGGGCGGCCTCGCTAATATTATTATTTTTGGGGTTAATCACTTGATTTTTGAAGCTCCCGAGGGACGGGGGCCCTCCCGCGAAGATATTTTGCAACATTTATTTTCTTCGCCATAGCAACCCTGGCCTCGGTAATAAGAAGGCGGAAGAGCCAGGGCATGCGGCAGAGGGCGAGCGAGAATCAAATAAAGGGGGGTGAGGGGTGGGGTGGTGGGGGGCATCCGGCAGAGGGCGAGCGAGAATCAAACAAAGGGGGGAGGGAGTGTTGACGTCTACCAGTCATCAGGCATGGGATTTGTGAAATTGGCATAGCTGCAAAAGTGTGACTCCTTTAGCTGGGTCGGCCTTTTAGCCAACAGACTGTTGCTTTCTGGGACTTGTAGTGTGTCATTTTAGACTGTGAGCATGGGCACAGAAAACCAAGGACTGGCAAAAAAAGTCGGGAGTGGCTGAAGATGTCACACATAACGAGACTATTTGACAGCTATGGATGGACTGGAGTGTAGTTGTCTCCTAGCCAGTATTTTACTGGCATAGCCAATAGTCTATGTGAATGCAAGTGAAAATATTGGGGCGATCAAGATTTTTTTTTATTTTTTCCACTTTAACATGTAAACTTAACAGTGCAAGTACATAAAGAAATCACTGCAAAATAACTGTTGAAACTATCCTCGCTGATAAAACAGAGGCAATATTTCCATGCTACAACAACATATAAAAAATGTAGTCACAAAGTCAAATTCCAGTACCAACTCATGATCCTTAAAAAGTGATAAGATGGACAAGTGGCCACTATTTTTCTTTGAGAAAGATGGTCACATTACTGAGGGTGTTGAGTTCTGAGCCTTAGGGTTTTCAGATGGCGCCAAATTATAAGCGATTCATTATTTCAGGCTTTTTTTTTTGTAAATCCTGGTTCATTTTCATGAATCAAGCCTACAAGTCCCAGAATGCAGTGTTGTTTTTAAACGAATTTCATGAAATTCAGCGTACTGTACCTAATAACATGGAGCCATCTGGTAAGCTATCACCAAATGAAGGTTCTGTTGGGTCCAGGAAGGCTGAATAGGGGGGTGAAGCGGCAACATGTTGTTGGTGCGTTTAGTGTACTTTGGTGCCAACAAGATGTGAGGTGCAACCTGCACCGTGTCAGGTTCAGCGTCGTTGAATGATCTTCAAATAGTAAAATCTGATCAGAAGGGGTGAATTCCCAGCATTGAGAAAAAAATCTCAGTGTAAAAACACGCATGGCCAGTCAAACATTAAAGCCAAGGTGAATTTCAGTGGTTTTTTTACTTCTGCAATGTCAGTGCAGCCTTTGTCGACCTTATGTGATCAACAGAAAAATAGCTCTAAGAAACACCACTGAGATAGCTGCTTTCTCTTTACCCACAAGTTGATATTATTGAATACCTCATCTGATTGGGCAGAAGATGTGTGCTTCCACTGGGAAAAAAGTACCTGTATTGACCTTTTTTGATTTTTAGGGAAGCTTAAGCTTAATCAAGGAGGACTGATTTGGTTGTGTCAACAGGCCAGTGATCGAGGCTATAGGCCTGATAATTGGGAAAGTTTTGTTAGATGCCATAGGTTTGACCTGTTTATTACCAAATGTTACAACAAAGGTATTAG
Organism: Calotriton arnoldi; assembly: GCA_963921515.1. Taxonomy (NCBI): domain Eukaryota; kingdom Metazoa; phylum Chordata; class Amphibia; order Caudata; family Salamandridae; genus Calotriton; species Calotriton arnoldi. The sequence continues at coordinate 775,967 of CAWUFW010006161.1, forward strand.
GCCTGACTTATTTATTATCAAAAGCATATGCATATGATAATAAGCATTTGATGGTAGACGTACTGTGTTTAACCCTGTAAAGCAGTTGTTCTTAAACTTTTGACTTCTGTGGGCCCCCGCTTAATCATTACTGGAACCTAGGGACCGCCACTGAATCATTATTCTAATCCAGGACATTCACTGAGTCGTTAGTGGAAGCTGGGGACCCTGGCCTAAGCATTTTCGATGATTTGAACTGCAAAACAATACACAAAAAACACAGAAACAAGCAATTTATCAAACAAATGCACAAATGATTAAATATTTTATGTCATTCACAAAGAAATATAGAAAAAATAAAACAAATTTAATTTTAACAGGAAGGTTGGGGGGTGTGGCCAAGATGGCGGCGGAGTAGCAGCGTTTTCACTGCGCTCCACTCGTTGTGGCCGGGGAAAAGCATCCATTAGCCATCCGGACCCGCCGTTGCCTGTATTTCCTACGCTTCCTAAGCTGAAGAGCGCCTACGAAAGGTGAAATCGCCCGATCCTCTGGGAATCGTGCAGGAAAGCTCTCCGGAGTCGAGCGGGCACGGAGTAGTGGGCCGCGGCCGGGACTCGGGTCGCGGCCTATGCGGAGCTGAACAGGAGCGCTGGGCTGCCCTGGTCGGGGCTGCTGCGGGAGGCCTCCCTGGTTAACCCTGGGCGGAGTTCGCGGAGTTGCACTACGCGGAACACAGCGAAGTGCAAAAAAACCTCCGTCGCACTACGCAGAGCTCCGCAAGCGGCGGAGTATAATAGAAAAATGCCGTTTGCGGTGATTGCACAATGCCGGATGCTTGTCCGCACTGTGCAATCATTGCGAATGGCACCATGCACAGCGCAAGCTTTCCTTTTCAGCCGCTCGAGTAGATTTTTACTCGAGGGGCAGCTTTCTCAACGCGAACGGGCAGTTTCTCAACGCAAGCGGTCGCGAGCATACGCGACCACTCACAATGAGAAACCTGACCCCCCCACGTTGAGAAATCTCGCTGGGATGTTGATTTTCCACACTCGCGCTCGCCAACTTGATGTTGACGATCGCGAACGAGGAAAAATCTCGCCGGGAGGTTGATTTTCCGCGGTCGCCAACTTGACGTTGACGAATGCAAGCGAGGAAAAAAACTCCCCTCCGCAACGCAAAGCAGAGTTTTTCGGAACTCCGCGATCTCCGCGTAACGCGGAGTGCAGAAAACTCCGCAAACTCCACGAGCGGAGTGGAGTTCACCGCCCAGGGTTATCCCTGGTGAAGTCCTGGGGTACTGGAGGAGGACCACACACCTTGAGGCAGCCGGCCCACTTCGGAGCACCCTCCGGCTGCGGACAGTAAAGCAGCGCGCCGCCTTACCGTCTACGGGGCTGGCACAGACGGCGGGTGAAGTTGGAGCTGCCGGGAAGCTGTAGGAGGCCCGTAGGTGGCCCCCCCGCCGCAGACGGCTCTCGAGGCACGGGTCAGTGCCTAGCGGGCCCCGACACCTTTGGCGATGACGTCCTGGGGCCTACACACGCTCCGGACGGCGAACGGGCCGGATGAAGGAGCCGCACCTTCTCGAAATGGCGGCTGGGCCTGGTGTTGCGGCCTGAGTCTGCGCCGGCGGCGCCGCCCCCCCGAGAGCCAGGACTGTGGTGTGGTGCCCGAGACCAAGCGCGCGGAGCTCGAGTGTGGGACCCCCGGCCTGCAGGAATTCCCCAGGTGAGGCGAGCAGCGCGGAGAGTACTAACCGACCGGGGCAAGGCCCTGGGGAGTGCAGAATGCAGTGGCCGGCCTGGCAAGGAGAGCTTTTGAGTGTGCGGTAGGCCGCGATTGGGGAGAGCAACACCGGAGGCATTCGGCATATTGAGAGAGTGCGGCCTGTAGAGACTGGAACAAGCGTGGTCCCCTGAGTAGGCGGGAGACCTTTGCGCAGCGGCGTGGGGTCGCTGGGGCCTGCACCCAGGCTCGGACCGTGTGGGAAGTCAAGTGCAGGGCGCAGTGAGCAGTCTACCCCTCCTTGCCGACGGGTCTACTACACGGGCTAATGCACAGTGGGGGCACCCGGAGTCACCCCGTAACGCATCTGAGAGAAGGTCCCGGTGGCTTGTGGCCAACTGAGGGTGTCAGGCCGTGAGTGGGCACAGGGAAAGCCGTTCAGGTGGGGCCCGACACGGCAGAGGCCTAGCGGGTGAGGACGCTTACCCCTCAGCCCTTGGAAGCGGACCTGTCCTGCGACGGGATACCCCCGGAGCTCCCAGTCATTCCCCGTCGGCCTGGTGGTAGTGGACGGGGCTTGTGGCTCCCGGCAGATGCCCGGGCTCCCCAGGTGGCAGGCAACGGAAGACCAAAGACACAAGCGACGGTGCGGGGATCATAAATACGAGGCGGCAGGCGCACAAGACACGAGTGCGGCGTGGGGGGCTCACCAGAGGCAAACACAGCGTGGGTGGCTACAGCGAGACCTCCGGAGATGACGGCCCACCGAGGGACGAAAGACACAACGATTAAGGACCTCTTGCAGAAGCCTGGGTCCAAGAAATCTGACCAGCAAGGCTCTTCGGGCCCAGATGCAGATACGGCGCCTGGGGGTAGCCAGGCGGATGAGCCCATCACCTGGGGCTTCCTGGAACAATTGTTTGGGACCCTCCGGGACGACTTTGCAGGCCTGAGAAGTGAAGTCGCTGCAGATATGAAACAGGTCCGAGTGGAGCTGCAGGAGATTGGAGATCGAGTAGACTCGCTGGAACAAAATGGTGATGGCAGGGAGGAGGAGATCACCGAACAAACCAGGGAACTGTTGGAGCTCAAAGACCGCAACGAAGAGCTATCCCTTCGACTAGAAGACCTCGAAAACCGCTCACGTAGATCCAATATTCGCATGATGGTGGTAAATTGGAGGACTGGGTGATCCAGCTTTTTAAACATGTGGCGCCACTCTTAGCGGCGGAAGAAATTGTGCTGGATCGCACCCACAGGGCCAGGAGACCGGCCCGCGACCCGGGACAACATCAAGGTATCTTCACCTGCCTCCACTCCTTCCGGCAGAAAGAGATCATCATGGCAGCCACCAGAGACAGGGCGACCGTAGCCTACGAAGGCCTTCAGGTTGGCATCTACTAGGACTTGTCTCCACTCACCCTCCAGCGCCGCAAAGCCCTGCGGCCAGCCACTGCATTTCTGCTGGACAAAGGAGTTCGATATCGTTGGGGACACCCATTCCGTTTGTCCTTCGCCTGGGAGCGGGAGACTCACTCAGTCCGTTCCCTTAAAGAGGCGCAAGAAGTACTGGGCCTGGCACTGGCGGAGGACGATGCCCCGGGGGCTGCTGGAGGTGGCGCCGGTGGGCGTGGAGGGCCACAGTCGGGTGGTCGATCCAGAAACAGAAGGGCGAAATCCTCGACATCCTCCAGACCCACGGCCAAGGAAAGTCAAAAGGAGCGGGAGGAGTTGCTGCGACAGCTCCATCACAGAGAAGTGTCGGTGGACGCGTCAGAAACTGAAGACTAGAATCCGTACACGGCGCTCTTACTCCAGAAATGCAGGCCTGCGTCCGGTTCCGGTGGAGACGACGACCGGCTCCGGCGAGGGGGGCTCCACATCGCTGGCGAGATGTCGGACCATCGGACACATGGACCCATGCACGATAGTGCGAGTATTGCCGATTACTTGGCGATTCTAATGTTTCTGTGTTATTTCTCTTTCTTTCTTTCTTTCCTCTCTCTCTTGTCTTTCCTATCCCTCTGACCAGAAGGTAAGCAACAGAGTACTGAGCGGGGTGGGAGGTTGGAAGGCACGCGCTAGGGAGGGCTCTTGGGGGTGGTTGGACGGGATCGGGGTGGCACTGCGAGTCTGGGTGCCGCTTTCTAGGTGGGTGAGGTCCAATACTCGTTGGCTGTTATATGCCTGAACAAATGCCAACAGTTAAAGTTACCATATTGAGCCTTAATGTTAGAGACCTCAACTCCCCAGTGAAAAGGAGGGCGGTGCTTACACTTTTAAAGGAATCGGGTAGCGATATCTGCCTCCTGCAAGAGACTCACCTACTACGAGCAGACTGGAAGCGACTCCGCTCCGGGTGGTTTGACAGGCAATTCTTTTCCTCCTCCGGGGATAAGAAGGCAGGGGTAGCCATCTTACTTGCCACGCACTTCCAGGGTCAGGGGTGGGCACGCAGGTGGAAGTCCCGGGTAGGGCATTGGCCGTTAGGGTACTCCTAGATTCCCACACATACACAATTGCATCCATCTACGGCCCAAACGAGCGATAGGAGCAGTTCCTTAGTGACACTTTAGATGCTATTCTGACCTCTCCACATGAGGACTTGGTCTTGGGGGGAGACTTTAACACCACTCAGGACGCTCAGCGGGATCGCTTCGCCCAGTGACAGGGCCACTCTGGGGCACTATCAGACTCCATGAAGCAGAGACTGACTGATTTAGGCTTGACAGACGTGTGGCGGCAGTTCAACCCGACAGCTAGGGAATACACGTGCTTCTCAGCAGCTCACAAAAACCTACGCTCGTATTGACTGGTTTTTGACATCCCCCAGAGTGACCAGAGCTGCAATTGACACTTCCATAGGGACGGCGGCCCTGTCAGACCACTCCCCAATCCGGCTGGAATTGGGTCTTAGAGGGGGGCCTCAAGGCCACAAGCAGTGGAGACTTAATCATAATTTACTTGGGTACGAGGTGAATCACAGGGCTATTCGGGAGACAATCACTTCATACCTTGCGATCCACGAAGGCGGGGATACATCACTTGCCATTCTCTGGGACGCGCTAAAAGCCGTCATCCCGGGGCGGTGCTTAGCTATAGCTGCCGGAATTAATAAAGACAGACAAGAAAAGAGGGAGAAGCTGGAAGCCCAGGTCAAGGAGTTAGAGGGGGTACACTGTAGGACAGGAACCGTACAGGTCAGGAGACAGCTCACCGCTGCCAGGAAACAGCTGAAGGATTGTGATAGGGAGGAGTACTCACTCTTAAGGTCCAAACAGCGGTATTACGCTGGTGGTAACAAACCGGGGAAACTCCTGGCGACCTTGCTGCGAGCACAGAGAGCCGCGCGCAGGATCGAGCAACTGAGAGACCTCCAGGGGGGCTTCTCAGCTCCGATTCTGACATGAAAATGAAATGAAAAATGAAAATGAAAAATAGGTTTGGAAAGCACTTGATTGCCGCGGCGTCTTGTCGCTGAAAGTGTGAGAAGGTGCTGCTCTATTAGTCCTGCTATTATTTAGGAGGGAACAGCCAGGATTTAAGCGCTTTCATAAAGTGCTGCCTGTTTGACTGCAGCCTCATAGCAATTGGCATTGTGTTCCACAAGGTTGCAGCACAGTGGGATAGACTCCTGCCTCCCCATCTTGCTCTCCGGATTTTGGAAATTTGAACAAGACCCGCGTTTGTGGATCTAAGGTTTCTCGTGGGCGAATACCATAAGAACAGTTTTTGAATGTCAACCGCTCCGCCTCCATAAAGTGCCTTGTGGACCAGACAGAGGGCCTTAAACTCCGCTCGCTGCTGAACAGGGAGCCAGTGTAGCGATCTTATAGCTGCAGAGGTGGAATGGCCTCTAGGAATGTTTAAAAGCAAGTGCGCAGCTGCATTTTGTAAGGACTGCAATTTAGACACTTGGGCCTTGTCAATACCCAGAAAAAGTGCATTGCAGTAGTCTATTTTTGAAAGGATAAGAGCTACTACCACGGTTTTCCTGAGTTCCTGAGGAATAAAAGGAAGAATCTTACGTAAGATCTTCAATAAGAAGAAACAGGAGGACGTGAGGCGATTTATCTGGCCAGTAAAGTTTAGTTGGTTGTCAATGATCACACCTAAATTCCGGACTTTGCTTATTGGACAGGGACACTCACCAGCCTCTATTGGGCACCAGGTTTGGTTCCACAGGGTGAGACCCTTACCAAACTCCATGACCTCTGTTTTCTCTGTGTTGATTTTAAGAAAAGTTTGAGTCATCCAGCTCATGATTTCGGTCAGACAGGTATGGAACCTGATGGCAGTAGCCTCCTGATGTTTAGATATGGATATCATGAGCTGAGAAACATCCGCATAGGAGACCAGAGTGAATCCATGCTGTCTGATGATTCTGGCCAGAGGAGTGACATAGATGTTAAATAGCATGGGTGATAAGGCCGATCCCTGCGGGACCCCGCATGGAAGGTGGAAGGTATCAGATTGCAGATTGTCCCATACTATGCTCTGCTCCCTACAAGCCAGAAAGGAGGTGAGGAGGGCCGGGGCCGTTCCCCCAATCCCCAGAGCCTTCAGCCGCCGCACTAACATCATGTGATTCACGGTGTCAAATGCTGCCGATAGGTCTAGAAGGATAAGGACGGCCCTGCCCCCCTGTCCACCTGTCTGCGAATCTCCTCTGTAGCCATTATCAGAGCCGACTCTGTAGAATGGCATGATCGAAATCCATGTTGACTGGGGTCTAGCAGGTCATTGGAGTCAAGATACTGAGTTAATTCCGTGTTCACCGATTTTTCAAGAATTTTGGCTGCTATTGGCAAGCATGAGATCGGTGTATAGTTTTTGACGTCAGTCGGGTCCAGAGCAGGCTTTTTGAGGATCGGCCTAATACAAGCTTTTTTCCAGGCACAGGGAAAAATCCCAGACTCCACTACTTTGTTTAGGAGGGGAGCAAGATGGGAGCTAATTGTATCTGAGACTAGGTGTAGGATGACAGGGAGACAGGGATTGTTGGGTGAGCCTGACCTGGTTGTAGAAAAGAGGTTATTCACTTTCTCTTGTGTAAGGGTCAGGAAACTCGTTAATTGGCTGTGAGTAGTATTCTCCTCAACGGGCAGCCTGTTAGGCATGGGCACAGCGCGAGCTGTGTGGAGAACGTCATCATAAATTAATTGCACCTTCGTTTGAAAGAAGCTCGCCAACTTATTACAGAAGGCTTGATCGGGCCTAAACTGGTTAGCCTTCTGCGGCTTAGATAGAACTTGGACTGATTTAAAGAGTTCCTTAGAGGAGTTTTTAGCCTTCTCAATTTTGGTTGTAAAATAGTCCGTTTTGGCTTTTATATTGGCCTCCTTATATTGTTCCAAGGCTAGGTTATATACCAGTTTGTGCTCCTTACTATAGTCGGATCTCCATATCCGTTCGACTCTCCTACATTTGGCTTTGATACTTTTAAGGCGGGTCGATTTGAATCCTTTTATACCGACCTCTACAGTGCAGAAGATCTAGACCCTGAAGCCGCCAGGCAATATATACAAGATGTACCGGTAACTCCTCTTCAGCCTACAGACGCGACAAACCTCGATGCGGACATCAGCATCGACGAAGTTTTGAAGGCCATCGCTGGCCTCCCCTCCGGGAAGGCCCCAGGGTAGGATGGATTCACGACCACTTTTTATAAGTCTTTCGCCCGAGATCTGGGCCCAGTGCTGACTTTTTAATTCTTTTAGCGACTCCGACAGGGTGACTCCGACTATGACTATGGCGGAAGTCGTCGTTATCCCGAAACCTGGGAAAGACCCCTCGGACTGTGCTTCCTACCGCCCCATCTCGTTGCTGAACGTCGACCTTAAGATTTTCACGAGCACCTTGGCACATAGACTTGCGCCCCATATGCAGGGGCTAATAGACCCCGACCCGTCGGGTTTTATTCCGGAGCGCAACTGCAGAGACGGGACTCGCCGGATGTGTCATTTGCTGGACAAGACCCAACGTACCCAGACGCCTACGGTCCTTCTTTCGGTCGATGCCGAAAAGGCTTTTGACCGAGTGCACTGGCCGTACTTACTACAGACACTACGCAAATTTGGGGCTGGAGACCGCTTCTTAAAGTGGGTGGGCTGCATATATGCGAATCCCCAGGCACGGGTTAGAGTGAACGGAGTCCGGTCACGACCGTTCAGCATTCAGAGGGGAACGAGGGAGGGGTGTCCACTTTCACCCCTCCTCTTTGCATTATATATGGAGCCGTTCGCAGAAAGAGTCCGCCAGCATCCGGGGATCTCTGGGATCAAAATGGGAGACAGGCTCCATTAAATCTCGTTATATGCCGACGACGTGGTCCTGTATCTGACCCAGCCTGAGCTTTCGCTGGTCGCCCTGGTGGAGGAGCTGGAGCTGTTCAGCTGTGCCTCAGGGTTTAAGGTCAATCTCCATAAAACCCAGGCGTTGAGCCTGACCCTTCCGCAGGCGGCTCAGCTGACGCTGGCGGCGAAATTCCCCTTCCGATGGGCCACAGACGGCATCCAGTACCTGGGCTTGCAGATGTTCCCCACAGTCTCCAAAACTGCACAAGTCAACTACACTACCCTGCTAGCTGGGATTCGACGGGAGCTCACGAGCTGGAAGAGGCATACCCTATCCTGGCTTGGCATATTGGCTGCTGTCAAAATGACTACGCTCCCACGGATACTGTATGTAATGCAGACATTACCGCTCAGTCCACCTCCTAACATACTGGCTCAAATGCAACATCTCCTCTGCTCCTTTGTCTGGGGGGGGTAGGAGACCGAGAATGGCCCGTCAGTCGACATACCTTCATCAAAGAGACGGGGGATTGGGGATCCCATGTTTAGCACGGTACTTCCAGGCGGCCCAACTCCGCTATATGCTTGAATGGTACAAGTTAGAGTGAGAAAAGCATTGGTGCTTCATAGACCGCTCGATTGCGGGCATGCATATCTGGAACGTCCTGTGGCTCCCTTGCAAGCACCGCCCATGCGGAGCCTACCTGTTCCCGGTCCTACAGGCCACCATGGCAGTCTGGGACAGAGTACAGGTACCACATGGCTTATCTACCCCAATATCACCTCTGACTCTGTTTATCGGCAACCCCGATTTCCCGCCAGCATCCACTGGGAACAGCTATCTCCCGTGGCAAGAACCTAATTGTAAACGTATTGGGGACTTGTACGACGAGCATGGGGTGATGGAGTTCTCCAGCCTCATGGAGGGCTACGGCGTCCTGCGACAAGCGTACTGGCAGTATCTGTCCCTTCGACATTGGGTCACCCAACCGCAGATAAGCGTCCACGCCGGCCGCAAACTCACAAAGTTTGAGAAGTGGTACATAACGAGGACGTCGGATAAACAACTGCACTCGGACATTTATGCATTTTTAAACACCCCCAGACACTCTGGTAAATCTCCCGCGCAGCGTAGATGGGAAACTGAACTGGAATACGAATTCTCCCCCAAGGAATGGAGTGATATAGTACACAGAGCCAGGGCTTCAGCTTGTAGTACAGCCGGTAAAGAGATGTTTTTAAAGATCGCACACTATTGGTACTACACTCCTGAGCGGCTACTTAAGTGGAAACCGGGAGGTACAGGGCTTTGCTGGCGTAACTGTGGTCAATCCGGCACACTCACACACATATTATGGGCTTGCCCGAAAATACAAGCTTTCTGGACGGCGATTTTTAGGGACATTGACACAATCTACGAAACTGACATACCAAAACTCCCCACATTTACACTTCTAGGACTCCCGAACGCCTTGACTTACCCCCTCAAATCCGGAAGAGGTAGGGCGATAGCGCTGGCGCTGGGAGCGGCCAAGCAGGTATTGCTGGCCAAATGGGGCAAGACAGAGGTTCCATCTCACCTTGATTGGCTGTATAGGTTGTGGGAACTCCTGGGCATGGAGAAGATCACGGCAGGCCTTACACACTCCCTCCCCAAATTCGAGAAAACATGGGGGTCCACCATAGAATTCTTGTCTAATGAATTTACAGAACTCACTTGTCCTAGATACCTCAGAGTGCTCCGTCTCAACGGATCCAAGAACCCACAGATACAAGCATGATAGTCCAATGCTCGCTTCGTTCGCCTGCCGACCACTCGCCAGACTCCCCTCACACTCGCTTTAGGGATAGACTCCACTACCTTCTTTCCTCTTTCTTCTTTCCTTTCATCCTTTTTACCTCTTACTTCCAATAAAAGTTCCCCACCTGCCGGTGGATGTAGGTGGCGGCTATTCTGCTTGATTTTGTTTTAAAATAATAAAAAGATTTAAACCATAACAGGAAGGTTGGAGCTTTTCTACTCATCGTCCATACATTATTCTGTTTGATACACTTGCGCGGCTCCCACGAATCAATCTAAAGACATTAACTTAATTTTTAGCCTCCAATTTCAAATTCTTCCACATTTATAGAATGTTTTAAAATTTTCAAGTTTACATTTTGCCTCTTTATTCATATACACTTTATAAATCTGTTAATAGTATTTAATTTTCCAAGTAGTCGCAGAATCCCTAAGTAAGCTTCGAGGCCCCCCGGGGGTCCCCGGACCATAGGTTAAGAACCACTGCTGTAAAAAGTATTTGGCTGCATGGCATCTCACAGGTTACCATAGTAGGCAAGGGTGTTTTTTGTTGGTTACCCTTTCTGACAATCCCTTGGGGTAGAAGATCTGCATGGTAATAATCCTTTTTAGGCCCTTTTACGATAGGTTGTATATTATTTTACCAGCTATAATTTTTAACATATTTTCAATGCTATGACTACAAGCCTGAGTATTGCCATGTGGGAAAGCCATGCGTTCAAGCACAGTAGGCGTGAGGTAGTAATGATCACAAGTCAATGGTAAAAACTACAGGAATTATTGGTTCTTTCGGAAAAGACATATTTTATAAATGGTTAAGCCAATAGGCTTTTAATGACAGATTGTTATTTGTGTTAAAGCCTGTAAACAGTTATTTTATTACTTGGAACCTCAATGACTACTGTAGCAGGCGAGTTTCAGTGCTAGTTACCATTCTACCAAATACTGGAGGTATAAGATTTGTATTGTGATAATATTTGCTAGACCCTCCTAGGAGAGACTGGCAGGTTTAGTTGTCTGTCAGGCTCTTTTTAATAAAATGAACACAAATGCATACATGGATACACTTACCGTGGGGCTTTGGGTCAGCCCCCTTCTGCCCTTGGTCTATTTGAGTGTCATTCACATTTTGCTTCCTCCCATAACAGCAATAGCTCACCCCATTTCAGCCATTGGCTCTTTCACCCTGTGAGTGACAGCATTTTGCCCGATCACATGTGCAAATCTGCCTGAAAATGAGTGCGTTTAAGAGCCAGGACTGGTGGGCCTATCCTTTAGTTTTCCATTTTCTGCATTACTAGTCCTCTTTCATTTTTTTCCTTCTCCTTTTTATTAGGTCTTGCATTTTATTAAAATTATTTATATGATATACATTCATATATGGGTTTCAGCCATCCCTCTTTATTCATTGGTCTGTTCTTAAGTCATTCACATTTTTCTTCAACCCACTACAAAAAAAGCAGTCTGGGGCATTTGGTCAGCCCACTTCAGCCAATGGCTAACTTCCTGTGCATGATGGCATTCTGCTCTTTCACAAGAAGCACAATCACACACAAATTAGCTCTGTGTACACCAGAGGCTACTATTGCCATATGTGCTTTTTGAGAATAAAAAATCTTTTTGTTTACGGCAATTTTTCTTCATATATTGGCAGGGGCCAGGAGCTCCCCCAGCAATTATTTTTTTTACAAAAGTTATGACAAACAAAACAAGCATTGGCAAAGCTAAAAGGCTGGCAGCCAATGCCAGACCGAGTGGCTTTGCCAATGTTTGTTTAGGTCTGGCATTAGCCAAGATGTGACATGTTACTTATAGGGGCTTTTAGCCATCCCTCTTCATCCATTGGTTTATTGTTGTTACATTCACATTTTTCTTCTGCCCACAAGAGTATACAGCAGTGGGTCAATGTTTTTTTTCATATTGTTGAGAGCCCTAAGGCCCCACTGACAATAACATTTTACACAAACCAGACAAAACAAAAAATGCCCTTGCAAACTCAAAAGGATGCAGCCAATGTGAGAAATATGTGCTCCAGATGGTGCTACAGGTCTTCTCATTTGCTGCTCATCACATCTGCAGTGCACAGCATCGCCTGAGGCCTCTGCTTCAAACGGGTCAACTGATTTGGAATGATAGTGTCCATAGTTTATAATTGTTTTACTGTCCAAATCTTGGATTGGTGCAACACTTAGCACAGTACTATTCCAAGATGGCTACCCATTCCACTGTTTGTGGAGTGGCCATCTTGGAATCCTATTGTGCATATTGTATCATTGTTTTACTACACCCAGATTGCCAACACATTACTTCTAAACGTGGTGGCCATATGAGAACTTTAAAACAACTATTCACTATGCACAATACTATTCTAAGGTGGCTGTCAATTGATAAGTTTCTTTTTTTATTGTAAGCATTATTTATGGCCACCAGGTTTAGATGGCGTGTTAATTTTTTCTGTTTTGATTACTGTTGGTAAATGATACTCATCATCGTTCCGAAGCATTCATTGATTGTATAATTAATTAATTCCTAAGAAGAATACCACAAAGAACCACTGTTCTTTACTTTCTATATTGCTCCTGGTTACCAGTGGTTTGAGTAGAGTCCCTATTAAAGATCTGTTTTGCTTTGTGATTAAGCATCTGCTTTAACGTGAACTTGGTACCATTCATATCACAGGTGGCAGAGATATTTCTGCCCCTGAGCACTTTTTCTTTATGTTTTCTGACTATATGCTAACTTCGTAAGCCCCCATGTGACTGTTCTGTCCTCACAAGTTTTGTGGGCAGTTTTCACCACCAGTGGCCTTTTGTTTCCACCAGTGGGATTTCATTACCACCTGTGGCACAGCCTTACCATCTGTAGTATTTAATTATTCCTTTATAACATTTACCAATACCAGTGAGATCAGTGCTGGTCAAAGATACTTCTGATTCCAGCGAGAATATTTTTTCACCAGCAGTATTGCATGATAAAAACCATGCTGTAATTACCACAGTGGAGGGAGCAGTGCAGTATATTTGAAATAATGTTTGGCACTAGAAGGGTCATAGGACCATTGTACCCCTATCGCCCTTCTATAGTTTATTTTAATCATTTCCCATCCACCCGGCTAATAAAGGGAAAGCTTGGGAGTGGATGAGGAATTTTTATTTACATGTAACTTCCCCCAACTACTAATATAAAAAAAGCTCCCTGGAACACGGCCGAGCCCACCCTGACATCTAGGAGTCAGGGTGAACCCGAAGATGAAGCATGCCACTCAGGGCCGGTTTTAACACTGGTGGCGCCCTGTGCGACAATGTTTGTTGGCGCCCCCCCACCACCCAATGACCACCTCTGCCACGGATTCCCTCACCACTGACCTTTAACAGTGCCCCTCAAGTCTCCAGAACCACTGTCTCTCGGATTCATTTAGTTTTATAGCACCACTCATACCACTGTAAGGTGTCAGAACACTTTACATCACACACACATTGCACATAGACAATCATAGGTGTGTAAATCAGTGTATAGGAAATGTTACATCAGACAGGACTACAAGGTGTAGTGTAGGAGTGACATGTTAGCGATACTGGTAGGCAATATAGTTTAAGAGTCCATATTCTGGAAAAGCACAAATTCTGAATTTAAAATGTAATACCATTGTTAGGGGTTTTCTTTAATAACAAGAATTGTTTTCTACCCAAAAGAACCCTTTTGGCAAGATTAGGATAATGAAAGACTGGGCAAAAAACATATAGCTCTAACATAATACTTGCAGTTTACACACAGCTGTTTGATGGCAGTTAATAGCTCAATGTTCTAAATTACGATTTGACTTACAAATGACAAGTAACAAAAGGAGCTCTCTTACAGAAGCAGTAACCCACTGACCTATTTACATTACTTGAACTTTGTTATCTGCATGGTACACAATCTTAGCAGCAGTCATTTTAACCCACTGCGCTACCTTTGGATGAGTCAAAACTTCCACTAGACAAACCTCTGTCTCTTTCCAGGAAGACATGAATCCCCGGAGTTTTCTTGACATTTTAATTGATGCCTGATAATTGCTGGAGGCCAGGAACGCGGTAGCAGGTGCTTTTTAAATGACAATATACAATTGCAAAAATTATGCCCTCACCCCAAGTCAGCGCCCGGTGCGGTGGCACCGATCGCACCGCCCTAGAGCCGGCCCTGATGCCACTACTAGAGTGGGTGAGGGTTACATATAAAAAAGGATTACTTTTCCTTTTTCCCACTTCTCACTGAAGAGGGGTTCAGTCGTGGTGCACACACGCAGCCTCATATTTTCCTCATTTGGCAGAGGAATACTCTTTTGTTTGTCGTATCTGAAATAATGACCACTATGTACCAGAGCAAGCTATTTTTCAATATGATAAAATGTAACCTGAAAAACATTATTTTTGCCTCCTATGTTAGCGAGGCCAATTTTCGGACACATAATGTGACATAGCTCAGACAGAGAAGTGATTTCAGTTGAGATCTGTGGTTATCCAGATCTGGCCAGTTCATAAACATTTGATCATTCTCATGGACTATCACATGGGCCATCAATAGGCTACTTTGTGATGAACCCGTCTATCATCTTCATGCTCCCATACCACTTCTTTAATGGCCCAAAGCACCGAAAATGGGCAAAAAAAAGCTGCCAGGACTGAACTGGGGTAAGCTGGATTGGTTTGGGGTACAATGGGGTGGATTGGAGTAGAATGGGGTGGATTGGATTGGAGTGGGGTGGAATTGGGTGGATTGGGGTGGATTTAGGTGGACTGAGTGGAGTGAATTGGAATGGGGTGTATTGGAGCAGGGTGGTGTGGGGTGGGGTGGAGTGGAGTGGGTGGATTAGAGTGGGTATATTGGAGTGGGGTTGACTGGATTAGATTGGAGTGGGGTAGATTGAAATGGGGTGGGGTGGGGTGGGGTGGACTGGAGTGGGGTGGACTGGAGTGGGGTGGAATGGACTGGATTGGGGTGGGGTAGGTTTGATAGGGTTGGGGTGGGATGGATTGGGGTGGGTGAATTGCATTGAGGTAGGGTGGATTGGAGTGGGATGAATTGTATTGAGTGGATTGGATTGAGCGTGGTGGATTAGGTGGGATGGATTGGACTGGAATGGGGTGGACTGGAGTGGGGTGGAATAGAGTAGGGTGGACTGCATTGAGTGGGGTGGACTGGATTGGGGTGGATTGGGTTCGTTTGGATTGGGGTAGATTAGTTTGGGATCTGGTGGGATGGATTGGATTGAGGAGGATTGGATTGGGGTGGGGTGGATTGGAGTGGGTGGATTTGTTGGAGTGGGTTACAGGGAGGTGGATTGTACTGGAATGGAGTGGAGTGGATTTGAGTGGGGTGGATTGGACTGGAGTGAGGTGGATTGGACTGGAGTGGAGTGAGTTGGGTTGGATTCAATTGGAGTAGGGTGAATTGGATTGGTGTGGAGTGGGATGGATTTGATTGGAGTGGGGTGGGTTAAGGTGGTTTGGAGTGGGTTGGATTGGATTGGAGTGGGGTGGATTAAGGTGGACTGGAATAGACTAGAGTGCAGTGGATTAAGGTGTATTGGATTGGAGTGAGATAGATTGGAGAGGGGTGCTTGGGATGGATTGGAGACGGGTGCTTGGATTGGGTTTGAGTGGGTGGATTGGAGTAGGGTGGGTTGGATGGATTGTATTGGGGTAGAGTGGGGTGTACTGAACTGAGGTGGGGTGGATTGGTTTGGGGTAGAGTGGTGTGGATTGGAGTAGAGTGGAGTGGGGTGGATTGAAGTGGAGAGTGGAGGGGTGGATTGGAAACGAGTGTGGTTTACTAGAGTAGAGTGCGGTGGACTGGAGTAGAGTGCAGTGGACTGGAGTAGAGTGGGTTGGATTGGAGTAGAGTGGGGTGAGGTGGATTGGAGTGGAGTGGACGGGATGGGGTGGATTGCAGTAGAGTGGATTGAAGTGGGGTGGTTTGGATGGGGGGGTGGGTGGGGTGGCTTGAACTGGAGTGGGATGAGGTAGATTTGGGTGGGGTCCATTGGTTGGAGTGGGGGTGGATTGGAGTGGGGTGGATTGCATTGAGGTGGGGTTAATTGCATGGAGGTGAGGTGGATTGGATTGGAGTGGGGTGAATTGGATTGAGTGGGGTGAACTGGATTGAGTGGGGTGAACTGGATTGAGTGGGGTGTATTAGATGGGGTGGATTTGAGTAGGGGGCTGGATTGGATTGGTGTGGATTGGATTGAGGTGGGGTGGAATAAAGTGGGGTGGATTGAAGTGGGGTGGATTAGAGTGGGGTGGATTGGATTGGGGTGGATTGGAGTGGAGTGGACTGGATTTGAATGAAGTGGACTGAAATGGGGTGGATTGGACTGGAGTGTGTTGGGTTGGACAGGAGTGGGCTAGACTGGATTGGAGTGGGGTGGATTGGATTGGTGTGTAGTGGTGTGGATTGGATTGAAGTGGGGTGGGGTGGATTAAGGTGGTTTGGAGTGGGGTAGTTTGGATTGGAGTTAGGTGGGTTAAGGTGGACTCAACCGGATTGGACTGGGGTGGACTGAAATGGATTAGATTGGAGTGGGATGGATTGGAGTGGGATTGGTGAATTGGGTTGCAGTGGATTGAATTGGAGTGGGGTGGATTGGAATGGGATGGAATGGATTTGAGTGGGTGGATTGGTTTGAATTGGATTGGAGTGGAGTAGGTTGGATTGGAATGGGTTGGATTGGATTGAAGTGGGGTAGGTTGGATTGGAATGGGGAGAATTGGGCTGGAGTTGGTGTGTTGGACTGGAGTGAGTGGATTGCAATGGATTGGAGTAGGGTGGAGAGGGTTGGGGTGTATTGGATTGGTGTGGGGTGGGTTGGATTGGAGTGGGCAGATTGGAGTGGATTGAAGTGGGATGAATTGGGATGGAGTGGGGTGAATTGGGATGTAGTTGGGTGGACTGGATTGGGGTGAGATGGATTGGGTTGGGGTGAGGTGGATTGTATTCCAGTGGGGTGGATTGGATTAGAGTGGGGCGGATTGTATTGGATTGGAGTGGGGCAGATTGTTTTGGATTGGAGTGGGGCAGATTGTTTTGGACTGGCGTGGGTTGGATTGGAGTAGGGTAGGATGGACAGGAATGGGGAGGATTGGAGTGGAGTGGATTGGAGTGGGGTGATTTGGAATGGAGTGGGGTGTATTGGTCTGATTGTGGTGGATTGGATTCGAGTGGGGTAGATTGGGGTGGAATGGATTGGATTTCGAGAGGTGGATTGGATTGGAGTGGGGCAGATTGTGGTTAATTGGAGTGGGGTGAACTGGGATGTAGTAGGGAGGATTGGGATGGAGTGGGGTGGGGTGGATTGGGGTGAGGTGGATTGGATTGCAGGGGGCGGAATGGATTGGAGTGGGCAGATTGTATTGGAGTGGGGCGGATTGTATTGGAGGGGGACTGATTGTTTTGGATTGGAGTGGGGAAGATTGTTTTGGATTGGAGTGGGGCAGATTGTTTTGGATTGTAGTGGGGTGTATTGGAATAAGGCAGATTGGAGTGAGGCAGATTGTTTTGGATTGCAGTGGGGCAGATTGGACTGAGGCAGATTGTATTAGGTTGAATTGGGGCAGATTGGAGTGGGGAAGATTGTTTTGGATTGGAGTGGGGCCAATTGTTTTGGATTGGAGTGGGGCAGATTGTTTTGGACTGGAGTGTGGCAGATTGTTTGGATTGTAGTGGGGCAGATTGTTTTGGACTGGAGTGGGGCAGATTGCTTTGGATTGGAGTGGGGCAGATTGCTTTGGATTGGAGTGGGGCAGATTGTTTTGGATTGGAGTGGGGCAGATTGTTTTGGACTGGAGAGGGGCAGATCGTGGTGGGATGGTTTGGGAGGATTGGAGTGTAGAGAAAAGAAGACTTGGCAAAATAAAAGAAAGTTAACTATAGAAAATAAAACTTTGCAATTTTGTTTGTCCTGTGGGGCACGTTTTTGCCAGTCACATGCCTTCTGTTTGCAGGGCACTAGAAGTTAAAAAAACGAAATAGCACCTCAGTCCCGTTGAGAGCAGCAGACGGGCACTGATTAAGTTGAACAATCAGTGCTTGGTCCCTGCGCCACACAAAAGAATGGAAATTATGCTAGGCCTGCAGTGGCCAGTTGCGAGGCTGTAAAGAGTGCTACGAAAGCCAACACATTTAAAGCAAGGGGCAGGCTACTAGCCCTTTTATGCTAACAACAGTGTCTCGCAAGCGATACGCATGTGCTAGCGTAGGGGTCTCCAAACTTTTCTGTAATGAGAACTACTTCTGATCAGTGAACATCGTCTTGAGCTACTGAAGGCCTAGTTACTCGCGCATTGTTACTAGACACCCCCTCGCCCAGCTTCATTGACTTTAAACCTAATGTCCATGGAGCCGATACTATGGTTTGAACAAAATGCTGTGACTAGGGGTACTATGATAAGGCTGCCATGTTTGTCTGTGAGTGCATGGTCTGTGGGATGTATAAATGGGTGTGAATGAATGTGTATGTGCATGGGTGACCGAGAACCTGTGTTATATGTACTTGTGGCACAGGACATACCTTTCGCCATATATGGCATTGTTACATGTACAACACAAATATATAACCCTTTTTATAAATGGGAGAAATTTAGAGTGCAGAAAAATGTTCTGCCAAAATGTTCGTAATAAGGAACATTTTTCTGCACTTTACATTTCTCTGATTAGAAAAAAATGTCTGTATGTTTCTGTTATAAATATGGCACTGTGTCTACTAGCCACTGGAAGCAAGATGCCTACTGTTTGTAAATGTGACACTTTGAAAAGGGAGACAATTAAAATGAAGAGTTAACTTAATTATTAAGTTAACTCTTCATTCAAATTTTGTCTCATTTAAAAGCATCCAGAAACATCATTTTGTTCTCATGCTCAACTATTGAGTAATTACCTCAGTGCTTCAGTTCCTAACCTCTGTGACCTAAATCTGAGTGGAGCACTGATCATTATAAGGCTCTTCTTTCTGCAGATAGCCTTTCCTTAACTTTAAAAGGAAAACTCAACACTTATTTATTGTAGTTCTTAGTTAAAAATGAACTAAAGGCTGGGACCTACTCTGAAGGCTTCTGTCTTGGAGACACCTGTGCTAGGGCATGCTTTGCAGACTCGACCTTAAAAAAAAATAAGGTAACAGGCCTTCTCCATCCATTCACACAGGATCTGAAACATTCCTGTATCCATCATGATTTACACTGCCTTTTTTCGGTCTGGATGAACAGCATACATGTCTGCAAGATATACTGTTACCAATTATTTACAATATACATAGAGTGGCCTTTGACACCATACAGAAAAGAATTACTCTCTCGCCTCATGCTATTGGCTATTTGGTGCACCATTTAGGGGTAGAACTTTGGTACCTCCAGCCTCAAGGGTCATGAAGGCAGCAACATGAAGAGAAACTAAACAAGGCTCTATGTTTACCTTCTGTAGTTTCCACACCTTGCTGTTCCCCTAACTCTTCTGTAGCAAATAAAAGGCTGTTGAGGGACACAGGAAAGGGCAAGAAGTCAACCACGTGAATATATTGAGGGTCAAAGGGTGTAAGAGTCCATTTCCCCTACTCCTTGTATTTTAAGGAATCAACATCTATGGCTTATTGGCGTGCAGTGACAAGGAATTGAGAGAATTCAAATGTCCTGATGAAGAGGTGCGAAAGCCCTTTATGTCTCTAGCGACAGTGGGTGAGTACTCAAATCCATGAGGAGCAGGAGTAAATGAAAAGAGTCCTGCTTCCAGAGAGCCAGGGTGTCTCTAGGGTCAGACTGATTGTGGTGATTAATTATATATTTGATGTTTGTGACCCATGCTGGTCCCATTGTTGTAAATAAGATGACTTCCCAGTAGCCACTGAGATCAGTGGCGTAACAAAACTTGAGGCCCCCCCTGCAAAGTACATAGAGGCCCCCTCCTGACTCACTCAGGAGCTCTCAGGCCTCGGGCCCCCGCGCTGCAGGGGCTACTGGGGCCTTTGTTACACCACTGACTGAGATGACGTGTTTGGATCCTTAGCATAGAGTAAACGGCTTTAAACTCATAACTTTGTGACTAGGGTTTATAGACCCGGAAGGAGAGTGAGGGTTTCCTCTCTCTTTTTTCTCCTTTCTGGATCTTGATTTTTCTCTGTCCATCTACCTCCTTCTCCCCTCTGATATGTCCATCATTTAACTTTTGGTCACTGTGCTCAGGCCTTAAAGTCTCTCCAGCCTGATCTCCCTCTGTTTGACCTTATGCCTTGGCCTTTTCCCCTATTGTGAAGCCTATGCTCAGCAGTTTTGGTGCCCACATTGATTCTAAACTGAAACTGGAGTCTCATAACTCAGCAGTAGTGTCATCATGCATGTTACATCTTCACTAATATTACCATCTTTACTGCCTCTTCTTTCTCATCCGTGATTGGTGCAAGGCTTGATTACTGCAATTCATGATACGTTTGCATGTCCAACCACCAAATCTAGAGGCTCTAAATGATGGTTTTCCTCCACAAAATGTATTTTCCAAAGATTACAGTGGCTGCCTACTCTTAAAAGAATAAGGGGTCGATTCCGATCTCGGCCGGTAGGGCTCCGAATAGGATTCGGCTTTACCGGATCCGATTCGGAGCCCTTTTTCCCGACCGAATCGTACGCGGGTCCGGCCGAGCGAGTACGATGCGAGTCGCCGACCGACTCGTCCGGGCGACCCGACCGCTCCGACCGACTCGTACCCGGATCGTACCGCTCCGACCGACTCGCTCGGACCCGATTCGCACCGCACAATGGAGACGTTTTCCGGCCGGGTAGGTACGATGCGCACCTCGACCGCTCCGACCGACTCGCGCCCGTCCGACTCGAACTCGCTGTCGGAGCCGTACTTTGGGGTCCGTGTCGGACCCCCTGTACGCGTACCCGTGCGAGGCGCACACAGGGGGACCCATGGGTCCCCCTACCTGTGCGTGTACGCCGCGGGCGCCTCGCGGCGTACTCGCTGTAGGGGCGCCCTTGTCCGCCTCGCACCCATTGAGGCAATGGGAGCCCGCGTACGCGTTGTACGACCGGCTCCCATTGAGTTCAATGGGAGTCCGACCGACTTCGTGTCCGGTGGCATACGAATGCATCGGACTCGTTCGGTCGGACTGCACGGGTCCGATTCGGTCGGAAATTTCTCCGGGTCCGGCTCGGTCGGAGAGATTTCCGGCCCGAATCGGAATCGACCCCTAAATGTCAAATCCCTCTTCCTTGCTTATAAAAGTTTGAGTGAATCTGTTACTTTATTCCTTAGACCCAAGTTTGCCAAATATACCCCCACTTGCTGCCATTGATCCTTCTTGGCAAATATTCTACCCACTGCATTCGACCAACAAACATAGTATGTGCATGTATCAGTATTTACATAGTGCAAACCTGGCTGGGAATTAATGCTGTTTAAGGGGGATGGACTGATTCTGGGTCAATTGTAGAGATTTATAAAAAGGGGCGGAGGTAAGGGTAGTTTAACAGGGTATCAAATTAGTTGGATCACTGACACAACATGGATGTAAAAAATATCGATGTTAAAAATATAGAGTAAAAATATAGACTCCTATACTTAAACAGGTAAGTACAAAAATATCGACTAAAAAATATTGATGTAAAAAATATAGGGGCATATTAGCAAGACCCACGTTAAAATTATCGCCGTTTTAGCGGCAGGAAACTGCCGCTAAAACGGCGATAATGGGCTTGCTAATATGCGTTATAGAATTCCAATAGAAGCCCATGTTAGATGTGCAGGACATCTAACCTGGGCTTCTATTGGAATTCCATAACGTATATTAGCAAGCCCATTATCGCCTTTTTAGCGGCAGTTTCCTGCCGCTAAAACGGCGATAATTTTAACGTGGGTCTTGCTAATATGCCCCATAGATGTATAAAATATCGACTTTTATATAAATATAAAATAAAATAATATATATTAAATATAATTTTAACAAAACATAATAAATGTAATATACATTTTGATAAAATATAACAAATAAACTTAAAAAAGATAAAACACACAAACATAATAATTTATACACTTATATTTACTTTAAAACAATTAATAAACTATTATTTTTAATTTATGTTCAACGTTTAAAATAATATAAAAAATAAAAATATATATTAATGATTTAAAATATGAAAAAACAAAAATTTATAATAAATTAAAACATTAAACTATTAAAAAATATTTAAACTTAAATTTCAAAATACAATCAATGCAACAGTAGGGAAAATGTTGGATTGCAAAAGGGTAAGAATAACTATTCCCACTCCAGTGAGTGCAACAGTAGGGTAAGTGTTGAATAGCGGAGGGGGAAAAATTACTATCCCACTCCACTAAGAGCAACAGTAGTGAAAGTGTTAGATAGCAGAGGGGCAAAAATTACTATTCCCACTCCACTGAATGCAACAGTAGGATACGTGTTAGATAGCCGAGGGGTAAAAATTTTTATTCCCACTCTGGTGAGTGCAACAGTAGGGAAAGTGTTGGATAGCGGAGGGGTAGAAATTACTATTCCGACTTCAGTGAGTGCAACAGTAGGGAAAGTGTTGGATAGCAGAGGGGTAAAATTAACTATTCCCACTCCAGTGAGTGCAACAGTAAGGAAAGTGTTGGATAGCGGAGGGGTAAAAATTGCTATTCCAACTCCAGTTAGTGCAACAGTAGGGAAAGTGTTGGATAGTGGAGGGGTAAAAATTACTATTCCCACTCCAGTGAGTGCAACAGTAGTGAAAGTGCTGGATAGCGGAGAGGTAAAAATTACTATTCCCACTCCAGTGAATGCAACATTAGGGAAAGTGTTGGATAGCGGAGAGACAAAAATTGCTATTCACACTCAAACAGTTAAAAAAATAATTACACAATTTAAAAAAAAATAAACACTATTTAAAAAATAAGAAAAAATATATTAAATATATAAATTGAAAACATATAATATTAATTACATATAACAAACACCTACTAATATTATATAAAATAAAATAATAAATACATTTAAAAAAATCTTTTAAAGTAGAAAATATTCACAAACAAAACAAAATGTATCAATACATAAATGTATTAATTTTATTTTCTACCCTATAACACCACACCCAAAACAAAACTCTTCAAAATTTTAAATTAAATGTACTTCCATAATTAACATAATTAATAATCAATTAAAATATTATTAATAAAAAAACTAATAAACTTTAATTGACTACACACACTTTAACACTATAATATCCACAACACACACCTAAATTAAACTATACAATAATAAAACACAATTAAAAGTTATATTTAAATTAAAAAGTATTACTAGTACCAACTAACGATAAAGTAATTAGAATGTATTTAATACCCACCTTTTACTCCTTTAAAAGCAAAAACAACACACACAAAATAAACTACCCAAAATAAATATAAAATAATTAACATTAATTAACAACTATATATTAATTAATTAAACACAAATTACTTCCTACCCTTTACTCCTATAAACACCACAACACACACCTAAAATTAATTACACAATTACCATAATAACATTTTAATTAATTTAATTAATATCAATTAACACAAAATTAATAATCAAAAATAAATAAACTACTTAACACCCTTTACCCCAAAACACACACCTAAAATTAATTACACAATTATCATATTTAATTACCAATTAATTAATTTAAATTAATTAACAGCCAATTATTAATTAATAAATTAAAAATAAATGTCTTCCCACCCTTTACACCTATAAACACCACAACACACACCTAAAATAATTACACAATTACCATAATTAATTACCAATTAATCAGTTAAAATTAATTAACAACCAATTATTAATTAATTAATAATAAATTACTTTACACTTTTAAAACTATAAAATCTCAATCAAGCAAATATTAATAAATAAAAATTAATCAATTAATTCAACATAATTAAATTACTTCCCACCCAATTCCCCTTTAAACCCACAACCCGCTACGAAACTACAAACGCAAAATTCAAATAAAAAAAAATTAATAACTACTAAAAACTTAACACATATATTAAAAATACAAACAATTCTTCTACAAAAAAGCATACATCATATACATATAAAACATATACTAAAATACATAACAATTAAAAAACCGACAATTTTAACAACTATATTTTTGCAAACAATATTAAACACTTCGATATTTTTAAAGTCGATATTACTTACCTTAAGTCGATATTCTTGACTATGATATTCTTGCTGTCGATATTTCTGAATCACAATATTTTTTACTTGATATTTGTGCAACTCGATATTTTTTATTCGATATTCTGTCTGCACACCAAATTAGTTGATATCACGGGGATGAGGAACTGGTGTGATTAATAATTATGGTTGAGACACTTTTTGAAGAGGGAATTTTAAACTCTTTGATAAAATACAGGAGTCATGGTGGAATCCTTATGCGCAGTGGGACAGAGTCCCTGACTGAAAAGTCTTGTGTTTTTATTTTCATATTTCAACTTATTTACTTTAAACCTGTCAATATATTGGTTTCATGGTGATGCGCCGGTTGTTACAGCCTTGTATCTGAGGAGAAGTATTTGGTGATGAGAGGGGCTTGGAATATAGATTTTTTAAAGAGCGGTGAGGTGGTAAAATTTAGACCTTTGATGAAGCGACCTGTGGGGAGCACATTGCTCTCCCGGGACGAAGAAGACGAGGGCTTGTACGGTAGTTCTGATGTCTGTTTCAGGTAGGCAAGATTTTATTTTTCACTGAAGTGATAGCTGGCACCCCATGTTTGGAACTTTTTGGCAATCTGTGTCTTGAAGAAGAGGCTGCCGGCAACGATTAGGAAAGGAGTTTGACACTGCTGGAGTGTTGGATGTGAATATGTCCATGTTCATGTTTGTGTGCCAATGCGGAAATTGTGCATTTCTATTGCTGTTGATCAAGAATTCCCACCTTGTTGGTTTGAGGATGGAGTTTGGGATGCATACCTGGATCTAGGCTGGTGGACATCATTGACTACTGAGGCTACATCAGTAGTTGTGAGTAACAAGGGAACCCAAGAGTCTTCTGGGACCTTGTAAACAAAAGAATTTCTCAACCCAATGCTTATTTATTTATAACATTTAGAAAACGTTTTCTTAAAAACAATAAACAGCAACGTGCTTCAGAGAGCAGAGTGTCTGTTTCTTAGAGCACGCTCATTTCCGAGTCACACCGGACAGGCTGATACTGCTCACCAGAAAGATCCTTCCATTTTCCTCGGATGCCACCAATTCAAGTATTTATACACTGCTCATCCGATCCAAGTGACTAGACGCGTTGAGCGCTCATTGCTTGAATCTGCATGGTTCCAGTTCTACCGGTCACATTACCCCGAGGACTAGAGGTGACCCGTTTTATCTTTTCGGGCACCTCCTGAATGACTCTCTCTGTATGTGCACCTGGGGTGCACTTGGACCTTGTTCAGATATTCAGCTGGGGGCTTCGTATTTAAGGTACTAGGTGATTCTTGCATACCACCAATTTTTGTTTCAGCTCGCCAGGGTTCTCATGCGTATTACTCTATTTAGGATGAACAACTTTGGAATGCCCAAATTATACACTGTCCAGCAGTCTTGTAAGGTTGTTCTTCTTCCTGTGAGTAATCTTCCATGCACTGCCTGCACCTTACATTGTCTGTGTACTGTGTCTCCTTACTTAATTGTTTGTTTGATGTTCTCCTTTAGTTTGCTATTGGGCCAAATTATGCTTAGAGTCCTGCTGATGACCCTTCCATTCCTCTAAGGGACCGAAACGTTGACTATGATCCCGGACCCTGTTTACATTGTTTACAAATTATGAAGAGGCCATGCATCACTATTTATCACACATATGAGAGAACCAAGCATGTTTATCACCAAAACCCCCGGCATCATTTTTGATGGTTTTTAAGAATACTTTTTCTTTTCATTTGGTTGAGAAATTCCGCTGTTGATATGAGGCCCTGAAAATGCTTTTAGGGTAGAAAAGTTGACAATAGGACCCCTTTGTCTAGAGTTTCTAATTTAATGGAATGTGAGACTGTAAATGTTAACCGATCCAACTAGATTGTTGTATAGACCGGAGATTATAATGAGTTGCTTTTATTTGTATATAGTCACTTTGTGCACCTTCAAACACTGTGACAAGTGCACCTTTGTCGCTATGTAACAATTCAATGTTCTGTACCTACATGATGATAAGTTGTATACATTGTTAGGTATCTCCATGATGATGAATGTGTGCATAAATACGCATAGTGAATGGTTCAGAAAGAAGGCCCATATATTGTACTAATTTTGGTCATTGAATGGATGGATTAGCTCAGGATACCGCTGATTGGTGCAGATCAGGCTTCTCCAATGAGTAGCTCGTGAGCTACTGGTAGGTCTCCATGTACCTCTAAGTAACTCTCCGGAGTGCAATACAGTTTATTAAAAGTGAGCCTTTTGCTTGGCTGAATTAATATATGTATACCAAAATTGAAAAGTCTGCATCTGAGATGAAAATGTATTTTCAGACCTCGTAAGCTTGTTTGGAGAAAAACGGTCACATTTCCAAAATATATTTAAAGCTGATATTTATGCCCTAAATCATGTAGCACTGGGGAAAACCCATTACTGATATTAGTACCTTGGTGCCGGGGGTTGCAGCTACGGCTGCTGTGTATTATCCATATAAAGGCATTCCAAATTGACAAAGTCTTTTTTACATTGCTTCTGGCAACTCTGCACTGAGGCACTGAGGTGACCAATGTTGGTAATCTTGCATTGGGTGACCATCAAAATAATCTTGTCTGATGTGGTTATTACATCACTAATAATATTAGTAGCTCGGGATGATTTTCATTGAACATAAATAGCTCTTAATACAGGAAAGGTTGGAGACCCCTGGTGTAGATGGTCTCCTGTCCTTCAACAAGAGGCCCAGGGGACCACTGCCATGTTATTACAGCGACATTTTGGAGCCTTGCCTATGCTAAACAGTACCCACACTTTCTTTTTAACTTGTGCCCTCCCATTTTCCATGGAATGTTACTTTTCACGTGTCATCCTGGCATCCAGTGCGAAAACACATTGGTGGTTTTGTGCAACAACTCTACCCTAGGAACCAACAAAAAATGATGTCCAGTTTTTCTGTTTCACAATAAGTCATGGCACATGAATCATTTACAGGTTACCTGGGTGAGGAAACGTTCCCTGTTCTGTCCTTGCAACTTTGGTGTATGTCTTTTATTAGCTTCTAAGAGATTGTGTTGAAGCTATTTAATAGTCGTACACGTTTTATAGGCTGTGCAGCCACTTCTTGGGACTCCATTACAAAATGCTGGGTTATGTCAATTCTTTGGATATCATCGGGAGGGGGCTAAAGAGTGTGTGAAGTTACTTGTGCGACCCTATTAATTTTAGTGAAACTATCCTTTGTTGGTCCAAAACCCTGCTCCATTCTGTCATTGTGGGTCCCTTTCTGTGCCACCGCACCTCCTTGTCAGTGGCAGCTACCTTATTTTAAAACCAGGGATGGGCAGTGCCAGAGCACACACACGCATACAGATACTCACTTTCACCCATTCACAAACACATACATGCACACACTTACACCCACCTATTTACAAGCACAAATGTGCAAATAAATTAATATTTACACACACCGAAATATTTAATGGAGCACTCACCTGGGGACCAGAGAGAGACGAAGCGCAATGGCCTGGGACAGAGCTTGAAGCAGGCAGCAGGGAGAAGATGCTCCTGTCACTGGCTAACCTTGTCAAGCATCAGCCAATAAAAGGATGACCTTTCTTTACTTGTCACATGATGGGTGGGATCATTGAGACTTGCAGATCCCAGCCCACTCTGTGATGAGTTGAGAATGGGAGGTGTGAGCCTTCCCTGGTCGACAGTCAGCCCTGGGCACTTCAAGGCTGAGGCCTAAAGCACCCAGGACTGACTCTGTCAGTGACCCTCCTCCTCGTCATCAGGGGTAGGAGGACCCTCACAGGCCTTTGCCGGGTGGATGATGTCACTGCCCTCAGGGCTGTGAGATCTTCAGCTTGGCAAACCTGATCTCCGGCTGTTGGATGCATGCGCATTAATGCATATAAAGTACCTGCCTGCGTGACCCTAAGACGCTGTGTCTATCAGGCTGACCTTTGCTCTACTTAACACTCATTAGACACTGGAAACAGGGGGCGGAGCTCTGACGCCTGCCCTGATGGGCTTCCACTGCTCTCTGCCCACTTCCTACCTCTTTCCAAGCTTCCCCGCTGATTTCCTCAACATTCCAGTTGCTGTCTTCTCTCCCTCGTTTCCTAGAAGTGGGCAAGACAGACAAGGCTCGAACCCAGCTTGGTCTGAATATCTGACTCTGGCTTGGCCCACGGCCTATCGAGACTGGCGACCCAAACTAGAGCCGAACCAAACACCAAGAGAATGCCTTTTGCTCTCCTCTGTGCAGAGTCCTCTTTGTTTTACCATTTAATGCAGCAGCTGTCATTGATATAGCGACCCTTTCCTTGTTTATTGTTTGTTAAATGAGGTCAGCGCAGCCATATTAACAGATCTTCCCTTGCGTACTTTGCACTTTCTGATATTTTATTCATTGATCGAGTCAACGTGTGATACCTGTATTTACTGACCATAGTTTACCAAATTAGGGCAGGAAATAACTGAGCACAACGCATTGCCCTGCAATGGGAAAAGGGATTCATCCAGTGGCCAAAGTACAACAAGTGTTAAAAAGAAACTCGGGTTCAAATCCTGGCTTCTCCACTTGACCAAACTGTGTGAGCCTACACAAATCACTTTCCTTCACTTTGCCTCATTTAAAATGACTGTTATATCTGAGACCTCCTTTGAGAAGTTCATTTCCGAATGTATGCTAAATAAAAGACAAAACTCACTTAGGTATGGTTTATTAGCCCATAAACTTGCTCCAAACAAGAATGGCCATAAATAGAGTGAGGGTGACAAACTAACATTTTTGGTCCAGTCATGGCAGTGCTGTCCGTCCACTGGTGGTGGGTATTAGTTCATGTGTTAAAACTATTGCTTTCAACAGATGTCAGTGGCAGTGATATTTCCCGATACCATAAAGTGAAACACAGGTGTTAAACAAAAAAGACGTATTTATAATTTTAAAGAGTATTTACCATATATTTACATTGTTTGTCGTATCATGGCTTGGCTGTCCTTATGAATTCCATGGCTTGCCCTCTCCTCCCCACACACTACTCTTTTCACTCCCCCTGCTCTCTTCCCCCTTCCTTGCCTCCCCTCTCGACCCTCTCTTCTCCCCCTGCTCAGTAAGTGGCCCACCTTGAACTGAAGGGCATCATTTGTGTGTTTACAATGGGCAGCGCGTGTGCTTTTTATTTAATTACGGTGGATTGGGCCCACCTCTACTCACCCCCACTCATCAATAATACACAAGGCCCTTTCTGTTGATCGCTGCTTAATGAGTCTCCGCTTATGATAATTAAAGTCCCGCGAAAACAAACCTCGGAAGATGGCTGCGGATAGGACGGCCTGCTGGGATAAAAAGGCGGGAAGTGGCACTTAGCAGGGGATGGCATGGAGAGAAGCAGGCCCGGCTCCAGGATTCGTGCTCTGGGAGGGCATTGCCATTGGAGCAGCAGGTGCAGTAGCACCGGAACCCAGAGCCCCGAGGGGCCCATTGAATCCTGATAATTGTCAGGAGTGGCCTGTGCAGGTAAGAGCAGTGGGGCGGGGTGGGGTGGAGTCAACAGACGACAATGAGGTAAAAGAAAAGAAAACCACTTACCTTGTGCTCGCCGCATCACCAAGTCGGCGATGCGGTGAGCGCAAGGTAAGAGTTTTTCTTTTTTTAAATTTTTATTTTACCTCGTCATTGTCTGTCGACTTCACCCCCCCCCTCCCCCCCACCCAATCCTCCGCCCCGCCCCACCGCTCTTACCTGCACGGGCCGCTCCTGATGATTGTAGTATTTTTCATGTTTTTTAAAAACTTTGACAGCTTTGCAAAACATTGAAGTAAAAAAAAAAAATAGGTTTACCAAGCCCTTTAACTTCTTTGCACACCCCTACCCAATACCATAATACACAATTTACCATTATTTATACTTCCTTCTACGCACACTTTCACTGAAAAAGACATGGTTGAAAACTGTTATGGTTCTGACAAACGCAGAACACCACTGAAACTCACCAGTTAAGGTTACCAATGTACACAAGACAGATCATGACTCATGTCGCCCGTCATGCTCAAAACACCAATTTTCCCAAGGGAGCAGACACAAAGAAAACGGTAACCACATGATGGATATGGCGTGTGTTGTGGACCATACATAGAAAAGATCACTGGTTTTCAGCATTGTAACTAGAACCCTAACTCTGATTTTAAACTGGTTTTACAGTGAGAAAAAATATGTGTGTGTATATATATATATATATATATATATACATTATATTATGTTACGTATTTTTCTAGAGCGCTCGATTACCAAAAATTGCATTTTGGCGCTGGCTGAGATAGCAGTAAATGTGACCACAGGAATAGAATTAGCATGGAGAAAAAAGCCATGTTTTCAGGACTTTCCTAAAAGCCAGAAGGTTGGGCCTTATTTAGATATACATGGGAAGGGTATTCCAGGCTTTCGATGCTCCAAGCACAAATCCTCTGCCACCCCAATTCACATATTTGAATCGGGGGATCACCAGCAATTTGGCAAAGGCTCAGACTAGCGACCTACCTAGTGTATACCGTAAAGCTCTTCCTCAAAAAATCAGGACTTTGCCCGTGCAGTGCTTTGTACACAGTACACAGTGCTTTGAAAATGACCCTCTGTTTGATAAGGGAGCCAATGAAGTTTCTTGACAAGCTTAGAGACTGAATGATATTTAGGAATTTTGAAAAGCACATGGGCTGCAGCGTTCTGCAAGGTATGCAGCTTATTAAGAACATGCTGGTTGGCATTCAAATACAGCCCGTTACAATAGTCGATCTACGATCCGACTAGCGAGGTCACCCCTGTTTTCTGCAGGTGAGCCGCAATAAAGAGAAGAATCTTCTTAATCATCTTCAGAGTGAAGAAGGCGGCCGTGGTCACTGCCTTGACCTGATCAACATAAGACAATTTATGTGTGCATATATATACATATATATATATATGTATATATATATATATATATATATATATATATATATATATGTGTATATATATATATATATATGTGTGTATATATATATATGTGTGTATATATATATATATATATATATATATATATATCCAATGTCTATTGTTTTACCAATAAGTCAGTTTCACTCATTCAAGGAGATATATATCCTTTTATTTCTGTAACAAAAACAGTTAAAAAAAAGAACCTGATGCATTTCAGCCTCGCACGGCCTTGAGCCCGTGACCAAGGCCATGCGAGGACGAAACGCATCAGGTTCTCTTTCTGAATAGTGTTTGTTACACAGATAAAAGGAAATATATGACTTAGAATGAGTGTAGCTGAATTATTCGTAAAACAATACACAATGTATATATATACATATATATATATATATATATATATATATATATATCTGTATATATATATATATATATTACAGGTTTTGGTGCCTTTATTGCACAAAATGCAATAGTATAAAACCCCATATTCGCAGGGAACAGTGGAATGCAGAAAATATTTCACAGTTGCCTGTGAAATATGGATTTCATCATCATCATGGCATTCCTCCAACCATTCTGTAGAGCTTAAAAGCTTTAGCATGCATGGAGGGCCAAATTATGCTGCAAGTTTATTTAAATTATGCAGCAGAAATGCATGTTATGTGGCACTTTCTCTAGCTTAATTATTGTCATCTATTTGAGAAACACCATTTTTGGTAAAATCTGCAAATTGTGGCAAATGAGGTAAATCATAATTATGTGGTGAATGCTGCAACCACAGAATCACCTAAATCCACTAACCATCAGCATTGCTGAGTTGCCATCTCAGGGTCTAGTCACATTTGCAAACTACTCAGCCTTCAGCCTAGTGGTTTATGATGTCACTAGAACACCTCAAAGCTAATTTTTATTGTTTAAATGCAACCCGTTTTTACTTTAAGGAAAATGGGCTGTGTTTAAAAAAACGTAAAAGTTTAAGTAACATTTTTTAAGAGTAGGCAATGGTCCACTGCCTTCTGTTGAAATTTTTTTTTTTCAACATTCACAAACCGGAAAGAGTCCCTTGGGCTCTTTGGAGGAGGTGGTAAAAGATGAATGTTTTGCGACCGGAATTTGGTTTGAAAACATTAATACATACCAATGTGAATTGGTGTTTGGAAAGGACGCCCTAAACCTGCCCTTCTAAATACCGATTTGGACTTTGGTCGCAAACTCAAATTTAGCAATTTGTCATTTGTACATGTAAAAAGTCTATTTGTGGTCACAAATGACCTGATTCGGAGAATCGGACCTTTTGCGACTGAAAAAAGGCTGCATACATGTGGCTCTAAGCACCTTGTGATGGGAGCCTGCAGCGTCTTCTGTGTGCGTGAGTGGATATCCGTGTTGTTCATTTGTAAACGATAGCAGCTACCATGCCTGCTGACTTCACACCTGTCCCCAAGCCTGAAAGTCAAGCATGTTAATTATTAAAATAAAGGATTAGGCACAGCCTACAGGGCTGCACACCCCTGCTAAACGTTAAATTTAAAAAACGCTGGTTTTCCAGTTTTGAATGCCTTGAATGGGTCAGGAGTTTCTTTGGGAGGGCCTGGCCCACCTGGCTCACCCTCTTGAACCAGGTCTGGAGAGATGACTGCTGTGCACTAGAAGCGTGTGATTCGAGCCAAGACAAGGCTGGAGACCCAGAACAGTCTGGGGAGCCATAGTGGGCAGACAGATAGGCACACTCTGTGGGTTTAGCTGGCACAGATTGGATGGGTCTAAGCTGGCCTTATCTGAATGAATATGGGCAGAACGGATGGGTCTGGCCAGACTTATCTGCCGTAAAATGGACAGTGCGGATGGGTCTGGCTGGGTTTATCTACAGGGAACTTAAAAGAGTGGGTGGGTCTCGCTGGAGTTATCTGCCAGGAAATGGGCAGAGTGGATGGGTCTGGTCATTATATGCAAGGGAAAGGGCAAAAACAGTGGGCCTGCAGACCTATCTCCTCAGGAATGGACAAAAGGGATGTGTTTAGTCTGAATGTTTAAGCCATGTGTAATCAGTCTTGGTCCTGCTCCAATAGAAACAGTCCAGCCCAAACTGCCAGTCCAGGTCTACTCTGAACCAGAGCTCAGGCAACCCAAGTCAGGTTTCACCCCGTTGGGGCTCTTCAGTCAGGTGCAGCTTGGTTCCAGTGGCACAGTGAGCATGTGACCCACATCTGGGCATACCCGCTGCACTTAGAGTGTCACACTGAAGTAAACAAAAAAGTGATGGGTGGAACGCTTAAATCATTCTCAGCCACTGGTTATTACTTGGGACCTAGTAAACTCCTCTCCTTATGGTCTATAGGAGGCTGGACTATTATTCTCTTAGCCACAAGTTATATGTGAGCTGCAATGAGGTAGATTAAATGTGTACAATCCTGTTGGACCGTCCCACGCTGATTCACACTTATTCTCTGAGTCAGCGTAAACGGTGCATCCCTGCAGGGCAGCTTTGAATTGAGGTACTAAATGAAATATGTAATGCATCAATCAAAAGTAAATTGATGGCATACCTCAATGCTAATTAGGGGTCAACACTTACTACATCCAATGAATGATACACTATGAAGGTGGCACCCAGGGTAGCAGCCACTGGAAAAATGGGCAATTGTTTGCATTTTGATTGCTGACACTTGGTGCTTTTGATATTTATAATTCAGCTATATCTACGTTTTTAGCTCTCCCTTTTTCTTGCTCTGCATTTTGCTGTCTGTCTCAGTTAATTGGCTTTGTACTTTGGTGGCTGCCAGCCAGATACAAAGCCATACACTTCCTTCTCCCCCATAGTCTGTTTTCATTTTCTAGTATAGTGGTCACCATCCTGGGATGGAGCGACCCAGACAGCATTGAAGTCAGTGATTTAGCAATTTCTAAGATTCAGCGGCTTCAAGCATTCACTTAGCGGTTGCTCCAAAGGCAAGACAGTCTGCACTGCTTTATCTACTCTAGACTTGACTTGTATTTTATAAATCTCTTCAGGTAAGGTCCAACCTGCACTCTTCCTGATACAAAATTAGTACTCAAGTCCTTGCCTTATCTGATACCAATTCAACAAGCCCCGTTAACATACTTAGGGCCTGATTACGAGTCTGGCGGTCCGTGGACTGCCAGACTCTTGGGTGTGCGGCGGTGGCGGTCTCCTGACCGCCCCTTTACGATTCAGGCGGTTGGAAAGCCACAGCCCGTCGCAGCCGCCAGGGAACCCGCCGTTCCCTGGCAGTGTTGCGGCAGTCAAGGGGCCGCAATATGCTTGTTGGGACCACCGCGGTCCCGTCAAACATATTACGAGTTTCCTCTCTGCCGGCTGTGTCATGGAGGTTCTTACTCCATGAACACCATGGCGGAGGGGAAACAAAGGTGGCTCTGCAGGGCCCACTCTGCTTCCTCCGCCAGTGGATGCACACAGGGGGGCACAACATGTGCACCCTGTGTGCATGCACACAAATTCCTTAACAGCATGGACTTTTCGGTCCATGCCGTGCAGGAACTGTTTTTGGCGTTCCCATTGCGGTGCCCATTTTTAGGACACCGCCATGGGAACGTCAAAACAAAGCCCACCAGACACGAGTTACACTCGTAATCTGGCGGGCAGTCTGACCACAGCCAAAGTCCTAATCAGGCCCTTTGAGTACTATTAACTGTTTTTTTAATTAAATGCCTGTTGTATTGCTGCACATAAGAGTGATTTAACACTCGTTATTACCTCTCTTAGGATTTTATATGTTGCAGAAGCATGATTAAATGACGTTTCTAATCGGAACCTTACAGCTGCTATTCCCCAAGGTTATAGTAGTATCTCATGTGACTGTTATATAAAAATGCTACTATATCTAACACCTCCCTATCAGTCTCCATCTTAGCAGATTTTCCCTTTTCATCAGCAGAATCACTTCTCTTTAAGGTCTCCCTCAACATCACTTGCACTCTCTCTTTCTCTGGTGCACTACTCTATCACTCTGCCCCACCTCCCTCCAACCTAAGGGACCATCTACAGGCTTCAGTCAGGCTATTTCCAGGTTAACTGTCCTTTATGTGCTTGCATTATTCAGGGTGTATGGTGTTAGGTGAAAACTCCACGTTGCTTGACCCTTCCAGTCGGGGTTCCGACCTCTACACTGGCTAACTGGTGGCCTGCCGAATTTGGTCAGCTCCCTACTTTTGTTATATCAAGAAAGAATTTAAGAGTTATATTCAACTGTAATTTTTCTTTTTCAACACAATGAATAAAGTTCTTGTCACTTAACTTACTATATTCGATTATTGCGCAAACTTTTACCTCTTCTCCCGACAGAACAACATAAAATTGTAGTACAGGCAGTAATTTTCTTTCTCCCGAATGCAGTAGCATAGCTAGGCCTAATTCCGCCTGTGGCGGCGCCTGCGTTTGCCTGCAGCGGGTGAATGGAAGAGCAGGCGGGGTGGTGCTGGCGATTCCTGCGGCCACCGCCCCGCGATGACCACAGGTAATAGCGGAGGAGGGGGGCGGAAGCCGCTGCCCCCAAAACTCGTGCCCCCCCCCTAGCTAAGCCACTGCCTGAAAGGAATACTGCAACTCCCTCTATAGTTGTCTACCAACCACCTTACTCAACAGGCTCCAGCATATTCAGAACAGTGCTACAAGATTGCGATTAGGCATTGACTGACAAATCTATCTCCACACATCTCCGCGCAGTGCGTTGGCATTCACAGCTCTGCGCATGTGTCTCAGGACCTCTACAGGCAAAGGGCCTCTGGATGCAAGGACTCATGTTATTACTCACGCCTTCTCACATACTCCGTCCCTCATCTAGATTCTTGCGCTTTATTCGTAGAATAAAAAATCACCAATAGGTGATAGATCTTTTTATCACCCCTCTTATAATTACATGCCCTTTAGGAATAAAATGAAAATGTGGTTATTTAATTAACATCTGTTCCAACCTTTTTTTCTCTTATAGCCCTAGGACAACCTAGTAGAGTATATGTTGCACTTTATAAATACCTCATTCATTCAACTGACAGGTGGT
The DNA here is from genome assembly GCA_963921515.1 of Calotriton arnoldi. Taxonomy (NCBI): domain Eukaryota; kingdom Metazoa; phylum Chordata; class Amphibia; order Caudata; family Salamandridae; genus Calotriton; species Calotriton arnoldi. Next base: position 811,988 of record CAWUFW010006161.1, read on the forward strand.
AATTGACCAAAAACAGTAATTAGGGGAACTACTTTCTAGATTGGATAAGTAGTCACAGAGGTCATAACACCGAATACTTCAGAGAAGGTGACAGGGAGGAAATAGGAGTGGGTCCTGAAGAAGGAGACACAAAAGCAGAATATACTGGCAGCTGCAGATGATAATGTACAGACACAGACAATGCAAGAGACTGTCAATGGAGTGTTACAGAAATGCCTATAGAGTGTGCATCCATAAACTGAACCCTCAGGCCCAGTACAAGGTGAAGTGTACTTAAACAGGGCCAGACTCCCAAGATTGTGCATGGACATGAGGGAGGAAATGAGTCGCCGCTTTCTAGAGAGGATCTGGCCCCTGAGTAGGTGGGTGGTGTGATCTCAGAGAAATGGGAACTTGTCCAAGACTGTACTTTCTAATCTCTCCTTTCACCCTAGCTATTGAGCCGCTAGCCAATAAACTGAGAATAGAAATGGTGAACGGGGTCATCAGAGTGAGTGATATGATGCAGGTAGTATCATTGTATGCAGACGATGCTCGTGTCTATATGAGAGATGAATAATACACATGAGATCCGTACTCCACATACTTAGGATACTGGATGAATTTGGAAGAATGTCAGGGTTTTGACCAACTGGCCCAAATCACGACTGATCCCCCTAGGAGCAATGGCACACCAAGCAGTGGAACTCCAACCTGACCTAGGACTGATATGGCAACCTGGGTCCGTCCCTGAATTCTTCTGGATACATCTCATACATTGTCCCGAAGCCAACATTGAACAAAATGTAGATAGGGTTCTCCAAGGTACAGATCAATCGACTCCCTTTTGGCTAGGGCTTTTCGAACAATTGATAGCATGCTGGTTGCTTGGATCTGGGCCAGAGCTCACCATAGGGATAACCTTACATTTAAACTCAGATATGAACAAAGAAGTTTAGTCCTCTCAGATTTCAAACCTAGTTTCTGGTATTCCAGCTCCAGCATGTGGTTGGAGGAGATTCCCAACCGAGAGCAATTATTGTTTGCTCAGTGCTATCAGGAGAACGAACTGGAAGAGCCCCTCATGTCTGTTGCAAAAACGAACAGGATGTGGGCCCTCCCACCTGGTGTAAGAGAAGTCTTTATATGGGACGGGGTGGTAAAGCAAGCCCTGAAAATAATTCCTTTCGGGTACTGTGATCTAGGTTTTCCTCCAGTTTCCACAAACAGGGGCATGAAGCAGACACGGCTGTATAGTTAGAGGGAGGAGGTTGCATCCTAGGGGGCTTATACGATAATGATAGTTTTTTGTCATTTGAGGAAGGGAGACACTGATATGCAATTGGGACTCGTCAATTTATGACTTTTCCTAGAGTAGCAAGGGCTGTCCCACTTACCTGGGAAAGATTCCAGGAGCAATCAACTGAATTTGCCATGCTGATGCTTATCATGGATCTCATTTAGGGTGGGAGACACCTTTCTAGTATTTACAAGCCACTCGCTCAAAATTGTCCGCTGACCCCTCTGTTTTTCTAAGGGAAGTGAGCGAGAAACATTGGGACATAACGGACAAGAAAGACGAATGACAGGCGGCATCCGTTTACGGAACGTGTATTGCATAGAATTCGAGAAGAATTATATTCTGCACCAAAATAGAAGGAAAAAAGAAGCCCACGATTCCACGAGCCAAAACACGAATAGACGGCTGCCATTTATGCAGTGAGTGACATTAGAGTCAACCATGCCCCATGAGGAGAAATGAAACGATAAGGAGTATTCCGACAGGACATCTACATTATTCGGTTTTTTTTAATAAAAAAAAACTAAGGGGCCGATTACGATGGCGGTCGGTGTCAGTACCGCGGTGCCGGCGGTGCGGAAAAATGCCTTTTACCGCCCGCCAGCAGCGGTCCTCACGGCCGCCATATTATGAAGGGCAAATATGCCCCATTTCCCGACCTCCGCGGTGCAACGCCGACCGCCATGAAATTGCGCCCGCCACCGCGCCGGTGGTAGCCAATGGAGACTCACCGCCGTGCGGAATGACGTCCCGTCCGCTCAACAAATTAGGATGCGCCAAACAACCAGTCGAACCGCAGGGGAGAAACCGCCCTTCCAGACACGGTGGAATCTCGACAGCGGAGCGTGAAACGAGACTTTCGGAGCCCTCCACCCGGAGCCGAACGCCATGGATCCAGCACTACACGTCCTCCCGGTGCTGTACGTGATACATCACCAGGTCAACATCGCCCGCCGCGGACGCCGCTGCAGGTACGTAAAAAAAACACAATACAACACAAAACAGAACACAAATTCCACGGGCTGAAACAGGGCACCTGGCCACACCAGACACACTGGTGTGGACAGGAACACATCCATCAGTGTACCCACACATGTCTCATCTGGCACTAATTCACACCCTGCATCAAGCCCACCAAATTACCGCGAACATAATGTAATATGTTGCTGACGACACCGCAGCGGTGAGTATGCGGGAAATCCATCGCACAAAGCAGAATGCATGTACAGCAACGGTCAGGCCAGAAAGACCACAGGCCACCACCACCACCCACAGCTCCGCCGCACACAGCAAGAAACATGCCCATCCCCCCCTGTGCACCCCCATGTCCAACACCAAGCGAGCTAAATCCACACCCAGCAGCACACAACTAACACCTAGGGAGACAGACACAGCAGCATTGGGTGTAGATTAACACACAGCACAGAGGCACAGGCCCAGGGCAACACACACACACACCATAACACCACATACATGGCAAGAAAGCTGAATACAAGCACAAAATTAACATCCACACACACAAGGAACATACAGACTACTGGACACACACCCTGCCAACTCACACAGACATACCCCACACCGACACACAGCCACATACACAGACTACATGCCACCAGCAATGGAGCACAACATAGAGGAAAGCAAAAATGATGTGCACACAAATGGGAGGGCAAGGAGACAACCAACAACCAGGTGAACAGACACATGCAGGACAAGGAACCTAGAACAACATCCACACCCCATCCAAGCACATGGCTGGCACAGTGAATGAAGTCAAACAACAGTCACCTCAGTGCAACAACTCAGGGAGACAGCAAGGTAACCCATGTATAGGGACAGGGATGAAAGGAAGGACCTCAAGTCAAACAGTGAACAGCAAGTACACATGAGAATGCCAGCACCACAACACACAGGGCACATTGGCACACTCAATGACTGTCAAACACAAGTAGGAGTCCCCAAACATACCCCCCTCATATCTGCAGCACACAACCCCAATGCCAGACACACAGAAGGGCCTACATAATGTCCAGACTAGATACAGACAAACAATCAAACCCCCTGGGGGCATCCACAAACATCACACACACACAGGGATTTCAGTACCAACGTCTGCACCAAAACAAAAATGGCAAACACAATTCAAAACAGAAACACATACAGAACCACAAAAATAACACACATCACCTGTGCAGCCAAACTAGGGGAAGGCAATGGGAGCACACACACAACAGGAGTGCACCACCTCATCAGTCAGGAAAAATGCATAGGCTACATACCACAACACAGACAAGAAGTGCACCATCACAGAACAACACAGACACATCAAACACACAACAGATGCACAACACCACAAAGCACATAGCAAACACAGCAGTATATCAGGGGATGTACACTAGGACAGCACAAGGCAACATACACCCACAGCACTGAATGCACAACAAGCAGTGTGTGCACACAAACACACAACAGTCCCACACAGCCATGAGTCACACGCCATTAACACACACATCAACACACACGACAAAGCCACAACCAACACACCGTACAACCCTTGACCACCCAAATGCACACCATGTAAGTAACCGTTGTGACTAGGATGACTGCCCATCACAACATGACTACACATCTACACTGCTAGGCATACATGAAAGCAAGAACGCACATACATGTTGAGCCTGGTCAGCCTGCCTGCAATCCCGTGTATATGACCCCTCTATGTGTTTGCAGTGCCCACATACCAGGATGCAGTAAAACATAGCCAACAGCAACAAGGAAGGAACATGAGTCTGGTATGTCACCGAAAACAACATCACTGACCCGACAAGTATCCGAGTCATGAAGAACTGAAGTCCCCGTCACCCCTGTAAAAAAATGATAAGTTAAACAAGCCAGTGGCACAGTTGAAGTGGCACACAGAGCATATGGCCCAGTAAATGTTAGACATACAGGAAAAGCCTTATTCAGTAAGGACAATGACACAACTGACAACATGAGCAACTGTTTTTATTCACAAATAGCACTGATAGGCAACAATATCAGACAAGACCAAGGCACAAGATGCAGAGCCTGAACATGAGAAGCTGCACAGGCAGGGGGCAAACTGCAAGGCCAGTGGCCAGTCCAAGGTGCTGACAGAGTCAATGAGAAGCTGCACAGGCAGGGGGCAAACTGCAAGGCCAGTGGCCAGTCCAAGGTGCTGACAGAGTCAATGAGAAGCTGCACAGGGAATGTGTGTCACCAAACTCCGCCATGGTCAACAACACAGTCTGGTGTGTCACGATGGGCAGCACAGGTACCGGTGTGGGAGAGATAGGTCTGTGATGTTGATCAACATTCATACTTGGCTGTCAGTCTGACTGGGAGCTGACTGTGTGTCGGGCACTGTTGGACCACTTGAATGGGGAGTGAGACGCCCAGCTGAGGAAGAGCTATCAGTGGCCTTGGATGCTGGAGGGCTGCTTGGACCAGGTGGTGTAGTGGCACGTGGAGGTGGACTCAGGCCGACGTGGGACACAGTGTGGGAGGGAGATAGTGGAGGGGTGCCTTTCCACTTCTTGGGGATTCTAAATGGCTTGCCTGTCTTGGTATCAATGGGAAGTGGTGTGGACACAAACGGCACACTCATCACCAAGGCTGCCGCAGGTGCACATGCTGGACCTCCCTCTGGGGATGTGCTGGATCCAGAAGGACGCTTAGCCTGGCATTGCCTCTGCCCCTCCATCCCCTCTTTACCCTGTGTGCCCCCTACAGTGCCCTCCTGTCCCTGCTTCACTGGACTTGGAATGGGATTAGAGGTAGTTGGTGAAACAGCCTTGGATACCTTACTATGTGTAGCCTTGCCAGGCCCCACCTTCACAGTGGGCATGGAGAGTGTCTGCATGCCTTTGCGAGACGTTTTTGGGACCACAGAGTCTGTGGCCGGGGATTGCTCTGAGGCTTGTGACCCTGAGTACTTCCTCCTTGAATCATGTGCCTTTGCAACGCCTGACGGGCTCTTCCCTTTGCGCTCTGGGGTTGTTTTTTCTTCGTAGGGGAAGGTGTCTGTGACCTTGACCACTTGGGCTGCTGCTGCTGTGTGCTACGTGTGCAGTATCGTGACGTTGAGGTGTGTGAAGCGTGGTCACCGTCGTCAGACGTCGCCACTGGCATGGGGGTGGACAAAGGGACTGGAATTGGACTACGAGATTGAGCCAGTTGAAGTGCAGCCGCCATTGTGGAGGACATTGTCTGGACAGTGCGGTGCAGCCCACCCACGTCTGAATGTATGCCCTCCATGAAAGCTAACACCTGTGCCAATTTGCGGTCGTGGTCTGACAATGCATTGAGGAGCCCTGTCTGCCCCACACACAGCTGGCGCATAAGGTCCACACACTCTGCACTGATGGCAGCAGGGGGCACAGGGGCAGGGGCAGCGGTGCCTGGAATGAAGGACACTCTTCCCCTCTTTGTGGTGGGAACACGGGCAGCAACAGAAGAAGTGGCTGGGAGGGTGGGCACTGCACGCTGTGTGCTGGAAGATGTAGCAGACTCTCCGTTCCCTGTGTCCTCCAAGATGTCTGCACCACCGCCGTCATCAGATGATGTTGAACTTTGCGTCTCGGGCTGTGATTCCTCCAGCATACTCCTATCCCCCTCCGAGGCGCTGGTCACATCTGTGTCACTGGGATCCTGTGAAGCTGTTGTGCTTGTTTCACCACCACTGGTGTCCGTCCCCTGTCCCTCCGTGCCCACGGGAGATGCTGCATAACAGAGAGACATGTAGGATCAGCAAAGTGACAGCAACAGGACAAACATATTCAAGCAAAGCAACACTGATGATGACAAAGTCTACATGTTGCAGGCCACCCCGTGCATTCTCACCATGCAGACACACTTCACTACCTCAAACAGTGCGTACAAACATCTAAACACGGCAAAGCTGAGCCATGTGATGGGCAGACAGCACAACATCATGCATGTTGGGGCGTACAAACACTAACACCAATGGACCAGGCCTGCAGCACACCACCCACAATGCCATTGAAATTCCTAGGATTGGAAAAACATCAGTAAGTGCATGTATGTAAAATCCGTGACTGCCACACCCAGCACAGGGGCCACTTACAACCCACTGCATCACAGTAACCACATCACGTACACCAGCGCAGGTACAGGCTTGGTACACATGCAGCCACTCACAGACAAAATCAACCTTCACAGAATACTCACCCCTAGCTTGCTGTTGATGCTCCTTCAAACGTGCGTCCAGCTCAGGCTGTGTCACAGCCAAGATGCGGCACATCAGTGGTGTCAAGCTGCGTCGTGACAACCTACCACTGCGAGGGAGTATCCCCAGTGTCATCTCGGCAACGTTCTTTGCCAGTCGTGATATGTCGTCCCACCTCTTGTGGCAGTGGGTGCGCCGGCAGTTTGACACTCCCAGAGCCTGCACCTTGGTTGCAATGGACCTCCACACGGCCTTACGCTGGTGTACCTTGAGCTGCAGGTGTGGGAGACAAGAGGGGAAAACATCAGTGACACACTCTCATGGTAAAACCTCTCTCTCTGAACAGTGGCATGACACAGACTCATCTCCACACGGCAGATATGGGTCATTGATGTACACTCATGCCAACCACACACGTATCACACTCTGTACAGTCAGTGATGTGTCCTTGTCACATTGGGCGTGGACAGTCCATGCCAGGTAGAATCACACAGAGATGGACAACGAGGAGCCACACAAACAGTCACATGAACAATAACTGTCCCGAAACATGCATCACCAGATAGCTGTCACACCATATGGATGTGTACACAACACATGTCCATCCACCCTTCATGTCCATGCATTTAATGTGTGGGTTGCATACACCCCCTTAACAACTAGGAAACAGCATGTCAGCCAGTGCATTACACAACCCCACACTCTCAGGCACATACACCATCTGATCGACTACATGTGTGCCCCCTTGCACTCACACCCCCACTGTTGGAGACTTACCACAACATTTGGGCCACCATATAGCCGTGGGTACTGTGTCAGCACCTCGTCCACCACGACATCCAGCTCCTCGCTTGTAAATGGACTGGCACGGATCTTCTCCGTCCTAGCCATCACTGTGGACATGAGACGTCAGCGGCGGCAGTGGGCGGTGAGGGGTCCCAGGCAGCAGTCCCTGGAGACAGCAGCAGGTGAGGGGTCTCAGGCAGCAGTCCCTGGAGGCAGCAGCAGGTGAGGGGTCCCAGGCAGCAGTCCCTGGAGGCAGCAGCAGGTGAGGGGTCCCAGGCAGCAGTCCCTGGAGACAGCAGCAGGTGAGGGGTGTCAGGCAGCAGTCCCTGGAGGCAGCAGCAGGTGAGGGGTCTCAGGCAGCAGTCCCTGGAGGCAGCAGCAGGTGAGGGGTCCCAGGCAGCAGTCCCTGGAGGCAGCAGCAGGTGAGGGGTCCCAGGCAGCAGTCCCTGGAGGCAGCAGCAGGTGAGGGGTGTCAGGCAGCAGTCCCTGGAGGCAGCAGCAGGTGAGGGGTCTCAGGAAGCAGTCCCTGGAGGCAGCAGCAGGTGAGGGGTCCCAGGCAGCAGTCCCTGGAGGCAGCAGCAGGTGAGGGGTGTCAGGCAGCAGTCCCTGGAGGCAGCAGCAGGTGAGGGGTCTCAGGCAGCAGTCCCTGGAGGCAGCAGCAGGTGAGGGGTCCCAGGCAGCAGGCTCTGTGAGCAGTGGAAATGTGGTGCTCCCTTCCACACATATATAGGGCCCTGGACTCGTTTCAGTGGTCATAGTCTTCTGCCATTGGTGTTCCAGGTCAGCCTTCTTCAAAAGCATCCAATGACCGCCTCCGCGGGGCGGAGCACGCCTACCACGATTTTTGAATCTGCATCATGCCACCGCGATAGCGGTCCCCATTGGCTGCAAGGGCATGGTTCATGGCGGTGACACACCGCGGGGTCCTGGCCGGCGCTACCGCGGTGGTGCATCTTACAAATGCATCCTATCTCCGCATCCGCTGGGGGCGGAGCACGCCTACCGCGATTTTTGAATCTGCATCATGCCACCGCGATAGCGGTCCCCATTGGCTGCAAGGGCATGGTTCATGGCGGTGACACACCGCGGGGTCCTGGCCGGCGCTACCGCGGTGGTGCATCTTACAAATGCATCCTATCTCCGCATCCGCTGGGGCGGAGCACGCCTACCGTGATTTTTGAATCTGCATCATGCCACCGCGATAGCGGTCCCCATTGGCTGCAAGGGCATGGTTCATGGCGGTGACACACCGCGGGGTACTGGCCGGCGCTACCGCGGTGGTGCATCTTACAAATGCATCCTATCTCCGCATCCGCTGGGGGCGGAGCACGCCTACCGCGATTTTTGAATCTGCATCATGCCACCGCGATAGCGGTCCCCATTGGCTGCAAGGGCATGGTTCATGGCGGTGACACACCGTGGGGTCCTGGCCGGCGCTACCGCTGTTTGATTGCCATAGAGTGACATGGGTGACCGGGATGTGGCTGGTGGAGCATGACAAACGCCATCTGCAGCTATGTAGAGGGCCATCACTAACACCAATGTGTCATGTGCAGCACATGAAACACTTGCGTCAGTGGTGGGCATCGACAAAGGTTCAAATGGTGGTTGGCATGCTCCGCCACCCAATTCACGGACAGTATGTGCGTCCGCTATGGGAAATATGCATCATCACATCGTACACTCTGTGCGTCATTGTGTTTATGGGGCACGTTTAAGGCACCTACGGACAGTTCTTGTTGTGTGTGGATCAATGGTCATTACTGTACTACGCACAGTGGATACGGACAGTGACACATGGCACTGGATAACATTGATAAGGTCTCCTGTCACAAATGTCAGCCAATGTGTAACGTCTCACACCAAATGGAACACTGTACTCCATTATGTTGAGCAATATTTACACACAATGTCGTATCTGCCACCCATGCTGACCACTATCTCACACCTGAGCCCATGTGTTACACTGAAAACCCAGATGAACTCATTTATTCAGCATGACTGTCATCATTGGAAACAGATGTCACCCTGTTGTGTTATTGCTAAGACCAATTACATGCTGCATGTAATGTCTTTGTACACACTGGCAACTCCTGCAGTGTATGTCCACATGTACAGGGGGGCTCGACCTGCTAAAGGATGACGAGTACTTCAGCACCACACCTGGCATCCGTTGCATTATTATTGTTTGTCACTTGGGTAGACGGCCAGAGCAGATGTCTTTGCTACATGTCTGCCACCTGTAACCACAGGGACATATGTGGTAGTGTCAGGTCTGTGCTCATGTTGTTTGGACTGTTGTATGTGAATCAGTGACATGTACATTTCAACAATGGTGCTTAGCTAAACTATGTTTTTGAGTGTTGTGCTGTGTTCCTGTGCTACTCACCTGCCACCAGTGCATGTCCATTGTTCACATCAGGAATGTTGCGTTGGCAGATGGACTGCATGCACGGTTGTGGATTGTGCTAACTGTATGGAATATAGTATGCGACATTTGTCCACAGGCTACGGGTGTCCAGTATTGCCTGTGCAATGTGGGTGCACTGATTAGCGGGAATTGTCTGCAATGTTGGATGGTCAGCACAAGTGGCACACGTGTGCAGTGTGTTGCCACCAACACTAGTGTATGTGCATGCTATGGGGTGCTAGTCATCCTTGCTCACCATCTATTCCAGCACTGTGTGGGTGGATCACATCTGCTGGTGTATCAGGATGGAGTGGGCACCCAAGACAGGTGAGATGTACCTTGATTGTTGTGCCTGTGACACTCATCCAACTCCGACATTTGGTCAATGTGAGGTACCAGTGTCCCACTACTCATGCACAGCCAGCATGTTTGTTAGATGTGGGATATTGATTGTATGCTGTGTTGGGCCTGACAGCCTGTGTGGAATGAGGGTCAGGATGCATGTCCTTTGGGACATGTGGTGTAAAATTACATCCACTGGTGTCAGGTGTCTGAGCCAGTTGTCCATATGTAATGCATACAGTCTGTTCATGCGTATACTTGTTGGCATACTGGCTTGGCATTGTCCATGTAGTGTTGTATATTTGTGTTGTGGCACTGTTGTGTCTTGAAACAGCTGGATGTGTATCACCATGGTATGTGTTGTGGTGCACATGTGTCCTTGGGCAGTCCCTCCTTGATGCTGCATGTAAATGTCCAAAATGGGGGAAGATTAAGGGTGCATACAGGCCCTGCTGATCACGTCCCTCATCTATTGTTAATGTGTGCCACATTGGCTATCTGTGTGCTTGTAGAGAGTATTGGGCAGTGGGGTAATGGTGGCCTGTTACAGTGGTACACATACTCTGCACAGGCGTGACATCATCTGTCACTGTCCGACTTTGTATTCAAGTCAGCAGCAGATATGGCCTGTGTACTGATGACATTGGCACATGTATGGGTTTGGGATGTGAATGTCATTGAATTTGAGTGTGTTCGAAGTGGCACTGAGTACAAAGACAATCCCAATGATCTATCCACATTGTGTTGTTGATGTGTCCCCTGCAATTATTGGTCAAGGAGGTGTGGCAGGTACAGCAGCAACGTGGAAGCCAGCAGTGTCTCTGCTTCACACATGTCCTGTGTCATGTACACCCAAGGCTGAGTCCACCTCAGCTCGATATGTGACTCTTGGCATTCACATAGACAGTGTTCGTATTGTGTCTACTGACTGTGCACATCCATGACAGTTGTACAATTAATCTGTCTCATGTTGGGACAACACTGAATTGCACTGTGTGCTTTCAGGGATGACAGTCAATGTTAGCGCTGTGACAGGACGGACTTTATGAATTTGTGCACATCCTAATTTATGTTGCTATGACGTGTCCCCTTTCATCTCACCTAGGAGGCGACCTAATGTGTTTCGTACCTTCACCCTGCTGGCTAACATGGAGGATACCGACATCATAAGATGATTCCGTCTGGATCGGACAAACCTCCTGGAACTTTGTGCAATTTTGGAGCCACACCTGCTTCCACGCAGGACATACCCAACAGCACTCACGGCAACGGCAAAGGTGATGGCATTCCTACATTTCGTGGCTACGGGATCCTTCCAGCAAACTGTGGGCATTGCAGGGGATGTCCCAACCAACATTCAGCATGGTGCTACGTGATGTCCTGTTGGCTATGATGCAACACAGGGACCAATTCATACATTTCCCCAGGCGGCAGGAGTTGGCGGATGTGAAGGGCGAATTTTATGCACTTGGACACGTTCCTAATGTAGTTGGTGCAATAGATGGCACACATGTTTCCCTGATTCCACCCCAAGCACGGGAGCATATTTACCGAAATAGGAAACATTATCATTCCATCAATGTGCAGGTGGTGTGCCAGGCAGATATGGTCATCTCACACGTTTGTGCAAAGTTTCCAGGATCAGCCCACGATTCACACATAATGCGCAACAGCATTTTACCACAGCTGATGGCCAATCTGGCGCCGGAGCGGGCATGGATTGTGGGTGAGTACAAAGGGTCGAGTCGTGTGCTGTTTGTGTGCCATGCTGTCCTCGGACACATGTCAGACACTCAATCTGTATATGTCTTTCACACTTAGGTGACTCTGCATATCCCAACGGACCTTGGTTGCTGAGTCCACTTCGCAATCCCAGGACACCAGCTGAAGTGCGCTACAACAATGCCCATGGGAGGACACGTCGGGTCATTGAGCGAACATTTGGACTCCTGAAATCGCGTTTTCGATGCCTCGACAAGACTGGAGGGGCTCTGCAGTACTCCCCCGTCAAGGTGTGTCAGATAGTGGTAGCATGCTGCATGCTACACAACCTGGCCGTGCGGAAGGGGATCCCCTTAATCCAGGATGATGATGACCAGCCACAGCCCCCACCTGCAAACACACAAATGTCAAGTGACGAGGATAGTGGAGAGGAGGAAGGTGTTGGACAGCGTCAGCAGCTCATCAACAACTACTTCACTTGATGGTCAGTGGCAATGTCAAAACTGGCTGTTGTCTGATGATGTTGTGCTTGGTGAATATGTGTATGTGAGTTTTGTGACTACAGCATGTTGCAGAGTCAGTGCTGGCTGCAGATGTGTATGGTAAGGGATCTTTTGACACAGCTACTTGATGTCTATGTTGGTACAGTTGCTCCTTGTGACATGTGCAGATTGTCGTACCTTGATGTGCTGTGTTGTGTGATGGTTGTTAGTCCACCACCTGAGTAGCAACTGATGTTCTGTTGTGTTTTCCTAGGTCCCTTCAGCCTCTACTTGCCTGCGGAGTATCCCTGCTCCTGTGACATTGTAATCATGGGTGTGAGTTAACATACTGTGATGAACATGGAACAGTGACAACTACATTGGTGCGTTATTAGTGTTTATTTACAGTGGATACATGTGATGTAGATGTGGATATTTACAGATTTGTGAATGGTGAATAACAGATTTGTCAGTGATGGTAGATGAGACAATAGAGTATACACTAGATCAGTATGGTAACACAGTCCAACAGTCATTTGCCATTCCCACGGCATTGTGTGTGGGGACAGTCTGCAGGGTACACAGCAGGGTGAAGAGGGGTGCCATCATGGCTGGCTACTTGACTGGCTTTTGCCAGGTGCTTTGCCATGGGATGCTCCCAATGATTTTTCGGGCGGCCCCTTGCTCTTTTGGCAGGGGGGACACAGGTGCATGGCCAGTGGTGTCTGATGAGTCCCCATGCTCGCTGAACGCAGGGGAGGATGGGGGTCTGTCATCCTGCGGCACAACGGAGGGAGCTGTAGGTGTTGGCGGTGCCGCATGCCTGTCCCTGAGGACCCCCACTAGCTGGCCCAGGAGGTCCCTGATTTGGCCCATGCAGGTCACGAGTTGGCCCATGCGGTTGTCAATTGAGCGCAGCATCTGTTGTTGCTCACGGGCATCCTGCTGAGCCTGCCTCAACTGTCCCTGGGCGTGTTCATAGGCCCCCACAACTTTGTGAATGTGTGCCAGTGATTCAGTGCCAGGGTCTTGTTCCCTTTGGGTCAGCCTTGTCCTCACACCTGGCCTGCTGTCACGGCCCTGTAGCCTCCCTCCTGTGGGCACCGGCCTACTCTCCCGTACCTCCGCAGTTGTTGTGGTCTGGTTGGCCTCTGGAGCAGGGCGAGTGTTGCAGGCAGCAGTGGTAGTGGTAGTGGTGGTGGAGGTGGTGGTGGCACAGGTCGTTGCAGCAGGGCTCTGCGTTGATGTTGTTGCTGAGGGTGGTGGGGCTGTGGGGTCCTGGGACACATTACGCCCTGCCACACCAGATGGTCCAGGTTGGTCCTCCTCCTCCTCATTATCCAGGGAGTCTGCATCCGAGGGGAGATGTTCGGGAGCTGGTGACTGGCTGTGCTGGTTGAGGTTGTCGTCCTCTGCAGTCAGTTGTTGGTCACCTGTGGGACAGGAAGTAGATAGTAATTGCCTTACACACCTCAGGGTTGCTGTGTTTGATGTCTCTTATTTACATGTTATGCTACACACAGTTGCCTTTTTCACACATTGTATGTCTGCACAGTGATGTGCCTCATGCCATGAAGTGGAGTTACATTCATCATTTCACAATGGTGTGACCTGTGATTGGTTAGCATGCCACACGTCTACTATTGGTGATTTCAATGTGAGGTTGTCATCTGACAACTGGCATGACTACAAGTTGATGTTCAGCATCTTTGCTGATCACTCTGCCTGGCAGACATTACCTGTGTGCATGGACTAGCCATTGTCATCACATGCATACCGTTGACATGTCCTGTGCTTGTATTTCTTTATACAGCAGACCATGCTAGTTTGTTTTTCCCATGGTCCTTCATGATCAGCACCCATGTACGCTACAGAGGGAAGTCTGGGTGATGCATGTCAGAGGCCCGTTTGCTTGGACATATTTGTTGAGAGTCACAGTTCTGTTTCTGTCACAGTTACGTACGCTGAGCTGTCTGCATCCTGTCAATGGCTGTGCTTTTCTTTTCTATTTTTGTGTGAAGTAGAGCCTCATGTTGTCATGTCTCTCAATGCTTTTGTTGAGTGATGGTGGGGTGCATGCACTGTCTGATTACCTGTGCAGTGTCACTTTGGTTTTTACTTACAGACACATGCTTCTGGGTGGGGTGCTCCATCCTGCTGAGGGGTGTGAGAGGGGGCCTGTTGGGAGTTGTTGTGCTGCCTCCAGATACACATTCCCCATCCCTGTGAAGATGGCTACCTACCTGTTAGGTGGTGGGGGAGCGTTCAATGGCTGACACATGCTTCTGGGTGGGGTGCTCCATCCTGCTGAGGGGTGTGAGAGGGGGCCTGTTGGGAGTTGTTGTGCTGCCTCCAGATACACATTCCCCATCCCTGTGAAGATGGCTACCTACCTGTTAGGTGGTGGGGGAGCGTTCAATGGCTGACACATGCTTCTGGGTGGGGTGCTCCATCCTGCTGAGGGGTGTGAGAGGGGGCCTGTTGGGAGTTGTTGTGCTGCCTCCAGATACACATTCCCCATCCCTGTGAAGATGGCTACCTACCTGTTAGGTGGTGGGGGAGCGTTCAATGGCTGACACATGCTTCTGGGTGGGGTGCTCCATCCTGCTGAGGGGTGGGAGAGGGGGCCTGTTGGGAGTTGTTGTGCTGCCTCCAGATACACATTCCCCATCCCTGTGAAGATGGCTACCTACCTGTTAGGTGGTGGGGAGCATTCAATGGCTGACACATGCTTCTGGGTGGGGTGCTCCATCCTGCTGAGGGGTGGGAGAGGGGGCCTGGTGTGTGTTGTAGTGCTTTTTGTCTGTGCACATGCAACCCAGTTGATTTTGTTTAGCTTTGTGCTTTATCAGGTTGAGTGGTGGTTACATCTGTGTGACCTGTTTTGGGTATTGAGGGTCAGACGAATGTCCTTTGGCCTAGGGGTTGTGGGTTTGAAGTTGTGCAAGATGGTACATGGCAATGTGATGATATTCATTGGTTTGTACTTACCAGCTTCCAGTCCCCCGCGGATTCCTTCAAGACTCTCTGGATGTAGGATTCCAAGGACCTTCTCCTCCCACGGACTGTATGGTTTGGGTGGGATGGGAGTGCCTCCACCAGTCCCGTCAGCCAGCTGACGGTTCTTGGCCCTCTTCCTCTTTACCACAGTCTTCAGGTCATGCCACCGCTTCTGTATTTCCTGCTTGTTGCGGGGGTGGTCCCTACTGCATTGACCTTATTGACTATCCTCACCCACATTTGGGTTCTTGTGGCTAATGGGGTGTGTTGGACCATGTTGCCATAGAGTTGTGGTTCAACTCTTATTATCTCATCTACCATGACTGCAAGCTCTGAATCAGTGAATTTTGGCATTTTGTGTGGTGCCATGGTGTGTGCTGTGCAGATGTTCTGTGGTGCAGTTGTGTGGGTGTTGTGGGTGTTGTGGGTGGTGTAGGTGGTGTGTGTGTTGTGGTGGTGATGTGTGCAGCTTTGCCTCTCCTTTGTTCTCTGGGGTTGGGACCTTCAGTTGTGGAGTGTAGCAAAGGATTGTGGTCAGGGAGGGGCTGGTTTTATGCTCGGCTATGGGGGGTGTGGCAAGCTGGTATGTTGCTGTCAGGTGTGTTGTGTGTGTTGTCCTGTGATTGGTTATTTTGAAATTTCTGGGGCTGTTGTCATTGGGCACTTTTGGTTTGTATTGGGACAGGTCTACTTCACTGTGTGCATTGTTTTTATTTTTTTTCGTGTTTTTTCTACGTCCGCCATTTTTTTTGCGGATCTTCCGCAGCGGTTCCTCGGCAGCGGTGGCTATGCTGCAGCCCTTCCGCCGCCTATCGGATTCATCACTGTTCACGCACGATGCGGTCGGATTCATAGGTAGGTACCATGGTGGTAACGGGAATGTCATAATGTCACGGGCGGTTACTCCGTGTGCATGGCGGCGGTTCTTGGCTTTTCCGCTGAGTATCCGGTGGTTGCGGTCGGATTTTCAGCTGGTCCGGCGAGTGCGGGCGGTTTTTCGTTGTCTCCCGCCGCCGCGGACGGATTATTCTGCCGGTTCATCGTAATGTATCCGGCGTTTTTCCCGTTGGCCATGCGGGCGGTTTTTTGCCGCTACCATGGCGGTCGGTATGCTTTTCCGACCGCCATCGTAATCGACCCCTAAGTGTGCAATCAAAGCAGTGGTGCTATCTCCACGAACACCCCTATTACGTCGTAGAGGTTTTTATTGACAGATACTTGAACGGCATCTACCCCGTTAAGTGTGTGTCCTGCACTGGCGCCATCATGACATTTTATCGGGTGTAAATACTTACAAATCGGAGTCTTCACCAATAAAGACACACGTATCTGTTGCAGAATTTCCCCCTCCCCTCCCACCCGTTATAAATTATAAAATAATAGGTCCTGAAGAAGATGGAGAACAAGTATTCATTCCATTGAAACGTACGTCGGCCAGAGAGAGAGTGTGACACCCCAGGTACCAGCACAGCAACCGAGGGTTGATTCTATCACTCGTATATTTCCATCTGGGCATGCAGTGTTGTTCTGGGGTGTAGAGTGAGAGTGTATCGTGTGTAAGGGATGTCAGTAGAGATGAGAGAGGTGTGAGTTTGTGTGGGGGTGTTGTATAAATTGATTTTACTGTTTTTAGTTAGCTGTTTTCATACAAGCCTTGAGACTAATTGCACTATATGTACAGCATTTCTATTTAATCAATGATGACAGCCATAACTATGTAAAATATTTTGAAAATAAATGTAATGATGTTATTTAAAATGTGAAACATAAAGAAAAAAGTAAAAGTATAATAAAAGATGAAATAGTAATTAATCTTTTCGTGTGGAGAAGAATATTTTCTAAGCCCCAGAGTTGAGCTCAGCTGAGCCGTTATAAAAGAAATTTAAGTCCAGAGGGAATGTACTTTTGCATGTCGAGAAACATTGGGATACAGCTCATGGAATGGAATAAAATACTGACTTACCATAAATTATTAGCTAGAAATGCAAGTGTTTGCCTTGCTCAGCTCAAAATTCTGCATTGGACATTTGAGATGTCATGAATGATGTCATTTAACATGCCTTGAATGATTTGATTTATATATGAAGTTATAAGCAGTGCATGACGAGGAGCAAGTTATAAATAGCTCAGTAAACTATAACTGGTGAATTTCAGTGTTTTTTTTTTTTTTTAAAACATTAGTTTTTATCTTATTTTAGCACCTAACTATGTTGTCACTTTAACCTTTGCCTTTTTCACTGAATACATATGTAGTTTTTAAATAGGCTTAAAACAGCGATAAAATCTTCCAAGATAAAGTTACATTTACTAATTAAATTGCAATACAAACCCATTAAATAATAAAAAAATAAAAAATCTAATACACTGTTTTAACTATGATCAAACAAACATTAGGGAAAGTGCATACACTGGGCAGAGTCGGATTACTATTCAAACTCCATTTAAACAAATCTTAGGAAAAGTGCATACATTTGGGGGTCGGATTTACTGACCTAAAACCAAATAATCAAATATTACAGTAAATGTCTGGGGGGGCACGGAGAAAGAGGATGGACAAATGAACTATTGTAGCTCAAATCCCCCCCAAAAAAGTTGAGGAAGGTGCATACATGGGCAATGGGTCAGATTTACTATTCTTACTCTAGTCTAACAAATATTGGGGAAATGCTTACATTAGGGAGTCAGATTTATTATTCTTACTCTAGTATAACAAACATTAGGGAAACACATATATTTGGAAGGGTCCATATAAATATCCAGGAAAGTGCACACAATGAGGGAGAGGGTCATATTTACTATTCTAAGAAGAAACATATTTTTTCATTACTTGGCAATTAGATGGAATTGAATGACTTGCAACAGGTAGTTTTCTGCATGTTAAAGAACAGTCAAAAACATAACATGAAACATAAGTATAGGAATTTCTCACTGTTTCTAGTATATAATTTGCATTACAGACCATTTAGTTGTAAGGCATTATATTCTCATCTGAGCTGTCTGAGGGTGATGAGTGCATTTGCATACTCCAGAGATATTGGTGGGGGCAGCTTTTCGCCACTGATTATTCTGCATATGCATGGGGGGGGCACTAGTGTGGGTTGAACAGGGGACACCCTTTGCAGCAGACGAAACTGACATAGATGTAGAGGGGCGATACGTCCTAGTGAAAGGCCGCCTGAACGGACGACATATACTCCTGGGCTCAGTCAATGCACCGAACTTTGACACCTTATCTAATGAATTATCCAGCTGATATGGGTTACCGTGGTTAATAGGTGGTGATTTTAACTACGTTGTTGATCCAGCCCTGGACCGCTCGTTTCCCCCACTCCCAGGGGCACCTATGGTTCAGGCAGCACAGGCGCTACCTGAGTGGCTGGAACACTGGCAGTTAGTAGATTTCTAGAGGCATCGCCACCCCACAGACAGAATCTACTCTTACTTCTCAGGCTCACACCAACTGCATGTTAGGCTAGACAGATTTGTATACACATCTTTCTTTGCCTCGTCGGTGTCACAGACTGACTATATGGGCCGGACTCACTCCGACCACAATCCGCAATTTTTGCAACTGTCGTGGGACATTGACGTGCCGCAAATCCCTACTTGGCGCTAGCAACCAGAGACAATGGTGGACCCTGCATTCCAGGAATCCCTGAGCTCTGCCATAATCACTTATTTTTGGGACAACAATCTCACAGTGTCCTCGCACCTCATAGAGTGGGACGCTTTTAAAGTAGTGATCCAGGGGCATTGTTTAGGTACACAACATGGTCTGCGCAGATCTATTGAAGCAGACCATAAGTTGGTAGAGAATGGGCTTCTCCGTGAAGAAACCCAAGTTGTAGACACGCCGGCAGCAATATGTCAGCTGGCGAAACAACGGACAGAACTTAAATCCTTGCTGGAAAGACTGCAATGCTTAAATTAGACAGCGCGTTCCACCCGTACACATGCTACATCTGACTGAGCCGGGAGATTGCTGGCCTGGATCATATGCCAGGAAGACTACCAGACACCCATTGTGGCGCTCCTCTTCTCCATTGGCACGTTACTCTACACGCAAACAGAGATACATGCCCAGCTCACGCGATACTACTCAGAGTTTTATCGGTCATCAGCTATGACCACCCCAGTCGAGATTCACTTCTTCCTATCTGCACTAGAACTACCATGCATCACCCCTGAACAACGAGTGGAGTTAGATGAGCTGATCACTCAAGAAGAAATTCTATTCAGTAGCCGAGCCCTTGCCACTGGGAAGACTCCGGGGCCATGACCGGCTGCCAGCTGAATTTTATCAATGTTATGCTACATTGCTCGCAACGCAGTTGAAGCTCTTGTTTGAGGAAGCACTTTTGGCTTCCACCCTTTCGGAATCCTAAAGCGAGACCCTACTCGTCTCACTTTCTAAACCTGATAAGGAGCCAACGTAACTGGGGTCCTACAGACCACTTGCACTGCTCAGCACGGATTACAAAATCATGCCAACAGTTCTGGCAGCCTGACTGGCCCCTTTAGTTCCGACCCTTGTACACCTGGATCAAAACGGATTTGTGCCTGCACGTAACACCTCCTTAAATCTCTGGCGTTTTGTTTACGAATTCAAGTTTATGCACCATATTCCTGGGCTCTGGCTGGATGCCTAGTGCTGGACCTTGAGAAGGCCTTCGAGTTACTGGAATGGCCATTTCTATTTGCAACACTACATCAATATGGTCTCAGAGCGTGTTTCATACACTTTGTAAAATTACTATAGGCACAGCCCCTCATTAGGGTAAGGACTGGTCCGCTAATATCTGAATCAATACTGATTTGGCCGTGGCACCTGAAAGGGATGCCCTCTCTCGCCTCTACTATTCTCTCTGGCGATTGAACCACTAGCTGCGGAACTTCACAGGAGGGGCACGGACTGGGGATTACGGCTGGGCAATGGCCTGCACATAGTATCTCTGTAAGAAGATGATTTGCTGTTGTACCTCCAGGATGTCCACAATGTACCGGGTGCGATAGCTGAAATACTGCATCACTTCGCGAGACTGTCGGGCCTGCAGGTAAACTGGAAGAAGTCCTGCCTGTTTCCTTTTGTGTCGGACATTCCGAATCCAGGCCCAGCCTTTAATGAAGTAGTGGTAGCCTGGCAGCCAACCACGTTCCGCTATCTGGGCATTCACATATATCACTCCTCAGACGAGCTACTTGACGGCAACCTCATGCAGGCGGAGTCCTCTATTCAATCTCAAATGGTGTTCTGGAAGACGTTAACATTATCGGTGATGGGTCGGATCACATTATTAAAGATGGTGATCTTTCCTAGACTGTTGTACTATTTTTCAAATCTGCCCAATTACGTCCCAGCTATAATTTTTCGTGACTTTGAACAAAAAATACGCGAATTTATCTGGAACACTGGGCGCTGTAGGGTAGCACTGAAGAAACTGCATGCGCATCTGGATCAGGGAGGGTTGGCAGCACCAAACATGGAATTATACTACCTGGCGGTTCAACTGCAATGGGTGACCAAATGGCTCTCAGGCCTATAGTTGTCTGACAGAGCCACTACGTTGCCACCCTGGACGATGCTTAATATCCACCACCTATTTCACCCGATCACTAGAACCACCGCACCGGGACCCCTAATACTAGCTGTTATGTTAGGTATATGCTTATATTTGACGCATTCGGTGATCCCATACATGCCTGCGCTGCCCCTTCTAGCCAGACCCAGACATAGTGCCATCACGTCTGGGGCGGAGCTTACAACTTAGCATGCGGTTGGGCTGCATACACTGGGCGACATGTACGGCGATGGTGTATTGCTATCCTATGAAGACCTGGCGGGAGTTGCAGACTTACCCCATGGGCAATTTTTACTACATAATTCGTTGCTGACACGTGCATGGGACGATCTGGCAACTGAACCGCTATCACAGTTAGTAGTCACATTGTGCACTGGTTAACTGCTTTGTAACTGACAAACACGATGCCCCTGCTGACACGCCTACGAGCCAAATGGGAGGAAGACCACGATCGTCCCTGGACAGACGGGGAGTGGACATCGATTTTGGCAGGACCCACACACATCCCACGGAATGCGAAATTCTGGCTCATACAATTTTATATCATACACAGAGCATACCTAACACCTGCAAGAATAAATCGATATTTTCATCGGACAGACGCTGCTTGCCCCCGATGTGCGATAGTTGGGGCGGATCTGTTCCACATGTTATGGCACTGCCTTGCTTTACACACCTACTGGCAGGATATCATGTCCCGATTATCCTCCTGCACGGAACGCCCAGCATTACACACTTTGGAGGCATGTGTGCTGGGTCTGCTCCCAGACCCAAGAGACACAAGGTTACCTCCCGATTCCTCGACCTGGACTTTATAACTGCTAAGCGGGTTATTATCCACCGGTGGAAGACATCAGATACTCCCCCAATTAAGACCTGGATAAAATCATTCCTTGTGTGGGTGCAGGCAGAGAGTGCAGCACTACATAGGGAGGATACCTTAGGGCTGCACAAATATACAGTAGCACAAAATTGGGATGCAATACTAGCGAATTTCCAACTATCGACACAGACACCAGAGGAGGACACACATGACTGAGGCAAGGGCAGGAGATTGGGGGGTGCAAAGATTGCCCAACTGTTGCAAAGGCATTAGGAACTAGTATCAATGCATTATGGTTGGTGGATGTATGGATGCGTGGCACCGCTTGGACGTCAATGATCAAATACGAGCGTCGGCGTTGCTGAGTGTGGGTGTGTACACATTCCTGATATCGCTGTGACCTGAGGTGCACTCTATAAAAATGAGGATTTGAATTGTGCTATTTGCCAGGGTGGGCCCAAGTTCTGACAATGTATTGCATCGCATAAGGGTACTGGGAGTAAGAAAGGGTTTTTCCTAAGTGTACATATTACTGATGTCATTTTAATACTGTTGGGCCTAGTACTGCTAGTAATATTTTCAAGTGTAATTTATGCCCAGAAATACATTATGTTCAGGTTGTGTTAGTTAATGTGTGTTTCAGTATGTCTGTAGACTCAAATTGGTCACACTGGTTGAATTTGAAGTTTTTTCTTTTCACATAATCAAACATTTTGCAATGTACACTGGGCCAAGCTGTTTTTTTTTGCTGCCTGCACAGTATATATGTAAAATGCTGTGATGACCCAGGTGATACGGGGGCAATTGCCTCCGGTAATCCTGGCTCCATACTGAAATTATCATTTGTCAAATTCCACGTAGGAGATGTATACCTTTTGTAATCCGAAGCAGATGATTAATTGCCTACTGTACTGTCATGCGAGCTGTTAATGTAAGAGATAACCACAAAAATGCAATACAGAGATTCAAACAAAAACAAAATGAGTGCATTTGCAATCCGAAAGTCCTCAGAATTGTGGGCATCTGTGGACCATCTCTTGTTCCGGTCCAGTCTCTTTTGCAAATGTTTTGAATGGCAGCCATATTTTAAAATTTGTTTAATCTATTATTTATCAGTGCTGTTAGTGCTTCCATTGCATAAATGTTCCAGACCTTTATCCACTACAGAGTTATTGGTAGGGGAGTTGGAGTCCTCCAGGCATGTGCAATGATGTTCCTAGCTGCCAAGAGTAGATATGTCAGCAGCTGTCCCATTGGGGTGGTGAATAGATATTCACTATTATCACTTGAGTCGCCGCCGACCAAATCGATAGATTGAGTGGTATCTCAACATTAGTGATTGTTCTAGTGTGCAACAGAATTACTTTCCTAAAGAGTTGAACATCTATGCATGACCACCACATGTGAAAATATGTACCCCTCTGTTGGAACTGGTACTTTCCGGTCGACTGAGGCGGTGCCCAAGCCAGGCAGAACCTACCACTTCTGTCATGGTTAGGTGATTACACTCACTGTATAACCTGTGCTCACCCTTGTGTAGCTTGGCACTGAGCAATCACGCTTTTCACAGAGGCAATGTGTAAAGCATTGGCATAGCACTCTCACACAATACACTGAGTGTCACAAAAGAGACTTCACATGTGGTGTATGTAAATAAAGATTGTATTCACCACTAAGCCTGGGCGTAGTTCGCGAAGTAGCGCTACGCGAAGCTACGCAAAGTGCAGTTCGCACTACGCGAGCTACGCGTAGCACTACGCGAACTGCGTAGTGCACTGTTCGCAATGATTGCACAGTGCCGGATGCTTGTCCGCACTGTGCAATCATTGAAAACGGCATCTTGCACAGTGCGAGCTGTCTTTTACTGCCGCTCGAGTAGATTTTTACTCGAGCGGCAGCTTCTCAACGCGGACTGGTAGTTTCTCATCGCGAGCGGTCGCGAGCATACGCGACCACTCGCAATGAGAAACCTGACCTCCCGCGTTGAGAATCTCGCCGGAGGTTTATTTTCCACGCTCGCGATCGGCAACTTGATGTTGCTGATCGCGAACGAGGAAAAGTCTCGCCGGGATGTCATTTTGCTTGCTCGCGGTCGCCAATTTGACGTTGAGGACCGCGAGCAAGCAAAAAATGACCGCTGCACTACGCGTGTTTGCACTGTGCTACGTGCAATTTGCGTTGTGCGAAGTAGCGCAAACTTCGCAAACTACGCGAGCGTAGCGTATTGCTTTGCCCAGGGTTATTCAACACACACATTAACTAACACAACATGAACATAATGTATTTCTGGGCATAAATTACACTCGAAAATATTACTAGCAGTACTAGGCCCAACAGTATTAAAATGACATCAGTAATATGTACACTTAGGAAAAATCCTTTCTTACTCCCAGTACCCTTATGCGATGCAATACATTGCCAGAACTTGGGCCCAACCTGGCAAATAGCACAATTCAAATCCTCATTTTTATAGGGTGCACCTCAGGTCACAGCGATATCAGGAATGTGTACACACAGGAATTTATAACACTTTTCATCAGCATCGTGGGCCGAGGAGGCACAGGTAAAACCAATGTCAAAATGGAGTATTCATTATGTAATGAACCAAACAAGTAAAACAACCTGCTGCACGGTGCAACGATTAGAAGACTGTTCTCATGCAGCACACTCTCCCACACTCACTCAGCACCATAACGCAGTGCAAAGGATAATGGCAAGTCCATATGAAGCACACTCGCACACACACGCACTCTGGACTGTAACGCGTTGCAAATGACATCCGGCAGGTCAGTTGATAATTTGAATGCAGACCCCGTGGCAAAATCCCTCCCACACCTCTCAGTTACCCCCCACTACTCTGCCCACAGGTTAGAGTAAACAAAAAACACCCCTTACTATACCGGTTTAAGGCCGGAGTCACACTTATGGACCCAGGGGAGAAGGCTGGAGTAACCATCAGGGTAACCAGGCAACAGTCGACAAATGGGGGTTGGCCACCATTCAGGAAGTTCACACAATTTATGTGGAAACAGGCTAGAGGCTGTCCCAGTTCAATCAAGAGGTCCCTCAATTCACTTTACAGCACCAGCCCAGTTCTGCGAAGCACAGGGGGGTCATGCCATCTCTCGACCCACTTCTGATCGCTCTCAGAAGTGTTTCCTATCCTAGTCACTTATTCTCACCACTCAGGCCCGATCTGGGCGATACTACCTGGCGACACAAAGTCGTCGGGCTGGGTGAGGAGAGGGCAGTTGATTCGCCACACGGAGGGCAAGGTGGAACCCTCAGTGAATGGAGGGTGCTGCTGTCCCGCAACCCATGGAAAGTGATACACAACGTCTAGTGCGTGTTGATCCGAGTCGCACCAGACAATCAGGTCCCAATGAACCATGAGTCGAGTTCTCCGTACCTCCATGGAAATAAGGCACAACATCTGGTGCGCAATGATACTAGTGGCACCAGACAATCCGGTCACAATGAACCAAAGGTTGGGCTCGCCGTACCTCCCTGAAAATGAGGCACAAAGTCTGGTGCGCAATGATACGAGTCACACCAGACAACTCAGTCCCAATCAACCCCAAGTCGGGTTTGCAGTACCTCCCTGGAATGAGGCACAACGTCTGGCGTGCGATGATACGAGTCGCACCAGACAATCCGATTACAATCAACCCACAGTCAGGTTCGCCATACCTTCCTGGAATGAGGCACAACGTCTGGCATGCGATGATACGAGTCACACCAGACAATCCAGTCCAACACACACAGTTGCAAGTTCAGTAGTACCGCACAAGGTAGAATGAGGCACTACTACAAATGCACCCTCCCTCCGAGGGCTGCAACTTGTGAATCGGACACCGCATTGAGCATGCAGTTGGCGTGTCCCACAAGAGAGATGCGGCACGGACGACGAAGCGGGCCACGCTGGGTTCTGCAACCGGTAAATCCGCTGACCACCAATGAGACGCTTGTGCGTGCTGAGGCCCCACAATGCAGGGGCCACAGTCCTTAGATGTGGGCACAGTTTGGAGGCTCCACACAAGGCAATCCAGTATCCAGGCACAATACTTAGTTCCACGCTCACACCGTGCTGCAGTCAGGATCCAGCAGACCAAGTAGGAACTTGACAGGGCACTGCTCTCTAAGTGGAACACGTAGATGGTGTAGGTCCCTCACTGTAGGTCTTTGATGTCCCTGAGACCTCCACAAAGAACAGGGGGCAAGCCAACAAACCCTTAGAGAGCACACTTCAGGGTGTCACACAGCAGCAGGTAGTCGGCCCAGGCCAGCCACTATTCAGGCAGGGTGCACGGTCCCTTCCAAATGGCAGTCTCCGCTTTGTGTACAACCGATTCCTCTGGCAGTGTGCACCACGTCCCCAAAAGTGTATCTCTGCCATACAGAAGTATGGCACCAGTAGTTATAGTGTAGTGTGCCTTTAAAGTTGGGGGTAGTTCAGAGGGTTCCCCTTATGAACCCCAGCTGTCTCCCTTAAATCTCAGTCCTGTCTGCTATGAGGACTTGGAATGCAGATCTGAATCTTTAGTGGGGCCATGATCTGGCTTCCCAGGGGCCAAGTTTCAAAACCTCTCCCTCCAGCCAGATCCTCAAATGGCAGAGGTCTGTCGTTCCAGTTGCATGCCCAATGTTTATGGCTGTCGCTGGGGAATACACAGATATGCTCCCCAGCCTTCAGTGTGGACTGGAGTCAAAGTAAAGGGCACACAAAGAGTTTTAGAGCAGAAAAATGACCACTTTCTAGAAGTGGCATTTCTAAGCTATTAAAGACAAATCCACCTTTACCACAGTAGAGGGTTTGCCATTGTGAATCCAATGATAGGAAACCTGATGAGGCTGCTCCATTGTAAGCCACTATTGCAGCTTGCAGTAGTTTCAACCATTCCCCCATGTTAACCTATAGGAACAGCAAACCTCATAGGTAGTGAAAACACATATGGGTATTCTTCACTACCTGGGCAGGGAACACACATGTACCTGCCCTGCCTTTCACCTACCACTTGCTTCAACCCTCAGGGCTTACCCTAAGGGTGCTCTAGTGGAAGTGAAAGGTACACTCAGGATTGGCTAGTGGTTTAGAAAGCCCAATCTGAGCATAAGTGCAAGTGCAAACACACAGGCCTGCAATGGCAGGCTTGAGACATGTTTAAAAACATCAGGTAAGCACCTCTTCATAACATGTTAAGGGAGTGCACGCGCACTTTTACATTGCTTTACAGTGGGAAAGAGCCCAGAGTCCCAAGGCCACAAAAAGAGAATCAGTAAAACCCATGAGGAAAAAGCAAAATGTTTAGGGAACCACTACCTAAAGAGTATAAGGTCTAACATCCTCCCACCGCAACCTCTCCGAAGTGATATGATGTGAATAGGTACTTGTAAAGCGTGCGGCTACTCTAAAGAGTTGAACTGTTAAATATCACTTTTAGACTTCCAGGGGTCAAATACCATCTAGTGAGTGTTTTGTAGGAATTTTCTGTATGCTGTTATGATTTTGCTCCTCTAGTCTAAATTTCTATCTGCAGATCTTTCTCTCACTGTGATATATATCTAGATATATAGATATGTTGTGTAAGGAGCTGTTCTAACGGTGTTCTTCCTACTTCCTACCTTCTTTTGTTTTCTTTGAATCATCCAGTGTAGCGGTAGTTGGTTTAGGTGTATTCGCCTAATCATGAGATATCAAAAGATTGGACACATGATTCCATATCTAAAATCTGCCCATTTGAACAGAGTTCAACTATTAGTGGCGGATAACCAGACCTCCATTCGCCGAAGCCCAGATATGTAGTTCCAGGTTTAAAATCTGCTTTGTTCGTGACTGGTGACATGGGTGATGAGAATGCAGTTATGTTATTTTCCCTAGTTAATTGGTTCCAATAATCTAGTTGCATTTTCAGTGAATACAGAGGTTTTGGAAACCTGGCTTCAGGTGGTAGCCGTATTATGTGTTTGTTATGTTGCTGTCACTTTAAGTGTTGTGTTAGAACCTTCAGCACTGGCAGTTCTTGTTGAAAGTTCTAGACTTTGGCAGTTTGCTCGAGGCTAGAGCGGTCACCGGGGGGGCGTGGTGTGGTGTCTTGGATACCTTGACTAAAACTCCTTTTGACTTCACTCCGTCTGCATGCCTACATGACCATAACAGTGTTGTAACAGGATTATTGAGCAATGATGTTCAAGTACAATTCAAGGTTTTATTTATGTGAAGTCAGTGGTGCTAGTCCAGTGCTGGCCACAGTTGGGCGGCATACATACAGTGCTTTATATTAGTGAGACCCAGTCCAATTGGTTTCTTATACATTATTTCTCTCTGTACTCTTGGGTTTTTAATATTCCATACCAATGTCAGTATTTTATGTTGTACTTGCATTAGATTTGTCTTGGGGAACTATATGGGTTGCGTGTGGGCCACGTATAATAACCTGGGTAGGAAATTCATTTAAACACTCGTTATCCATCCTACCAAGAAAATCTCAAGTTTCTCCCTTCAATATCGTTCCTTGTACTGTGTCTCTAGTAATGGGGAGGATATTGAACTCGTACATGGTTGTAACTGATGTTGAGAGGTTGATACCTAAGTATTTTTATTGGGCCATGGTTCCAGGTCAGGCCATGGGTCTCCAAGAGCCATTTTCTACTATGTGCGGGATCAGATATTCCCATACCCTGTAATGTGATGTAATTTATTCAGAAACTGGAAATTGCTTCAAAGTTGCGAAATTCTTCTAGTAATGCTCGTATTGATTTTTCTGATTATGTCAGTAAACAGAGCATATCATATGCAAACAGGGCCAATTTAAATGTTTCCTTGTCTACTTCCATCCCCTTTATGCCTAGATTGTGGTTTACTCAGTACTAGGGGTGGGTGGAACTTTACTCTGTGGAATTCCACGGAGTTACATAAAGAGTACTGCTAATTGGAGGAAATCGGCATGTTGCACTGCTTGCGCTGTGATTTAGTGCTTGGAGCGCATTCCATGCTGGAAAATCAGCTTGACCAGCCTCCCAGACTACAATGCATTCCACGGTCCGATATTTGAACAGCCATACATACTTAGGAAGGAATGTAATGACCATAATTTTCAAAAAGTACTGGTACAATATAAAATTCAGGAGTGGATCAGAGGATTTGTGCCAGAGGTGTGTTACTTGCAAAGAAATTATCTGGGAAAGAAAATATTAGTTGCTATGAGCCACGTAGGCAAATCAGAAGGCCCATTTGCTAGACTTCAAGCAGATTTCATTGAAATGCCTGTTTGTAATAGGCTTAAATATGTTATTCAGATTGTCTGAGTGTTTTCTAAGTGGGTAGAGGCCCATCCAACCAGGAGGAGGCACAGTATGAGAGTTGCCAAACTTTTGTTGAGAGAGTTAATACCATGATTTGGCTTACCAACCTCTATTGCGACATATCGAGGAACTCATATTAAAAATGAGATCCTAACATTATTGTGTACTGCTCTCCAAATTGAAGAGAAGTTCCAGTGTAGTTATCATCCACAGTCATCAGGAATTGTGGAGAAGATGAATGGTACTATCAAGAGTAAGCTGGCCAAGGTATGTGCCTCCTTAAATGTTAGGAGGCCTGATGCTCTTCCGCTTGTTCTTATGAGCATTAGAAGTATTCCAAATAAAAAGACTAGTCTCTTGCCTCATGAACTTTTGACGGGCATAGCCATGAGAGCTGCATCCATTCCTTCAGCAGCACTGGTATTAATAACGGATGATATCTTATTGGATTACTGCAAGGCTCTTGTTGATGTGGTGAAATCTGTGTCTCATTAGGTGAATTTGGCAACAGCACCAATAAAAGAAACTCAGTGTTATCCACTACAACCAGGTGTTGGATTCTGATCTAGAAGCATTCTGTACGAGACGCTTTGAATCAAGATGGAAGGGGCCACATCAAGCCATGCTTTTGATTAGCACTATTGTAAAATGTGCAGGAATCCTGCAGTGGATCCACATAGTTCACACGAGAAGAGTGAAGACGGAGGATGGAGAAGTGGTAATAATAACTACTGATTCACAGTCAATCACAGATCCAGAGGGGTGAGGAGATGGTGAAGCTGGTGACAGTGAAGATCCTGATGAAGGTACCAGAAGTCAATTTCAGTTTGAGAATCAGTGTGAAGAACTGTTGCAAAGTCTTGAGCAACAGAAAGAAATATTCTCTGATCTAGTTCATGAAAACTCCAGCTAAAAATGTCAGTCTCATGAACACCCAAAAGAAAGAAGCAGTTCACAGTTAGTCGAGATGCTGATCCTAGTACAAGTTAAACTGTGAGTGAAGAAGGCTCAGCAGGAGTCACAAGGGAAGAAACAAGAGAAGAGAGAGTGCACTGAGGTGATAAGTGGCCTCCAGCAGTGAAGAGAACTTGGAAAAGAAGACATTGGGAGAATGAATAACCAGAGTACAAAAAAAAATCAGAAATAATTGAAATTGATTCTGAAAACAGTGACATTGAATCGCCTGTTGCCAAGAGCCCAACAAGAAAGAGAATTCCAAATAGAAAGTACACATTACCTGAGTGGGCATATCTGGCATCTGTGTCTGAAGAAGATAAAAGGAGTCAGATGTAGAAGTCGACAATCCAACAAACTGTTGCCAATTCATCTTGGAAGACAAACTAGAAGAACCATCTTGAATTTTGCAACGCCTGACGGTTGTGACATTTTTAAACTATTGTTTTGAAATCCTCAAGAAAATCATCGTTTTGCCTATTACTAAAGTATACAGATGAAGAAATAGACTCTTTAATCTATGAACTGATCAAACAAACTGATAAAAACAAAAATGAAAGAACTCTGCAGTTTGATTTTTAATTATTGTTTACAAAAAACAGAAGAAAATAAGATTTATTATTGTCTTGAAAGAAATTATTATCGTGAAGTGTCCTACGGTTTGCCACTTAATGTGTTTCTAAGTATATTTTATAGGCAAGCGTTTTTGTCGCCATACCTGTCGGATTTTAAATCTTTGCTGAAAGACCTTCCTATGAACTTTCTTATAAGTAAACTCATAGTGCTAATATGGTTTTGCTATTTTCAACCTGCCTGAATTTGCCTTGCTCTTTGTCTAGCAAAAAAGGAAAGTTTCAAAAAGTCAGTACTGTAAATAATTGCATGAACCACAGACGGCCTTAAATTTTGTTTTGCGTGCCCACGAAATAATTGTGGCAGCTAAAGTAGTTTAATTCTCTATACGGTGTGTAAGTAGTACCATTCACTTCTAGAGGTGTTTCTATGTGAATTTTAGTCACTCCGGCAAAGTAATATCAAGCCTATAGACATTCTATTTGGTGAACTCTATGTTTAATTTAAGTCCTTCATTGTTCTCGGGCCAACTGGAGCTGACTTGGACCTGTAATATCGTCACCCTTCTTGTCTGCTGGGTATAAATAGGATTTCCCCCAGTTAATCTTATATCCTGCCTGTGCTCCATACATTTCGCAACTGTCCATAATACTAGAGAGTGTTCTCTCCGGGTTTGTTACATACAATAGTATGTCGTCGGCGTATAGAGAAATGCGCTCATCCGACTCCGCCGATTCCTCCGTCCGAAAGCCACTTATGCCTGGGTGCGCCCGAATCACACATGCGAGCGGCTCTAGCACCAGGGCAAAAAGCAGAGGGGATAAGGGACACCCCTGACGCATACCCCTGCCTATGGGGAACTCCCTGGACACCACCCCATTGACTCTAACCCTTGCCACTGGCCTATCGTAAAGTACCTTGATCCATTGCCGGAACTCCGGTCCGAAGCCAAATTCCTCCAGGGCGGACATAAGAAAAGGCCAATGAACGGTGTCAAAGGCCTTTTCGGCGTCAAGGGAGAGGATAAGGTGCGGGTCCTCTCTTCTGTGTACCACCTCCAACCAGTTGTACAGTCGCCTCAAGTTAAGCCTCGTCGACCTTTTCGGCATAAAGCCGGACTGGTCTCTGTGTATAAGGTCAGAGACTACCGCAGTTAGCCTATTTGCTAATATTCTAGCCAGTATTTTAGTCTCTAAGTTAATAAGTGAAATAGGACGGTATGAGCTACACAGCTGTGGCGGTCGGTCTTTCATATGGATTACCACTATCGTGGCCGTCCTCAGGTCTCTAGGGAGGTTCCCCATCTCGTGCGCCTACAGGTACAATTGAAGGAGGTGCGGTCCAAAGAGCGCCGTATTTTGTTTAAAGAACTCCGGTGGGAGCCCGTTAGGCCCTGAGGCCTTCCCTGTTTTCAACTGCCCGATGGCTGTTACAACTTCTTCGGTGGTAATCTTGTTGTCCAGGGACTTGGAGTCACTGTCCTCTAGTTTAGGGAGCCGTATCGCCCGTAGGTATTCTTGGACTTGTGATGCCTCGGCCAATGCCCGTGGTGTGTAAAAGGCCTCATAGTAGTCGGCAAAGGCGTTGGCTATCGCCACTGGGGTCTCGTGAAGTCGTCCATCCTCCCCCCGTATCTGAGTCACCCATCTACTAACTCCTTCCTGCTAAGCCATGCCAGCAATCTGCCTGTCTTGTCGCCTGTGTCATACAGCCGCCCATGCAGAGCTTGTAGTGCATACTGCGCCTCTCTTCTGGCTAGTGTGAAATACTCCTGTCGGAGGATTTGTAGAGTACGTAACAGTGTAGGGTCTTGATCCGTGTTAGCCTGCGTCTCGAGCTGTACTAATCTAGATTCAATCCCGGTGATCTCTTCCTCCTCTTTTTGCTTTTTATGGGCTATGATGTTTTGCGCCCTATCCCGGAGTTTGAGTTCATTCTTGCAATGCTAAAAGTGAAACTACAAATTGCATAGTGTAAAGTGCTTTTGAGTAAAAAGGCAAGATTAGCTCAAAGTATTACAACATGTGGACACTTACTTGCCATTGTAATTTTATTGTTGTGAGTAGGTGCAGTTCCTAATTTTGTGCTGGTGGTTGCAGGTGGTGGGCATCAGCACTCCTTTTTGGGACCAGGTCATATTTTTTACCATCTGACTTTCAGCCAGAGCAATTGAGAGAAAAAGCATTGGCAAAGCCAACAGGTCAGGCCTTGGCTTGCTGGGACGATAGTTATGTTTTAAATTTTTTTTATTGCAAGAACATACTACAAAAAAGGGAAGAGAAGAAAATATTCCACCATGTAAACATGAGTGCGAGATCCGTGACATAACATTTTTTAATTTAAAAAGTGTTAAAAAATGTACTGTTTTACTAGGAAATGTTTTTTAAATAACACACCTTGTAGCTGCTCTGTGCATTAAAATTATTATTTGTGACAAAGAAAAGCATATATCACAATATAACCAAGCACTCAAATCGCTGGCAGCTACGATGTTACAATGTCACTTAAACACTCTTTAGCACTAACTTAAAAAACATGCTGAAAATAAATCCCCATCTAACTAAGCAGCTGAAGTGCAGGCAATAAAAAGAGTCTAAATAAATAAAAGAATATTTTGAACCATCTTTGTCACTGAAGTAAAAGAAACAATTTTTAGGCAGATGTGAACAATATGTACAGGTTTGTGCAGTCATTGAAAGTGAAAGGCGTCCCGTTTCCCAAGCTGCATACTGTAGTGGGCGGAAGTAGAATGTGAATGACAGCTAAACAGACCAATGCATGAAGCTGGCTGACTTTTATATGTATATATCATGTTTTTTGGGGGGAAAATCAAATGTCTGGCACACCTTGCAAAGCCCATATAATAAGGCAGAAAAGGGGCAAAGAAGGAGGGAGAGAAATATAGGAACAGATTGTCAAATGGAGAAAGCATGGATTTAAAACAACCTGCAGGAGTGAGGTACAGAGACAGGAAGTTTAGGGTGGAGAAAGAAGGAGGGATGAGGTGGAATCAAAAGTTTGCAGGTCTAGTATTTTACGACTGGCTTACTGCATTCTACAGCACTGGTGGTAGGCTCTTAAGAAAACCTTTGGTTCATGCACTTATTTTATTACTTTAAAAAAAAAAACACTTGAGATGTATTTTGTGTTAAATTATTGTAAAAATAGTCTGTTTGTTTATCTTGCAAGTTCTACTAGATGGCTAAAATGATCTTTATCAAACAAAATATGAAACGCTGATGTGTGTACATACAAAGGGTTTACCAACGCTAAAACATAACAAAGAAATGTGGGTTTTTGGGCCCTGAAATTGCATTTAGCAAATGTTGGATGTTTTTGTTTTGTCTCACTTAAGTTGTACGAATTCGTTTAACACACTGTAAAACGATGTAGAGCAAAAGCCTTGGGTTGGAAGCATGGTGGTCTGCCGACACAGAGTGGATTGTCGACCATGCATACGAATGTTTAGAGGATGGTCACAGACAGTTGTATACTGTTGCTAGACTAAGTGGAATTTCAAGCAGTCATTTAAAAGATGGAGCACTTATGGAGCTGGAGGGCTTGAACAGGGTTATCATCTGTCTTGGGTAAAAATGTTAAATAACTCCCAGGCTGAAGGATGCCGCGACTATGATGAGGCAGTGGGGCTCTTGTGGTTGGGTCATGGCAGCCCAGACACCTCTTAAAGCCGCCCAGTAGTCTGCAGCCCACCAAGAGAAAAATAGTTTGTCAGGACTACAACTCCCCGAATACAAAAAAGAACCTGGACTGAATAAGTACTCAAGCATGGACCTGGAAAACTTATGAGCCCTGAATGATGTTCCTGTGAGATGGAGCGAGTCATCTGGTAATCCTAGGGTTGAGACTAGGACGAGTAGAGCAAGAGGCGGAGGAGGAATACAAAACATTGCAGAGAGGTACCCATTATAGGTCTGATCTGGCTTCATTTATGTCAGATTTGTGTAGTTTGCACATACAATACATTTACAAACAGGGGCACCAGGAGCGCCAGGGCATTGCCCACCTGCATGTCAGTCGTCGCATATATTTTTGGTAGTTAAACAAAGTGAATGTAATTATCACTATGGCCTGTGACTTCTGAAACCAAGCCCGACCACGTACTGTGGGCTGGTCCACTCCAAGCACAATGATTGGCAACCCATCGCAGTGAAAGTTGAAACGAAGTGCACGTCAGTTTGGCCGTTTCGTTTTCCACGGCCAACCTGACATGCGTACTTCAGCTGTTCTCAACCTATGCTATACAGTGGAGCTGAGGGAACACAGGCGCAGCCTCCTGGTCCTGGTATGAGCGCCATATCTGCCTGCCCTATCCAATCTGGGTGCTGCTGTCATGCTGTTCACTGATACAAACAACATGAAAGCAGCATCAGGATTGGTTTAGTTGGCTGGAGCCATTACACCGCTGCCTGCAGGACGGACCGTAGCGTGCATTAAGGCGGGCAGGCAGAGGTGGTGCATGATGATGACTGGAATGCCCTTTTCGATCTGCCTTAAAAGTCCTAAACTTAAAGTCAAGAGATCAGACATTGTACTACCACTGGTGAGTTTATGCCTGTTGCTCATTTAAGTGGAGGTCAACGCACTGGTCATCACCATCGCAGGTGGAAGGGAATACGGGCTCCAGGATACAATCCTTTAGCTAGTCCTACTGCCTTTGAACAAATTGTTTGGTTACACGTTTAACAGATGATGTCGGATTGGTATACGACGAGGACAATTCGCAGGATCTATTTGTACCCGAAACAAAGCCCGCCCCACCCTAAGGAGGAGGTTTGCAGTGTGATACGGTCTCCAGGAAAGCCGTGGGCCAATTCGAATGACCCAGGAAACACGGAAATTGACCAGCAAGCTGCACGTCTATACAATCTGACTAGTAGGGCAGTTGCAGACCGCTCAGAGCAGGATTGCTCTTAATCCATAGGCAGTCTCTACTGTTTTGTGCTTTGATTTGTCATTCTACTTAAATATGACTTTCGAAATTGAGAACAAACGGAAGTTGGCAGCAGATGTTGCGAGTGCTTGAGAATGATCTCAGTTGTCAGGGTGTCAGAGTTGTATCACCTGAGTGATGGCGCTGCTGTGGAAGACATGCACGTCTATGATGTTGATATCAAAGTCTGGCTCTGCTGACAAACAGCAGTAGTGTGCGTCGGCTCAGTGCGTGTCCTGCTCTTGCAGTCTTGAGCCCGTGAGCCATCATTCGGAGTCGCAGGTTTGAGTGAGAGATGCCATATGTAATAGCTCTTCTGACATTGCTCTGTTTTAGCTGGAATCTCGTGGACGTGGCCAACCTCTGCACATGAGGTGAACATGTATATCATGAGTTGGGTTTTTTTTTAACATTGAACTTCTAAAAAAACAGAGCAAACCATTTCCCTTCTTACATAATACGGGGGACTGCAAACATATTTTGTCACTGTATGCTGTTTTTTTTTTTTTAAGAAAGCATGGTCCAGGTAGAAATTTGGAGTGAACAAAGGAGTGACCCGAGTCTGTTTTTGCTGATTTTGTAGTGGGAAATGCAGCAATCCCATTTTTACTCAAGCTCAGCTTCAGATTTAACATTTGAAAAGTGGGCAAAATGTATTTGCATTGTTCCTCATTAGTAGACACTGCAACAACAGGTTCAAACCAGTGTGCTCAATTATTTTTCATAGTGCAAACCATTCATTACTGAACAGGAAAGAAATAGTGCTAAGTGGTCCTTATGATTTTGTTCCATTTATTTACTCAGGCACCATTAAATATGTTTTTTTCATGGTACATTAATTTAGTTTTAAGGTTTAGGCAATAGACAGTCAGGCCTATTGCTTCCATTACATAACATATACTTAAAGTTTGGGCCAGCCTTTGCTCGTGGCTGGATGGATTTGTTGTCTATTGCAGTTGTGTGGGAAGTGCTTTCATGTTGTGCATGATGACCACCAAGATGTGGCTATTGTGTTATGGGCGCAACACCTGGCAGTGTGATGGATGAGGTTATGTGCAAAACTGACACACAAATTATAATTGTAATAAGGACTCAAAAATATAGGCAGCTACACATGCAATATTCTCCGATTCCATGAGAGAAATAATGAAGGGAGCGGTGTTGATCACAAATGTTCCTGGTGTGGCTCTGAAGCATAAATATGATAGATTACCAGTGGCCGTGACTCAGCCTTTCATCTCTTCTTCTACGTCCCCAACCGCCAGCTCCGCTCCGCCGACCTCTCCCTCGCCACCGTCCCTCGCATTCGAAGAACAACCACCGGCGGCAGATCCTTCTCACACCTCGCCGCCAAGACCTGGAACACCCTTCCACTAAGCCTACGACAGACCAAAGACCTGCTGACCTTCAGGAGGCTACTCAAGACCTGGCTGTTCGACCAGTAGCAGCACCCCCCCCCTTCCCTCTCCCCAGCGCCTTGAGACCCTCGCGGGTAAGTAGTGCACTCTACAAATTCTGTGATTGATTGATTGATTGAAACTGGATTAGATGAACGCCATTGAAAAACAATTCACTTTGTGGTGAGCGTTGTATTGATAATATACCAGGTTTAAATTATCACAAATAATTATGAATCTCATCTCATGACCATTTAGTCTGCCATTGCGTCTAATACTTCTTTTATAGGTTCACAGTGTCCACAAAGGTTCACCTAAGTCATCGGTTAAAGAAGTCAAATCTGTGTTAGGGAGAGTGGCAGTAGGGGTAGCTTTTATTCTTGCTGTGCCACACGCTAATATGTGTCATTAGAACGCATGCGATACATCGCATGCCATTACAACGCGGTCGTTACAACGACCGCGTTATTACATCGCATACGATTACATCGCAAGTCGTTACAACGACTTGCTGTAGGGGCACGCTGGACTTAGGAATTGTATAATTTACTATTCCTACTCCAGTTTGTGCAACAGCAGGGAAGGTGTTGGATTGCAAATCCAACACCTTCTGCCCCCTACAGCTTGTCGTTGTAACGATTTGCAATGTAATCGTATGCGATGTAACTACTCGGTCATTGTAACGACCGCATTGTAATGGCATGTGATGTATCGCATGCGAACTAAACGATGTCTCGCGCCACACGCTCAATAGGAAAGGACTCCCTGTCCCCTCTATAGTGAATGTCACGAAAGGAATATGTGTGTCCGCTGTTTAAAAATGATTGTTTTAAATATGAATTTAGAAATATTCCTGTGTCCTCACCCTAAAGACAGTGCTATTAGTAAAGTTATTGTACACCATATATGTGACCTAGTTTCTTATGATACTTTAAGCAGCATTACATTCTGTGAAATCAACATAAGATGTCTTTTTACAGAGCATATCCTGAACTTGCGTATTTTAAGGTGAACTCATATGTGATAATGAAGAAAACTGAGGCTTGGTAAATTAAATATTTGCCTAGGATTTTGGTCACGGAGAAAGCCGGAATTGGTCAGAGGATTTCTGCTTTTACATAATGAAGCTCAGACCTTGCACCCGTGTGGCTGCCTTGCTCGTGGCGTGAAAGTTGGAAAGAACTTTAATTCCCCACCACTTTCAAGTCAGCAGCCACCATTGTTTATAAGCATTTACACTAAATGTAGGTCAGATACAAAACCAGAGATTTTCCTTAAAATCTAGCAAGGAACCAGTCATCCTGGTCATGGCGCTATGAGAGGTTGGGTTGCCACCTCACTCCACGTCATCATGTTTCTTGAACTAGGCTTTCCTTCAACAATGCATTGGTGTCTGAGTTTGTATATATGTTATTTCATACCGCAATTCTGCAGTTTCTACGCAGGTATTGCTTTTACACAATTTAATGAACTGGCCAATATGCAGTCTGGAATCCTGTAGTTCACTGCACTTTTCAGAGGCTAGCGATTAGGTCACTGAGCCATCCTGGAAGCACTTGGTTTGTTTCTACTGGCCCATCTGAAGTATTAGACCTAAAAGCAATGATTTGCAATAGAAGAGATCAGGGAGAGTGACGTAATGTCCAGACAACAGGAAGATAGAGGACAAACTTAGTTGGAGATAGCACAAGTAACATACACAGAGGAAGGAAGGGATTAAAGTGAAGGAGGAGGCAGAGAATGAGGGGTGGTGGATGAGAAATAAGTAGCCAAGGTGGCAGGTTAAGGGACGCTGCATAGGGCAAGAGGAAGCAGGTATAGGGAAAAGAAAATGAAGAAAGGTCAGAGGTCGCATTCTGGTATCGGTGTCGCATTCGGGTATCGGTGAGAGGCATGAGAAAAAGGTGAGGCTTGGCTTGATTGACAGGATGTGAGGTGATATAACAGAAAAGGCATACGGTGAAAAAAGGGAGGGCAGGGGGGAAGCACTCGAGAAATCCTGAAAAAATAGCCACATGTACGTACGAGGTGCAGGTGAACGAGGACGAGACGCAGGTGAACATATGTGTATATTTTGTGCATGAAGGAAGGTATGCAATACCGAGTTAGGGGATTGGGAAGGAAAAATTGTGGCCTTTACACCTTGTAGTCCCCATACTCTTACATCATCGTCTACCCTAGAGTGCGGATGGTTCTATTCTTTCACCCAAAGAATTCTAAAAATAGTTTTGTTTTAAATGTATTGTATTTTTCGTCCCGCCTGTACCACAGTAACTATTAAAATTTTATGCGGAGTGCAAATGGGCCAGGTCTCCTGCCTCCTTCCCCCTCCCCCTCAGCCGAATGATTTATTACTCGCAAATACCACAGAACTAATTAGTATAGTAATTAATTAATACGAATTTGCATATTTGCATGTGCAATTAGTGCAGTGGAGTGATTACTCTGAAAATGAGAAGTTTGGGGACTCAGATGTTGCTGTGAACTGGACTGGAAAGCAGTCGTCGTGCGCGTGAACTTCGGAAGCCCCGGAGAGGGGGGCACGCGAGCAGATGACCCCCCTTTTCACCACAATCCACCCCAAAACAACGGACGGTGGACGTTGGGTGCAGACCACGGCGCCACGAGGGGTCGAGGGGCTTCAACGCTATGTAGGCCGCCCGCGCTCGGAAGACCCGTCCCCGCCCCCCGCCCGGTGCCAGAATGTTCCACGGATGGCTCCCGCCCTCGGCCGTGGCAGCGCTCCAAGTCTGCGGGAACGAGGCCTTATTGTTATGCGTTATGGTTCTCTTCGTGCTGCAGCTCTGGGTAATGGCTTGGCGCAAGCTGTTTCCCAATCAGGGACTTGCATTAATGGCGTCGCCGCCTTAAAGGGGTAGGCCGCGTCGCGCTTTTCGGTTGTCCTCATGGGCCGGAAGTCCACCTGGGCGCCTTGCTTGCTTCTGGTGCCACCATACCACTGCGGACACCTGCAACCACGCCCGTCTTGCTGCTGCCTGGTCTGGCAGTGTCACCTTCCCTACTCTTCCTTTTACCATCTTTGTTGACGGTCTCATTCCTTCTTCTCAGTTTCTCTCCTACCTCCAGCCTTCTTTAATTTGGGCTGACCTCGCTGGGACTCCTCACTGGGACTGTGATATACCCCCCCCTCTTATATCTTGCCATATTCTGATTGGCTCTCACCTTGCTGAAAGCCTCCCTGCCCTCATCCTGTCCCACTGCCAATTCCGCTGTCCTCATACCTCTCCCTCCTTGTCCCTCGTAACTTGCTCTACTCTCAATGAATGGCATTACTTTCCTGGAACTGTCTCTGCCCCCCCCCCCTCGCCCCCATACTGTAAAAAGAACAATTGATGGACAGAATGTTGATCAATGTCAAACATTCAGCCCAGTACAGATATCTGGGCCTAAATCGATCGTTTTTCTGCTCCCCATGCCATTCCAGTTTAAACCCAGACATAAGCAAATCAGTCTTGACCCTGCTCCCCATGGGAACAGTCCAGCCCGAACTCCCAAGCCAGGTCCACCCTGGACTGGACACAAGCATCCTGGACCGGTTTCGGGGTTTCACCTCTCATCAGCCAGGCTAGCTTGGCTCCAGTTGCCGCAGCACCCCCCCCCCCATACTGTGTCCCAATCTCAATGGGTCCTGCCTGTTGGGCACTTCTGTTGCCTCCATACCTCTTCCTCATTGCTTAAGCTTTTCCCCCTTTTGGGTCACCTACCTGTGTCTCTCTTGTGCCTGGCTTTTTTAGTGGTGGCCAGGGTTACCAGCTCCCATCACTGACATGCCCTTCGATACCTTCGAACACCATAACTGGAGATGGCGGTAAAAAGTCAGCAATTGGTGAATGCTGTGCTATGAAAAAACTCACTAACATAGCATAACTCTCCTCTCTGGAGTCATGAAGCAGAAGCATAAGGAGAAAGAAAGTAGGGCTCTATGAGACATAGGACCCTGCTTTCTGTACTTTCCACTACTCATATTTTCAGCACTTCTTTGCAGGGGTCAACACTATGATCTCAGTGAGGATCAGAGGGTGCATAATATCACTCTCGCTGCCCATAGTACTGCACCCGCTCTCCTACATGCTTTGTAATATGACTTTCATGGTAGGCCTGTTCACTTCATACCTGCCCAGCTCCCTGTAACTACTTTCCCTTCTTCAACTCTTTGTTCCCTGCACCCTCCTCTCCAGTAATCTGTCCTTTGTCCAAATCTTTTTCTTCCTTTTTGCTTTCTTTCTCCCCTCCCTGTATGCCTTTCAGTTATAGAGGTAGTTATTCTTTTATTCACTTTTAAAAAAACAACAAATCTACCATTAGCCTAGTTGTATTGCTGGTTGTACGACAGTGCTGGAATTAGACAGTAGTAAAGAATATGGTTTCCATATTCTTCACACCGAGAGCTGAATCACCTCTACACACTTAGGTTTTAATGTTGTGAAAGGCTGAACGCTCTTTCACTGTCCATGTAACACATGCGCCCCACACTCTGGCAAGGTACAGAAAGCTTCTTACACTGCCCGGTGCAAGGATTTTGGGAGCCGCACGCACACTGCCATTTTGCCTATTAGATGCTCCATCTGTCCTAGCAACAGGGTCATATGTTGTAAACTGGTGCAAGAAATTGGATTATTATTGTTTGGGGGTGAGCAAGGTGACTACCCACCTCAAGGAATAATCACAACCCCTGTCAGAGTGAACCCTCAAAGTAACTAAATTAACCTGAGCTCAACCCCAAGGTAACTATGGCAGAGAGCAGGCGCGCTTAACTTAAGGCAATGTACAAACTATTTATTCAGTACCAAAACAGTAATAAAGTCAAAATGCAAAACAATAAAACCCCCAAACCGAATTATAAAAATAGAGTAAAATTTGGTAAACAAAATTACACAAAATGACTAAAATCCAGTAAGGTGAACTGGAGATATGACTTTGTAAAGTTTTAAGTAGGAATAGCACCAAAAAAGCAGAAAGCGCCAATTATAGTCACTGGTCGTGGTAGACCGGGACCGAGGCGCAATTTAAGGCTGACCGCAATAGAGCGTAGGTCAGATACACCAACCAGGTTCATCCTGGTCAAAGAGTTTACCTTCTAACTTTAGTCCTTTAAGTCCCAATCCACCACTGGAGTACAGAAGAGGCACTTAGAGACTCACACAGTGTCAGGCAGAGGCCAACAGCAGGGCCCAGTGGAGGTCCAGTTGCCACTGATCAGGTGGGCAGTTGCAGAAAAGCCATATTGTAGCTTATTGTGGCTCTGTAGCTAGAACAGGTCAGCCTTATGACCATTGGAGTCTACTTCTTTGTCCTGATCTAGTTCTTTAGGGCTCTTCTCTGACCTTCTTAGGTCAAGGAGTGTTCTTAAGTGAGTGCCTGGAGATGCCACAAATATCCCTGGCACAAGTTAGTGGGCGGGATGGACTCTTTGACATGCCTTGACCAAAAGGGATAAAAGTTCGCAGGGTCAACCCTACACACTTTGAGCAGTTACAAGATGGCAAAAGTCTTTGCCCACACTAAACTTGGGCTCTGAGAGCTGAGTGTGTGTGGGGAGTGTACTATGGTAATCATTGTGTCTTCCCACATCTAATACTAAAATCCAGTTTGGGCCAGCTGCTGTACAATAAATCCAGAGACAGGTGTCTAATAGAACAAAAATAGGGTTTTCCAGCACCCAGACAGTGGATACAGAAGAATTGTTTTGGTATCCTGTTTTACTTCCTTTCAAGTGCGCCCCCAGTGTTATATGGGAAACACAGAGATAGAAGTCTGGTTGGGACAAAGCAGGTCCTTCAGCAACCAAACAGCGATACTCAAGAATTATCTTAGCATCCTGTTCTCTACTTTCAAGTGCATCCCAAAGTGTTATATGTAAACCCAGCAAGCAGACTGTGACACTCAAGCAGGATTTTACACCGTAATGTCAAAAAGGATGTTTATAGCACCCACCCTACATATTCAGTGAGGTTCGGAGGAGTCACCTATGTCCATTCAGGTTAGCCTATTATTTGCTCCTGGGAAGCATTTCCTACATTTTTCACACCTATTCAAATGCTAATTATTGGCGGTGCAGAAGTGGGAGAGCAAATGCAAATTTAGCCTCAAGGAACTTCAGGCAGGAAATGGTAGCTTTCTAAAAATTACTTTTCCTTAATGTTTATTAAAAATCCAACTTCACAATTGGATTGGATTTTTAATAACAATTAAAAATAGTTACTTAAATATTTTTCTAGCTATTCTGATTCATGAGATGCAGTATTAGAATTTTGGCATTCAGAACCGGAACACAAGCAACCCAAGACCGGTTTCACCATGATTGGGGAATGCGGCCTGCGTAATTACCAGTGGCTGAGATTAATTCAAGCATCCCACACATCACTTTTTTGTATACTTAAGTGCAACACCCTAAGTGTGACAGGTATGACTAGGTATGGGTCCCATGATCACCTTGCCACTGAACCAAGTTGCACCTGACTTATGAGCCCCAACAAGGGCGAAACCGATCTTGGCTTGGTTGTGTTCTGGTTCAGAGAGGACCTGGCTTGGCAGTTCAGGTTGGACTGTTGCTATTGGAGCAGGATCAAAGTTGATTTGCATTTGGCTGAGTGTAATCTGAAGTGGCATAGTGGGCAAAAAAATGATGGACTGGGATGTGACCCGAGTAATTACCTGTGGCTGAGATTAATTCAAGCATCTCACCCATCACTTTTTTGTACACCTCAGATCAATGTCTCTGTGCACCCCGTACTCACACTGTGTACCCATTGACTCTCTTACTCTATGCTTCTTGTTTCCCACACATTTTGTACCCCATGCTTCCCACACTCCGTACCCCATTATTCTCATACTTTATGCTCCATGTATCTTACACTGTATGTAACCCATGCTTCTCAATATCTCTATGCATTCCATTCTCTCATTCTTGTACCCCTTAAGTATCACACTTTGTGTGCAATGTATCTTATACTCTATGTACCCCTTTTTTCTCAACTAGTCTATGTACCCACTATTTCTCATACTCTGTGACCCTATGATTTTCACATGTGCCCCAAGTGTCTTATACTCTATGTATTGCTTGCTTATTAAAATCTTTATGTATCCCATGTTTCTCACGTTTTCTACTCCATGTGTCTTACACTATGTACTCCATGCGTATCAAATTATGCCCCTTATACGTCTCACAATGTGTATGCCCAAACCATTTCACAAACTATATAGAGCATACATCTCAGACACTGAGCCCCTAACTCTTTATACTCCATACCTTTGTTTTTCACACTCTCAGTGCTCCATGCCTCTCACACTTAGTGCCCCACCGTCTTCACATACTCTGTGCATCCCAGGCTCCTCACACTATGTACCCAAAGCTTCTCACACAGTGTGTGTTCCAAGCATTTCACAAGCTGCATAGACCATGCATCTCAGATACTGAGCCCCGTGCTCTTCATATGCTGTACCCATCTGTCTCAAACTCTTAGTGGGACATGCCTCTTGTACAATGCATGCCCCCAGGTTTTCACACTCTGTATGTGCCCCATACTTCTCAATCTGGCTCATGTCCCATGCTTATCCCTCTTTCTGCCTCATGCTTGTCATGCTCTGTGTCACCTTACATTCTTTTTGTGCTCCAAGCACCCCAATCTCTGTGCCTTTGTTCCCCACTTGGTGTCTACCCCACGTTCAAAGGCACATCTACCACCGTATTGTAAATAGCAGAATACAATAGTCTCTTAATAGTAGGGGTGTTCCCATGCTAAGATGTAAATACACAGTACAGTGCACAAGTTTCCTTGTTGGGGCCCCAAGCTTGCTGGCATATATTGTGGAGGTAGAGAAGCCCCCCCACCCCCCAGACAGATTTGTGGATTGCTGCATTCCTTAGAGCTGGGCGGGACACACACAAACTGGAGGAAGGAGGAACCAGGCTGTTCAGTACACTACAGCTGGGCTCTTTGATTCTAAAAGATGTCACTGGTGAAAGGGGCCTGGACACATCTCAGTAAGGAGATAGGGCTGATAAGCGAGTGAGAAAGTGTAGGGCTGGGGCCTTTGTAACCTTTTGATACACATATCACTGAGATCCTGGTGTGATCCTTTATTCACTCCCATGGCCTGTGTGTGGGGTTATCAAGTAT
Organism: Calotriton arnoldi; assembly: GCA_963921515.1. Taxonomy (NCBI): domain Eukaryota; kingdom Metazoa; phylum Chordata; class Amphibia; order Caudata; family Salamandridae; genus Calotriton; species Calotriton arnoldi. The sequence goes on from CAWUFW010006161.1 coordinate 856,938, forward strand.
GGACACACTTCTAATGTGATATACCGCTTTTTGGAGGAAGAGCACAACAAAAGAATGGGCAATTCAAGTGGGCAACCCCTAGAACACTAATGTCAAAGACATTAAATCACACTTGTGTCTGGAAATCGGTTCTAAAAGGGGACCCTGAGACTCCCAAATTGTCAAACAGAATCTGTACATCAGCACAAGTTTTGTCTGGTATGACCAGGACGGGGACTAAGGGTCTGCCAGTCTCCCATGCTGGGTGAGGGGATATCACCCAGGGGAATAAAGAACACTTGACTGGAGCTTATAACACCAGCTTCTGCCGAGCCCAAGACCATAGGACCCTGTGAATAGGAGGAGATCATCTGGAGGGAGTGAAGTCCAGTGAGGATCCTCGCGAGTGGATCCTTGGAGCGAAGTGTGAAATTCAGGCCCATCTGGACCGCCGCACCGATCGAGCTGTCTGCCCATGCGCACCATTGTGCCCATTGGGCTGTCTGCCTGTGCACATAGTCAGTCTGTCCATAGGCTGGGACCCCCAAATACCAGGTAGGGGCCACAGTGAAGTATAAGGGTCATCACCCTTGGTTCCTGGCAAAGGTGAGAGAAGGTCTTTCACCCTGTGCACTGCCATGACCTGAAGACGGCCGGTGCCTTGTTCGTGTAGTCCACGACCCCTGTATGCCAGGTGGCAGCCACTGCAGTCACCCTGGTACATTGCTAGATCAAGAGTGCCGTGGCCCTTTGTGTCGCTGTAACCTGTAGTGCCCCATGCGCACTCTTACGACCTCCATGTGTCAGGAGGGGTCATGTTAAAGTGAAACAGCTGCCGCCCTGAAGCAGGCTGCAGCTGTGAAGTAGGTGCAGGCCATGACCCATGGAGGAAGAGGAACGTTTCAACTATCAAAATCCAGGAGCAACCAAGACCTGCTCACTTTGCCACTGGATTCAAGCTAGCCTGGCTGATGAGGGCTGTTAGCCCGAAACCGGTCCCAGGATGTTTATTTCCGGTCCAGGGAAGACATGGCTTGGCAGTTCGGGCTGGACTGTTCCCATGAGGCACAGGGTCAGGACTGATTTGCATATAGCTGTGTCTGAACTGGGGTGGCGAAGTGAGCTAAAGAACGATAATGGATTCAACCCAGATCTGTGACTGGGGGTGAGTGTCTGAAAAGTTTCAGCGCTCCGTCCATCATCTCCTTGTGTTTGCTCTGGACTCAGAGAGACACTTACTGCTTACCAGAGGAGCACCATGGACATCTGCAGCTTCGACAGCAGCATCCAGCATTCTACTCACTGCAGCAGATGCGTGCTTTGGTACACCAAACCACGACTCTGGTGAGAGTGGGTAAGACTGACTACCAGGCTGTCCTGCCTCTGTGGGAACTTGCTCTGACAGATGGTGTACTATGCAGGGACACTTTGGCTTCTGCAAAGCTATTGTAGAACGTCTAAGATTTGAACACACTAGCGGGCTCTAGCTAGGATGTCATTTCAGGTAACTGCAGAATACCCATAGTCCTAGAACAGGAAGTGGGACTTGAGAGCTTACCTGGGTAACACTAGTGTCTCTGCCTTCGGAAGACTGTTTATATTATTTATAGTGTGCCGCAGTATACATTGCGATCGTATATAAATACTACCGTTTACATAAAAGCAAGTTTTGACTGCACAGTCACTTATTGAGATTGCTGGGTGTGTTTTTGCATTTATCCTATACTTACTTCCGCCCAGAAAAGCCTTGGAGTGCTGGGACAGTGCCACCAATGAGAGTCAAGCGATGAAGGGGTACTTGGCCCAGTTACTCAAAGCCTATGGTAGGCCGGGCCCCTAGACATCAAGAGTGAAAGGCCTCAACCACCACAGTTGGTTACTCTGTGGCCCTCTAAAAGGAGTTTTAACATTGCACAATTCATCTTTATCACGTAATTGTTGCACTTTGCCTTCAATATTTATTACACTGCACCTGCCCAACCTTACTAAGATATTATTTATAAATATAAGAAAAATAAATATTTCTGGCTGGGTACCTGCTTCAAAATGGGGGAAGCGTAGGATCCTAAGGGTAGACCTGCTCTCATTTCTTTATAGCCAGACAATGTCTTTGATACAAATATTGCAGAGATGTGCCATTTAAGTGACATACATGGTGCACCCAACATCATTCAACTACAACCCAAAACTACTTTACATATTAGAACACTGCATAAGCATCCAACGGAGGACAGCTATGCCATGTAGTTATGTATCACTATGCTCACCATAGAACTTTCCACTAGGGAACAACACACAATGAAACATCCATCCAACATATAAAGAACAAAAAACACATACCCAGCACAACAAAGATATATTATATAGTTGAAAATTATTGTACTCACAGCAACACTATCAACTAAGAAACAGCACAAACAAGGAAACATCCAGCAGAGTACATTAGACACAATATATCACAGTCATCCAACAATGCACAATATGCAATATAGTTTGGTATCAACCTTGTCATAGCAGCACCAGTCATCTAATATGACATGCTCAAAAGCACTCAACACAACATATTGGATAGAACACCCTGCACACATCAAGCACAGACGTCACATAGTTAGGCATAACTGTACTCACAGTAGTATCAGCTGCACCCCATGTTATGTTAAGTTATGTTATGTGTATTTGTGTCAGTTTTACAATGTTGCTTGGGAGCCATTTGAAGATCTTCCTCACCATCTTCAGTGTGTGGAAGCAGGAAGCAGTGACATTGTTGACTTGTGCGGTCATGTTCAGTTTAGTGTCAATGATTATTCAGAGGTTTATGGCATGGGTGCTGGGTGGGGTCTGAGTTCAGCCGCCCACCAGTTGGAATTCTATAGCGAGGTGCTCTTGCAGAAGATTACTACTTCTATCTTGTCTGTGTTGAGCTTGGGACTGTTGGCTTTCATCCTATTAATGACTTTGATCATGTAGGCACTGGACTTGTTTCTTGTGTTGGCGGTCTTGTCCAATAGGGAGAGTATGAGTTACATGTTGTTGGCATAGGAGAGGATGTTGATGTCATGTGCGCAGATGACATTGACCAGAGGGATCATGTATGCATTGAAGAGGGTGGGGCTGAGTGATTTCCCTTGGGACACTCTGCAGATATGTTTGTGGGCTTCTGAGGAGTAGGCTGCCAGGCTGACAGCTTGTGTTCTCTCCGTTAAAACGGAGCAGATCCAGCGGAGAGTGGGTTTTCTGGATGCCAAATTAGTGCAGGCGCCTGATGGGCATGGGGTGTGAGACTGTGTCAAATGCTGCAGAGAGGTCCAGAAGAATAAGATGTCTGGAAGAATAAGGGCTGCCTTGTCTCTTCTGTCAAGGATCATGCGGATGTCATCTGTAGTGGTGATGAGTGTTGTTTCTGTACTGCGGTTGGGCCTTAATCCAGACTTTGTGACATCGAGAAGTTGCTGGTTGCTGAGATGTTCGGTGAGGCATCGGTTGATTAGTTTCTCCAAGCCCTTTGCAGGGTGTGTTGCGAGGGAGATGGCTATGTAATTGGAAAGTGTGGCTGAGACAGTGGATGGTTTCTTAAGCAGTGGCATGATGGTGGCATGTTTCCAGGTGTCCGGGAATGTGGCTGAGTAGATGGAGGCATTGAGGATGGGTGTTAGTGCTACGCTGATCTGTAGGAATCCTTTGATGAAGGTGAGGTGGGGGCAAGGGTCAGATGGGGCTTCGAGTGGATGGTCTTCATGTTACCAGTGATTTAGACGGTGGTGACAGCGGTCCACGAGGTCATGGTTTGTTCTTCGAATGTGATGGGAAGCTGTTTTGCAATGGTGACGGGGTCCGGTTGAGGGTAGAAGTTGCTATATATGTAGGTGACTTTGTTATAGAAGAATCCAGAGAGCTTGTTCCAAAGGTCTTGTGAGGGGGTGATGTTGTGGAGGTGGCAGGAGGCGCAGTGAAATCTTTGATGATGGCGAAAATTTCCTTGCTGCTATTAAAGCTGGTGTTGATGTGATCTGCAAGAGCTGTGTGCTTGGTGTTCCATATCTGCTTTGTAGCCTCTTAGGGCTCTTTATCTGTGGTGTCTTGACTTGTTCTCCATTTGCGCTCCAGTTGCTTGCAGTGGCGTTTCGTCAGCCTGAGTTCCTCTGTTTACCAACTGGCCTGTGGTCGGGCTTTTGCCTGTGGGTTGTGATAGTGGGAGCCAGGGTGTAGGCACATGTGGTGATCCAGCAGTTGAGGTTCTTCATGGTTTTCAGCAAGTTGCTGGCATGCTCGGGACTGTGCGCAGAGAGGGCGGAATACCACTCCTCTTCTGTGATGCTTTTCTAGCTGCTATGGGCAGTTCCAGTGGTGGTAGGTCTGTTGTGGTGCAGGATGGGTATGCTGAAACTGACGAGGGTGTGGTCTGTCCAGGTCATGGTTGCTGGCTTGGCAACTGTGATGTTTCTAACTGCGGAGAAAATCGTGTCCAATAGGTGTCCGGCGGTGTGGGTGGGTTCGGTAATGTGCTGGGTGAGGCCAAGGTATCCGATGTTTTCTAGAAGGGCCTTAGAGTTTGGGTCAGTGTGGTCTTCTAGGCAAAAGCTAAGGTCTCTAAGGAGGATGAAGGTGCTGGTACTGTTGATTAAGGGTGTGAATTTCACTGGCAAAATTGGTGCAGGGTGCTGGTGGTCTGTATGCAAGGATTCCACCCAGTGAGAAGTTGGCTGTGATACATATCTTGAACGTGTGGTGTTCCATGTAGCTGGTGGGGGAGTCCGTGTAGGTGGTGCAGCTGATGGCATCTTTGAATATGATTGCGACTCCATCTTCGGGCTTGTGCTGACAGTCTTGCCTGGTGATCCTGTAGCCGGTGAGGATGGCTGTAGTGATGTCCGGTGCAGAGGTTGGGTTTAGATATGTTTCCATGAGCAACAGCAGGTCAGGAGTGTGGTCTTGCAGTAGGTCCATATTCCGTAGTCTGTTTGGTGAGCGAGCGGGTATTGAGTAGCATGCATGCAAGTGTTGCGTGTTATGTGGGTGATGTTTGTGCATTGTGAGGGTGACAGGGTGGCTCTGTGAGTGTGAGCAAGTGGGGCGCTGGGTGCTGTTGGTGCAGCAGTGGTGTGTGTAGGGTGTGGAATAGTTCATAAGAACTTGAAGGAGGCGCATGTGAACTCTCACTCCTTGCTGTGTAGTGTGGCAGCAGAATGGTGAGCGGAGACCGAGATTGAGAGCACGGAGGAGCGCGGTAGGTTAGCGGTGGATAGGGGGAGAACCAGTGTTCATGGCATTGGGCACAGTCCAGGTGCAGTTGGGGGCAGACGGGCTTGCCTTTGGTGCACCTTTGGCATGCCAGCGGCACGCCAGCTGCATGTGCCTGCTGCCAGTCTTCGCTGAGGCTGCTATTGAGTAGCTCCTGGGTGAGGGTAGGAGCCCAGTGTGACGTGGGCAGAAACCAGTGATGTAATTTCCTGTACAGATGTATGATGGGAAATCCAGTGATGTCACATCCTGTGCAGATGGATGATGGCAAATTAAGTCCTTTTGCTAGGCTTCTTCTTTTAAAGATATTTTTTGCAGGAAACCAATATTCTACGTGCCAACCAACAACAGAACGTGTTAAACAGAACTGCTGTTCTGTTCTTTGCCCATCCACAATAGTCCACGCCAACCTGTCGATGGATATCATAGCTTTTCAACACAAGAGCACTGAGCTAAAAACCTAGACTGTAAAATACTTTGGTAAGACCTTCATCCACATCCACTCCACTCTAAAACACACTGACTTATCAATTATTAAAACACTCTTACTGTAAACAACTTCTGAAGCACAAATATACTTTGAAGCTATAGCTCATAAACCAGCCCAGGCTCTGGGCTATGTCAAAATCCTTGAAATTAAGATGAGAAGGAGCCAGACCAGAACAGCGTTTTGCAGTCATACTAATGGCAGAATATGATATATAAATACATACAACATAACCTTTTTACTAAGCAAAATATGTTGCAGCTACTGCAAAATCCTCAAAAGCATCCTCATACATGTGCTCAATCGGTTACATTGCATAACATTATATTGAAAAAAACAATATTGAAATGCAAAAATATCGCCAAAAAAAGACAACCTAAATATCACAACCCTATACTTAAACAAGAAAACACATATATCAGCAATAAAAATATGGATGAAAAAATGTAAAATACAATAATATCAAAAACAAGAATAGTAACGATCTTGACTACATAAAACTAATGCTATTTAACAATAACCACGAACACAAAAAATTTGACTACCAGAAAATTGACATAATATAAACATGTTCAAAATGACATTAAATATATGTCCGCATAGACCAATTTATCAATAAAATAAATATATATTAGATTTAAAACAAAAATCAAATTAGTGTTTACCATAAATGGTAAACAATAGTTCAAACTACTCTCCTAACCACTTATGAAATTAAACTTACAAATAGTTAGCAAATAAAAACAGTCTCCCAATTATAAACAGTATACAAAAGACATAAAAGGTACAACAAAAAGGCACACTGAAAATCAATCACAGCAGGACAAGGTCACTCTGCGGATTGAAATTAAGCATAAGAAGATAACTAAACTTCAAAGGACTACTAAATTCAACTGACAAAGTAAATTATAACAATAATTTAACCTTGTAATAACTACAAACAAACATAATTATTACAAATAGCTAAAACTAAACTCTACATTTATATCTCTACAACAGAGATACGTCCACTAGAAGAAGACAATATGAAGAAAAGGAAAAAGAAAATCAAGCCACAGACATTGGAAAATCACAAACCAAGACTAAGTTTTATAAAGTACGAAATTAACATTAAAACTAAGAAACTCAAAACTAAAAATATACATAATAAACCAACACAACTAATATATCACTTCCTCTCAACAGACTCTGGGCCTGGTTACGAGTTTGGCAGTCCATCGAACCGGCAAACCCGTGGTAAAGGTGCTGTGGTCAGACCTCCATGGTATGAGGCCACAATTTGCTTGGCCGGGTCGCTGCGGCCCCACTCAGCATATTATGAGTTTCTTCACTGCCAGCAGTCTCATGGCGGTGCTAATGCCATGAAACTGCTGTCGGTGAGGAAACTAAGGGGGCCCTTCAGGGCTCCCTGGTGCCTCAGGCCAGGGGGAAGAATGCCGGGGGGCACATGGTGTGCCCCTCTGTCTGCATGCACGCCCATTTCCTGCATGGCATGGACTTAACAGTCCATGCCATGCAGGAACTTGCTTTGGCGTTCCTATTGCGGTGCCTTTTTCAAAGTCACCACAGTGGAGCCGCCAGAGGACTGCCCGCCAGACAATGAGGATACTCGTAATCTGGCAGGCGTGTGGGCGGGCGGCGGTTAAGTTTGGCAGTGCAGGAGCGGGGCGGTGTGGCGTGCTGCCCCGCTCTTGCACTGACGAACTCATAATCAGGCCCTGTGACAAAAACCAACTGTCACCAAAATCAGAAGCAAACAGCCCTACAAAATGGAAATCTACAGACGAAAGTGAAGACAGAAGAGAAAACATCTGCATACAAAATATAAGTAAGAAATGTGCAGCTATAATGTAAAAATGTATAAACGAACAATAAAATACTTAATATATCTAATATATACATTTTATATTCTAAAACCCGCAGATCAAATTTCAGAAACCGCATCATACTTCAAATCCCTAAAAGAGAAGCTGTTATTAAGATATAGGAAATATACTTCTAGTAAGGAGAGCACCAACAGTAAACAAACACACATTAGAAATGCACCAAATATTAGTCAAACATATTCTATGGTTACCACTAAAAATAATATTTTAGAAAATGTTAGGGAACATAATTGTGCCACAAATATTACAGAAGTAAAAATCAGGAATATCCTACAGTACCTGAAAGAGGCCAGTGCAAGCTCACAAGAGCCAATGAGAAAAAAACTTAAAAATATTATTCTAAACCTTTCTGAACAGGCAACAGACCAACACCCAGGCATACCAACCCTCAAATGATTAATTGCCAGGGCATGTAGAACACCTACGGCAACACCAGTTACACCAAATAAGAAAAAGACAAAGCCTAACACTTACTAACCATGCATAAAAAAGCCACCTATATGACAATATCAACTTGCCCACCTCTGGCATCCACAAGAATGGCAGAAGAATTATAATTTATACCACTAACAACAATTTATTAACCTTAACACAATGTAACTTGTGGATGATGGCAGCACATTTAAGTCGTGCCTTCCAACATTCACTCAAATAGACAATACATGGCCAATACCAAAATACAAGCATCCTGTTGGTGTATGCACGGTTACCTGCGTACTCACAATGATATGCTAACACATTTAAACAACAAAATAACAACTATAACAATCAGAAAATCATCATGGATTTTGACCATTCAATGTTTTTCAGTATACTGTAAACATACCCACACACTGCAATTCAGGGGTGCTACTGTCACTTCAACCAGAGCATATGAAAGCACCTTCAAAAACCCACCCTGAGTATGGAGTATAACTAACCTAGAATTTGCACATCAGATTAAAAGACATATAGCTTTAGCATACGTCCCTGTAACAGAAGTGACTAGACATTATGACATTTTAATTGAATCACCCTATTATCAAAAGCATAAAACAAATCTAAACCCACTATTGCACTAATCTGACAATAGTTGGATTGGTTGCGTGCACCAATCAGGACAGAGACGCCAACCTAAGTATCATATTCCATGGAGGAATGTCTACAACAGCAATATATCCCAAGAAGCACAGACAAATAATGCAGTAGAGGGTTGGCACAGCTCCTACTATTGAACACTTGGTAAAACCAACCCTATAATATACCAATTCGTAGAAATACTCAAAAAGGAACAAAGCTACCAGGAACTAAGAATGGATCAATCCCTGGCCCAAATCAGCCAAAAGTAGCTAAACAAACTAAAGAATTACATCAAATTTTTAGCATGCAAAGTATTCATGTTTGCTAACAAGAAATGCCTACTATTTCTAGATTCAACAGCATGAATCCTATGTTAACACCATTATAAAACACCACAACACAATTTAAAATTTTCAAAATGACTAAAAACGCATACTTTATATATATTTATGTTTAACAAATATTAACATTTTTAAAATATTGATTGGAAAGTCATTAGTCAGATTGATCATTTAAATTTGCAATAATAAATATTAAAAAAATAAATGAATATACAAGCCAACAAAACCTTAATTGATTCAAATAACCAAACATTTCTCTAACATCTAAACATGTATCCTAACATAATAAAAAATGTAGTAATACAAATTAACATTTCCCACTGAAATAATGTAAATATTTAAATTAAAATGACACTTATGATTTAGTTGCTGAAGTCCATATAAATGAAATCATGATCCAAGAAAAGCAAAACTGGTCCTCCCCCTACCCACCTCTACCCTGCCGCGCTTCTACGTGCTCTCAATCTCGGCCTCTGCTCGCCTTATTGCTGCCACACCATACAACAAGGATGGAGAGTTCACATGTGCCTCCTGCAGGTTCTCATGCACTCTTCCACACCCTACACCCACCACTCCTGCACCAACAGCACTTAGCGCCCCACTTGCTCACACTCACACAAAAACAGTATCCATGAAAAGGATCCCAAAGAAATGAAAAAATAAACCACAGAAAAATAAAAACATCCAATACGACTTCATTAATCCAGGGAATCCATCCAAAACATGAAAAATATATAACAAATAAATAAACGCTCTGGGAAAACTAAAAATTTGAGGAAAAAGAAAAAAACAATTAAAACTATTTTCCCTTGAAAAAAATACTTAAAACGTATTCAGGTTAAAAATAATCTCAGATACTTGAAATAAAACCCTGTGAAGCAAAAACATATAAACCCACCAAACCCACATACAAAGCTCAGCAAAGTCAAAAACCATAAAAAATATTTATACATTAATATAAAAAAAAAATACATAACAATATAAATTACAATAAGGCCAACCGCATAACCTAAAATAGCTAATGCAGATTACACTAACAAGCAACCTGGTAGAATTAGATAACTAATAAGTACGATCCTAACTATTAACACCTCCCCCCAATACACTAAAATGTTAGAAAGTACCTGTAAATTACTCTTACCTGAACTGGAGAACCGGAAAGGGAAACAGTAACTTCAAAGTCCACAAAATGCACAAAATGGTGAAGACTGACAACCAAATAAAGGGAATATTAGAAAAAAAAACAATGGGGCAGAAAAATGGACATAAAAAAGATTTCCATCCCGCCTTTTCTGCTGTTGGGACCACACCAGGGACTACAGTCCCTAGCTACCACTACGAGCTCAGGAGGAGAAATCCAACGATTGAAGAAGCTCTCTTCAGTGCGCTGAGCTCCCATGGGCACGGAACGCCTTTTCCGCTGTTGGGGCCGCACCATGGACTACAGCCTCCAGCTACCACTACGAGCCCAGGAGGAGGGCTCCAACGACCAGGGAAGCTCTCTTGAGTGCACTGAGCTCCTGCAGGACACTTTTTCCGCTGTTGGGGCCGCACCAGGGACTACAGCTACCACTACCAGCCCAGGAGGAGGGCTCCCACGATCGGTAAAGCGATCTTCAGTGTGCTGAGCTCACGTGGCGCGGGAGGAATGCTCCCGGGCCAAAAGTGGGCCCGCCTGTGCCCGTCCGCTTCCGGTCAAGGCTGGGCTGGGCCCTCTCTCTCGCCCCCTCACTCCTCCATCAGCACTTATAATGGGCAAGCAAACTCTGCCTCCATCCAAATCACATGGTAAGCCCATTTCTTCAATTTCAAACTATCTGACAAGTGTCATAGCGCCCTCTATAAAGAAATAACCTCGGTTGAACAGAGATTAGGATCCTACAACCGTAACCTTGGAGCCATTGAAAGCTCCCCTCACATCGCTGCCTTGACCACTACAGGCTCTGGGGACATTTCTGATCATACGGTTAATGGGTGCATCCAGCTCAATTCAGATGTAGTTAGTTCCATTTCTCTCTCTAAATCAGTTTCAGATCCTCCACTTAAACACATTACCAGCCCAGAACCACAAGGACATATACAAACCACCAAAGCTGCTGTTAAGCCACGCAGGCCTGTCACGAAAAAGGGCAAACCGACTAAAACCCCAGCAGCCAACATAGAGGATTTTAACTGTTTATTTGCTCTAGTGCAAGCATTAGAAATTTCTGTTAAATCTTCTTTAGATTCTCTGTCTTCTAGGTTTACCTTAGTTTGAAAAAAATACCACCAGTTGCCTTGAAATGTTGCAAGCCAACGCCAAGCATAGTTTTCTGCCAATTTCAAGTTTGTCCACTGAGCCTCTTTCTGTCACTCCATCTTCTAGTTTAATTCCTCACAGCAACCATTTTCCCTTATGACACATTGCAGGACCATGCACTGATACTCCATCTACCAGTAACCATGCTCAGCAGACCCTGTGTCTTAACACCCAATCTGCTTAACCTAAAGTCACTTAGTCTGATTCCATAATCGGGGGAACATCAAGAGTTTTGGATCTTCCCCCAGATGCTGCGCCCTTTGTGGTGATGCTTGGGAATTTACCAACTCTTACCCATCCCGGTTCTCAATCCCGGGAGAGCCTGAAAAACAAGTCAATATACTGTGTGGGTAATAAAACAGGCATAATTAATGTCCTCTTTGAGGATTTAAAAATGGTCAGAAGGATCAGTTGGATTGGCAGGGGAGTCAAATCTTTACCAGGTGACTGTATAGTAATGTCTTTTAAATCTCCTCTTTTGGTACAGGCTATTTTGAACAGAACCAGAGTTAATCCTACATTTCCTTCTCAAAAAGTCATTACCCTCCTGTTGGGGTATTTCTACTGTCCCCCGAATTTGGAGGCGGGACTCTATCCACCTGGAAGGTTGGCTCTTGCCAGGGCTCTTCACCATCATCCTTCTATCACTACGCAGAATCGTTCCTCTCTGCTGTCTGAGCTGGATGGTACTGACTGACTTACACAGGGCCCGAGAAGACTGCCCTCCACTTTGTTCACATGCACATTGATCCCGAGTCCCCCACATCAATTGCAGAGGTTTCAATGACACCAAGGGTTAGCCATACTCCCCTAGCTTCCAAGTCTACGAGCACGACTAACAAGTTGCCCCATTTCTATAATTTCCATTTTTGGAATGTGGCAGGATTACATTCCAAGTTTTCTCTTCCTTCCTGGATGAACTTTGTCATGAAAGTTTGACTTCTCTGCTTTCAGGAGACCTGGGCATTGGATCCTATACATATTAACGAATACAAGACCTTTCATCAGCCTGCAGTGCCAGCTCACGCCGGCAGATCTAAGGAGGGTTGTCTATCTCTGTTTCAAACTTGTTGCCCTGTCCTATGCGCAGAGTCGAATCATCTTCACCTTACTATTTGATAATCGTATGTGTCTTTTCACCCAATATAAACCTTATTGTTGTGAATTTTTATAACAACGCTCCCCACCTCAAAATCACCAGGGTGCTCTCCCAGCTTGAGCAGGAACTGGAAAAAAACAAGTTGCTGTGCAGGGAAGGAAACCTTTATATTGTGGGGTGGTGATTTTAATATACATTTATGTTCTTTTCCAGCTCAAATGGTTTGTGGTAACGTGGATTCAAATACCGATGATCAATCTAATTTTTTACATAGTGATTACAGGCTGAAATTGAATGATTTCATGTCAAAATGTAATCTTGGGTATTTTCAAATGAACTGTGTTCTCCCCCTATTGCCTTTAATACTACATTTTTTGGAGGAGGTCATAATTCTGTTATTGATTATATTTTATGTTCAGTCAACTGTGTGTAAGTCTTAGATGATTTTATGACCCATTCTATTTGCACGAGCGCCCACTTTACCCATGGCATCATGGTTAGACTAGAGTACAGTCGTATAAACAATAATTCTGAATACATATTCGACAACTCAGTACTGACAACTCGTAATGGCACCTCTTTGCGTTGGTCTCCTATTCGCGTTGGTCTCTGGAGAACCGAGAGAACTTCCTCGATATATTTTTTATTGCCAACGGACATGCCTTTGACACATGTTTGGATATTTACTCTAGCAATATTGATATTAAGGCTGCATTTCTCTCGATTTCTGGGGGTATTAAAGCTGCTCTTACTAGAACACAGCCCCAGTTAAATAGTGATGGGCCTAGGTGGATGGATGGTATTTGTTCCAAAGCCCATAAACACCTTAAGATAGCCCTTTGTAAGCTGCCCCATTGTCCCACGAAGGTGAGAACATGCAGATTAAATTATAATTTAGCACTTAAAAAACAGAAGAAGGAATTAAAAAACCTTGCCTGGGAATCTGATCAATGCGAGTGCGTCTAAAGATACCTCCACTTTTTCGTAAGTCATCAATGGCCTTATTTTAAAGGGTGATCGCGGCCCCTGTATGGAGGCAGCAATCAACAAGACCGAGTGGGTCGACCATTTTTCCAAGATTTATTCTAACTCTAGCCATTGGTATAAGTGGTTTGATCCTTCTACGGAAGTTTCGACCTCCGATTTCAGTAATTTACATTTCTCCTAAGACGAAATCAATATGACAATAGCTGGAAGCAAGGGTTTTAAAGCCCAGGCCCGGACAGCATCCCCATTGATCTGTTCAAGGCCAATGCCCCTCTGTGGGGTCCAATTTAAACTAGGGTATTATGGGCTTGCTGCCACTCTGGCACCCTTGAAAGGTAGTTGGAGGCAATAATCGTACCAATCTTTAAGAAAGGGGATTGTTCTGATCCCGCTTGTAACCGCCCTATTTCAGTCCTCGAATCCCTGGTAAAAGTGACAGGGAGAATTTTGCTGAACCATTTAGAAGAGTGGGCTGAAACAAACAACATTCTCTCCGACCTTCAGTACGGTTTCCAAAAAGGCCTGGGGACTACTGAGCAGAGGTGAAATCTTAATTTACTTGTCAGTAAATAAACCGTTATGAGGAAGGGCCAGTTGTTCTTAGCTTTCGTCAACTTATCGAAAGCATTTGATTGCATTCTCCATAGTAAATTATGGGCAATTTTATTAGAGCTCGTGGTTGATCTACCGATTATAGCCCTTCTTAGAGAGATATACTCTGGTGGGAAGGCTAGAGTACGATTTGGTCTCGGGGATGAATGCACTAGCGCTTTTGATCTTGGGAGAGGGATCTGACAGGGCTGCATACTCACCTACTTTTTAGTTACCCTAAACATTGATAGGTTAGAGGCTGCCCTAAGTTGTATTTGCAGGGATCATCCCCAAATTGGTCACAGACCTATACTCTGTTTGCTTTACACTGACGATGCAGTGCTTATGTCCCGTACTCCGCTGGGGCTGCAGCTGCTACTTAATGGCTTCATCAGCTTTATGTTTGATCTTGGCCTGATGGTTAATATAGGGTAAACTTTTGTAATGAAGTGTGGGAGGCAAATCGCGAAATGTCGTGATTTCACGATAAGTAATGTCAAGTTTTACCTCAACCTTTTGTTACCTGGGTATTTTATTTGACAATCGAGGTTCATGGACCGCAGCTTTTGACATTAGAAAGCAGTATTTCAATAAATTTATCTCTGCGTTGCTTAACTTTGCTTTTAAGTTAGGCAACAAGCAGGTCAGAGAAATTTTAACCATCTACAATACAAAATGTGTATCTGTGGCCCTATATGGGGCGGAAATCTGGGGCTTTAATTACAACACCCATCTCCAGATGTTGGAGAATGCTTTCTTCCAGAACCTTTTGTCTGTTCAAAATAGTTGTTCCACCTTTGTTTGTCACGCAGAACTTGGGGCCCTGTTTTTATCTGACCTGATTAATATTCGGACAATTTTATTATGGCACAAAGTTTGGACTAGTGACTTTACTAGGTTAATCCATTCGATTTTTAATAATTGTCTAAAGCTTTCCAGCTCTGGAGCATTCCCCTGGTTCAAATTTGTTAAACAATTTTGCACACAATTGTGTCATGTTGAATATTTTGATACACCCGATGTTCTGTATAACATGAGTAGGAGCAAGTTCAAAAATCAATGTCTATCCTTTCTTAAAGATCAAAGAGTTTCCCGGGAAATAGCTAAATCCACTGTATTAAAAATCAGTTGACATTGGTCACAAACGGAGTTCAGCCATATCCCACTGCTATACAGAATCGTCAGCATAGGTTTGTGTTAACATGTTTTAAACTTGATATTTTCCACCGTTTAGTACCTTTTCCTGTTATCAACGACTGGTCAGAGGTTCTGAGTAATTGTCCTTGTGACGGACTTTCCATTCAATGCACTTTGCACTTTATGTTCTTTTGTTCCTTCTACGCTTTGCCTTGTAAACACTTTATTATACCCATTCTTCATGAATTTAATTTGAAGCAATGTAGGCCAACACTATTGGTTATACAACAACTGAATTTTTAGTGATATGCTGCAAGATTTCCAGCATTTTATGGTCTATGATACGGTTAAAGAAAAATATGATTGTGCACTATTTGTGAAAGGCAGCGAGTCTTCTAAGACCCTCAATGCTGCCCGGTGCAGGGTTCCACCTCTAATTCACTTTGGGTTCGCTATCAAAATAATGAGGCAAGCGCTGGAAACTGGAAGACAAGAAAAAGGTTTATTTCTCATGAGGAGATCACGTCAACTGAGACACCGGGATGTCTGAGGGAGGTGTTCTGCTGATACTCCTTTGGCTCTTCCTTTTATACAGGTTTGACACAATGCATTTGTTTCATTAACATGGTTACACAAGCTTGGGGTCCCCGCCCCGGGCAGGTTGTCACACAAGCCCAACAGTAATTCTCTTCCCACCCAGGTCAAACAGACAATCTTATCTTGCAGCTGGACCTTGCTTCAGGGTCTAAAACATGTGAGACCGGCCAGATCTAAGAGTCCGTTCTGTTGATAAAAACAGGTCCCATTGTTGGTAACAACAAGTCTTGCTGTTTGCAGTGCAATAAATCATGTTGCAAGAGTCTTTTTGGTGTTTGGAACCTGTTTGTGTAACTAGGTGCAGTGAGGGGTAGAGTGTCCAAAGGTTTGCCTGAAAACAGAGATGAGAGGAAAAACGAGTTTGTGGCAGCAAGTGGCGCTGAGGTTTGTTGTGGCAATAGAGTTTATAGCCCCCAGCACACATACCAGGTCGGTCAGAGGGTCAGAAAGATGCTAGTAAGGGCAGGGTGAAACAAAGGTGACCAACAGAGTACAAAATGGCTGTGATAGATCAAAATGACTGCAACTTATGTGCACATAGAATTCCACCAGACAAGATGGCGCAGGTAATGTTCATGATTATCGTTTTGCTTTTAACAGTGGCCCCTTTGAACATAACTAGCCAGCTTGTCAGTCTATTTCGATCTCCATAATGTCCTGTATCTCTTGATCATACATTACTCTCATTTTTGTTAGCTGAGTGTCCATAGTCTTAGGGTGCAAGGTAGTTATGCAAAGAGAACACAAAGGTGGTATACAGTGTATACCCAAACAACAACCACATATTGTCAATACTGGGACCAAGAGAATCATTGATATTTTCCAACCCCACTCCTTCAAGATGCCCCAAAGCCAACTTCCAATTGTCCAAGTCTCTGATCCTTGATGAATTTCTGAAGATAGTCTATGGAGATGTTCGATTGCTTCATAGACAGAAGGTGAATTATCAGGAATGTATACACAGCAGCTGGCACCGATGATGCAGCATGCTCCTCCACGGTCCGCTAGTACCACGTCCAGGACCATGCGATTTTGCAGGGTAACCAGACGGATCGCTTGGAGCTCAGCAGTGTTGTTGGTGAGGATGCCAGCAGTGACGTTCAGGGCGGTCTCTACCGCTTGGGACAGATGTCTGATGGCTCGGCTGTTTGCCATCGGACCCCATAGCGGGACGAGCCCTTTTGCTGCGTCGAGGAACTGTGATGAGGCAGAGTCTGCTTGATCAATGTCTTTAGAACGCTTTTCTCGATGATGCTCTGCAGGGGCTGTGTAGGTTGGTGGCAAAACAAAGGCGATGTAGCACGTGCCCCCCAGTTTCTTGGGAGCCAGGTGTAGGCTTTGGTTCCACAAACAAAGTACATATTGGGTGATGCAACAAGCGCTGGGGGTTGGCAGTGTTCAAAGTCCTTACAATGCTACAGGTGCTGTGATCCACATTCTTAGTCCCACGGCCTTCAATGCATACAAAGCCAGAGACGTTCACCACAGATAGGGCCACAGTCAGTGTTGCAGCAGTTCTTTTCTTCAGGTAGGAAAATGTGGCTCTGTTAGGATTATTGAACACTTGCATTTCCACTCGTTCTTTGGAGGGGACATTAATCTGGAATGTCGCATTGAAGGTGTGAGGGCAGAAGGGGCGGCTGTCCTTCCTGTTTTGTTTCGCCAGAACTCGTTGTAGAACTGGGCGATTGTTCCGTCGGAAGTGGCATTGTCTTTGTAACTTTCTTGTAGGAGCATCATCCAGGCAAGGCAAGATCCGTGAATAGAAAAGGGCGAAGGGATGAAAGGGATGGAATGTTCAGTGGCATGTGGTAACAGCCCACAGACCCAACAGTTGGTAGCATTGGTGGCAAGATTGTGCTGGTGCAACATCTGCACGAAAGAATTATTCCAGAATTCTTTGCGTCGTTCTCGGAGATGTAGCGGTAGTGATACCAGGTAGTGTTCTTTCTTGGTGGTTGGTTGCATGGTGGGTGACAATGTTCTGTATGCAGGTGCATTCTCTTCAATGATCCAGAGTGCGACCATTAGCAGGGAGACAGGTGAGAAATGCGGCTACAAGTGCAATTGTCTTTGTGCTGTGCAGGTTAGTAGTCTTGGTGTCTTTGCGGTGGTTTTGCAGGTGTTCAGTTTCTTCCATCATCTTCGAGGAGCTCAACAACTGTTAGGACCACAGACTTTTGTCTGGCGCTTTCCTGGTAGCGTTGTTTGACTGTGCTACCGATCTGAGACCTTGACTTAGTTAGTGGCCTGGTCGTTGGAGCTCCCTCCTTTCGTCGATCTTAGGTTGTACCCTTTCCTGGATGGCACCGTGGGGTCGGGAAATTCTGATAGTTCGAGGGTGTCTTCTTGTGGGTAGCAACTCAGAGCTGGTCGGTCTCTCGCGAGTACTTCCTCTTGCACCTCCACCCCTTCACAGGTTGCCAGGGTTGGAGGGACTCGTTTGCAGTGGTGGGCATGCAGCCAGTTTTGTTTTCCTTCCACTCGGAGGGCAGTTCGGGTGGTGATCAGGACTTGCCAGGGGCCCGTCCACCTAGGCTCCAGATTCTTCGTTCTTTGGAAGTTGCGAATCAATACATGGTCGCCTGGCTTTATTTCATGTCCCGGGCCCCTGGATACGTCAGGCAAGGCTTGCTGCACCTGTTGGTGGATAATTGTTAGCTCGTTTGTCAACTTATGCAAGTAATCCGACATTAATATGTTCGGGACATCGTTAATGGAGGTGGGTCTTGGTGCCGCCCAAATGCTCATAGGCCTGCCGAAGACCACCTCATACGGGGTCAGTCGGTGTTTGGTTGGGGTGGAGCGCATCGATAACAATGCCAATGGGAGGGCGTCGGGCCATTTCAACCCGGTCGTGGCAACTATTTTGGCTAGTTTTAGTTTCAACGTTGCATTGTGTCTCTCTACCAGGCCCGCTGATTGGGGGTGGAAGACGGCATGGAACTTTTGTTTTACCCCAACCCTCTCAGTATGTTCTGTATCACCTCGGCTACGAAGTGGGGGCCGTTGTCGCTCCATAAAATTCTGCAAAGGCCGTATCGGGGGAAGAATTCTTTCAGCAATACTTTTGCAGTGGCTAAGGCGGTATTGTCGCGGGTGGGATATGCCTCCACCCATTTGCTAAAAGCGCACACAACCACCAGGACATATTTTAGACCAAGGCATCTCTCTAGTTGAATGTAATCCATTTGAAGGATTTCAAAGGGGTGGTCAGGGACTCCAAACCCTCCCCGTGGTACTACTGTCCCCTTCCCTGGGTTGTGTTGTAGGCAGACTATACATTGTTGTACTAGGCGTTTTGCAGATTCTGCTATCTTGACGTTATGCCATACTCTGGTGATTAGTTCAATCATGGGGGTGGAGCCTATGTGTGCTGGTAAATGTGCCATGGTCAATATGGGGATGAGGTAGGCATTGGGTAACAGCCATTTATTTCCGTCTTTAGTTCTCCAGCAATCTTCCTCGTCTTTTAGTCCCACCTTTTCCCACTCGGTCAATTCGTCTTGTGTGCCTGTAGTCTGTATGTCCCTTACAGTGGTCCTAGCGTCAGTCCATCGTTCAGCTTGTGACCTGGTCCCATACATTCGTGTTGTAGTTCTGTCTCCTGCCGTGGCTCGGGCAGTAACGTCTGCTAGTGCATTTCCCTGTCCAATGAGATCAGTCACTTTCCTATGTGCTTGGCATTTTATCACTGCTAACTTCTTGGGGAGGAGGACTGCTTGCGTCAAGGCGGAGACTAAATCTCCATGCAGGATGGGTGTACCGTGTGAAGTCAGGAACCCTCTTTCTTTCCATAAGATCCCAAAATGGTGAACCACCCCGAAGGCATATTGGCTGTCGGTGTATATGTTAACTGCCGTGTCAGTCGCTAAGATACATGCTCGTGTGAGGGCAATGAGTTCTGCAGCCTGGGCTGAACGTTGGGGAATACGGGCTGTTTCCAGAACGGTTCGGGCTGTGGTGACAGCGTTTTAAGCTGAGGTGGTGCTGTCGGGGAGTTTGATGCACGAACCATCAACCCATAGTTCTCCATCTGGTTCTAGAAAGGCGGTGTCTCTGAGATCTATTCTACTCTTTGTTTGTTCATCGGTTAGTGTCACACAGTCGTGTAGTGGAGTCACGCTAGGATCATTTTCGGGTAGGGGTAACAGTGTGGCTGGATTGAGGGTGGTGCATCGCTTTAGGGTAATGTGCGGTGCTAGCAGGGTCAACTCATATCCTGTCAGTCGGGCGCTAGTCAAGTGTTGGGTTTTGGTCTGGTTTAGTAGTGTGTCGACTGCATGGGGTACTAAAACAGTGACTGGATTGGAGAGTACTATTCCTTCACTCTGGCGTATCGATACTGCTGCAGCTGCCACAGCGCGCAGGCACGCTGGCAGCGCTCTGGCTACTGGATCGAGGGTGGCAGAGAAATATGCACAAGGGCGTTGTTTGTGACCAATTGATTGTGTTAGGACAGACAATGCACATCCTTCCCTCTCGTGCGTGTAGAGGAAGAATGGTTTGGAGTAATCCGGGGTTCCTAGGACAGGCGCTAAACAAAGGGCATTGCGTAGTTCTTTAAAGGCTGACTGGCATTCGGGGGTCCAGGGGAGAGGTGAAGGGATGTCTTTAGCTAGGAGGGAGAGAAGGGGTTTGACAATGAGGCTAAAGTTCGGTAACCACTGTCGGCAAAATGAAGTGAGACCTATCAAAGAGCGGACTTGTTTCTGATCTTTGGGGACAGGGGTGTCTAGAATTGTCTGGATCCTGTCAGGCGTGAGTTTCCTCCCTTCTTTGGATAAAAGGTGACCCAAATAGGTCACTTGTGATTTACAGAACTGCAATTTCTTTCGGGAGACCTTGTGACCATTCTCAGCAAGAAAATGGAGTAGTATGATGGTGGCTGTGACGGCTATTGGTATGGTGTCCGCTGCTAGAAGGATGTCGTCTACATGTTGTATTAGTGCCACTCCATCTGGCAATTGTATGGCGTCTAACTGTCTTTTAAGCGCCTGGCTATAGATGCTTGGGCTCTCAGTGTACCCCTGAGGTGCTCTGCAAAATCTGTACGACCGGGAGTTTAGGGTGAATCCAAATAGATAGTGGCTGTCCTTGTGTATAGGTATGGAAAAGAATGCGTTTTTGAGGTCAATTACAGTGAAGGTGGTGGCAGTGGAGGGGATTAAAGTCAAAATTGTCGTGATGTCGGAAACTACTGGGTATTGTGGCACTACGATTTTGTTTATCTTCCGCAGGTCAATGATGAAGCGGTAGGCTTTTCCGTCTCCCTCTCCCTGTTTCTTTACAATCGGTAGTATGGGACTGTTACAAACGTTGCTCACTACTTCCTCTACCACCCCTGCCTCTACCAAAGAGTGTATAATCTCTGTCAGTGCCTTCTCACCCTCTGGCGATATTTTGTACTGCGGTACTTTCGGTAGGGTTGCATCCTGTCGTATTGTTACGTGTACTGGGTCAATCATCATTCGTCCTACGTCTGAATCAGCCCTAGCCCATACGTGTGATCGCAAAGTGTCCAGTAGGGATGCGTCAGTCTCGGAGATGGCAAACATGTGCTGAGAAGGGTTCTCTCTATGGCGCTGGGGGTTGTCATACAGGACGACACGCACTCCATCTGGTGAGCATCTGATAGTCGCATGGAAGTGTTTCAAAAGGTCGAGACCCATAATGGCGTCTGGGGTGTTGGAAGAGAGGAGGAATGTCGTTTCGACGCTATTGTTGTCAAGGTTAAAAGGGATCGGTCGGGACAAAGGGTTGGTGGAGGGCGTACCGTCAAATCCTATTGAGGTCACATGTGAGCCTGACAAGGGTGCCCTTGGAATCAGTCGTTTGGATAGTGCACTACGTGTTGCTCCCGTGTCTACCAGAAATGGCGACTTTGTGCCCAGGACCTCAGCGGTAACATAAGGGCCTTGCTGATCAACATAGAGCTCGACTGGATCCCTCCCTTGCCCCTGGCTGTCCTATGCAAAGTCGTACGTATTGTCATAATCTGTCTGTTGGTACTGATTCTGTTTGGGATGGTCAAATGTGTTCACTCTTCCTGGCCTTTCCTCGCTTGCTTCACTCGCGTACCCTCTCCCACGTCCTCTTCCTCTCTGTCCACTTGCTATTTCCCTCGCCCCTCTGCCCCTACCAGCTCCTAACAAAGCCGGGCATTGGGTTTTCCAGTGTCCATATTCTTTGCAAAATGCACATTGATCCTGTCCTAGGTCTTGGCGTCCTACATATGATGTCGATGAATTGTTTCTAGGTGGCTGTACTCTAGGGGTATTCTGCTGGTATCCTCCCCTATATTGCTCCCTTCCTGTATTCGCCCCCTGGAGTTGTGCTACCATTACCCTTTCCTTCAAGTCCTTCTTTTTCCTTTCTGTAGCCCTGTCATTTTCGTTTTTCTGATGCTCATAGTACTGGGCCATTTGGAGAATGGCCGCCGGTTTAGATGCTGCCCAACTACTTTCGCTGGCTTGTAATTTCTGGGATACATCTGGCAGTAGTCCTTTGACATAGTTCTGCACAAATAAGTGGTGTCTGGTTGCGGTGGACATGTCTTGTCCACTGTAATCGGAGAACACCGTTTCAAATCTGGAGAAATACTCTGAGACATCCTCTTGTGGTTTCTGGCGGCACGCGGTTACTATGGACCAGTCTATCTTTTTCTCTGGGATCAGCGTTTTCACTTTCTGCACTATTTTGTCAGGGAGGTCCAATATTGCTTTAACCGGTTTTTGACCAGGGTTCCGCTGTTTATCTAATGTGTTGAGTTGTTCCCAGGTATGACCAAGCAGTTCGGTATGGTCTATTTTCCTAATCTGTTTCCACACATCTGCTGGCAAACATAACCCGAAGAACAAGTCTATGTCGGCAAGTGTCATTATTGTTGATCCCAGAGCGGTACCTAGCTCGGTGTAAAAGGCGGTGGGGTTCTTTGGTAAATCCGGTAAAGATTTACGGAACGTCAAAATGTCCTGTCTGTCCCATGGTTGATACACCCAATTGTAGACCACCCTTCCTCTAGCGTCTTGATGGTTCATATCGTCATGAGTCCCTTGTCCTCTAGGAGGTACCCAATAAGGGGCAGCTTCTTTTATCGGCATCAATCTATCTGGTTTTTCCACCGGGGGTCCTGCTATCTTAGATGTCCTGTCCTTATCTATCCGTCCTTGTTCCACGAGGTGACGGAATACCTCCAGTGTGGATGAAAAGAGTTCTGTAACATCGTTGTCGCCTTCATCTCCGGTGTCTACCTTCCTATAGAGAGCCACTAGCCGCTCCGGCCCTACATCTTGGTACTTCTCTTCATATGCAGTAAGAGTGTGGTAACAGAGACGTACAATAAAGTATCGTTTGCGGTTTTCAACATAGGAGTTGCATATGTCAGTTACATACTCTTCTGTCTCCTTCCTATCTATGAGGGATTTAACTATTTTATCAATGCCTGCTCGCTCATTTTTACTTAATCGCGGGACCCTGGGCGCTCCTTTTTCTTTTGATCCTACCTCTACTATTGTATCCTTTGATGAGGCATTTGGTGTGGGTGACTCGGTGGGAGCAGAGGCGGTGGAGACTGAGGCGATCGTGCCATCTCCGGCTATACTTTGGTGGTCCTGGCGTTGTACTACGGGATGAGTAGGGGCGTAAGGGGGTGGCTTGTATATGATTGGGGGACCTAACAATAAATCATCATCTACCCTTTGTTTTGCTGGTAACTTGGGGTAAAGAGCCGAGGGCGTTCTAACAGGGCATTGACCTGATATTTTTGATGCCTGTTCCTTTTTATCGATTTCCTTTTCTTTTAGTTTTTCTTCTAATCTTTTACAGGCTTGGTAAGCTGATTTTCGCGTTTCTTTATCTTGTCTAGCTTCGTCCCTTTTCTTTCTTTGAGCTGCCTCTTTTCGCCATAAACCAAAACTGTCAAACATGGCTGGTCTAGTTTTCTTTTGTGGAGAGCTAATTCTAACGTTTCTATTTTAGCGGGAACGAAAGATCCCGTCAGTGGCCACTGATTTACCCGGTCCTTCCTAGTGTATTTATGCCATAGTTTGCTATAAGCTATGGTGGCTAATCCATACTTTACGTACATGTCCTTGTTAGGGGTGCCTTCCGGCGGTGCCGGCTGACTGACCTCTAACGAACGGTCGGGTCCAAAACAATTACAATCAAACAATCTAGAGAAAACAGGCATGACGTATTTATCGGTCAAAAATGAATATCTCAATCAATCAATTTAGACAAAAAGTCTGCACTACCTGTCCTTCGCTGCCTGCAAAGAGAGAGAATATTCCTATTCTTCGTTGTTTGCAAGCAGGGAAATGTCGCAAATAACTCAATATCAAAAAAAGGAATACTAGTATTTCAATCAAACTATTCAATCAATCAATCAATTTAAGTCGTTTTTTCACGACCTTACCCGGACCGTATGGACAGTTCTTCATCTTCCCCTTCCAGCGCCTGGTTGTCCCCTCACTCCAACAATCAATGCGGCGTTCCTCTAAGGTCCCAGTCAGGACCGCAGGTCACTCGAGAGAGGTGCGTTCGGAACCGGTGAAGTTCAGTCGATCGGCAGCCAGACAAGGGTCTTCTCAGGCAGGTATACCCCAATCGTTTAGTCATTCGCTCCGTCGTTAGGACCTCTCTACCAGACCCACGCATTGCTGATGGGCCCCTACGTTTGGGCGCCAATTTGTGAAAGGCAGCGAGTCTTCTAAGACCCTCAATGCTGCCCGGTGCAGGGTTCCACCTCTAATTCACTTTGGGTTCGCTATCAAAATAATGAGGCAAGCGCTGGAAACTGGAAGACAAGAAAAAGGTTTATTTCTCATGAGGAGATCACGTCAACTGAGACACCGGGATGTCTGAGGGAGGTGTTCTGCTGATACTCCTTTGGCTCTTCCTTTTATACAGGTTTGACACAATGCATTTGTGTAACATGGTTACACAAGCTTGGGGTCCCCGCCCCGGGCAGGTTGTCACACAAGCCCAACAGTAATTCTCTTCCCACCCAGGTCAAACAGACAATCTTATCTTGCAGCTGTACCTTGCTTCAGGGTCTAAAACATGTGAGACCGGCCAGATCTAAGAGTCCGTTCTGTTGATAAAAACAGGTCCTATTGTTGGTAACAACAAGTCTTGCTGTTTGCAGTGCAATAAATCATGTTGCAAGAGTCTTTTTGGTGTTTGGAACCTGTTTGTGTAACTAGGTGCAGTGAGGGGTAGAGTGTCCAAAGGTTTGCCTGAAAACAGAGATGAGAGGAAAAACGAGTTTGTGGCAGCAAGTGGCGCTGAAGTTTGTTGTGGCAATAGAGTTTATAGCCCCCAGCACACATACCAGGTCGGTCAGAGGGTCAGAGGGATGCTAGTAAGGGCAGGGTGAAACAAAGGTGACCAACAGAGTACAAAATGGCTGTGATAGATCAAAATGACTGCAATTTATGTGCACATAGAATTCCACCAGACAAGATGGCGCAGGTAATGTTCATGATTATCATTTTGCTTTTAACAGTATGACGTCTATCAGCCCACTTTTCATGGTTTTATGTTTACTGTGTTACAACTATGAATTGTGTATTTATTCTGCATGTTTTGCTTTTATAGTTTCTTTTAAGATAATCGAATAAAGGTGACTATGACTGACTTCCATCCCAAAGGAAACAATGGAAGGAATAAATGTATATTTATTATTAATGTTTGTAACATTTGTTCCAGATTTCTATTAATTTCCAATGTAGTTTCATGTTGAATAGATATATATGATGTAGTTGTAGTTTGGAATGGATAAAGTGATAGTGCTAAGACATTTGTGGATAGCATTAATGACAATGAATTAAATCTGGAGTTTAATGTACAAATGAATCATCTAGCCATTGATTTCCTGGATGTGCATGTATATGTTGCTGGACATAAGTTGGAATCAACTTTGCACCGTAAACACACAGCAGGTAATTCTACATTGCATGCCTCTAGCTTCCATCCTAAACACTTCATTAAAAGTATCCCCTATGGAGAGTTTTTAAGATTACATAGGATTTGTAGTTCAGACTCTGATTTAATTCATTGTCAACTTTAAACCAAAAGAGATTCTATGATAGGGGTTGCGACAGCAAAACCATAGAAGATGCTTTGGTAAAATCTAATGAGATCGCTAGAGACAGTATGTTTTCAGAAGTCCCAAATACTATAGATCCCATACAAGATACAACCATTCAAGAATCAGATGTGAATTTCGACAGGAAAGTAAAATAAGATCCATTATTCACAATCAATGGCCAATAGTAATGACTGATACTATATTGGGTCAACATCTTCCTAATAGACCGACTCTCACCTTCAGACGTGCTCCATCTATGAGAAATGCGCTAGTTAAGAGTAGCTCGGAGGTCAACACCAGAACCACTACAAACACCAAAACCACTTGGCTCTTACCCAAGAATGGCTTTTACAAATGCAGCTCATGCAGAGCTTGCCGCTTTGGGGTGAATAAAGTGGACTATATGTCTGCATTCATTCTCAAACCTATTGCACTGAAGGGCGTGAACAATTGCCGCACAGATCATGCTGTGTATTTTCTAGAATGCACCTGTGGGCTACACTATGTTGGTAGCACTAAACTACAGGTGCATTTGAGGATACTTCAACATTTAAAGGCGATAGTCAATTCGGGTCACACCTACCCAGTGGCCAGACATTTTAAACAGGAACACAACAACAATCCTAATTGTCTAAAATACTATGTAGTAGGTGCTGTGCCGCCCATGAGAAGAGGGGGCAACAGAGAGAAAATGCTTTGCCAGTTAGAATCAAAATTTATTTTGGAATTAGATTCCAAAGTACCAAATGGCCTTAATAACAGCAAAGATTTGCACAATTTCCTATGAATTTCTTAGTATTACATTGATTCAGGAGTCGGTTTTGAACATACATAGTAGATTTTTTTATCTTAAGCAACAAGTTGGATTATCGTTGGGTGACTGAGGCTACACCTGCTAGTTCAGGTTTTTTAATTATTTTGCACAGTGAATATAAATGCTGTAAGTCCTCCCTTACAACACTTACATGAATTCAATTTGCACTGCTTAGAGCACTTTATAAACAATAGGCACTTTTTCTGATTTGCACTTTAATTCTTGATTCTCGACCTCTGCGGGTCTTATTTGTGTATTCATACAATAATTTTTAAGTCTGCTCTTAGTAATTTTATACATGATATCAATTATATATATGTTACTATTACGGCTAGTTGACCTATGTGCTTTATTGAGTAACAACAATTTATTAAATCAGCATTGGGGATAGAATGCTACTCATTTTCACAATTCTCAATTTGTTGATAGGATTTTCCCAATGTAAATGTTTATAGTAAGAAGTGTAATTTTTCAAAATTTGCATTCATCCTTTTAGATTATCACTTCCTCTATATTTAAGCTCATTGTGGATTGTGCAATAATTTCGATATACCAAAACACATCAGGTTGCCCTGCATGGAAACGCCATCACAATTGGAAATGTTTCCTTCTTTATTACGGGAAGTAGGTACAGCGCATACACCCCTCCAAACAGAAGCGCCATACGCGTTTCGGGTTCTATACCCTTATTCATTGGCTGTATGCTGAAAGTTCAAACTGCTTTATGGACTCATCACATTGACCCCGCCTTGGTAGGATTTCATTGCAGGTAAGCTTTCTGGGTCATGTAGTCCTAAAGTTCCCATAGTGAACGCTGTTCAGAACTTCTTGCACAAAATTACTTTCCCCAAGTGGATTCCGTGGAGGGAAAACAGGCTAGTACCTCACTTGTCCATTTCCACACAATATCGGCTTTCCAATTCCTCATGGCACCCAAATATGAAGGTGCTGCCGGTCCGCTGGATAAGCGACGGGGCGTTTCCGCGGCGAGGCGCGCCGCAAATTCAATACCAAAACACATCAGTTTGCCCTGCATGGAAACCCCATCACAATTGGAAATGTTTCCTTCTTTATTGCGGGAAGTAGGTACAGCGCATACACCCCTCCAAACAGAAGCGCCATACGCGTTTCGGGTTCTATACCCTTATTCATTGGCTGTATGCTGAAAGTTCAAACTGCTTTATGGACTCATCACATTGACCCCGCCTTGGTAGGATTTCATTGCAGGTAAGCTTTCTGGGTCATGTAGTCCTAAAGTTCCCATAGTGAACGCTGTTCAGAACTTCTTGCACAAAATTACTTTCCCCAAGTGGGTTCAGTGGAGGGAAAACAGGCTAGTACCTCACTTGTCCATTTCCACACAATATCGGCTTTCCAATTCCTCATGGCACCCAAATATGAAGGTGCTGCCGGTCCGCTGGATAAGCGACGGGCGTTTCCGCGGCGAGGCGCGCCGCAAATTCAATACCAAAACACATCAGGTTGCCCTGCATGGAAACGCCATCACAATTGGAAATGTTTCCTTCTTTATTGCGGGAAGTAGGTACAGCGCATACACCCCTCCAAACAGAAGCGCCATACGCGTTTCGGGTTCTATACCCTTATTCATTGGCTGTATGCTGAAAGTTCAAACTGCTTTATGGACTCATCACATTGACCCCGCCTTGGTAGGATTTCATTGCAGGTAAGCTTTCTGGGTCATGTAGTCCTAAAGTTCCCATAGTGAACGCTGTTCAGAACTTCTTGCACAAAATTACTTTCCCCAAGTGGGTTCCGTGGAGGGAAAACAGGCTAGTACCTCACTTGTCCATTTCCACACAATATCGGCTTTCCAATTCCTCATGGCACCCAAATATGAAGGTGCTGCCGGTCCGCTGGATAAGCGACGGGGCGTTTCCGCGGCGAGGCGCACCGCAAATTCAATACCAAAACACATCAGGTTGCCCTGCATGGAAACGCCATCACAATTGGAAATGTTTCCTTCTTTATTGCGGGAAGTAGGTACAGCGCATACACCCCTCCAAACAGAAGCGCCATACGCGTTTCGGGTTCTATACCCTTATTCATTGGCTGTATGCTGAAAGTTCAAACTGCTTTATGGAC
Source organism: Calotriton arnoldi (assembly GCA_963921515.1). Lineage (NCBI taxonomy): Eukaryota > Metazoa > Chordata > Amphibia > Caudata > Salamandridae > Calotriton > Calotriton arnoldi. The sequence goes on from CAWUFW010006161.1 coordinate 885,648, forward strand.
TCATCTCATTGACCCCGCCTTGGTAGGATTTCATTGCAGGTAAGCTTTCTGGGTCATGTAGTCCTAAAGTTCCCATAGTGAACGCTGTTCAGAACTTCTTGCACAAAATTACTTTCCCCAAGTGGGTTCCGTGGAGGGAAAACAGGCTAGTACCTCACTTGTCCATTTCCACACAATATCGGCTTTCCAATTCCTCATGGCACCCAAATATGAAGGTGCTGCCGGTCCGCTGGATAAGCAACGGGCGTTTCCGCGGCGAGGCGCGCCGCAAATTCAATACCAAAACACATCAGGTTGCCCTGCATGGAAACGCCATCACAATTGGAAATGTTTCCTTCTTTATTGCGGGAAGTAGGTACAGCGCATACACCCCTCCAAACAGAAGCGCCATACGCGCATCGGGTTCTATACCCTTATTCATTGGCTGTATGCTGAAAGTTCAAACTGCTTTATGGACTCATCACATTGACCCCGCCTTGGTAGGATTTCATTGCAGGTAAGCTTTCTGGGTCATGTAGTCCTAAAGTTCCCATAGTGAACGCTGTTCAGAACTTCTTGCACAAAATTACTTTCCCCAAGTGGGTTCCGTGGAGGGAAAACAGGCTAGTACCTCACTTGTCCATTTCCACACAATATCGGCTTTCCAATTCCTCATGGCACCCAAATATGAAGGTGCTGCCGGTCCGCTGGATAAGCGACGGGCGTTTCCGCGGCGAGGCGCGCCGCAAATTCAATACCAAAACACATCAGGTTGCCCTGCATGGAAACGCCATCACAATTGGAAATGTTTCCTTCTTTATTGCGGGAAGTAGGTACAGCGCATACACCCCTCCAAACAGAAGCGCCATACGCGTTTCGGGTTCTATACCCTTATTCATTGGCTGTATGCTGAAAGTTCAAACTGCTTTATGGACACATCACATTGACCCCGCCTTGGTAGGATTTGATTGCAGGTAAGCTTTCTGGGTCATGTAGTCCTAAAGTTCCCATAGTGAACGCTGTTCAGAACTTCTTGCACAAAATTACTTTCCCCAAGTGGGTTCCGTGGAGGGAAAACAGGCTAGTACCTCACTTGTCCATTTCCACACAATATCGGCTTTCCAATTCCTCATGGCACCCAAATATGAAGGTGCTGCCGGTCCGCTGGATAAGCGACGGGCGTTTCCGCGGCGAGGCGCGCCGCAAATTCAATACCAAAACACATCAGGTTGCCCTGCATGGAAACGCCATCACAATTGGAAATGTTTCCTTCTTTATTGCGGGAAGTAGGTACAGCGCATACACCCCTCCAAACAGAAGCGCCATACGCGTTTCGGGTTCTATACCCTTATTCATTGGCTGTATGCTGAAAGTTCAAACTGCTTTATGGACTCATCACATTGACCCCGCCTTGGTAGGATTTCATTGCAGGTAAGCTTTCTGGGTCATGTAGTCCTAAAGTTCCCATAGTGAACGCTGTTCAGAACTTCTTGCACAAAATTACTTTCCCCAAGTGGGTTCCGTGGAGGGAAAACAGGCTAGTACCTCACTTGTCCATTTCCACACAATATCGGCTTTCCAATTCCTCATGGCACCCAAATATGAAGGTGCTGCCGGTCCGCTGGATAAGCGACGGGCGTTTCCGCGGCGAGGCGCGCCGCAAATTCAATACCAAAACACATCAGGTTGCCCTGCATGGAAACGCCATCACAATTGGAAATGTTTCCTTCTTTATTGCGGGAAGTAGGTACAGCGCATACACCCCTCCAAACAGAAGCGCCATACGCGTTTCGGGTTCTATACCCTTATTCATTGGCTGTATGCTGAAAGTTCAAACTGCTTTATGGACTCATCACATTGACCCCGCCTTGGTAGGATTTCATTGCAGGTAAGCTTTCTGGGTCATGTAGTCCTAAAGTTCCCATAGTGAACGCTGTTCAGAACTTCTTGCACAAAATTACTTTCCCCAAGTGGGTTCCGTGGAGGGAAAACAGGCTAGTACCTCACTTGTCCATTTCCACACAATATCGGCTTTCCAATTCCTCATGGCACCCAAATATGAAGGTGCTGCCGGTCCGCTGGATAAGCGACGGGCGTTTCCGCGGCGAGGCGCGCCGCAAATTCAATACCAAAACACATCAGGTTGCCCTGCATGGAAACGCCATCACAATTGGAAATGTTTCCTTCTTTATTGCGGGAAGTAGGTACAGCGCATACACCCCTCCAAACAGAAGCGCCATACGCGTTTCGGGTTCTATACCCTTATTCATTGGCTGTATGCTGAAAGTTCAAACTGCTTTATGGACTCATCACATTGACCCCGCCTTGGTAGGATTTCATTGCAGGTAAGCTTTCTGGGTCATGTAGTCCTAAAGTTCCCATAGTGAACGCTGTTCAGAACTTCTTGCACAAAATTACTTTCCCCAAGTGGGTTCCGTGGAGGGAAAACAGGCTAGTACCTCACTTGTCCATTTCCACACAATATCGGCTTTCCAATTCCTCATGGCACCCAAATATGAAGGTGCTGCCGGTCCGCTGGATAAGCGACGGGGCGTTTCCGCGGCGAGGCGCGCCGCAAATTCAATACCAAAACACATCAGGTTGCCCTGCATGGAAACGCCATCACAATTGGAAATGTTTCCTTCTTTATTGCGGGAAGTAGGTACAGCGCATACACCCCTCCAAACAGAAGCGCCATACGCGTTTCGGGTTCTATACCCTTATTCATTGGCTGTATGCTGAAAGTTCAAACTGCTTTATGGACTCATCACATTGACCCCGCCTTGGTAGGATTTCATTGCAGGTAAGCTTTCTGGGTCATGTAGTCCTAAAGTTCCCATAGTGAACGCTGTTTAGAACTTCTTGCACAAAATTACTTTCCCCAAGTGGGTTCCGTGGAGGGAAAACAGGCTAGTACCTCACTTGTCCATTTCCACACAATATCGGCTTTCCAATTCCTCATGGCACCCAAATATGAAGGTGCTGCCGGTCCGCTGGATAAGCGACGGGGCGTTTCGCGGCGAGGCGCGCCGCAAATTCAATACCAAAACACATCAGGTTGCCCTGCATGGAAACGCCATCACAATTGGAAATGTTTCCTTCTTTATTGCGGGAAGTAGGTACAGCGCATACACCCCTCCAAACAGAAGCGCCATACGCGTTTCGGGTTCTATACCCTTATTCATTGGCTGTATGCTGAAAGTTCAAACTGCTTTATGGACTCATCACATTGACCCCGCCTTGGTAGGATTTCATTGCAGGTAAGCTTTCTGGGTCATGTAGTTGTGGTAAATTAAATTTACTTATTACCTCATTTCTGAATTTCTATGCTTAATAAATCATAATTTCTTGTCAATGCAAAGCGAGGAGTCCGTGGTGCTCAAATGAAGGAGGAGAAGACCAATAACTCGAGTTAAAGGGAGCGCTTCCAGCACCAAGCGGGCACAGGAGCAATCTCTCAAGTCCCTCTCTTTAAGTGGGCCTTTATTTTCAACAGCAGAATATTTATACAGTCTTGGTCACGAGGCAAAATAGAGGAACAAACAGGTCGTGGCAGATAGAGGAACAAAGATTCAGCAAGAGGAGCAGAGTGTGAAGAAATGGGGGCGTGTCTTAGGCTTCGTGAGGGGACTTGCGATGTGAAATAGTCTGACAGTTGGAAGGGGAAGGCTTCCTCATTTGGGGGTTTGTGCTCGTGCTTCATGTCAGAAACATGAACCATCTCTGCGGGGGAGCAGGAACTCATGTACTGGTTTCCCGGACTTGGCAGAAACCACAGAGACAGATGGTGAAAATGAGGAAAACCAGGTGCAGGGGTGTCGTGCTCGTGCTCAGGGTCTTGGGACACCAAAGGGTGAATTAAAAACAAAATGGTGTCGGCTTTTAATGTGGGCAATTATTAATCGCGCAAAGGGGATCGCGCAAAGGGGCATAATTAGATCGCGCAGAGGGCAGCGAAGGGGCATAATTATAGATTTTATTTCCACATTCCCTCCTTGCCCCAGAGTGTACCTACATTATATCTCAATTTGCATGAGATCATTTATACATTCTTGTAACATGATTCTTTCCCTTTCTCTCTGCTGGACAAGTGGTTTAGGAATGCATTTTGCAGCGCATAGACCGCATAGGGCAGGACCACATTGGATGCAAAGGCAGCATCCAGTTATTATCAGGAATATTATGCCTGCTGCTGACAGCAGTTGCCATCCCCAGGACGATATTATCTTCCAGAACCAGTCAGACCACGTCCAAGTGCCAGGTTCTTGATGTAAACTTACGGCTATCTTGTGTAATTTTGTTATGGCCGTGTATACAGATGGGGAATTATCAGGAATAAATATACAGCAGCTAGAGCCTATAATTTTACAGGCTCCGCCTCTGTCAGCCAAGATGATGTCAAGGACAAGGCGATTTTGGAGAGTAACCAATCGTATGGCAGACTGCTCCTGGGTTAAGCTCCCCAGGGCAGACGCCGTCTGGTTTACTACAGCCTCTAAGGTCCTTGTCAACCTGCGTATAAGCTTGCTGTTCTGTACAGGGCCAACAAAGAAGAAGAACCCTTTGTTAAAATCTGTATACTGTTCCCATGAGGTTTCCGTTTGGTCAACCAAGGAGGTATCGATCGTTCTTTTATGTCTGACATGGGGCACTAGGAGGTCTCTGTGGTAAGTGGATGGGGCCACAAAGACAGGGGGTAACAGGAATGCTATATAGCAAGTTCCCCCCCAGTTCAAGGGCAGCTGCACATAGGCCGTTTGGCCACAGATGAAATAAGTATGGCGAGATGCTAGAAATGAGGACTTTCCTCTGTCTTCAAAACTTATAGTGGTATGACAGTCACTGTGTCCTAATGGAACAGAGCCATTTTTCTGGATGCACAGGTGTCCTTTTACTGGTGAGACCGAGATGGAAGGGGAACCAGCATTCTTTTTAGGTTTGGTATTTAACATCTTGTAGGACATGGTCATGTTCCCTTGCTTGTATTCTTCACTTTCTAGGACTGTACCGGTCGCCTGAGGATCTCCCTCCTTATTAGGGTAACAGGCAGTATTGAGTACTTTGTTTAAATCCCCCCAAGGCCACCCATTCTTGCATGAATTATTTCCGTCAGGGCAGGAGGTGGGGGTAGTAGCGTCAGCTGTTATTAGGGCGAACCAGGCTTCACAAGTTCCATTATAAGAGAATGGGAAAGAAAAAAGAGGCATCCCTCCCTTTTTCTGATGAGGTGGGATGCGGCCACATATCCAACAATTGGTGCTATTACTGGCTTGCTGAGTGTGGTGTAGCATCTGTATGAAGGTATTGTTTCGCAAGGCTAGTCTATGGGCTTGTTCATGAGGGGGTAGGTCGTGATAGGTGTGTTCCTGAGTGCTGTTGGGTGTATGAGAGGTGTGTTGTGTTGGGGGAAAAACAGTGTGGAGAATCCAACCAAGACACGTCATAACTGCCATGAGGAAAAATAATACTGTCAAACATATAATAGAACCATTATGTCTTTTTCTAGAGTTCATTTTTTTTTTTTTCTCCCACATAGTCAAGGTGTTAAAATCCATTCCCATGCTCCAACCGCTTCACCACTGGACCGACGCCCAATGGACTTAATTAGCCAGAGTCCGAATGGCAGACCTTAACTTTGATTTGTAATCCTGTTGTGGGGTTAGTTCCAAAGGCAATAAAGATTGTTCAGTCACAATGTCAGTGGGATTGGCAGGGCCATCAGCAACAGTGTCTTTTTGTCCAAAATGTTTCCGGCAGTGGCTTGCGTGGAGCCAGCCCTTCCTGCCCTCGACCTTCACTGCTGTCCGTGTTGTTAGTAGTACGAGTCTTGGCTTCTTCCACCTGGGCTGGAGGGGACTGGTCCGGTCGAAGTTCCTCACGAGGACCCAGTCCCCGGGTCGGATGGCGTGTTCTTCCGGGTTGGTTTTGTCAGGGAAGGTGGCAGCAACCTGAGAACGACAAGATTGGAGTGCAGACATCAAGGAAGCCAGGTAGTCAGTCAGCATAGTACTGTCAACATCAGTTATTCTTTTAGGCCTTGGCGTACCCCACATATTTGGTGGTCTGCCAAAGACCACTTCATATGGAGATAAGCCAGTTCTGGAATGGGCTACCATACGCATGTAGAAGAGGGCAACCGGTAAGGCTACCATCCAGTCCACGCCTTTGTCAGTGCATATCTTGGCCAATTTTGTCTTCAAAGTTTGGTTGTGCCTTTCTACTAGACCTGCTGCATGAGGATGTCTTACACAGTGAAACTTCCAAGTGTACCCTAACAGAAGAGACACTTGCTTCATGAGTTCAGAGGAAAAAGGTTGGCCGTTATCTGAGTAGATGACACGGGGCAACCCATACCTCGGAAAAACTCTCTAACTAATTGTTTAGCAGTTGTCGTTGCAGTGTAATCTGGGACGGGATAGGCTTCTGTCCATCTGGTCAGAGCACACACTACAACTAGCACATACTTGTGACCTCTACATCTCTCCATCTGGATATAGTCCATCTGGAGAACTTCAAATGGATGGTCAGGGGTTGGAATCCTCCCTGTTCCACCTTTGTGCCTTTTCCTGGGTTGAACTGATTACAAATCATGCACGTTTTAACTTTTTGTTTGGCTGCAGCTCTCAAATGTTTGTTGTGCCATATATTCTGTATGCTGTCTAACATTGCTTTTTCTCCCAGATGTGCTGGTCCATGTATGGTGTTTACCATAACTTGTACCATGGCATCCGGTAGAAACCATACTGCTCTTTCAGGTGTCATCCAGCCTTGATCTGTAAGGACCCCTCCTTTTTCCTTCCATTCTAGCAGTTCCTGTGGTGTGGCGTGACTTTGGACATCCTGGATGTCAGAAAAGGGGTCTCGTATTGTATATTGGCGGTGTGGTATACTTAATTCTGTGTTTGCTGCTAACTTGGCTGCACTGTCTGCAGAATCATTTCCTTTTGATATTTCATCTGTTCCTTTTGTGTGCGCTTTACATTTTAGCACTGCGATTTTCTCTGGTAACTGACTGGCCTCTAAGAGGGCCGTGATGAGTGTAGCATGCTGTATTCTGAACCCATGTGATGTGAGAAATCCTCTCTCTTTCCATAATGTACCGAAGTTGTGTACAACTCCAAAGGCATATTGTGAATCAGTGTAGATGTTAACTGACTTTCCTTTTGCTAAGTGACATGCTCGTGTTAGGGCTATGAGTTCTGCTGCCTGTGCCGACAGTATCTCTATCTTGTGTGCTTCTAAAGTGTCTGTACCATTTGTGACGGCATAGGCTGCTGCTAATTCTCCTGTGGGGAGTCTCATACATGAACCATCAACAAAGAGTGTCATTTCTGCCTTAGCCAGGGGAGTATCTTGTAAATCTGGTCTTGGTTTGGTCACTAAATCAATTATGTCAATACAATCGTGAATTTCTTCAGTAGGAGAGGTCAGTGGCAACAGTGTTGCTGGGTTTAAAATGTTGCAGCGTCTAATCTCAATGTGTGGCTGAAAAAGTGTCATCTCATATCCGGTGAGTCTGGCTATTGTCAGATGCTGTGTTTGTGTTCTGTTTAACAGAAGTTCTACAGCGTGTGGGACCTGAACTATCAGATGATGTCCCAATACAATAGAATCGCTTTGTCTAATAGCTTGTGCAGTAGCTGCTACTGATTTTAGACATGCAGGCAATGCTTGTGCTACTGGATCTAATGTGCTTGAAAAATAACCACATGGTTTATGTTTGTCTGCTTGAAGTTGGGTCAGAACTGATAGTGCTGTACCTGAGTTTTCTGTTACAAATAATGTAAAATCTTTGGTGTAATTAGGTGTTGCCAGCACTGGGGCTTGACACATAGCTTTTTTAAGAGACTGAAAGGCTTGCGTGTGTTCATCTGTCCAGGGTAATTGTGGAGTAGCGCCAGCTTCGAGTGTTGTCAGCTGCACTAACGGTTTGGAAATGAGTGCAAATTGTGGGATCCACTGTCTACAATATGAGGTGAGACCAACAAAGGCTCGAACTTGTTTCTGTGTTGTTGGTTGTGGTATTTGTTGTATGAGTTGGATGCGTTCCTGTGTAAGCTGCCTACCCTCCTTTGACAGCAAGTGCCCTAAGTATGCCACTTGCTGTAAACAAAATTGGAGCTTACCAGGGGAAACTTTATGGCCATTTGCAGCTAGGAATTCTAGTACTAGTAGTGATGTTTCAGCACATGCTGCGTCAGATCTGGCCGTAATGAGGATATCATCAACATATTGTAGTATGGCTGTATCCGTGGGCATTTGAACAGTATCTAGTTGTCTTTTTAATGCTTGGCTATATACGCTTGGACTCTCTGTGAAACCTTGAGGAGCTCTTGTGAATTGGAAACTTCGTCCTTGTAAGGAGAAGCCAAAAAGGTATTGACTGTCTGGGTGAATAGGTATGCTAAAGAATGCGTTTTTCAAGTCAATGACTGAAAAATGCGTTGCTTCCGCATCTATGGCTGTGAGTAGGGTGGAGATGTCTGGAACCACAGGGTGTTGTGGAACGACACATTTATTGAGCTCTCTCAAATCCACCACTAGTCTGTAGACAGGTGGTGTTCCTGGTTCCACTTTTTTATGAACTGGTAAAACAGGGGAATTGCAAATGTTAGAAGTTGTTTCCTTAATCACACCTGACTGTATTAGGTCCTGAATAATTAACATTAATGCTTGTTCAGCCTGAGGTGGAATTTTGTATTGCCTTATGCGTGGTAGTTGGGCTCCCTCTTTCAGTGTAACCTTGTGAGGTGTTATTTCCATACATCCTACTGTGGTGGAATCAGTGGCCCACAGGGTGTGTGGCAAATCTTTCAAACGCTCATCTAATTCTCTACTTGTGTAGTGGCCCTTGAAATCTCGCAGAAATAGTCTGACATCTGTAGGTGAGCAAACAATGACAGCTCCTAATTCTTTCAATGTTTTTATACCAAGCAAGTTTTCTGGACATGATTTTGTCAATATAAGATCTGTAGTTGTCATGAGGGGACCAACCTGCAAGGGCAGTGGCTTTGACGTGACGTTTGTCACAGGTTGTCCCGAGAAACCCAGAGAAATACTTTTTGAACCCGAGAGAGGAGCCTCTGGGACCTCTTGATGGCTTATTGTTGTTTTACTGGCCCCAGTGTCTAGTAGAAACTTCCTATCCTCCCCAAGAAGTCGGACCTCTATAAATGGACCTGTCTGATCTACTGGAATGGGGATTAGGGGCAGTTTGTCATCTTCTCTCTCTGGGCAACATCATGAGAAATCTGGGTAATATTCAGTGTAGGCGCTGTCTATAATATTCATTTGGGCCATTTGTGTTGTCAGTGGAACTGAAGGTGCTGAACTGTCTAGGGAATCATTCTGTTTTGGCTGATATGGGCGTGGCTGGGTCTTACCAGTAGCCAAATTGTGCTTTAAGACAGGGCAATCTTTAACGAAGTGTCCCATCTTTTTGCAATAATTACAAGTGCTTTTTATATTTGTCTGGCTACTTGATGTCTGTTGACGCTGGGGTGCAGTTTGGGCTACTAATGCTTTCATCTTTGTGTCTTTCATGCGTTTCTTATCATTTTCTTCTTCATCCCTAATGCGATTCTGGTGATATTGTAGCATTTGTAACACCTGTGGAGGTGTATGTGCTTGCCAGGTACTTTCTACTTTTAGTACTCTGTCCTTAATGGCTGGCAAGGCGTTATCTACTAATTTGGAAACAAACAGATGCGGGTAAGCTTCACTTGTTGGCGTAAGGCCGCTATTTACCGCAAAACACTTTTCAAGTCTAGTGTAATAATCTCCTATGTCTTCACCATGTTTCTGTTTGCAGGAGGAAATGGCATCCCAGTCCTCCTTTTTCACTGTTAGTAACTGTGGTAGCACCTTTAAAATAGTGCCAGGAAGTGCTTTTAGTTTGTCTCCTATACCTTGACCTGCTACTCTAGTATTTTCGTCATTCTGAAGTTCAGTCCATTTAATGTGTTCACCTGCTACTTCCCAATCTTTTTCTCTTAGTTTGTCATATATACCTGATGGCAACAATAATTTCAGAATTGCTGTGATATCAGAAAGAGTATATGTTCCCATCATTAATACATCTCCTAATTCCTTAAAGAATCCAGCAGGATCCTTTGAGTGGGAGGGAACCATCTCTTTCATCCTTAGTAACTCAAGTTTTGTCAAGGGTACATAAATGAAGACGCGTTGTAGCGCGCCATTCGTGTCAGCTCTGGGGTGGACCTCTCTCATGGGGAACTGGCGTGTTTGAGGAAGTCTATTAGTTGATCCACACATATTATGGGGAGATCTATATCCAGTCACTTTCTGGTATTTCTGTCTAAAATCTATAAATGTGTTAAGAAAAACTGAACTATTGTGGAGGAACATGTTATCAGCGCAGTCAGACAGAAAATCTTCGAGTCTTGGATCATGTTTAAAATGAGTGTCATTGAGTGTGATGAGATGTTGTACCATGTAGAGACTTGCTAATCTTTGATGTGAGCGTGGTAATGCTAGAAAAAGCTGGGCTATGAGATCATTGTCATATATCTTATATTGAGAGACCCATAGGGTCGCAGTTCTGGCTATTTCCTCCTCCTCCGGTGTAAGTGGAGGTTCCTGGTCTAACCAGTAGTCTAATGCATTGGATGTATTTTCAAATAACTCATCTGGAGATGACCGTTCAGAGTGACCTTGGAGGAATGTAGGCGGGGTGTTCGTGAATTAGGGGCGGAAGAACGAACGGGTAGGACTTTTTCAGTAGGTTCAGTAATTTCCTCCTCAAGTTTCTTATTCTCTTCATTTGTTTGCAAGTTTTGCAGAATACGGGTCACATTACGGGTGAACCTGTCTAGTACATCATTTATAAGTTCTAGACTAGTGTGGTCGGATGCGGAATCTAATAAGTCAAAAAGTGAAACTGGTACATTTCTTTCCTCTGCTTGTATGTGTTTTATGAAACAGCAAAGGAGGAACCTATACATGTGCATTTTTACAGGGTGTGATCTTCTTGTAGTCATAGCGTTAATGGCTCGTGAGTTCTCTCCAGTACGAAGAAACTCAGAGGCCGCTTGAAGAAACGTGTCAATTGCTGGTAGATGTCTTATTTCTTCCCAGGAGTCATGAAGTATTTTACTTATTCGGCCCGCCTCCCCTGTGTTGCTCGGAGTCGGGTCATAGGGGCAGTCGGGAATTGTTTTACCTGGGTCTGGACCTACGGCACCCCCTTCTGGAGTGAGAGGTGGTGCGTTATGTTGTGAAAGGGGTGGCGGAGGCAGAGGGTGTTGAATGACTGGAACTTCATAGGGTGGTGGAGTATCTAAGAGAAAATTAGTAAAAGTATCCTCTGGTGGTGGGGCTGTAGGCTGTGCTGATGCAATGTTAAGGTTTTCAGGTGCAGATGGCAATACAGGATAAAAACCAGTAGAAATGGCTGATTGTTCCCTTTTATTCCTTTCACTAACTACTTCTTTCCCTATTTCTTGTAACTGTTCTTTCTTGGCCTGCTCTGACATTCTCTTACCCTTTTCAACTTTATGCAATTCCTTCTGTTGCCTCCTATGGGCTTCTTTTCTCCATAATTCTACTGAGTCACTCTGTGACTGGCGGACTCTCTTTTTCTTCCATAACTGTTCCTCTAATTTCATAATACACTCCGTATCAAAACTACCATTTTCAGGCCATCTATATCTGAGTTCTAGGTCTTTAGTATATTCTACCCATAGATCACAATAAATAAGTGCACCGACACCATGTTTGGCATACATGAAGTGTCCTGGAGTATCCCGAGGAGGAAGGGGAATTTCCTTCTCAAGAATACTCCTTTTGGTTGCCATCTTACGTATTTTCGAGAAAATAGGCATGATGGCAAGACTTTCAAAGATTTTAGAAGTGAGAAAAACATAAACAGAACAAATATCTTTACCGTACCCACGAAAGAGGTGAGTCCGTCTTTTATACTAGTTTAGTAGTCCTCACAAAATAAGTGAGAAACCCACAAAAAACATGTATCTTTACCGTGCCCACAAGGTAGTGAGTCCGTCTTTTATACTAGTTTTAGTAGTCCTCACCAAAGATAGGTGAGAAACCAAAAAACGCGTATCTTTACCGCCCCCACAAAAGCTGTGGGTTCATTTTTATACTTTTCAGCAGTACTCACCGAAAAGTAACTGGAAGGCCTCTTGAAGATTTTGGGAAAACGCGGGCGCAGTTTCAAGGTGGGATTTGTAGAACCTCGGACTCGTCTGCTTCGCAGGTTGGGCTTTGGTTCAGGACGTTCCGCTATTTCCTCACCGCCTCGTGTGGATGCTGGGCCGCAGTCGGTCCCCCTCTTCGCCTCGAGGAGTTAGCGGGAATTCCCCGCGTTGTGCACTTTTGAAGTCCGTCAACGGTCAGGAGGGGACAGTACCGGGTCCAATATCGCCGGCGCGTGGGGGAAAGGGAAGGTCCCTGTTCGGGCGCCAATTACTGTGGTAAATTAAATTTACTTATTACCTCATTTCTGAATTTCTATGCTTAATAAATCATAATTTCTTGTCAATGCAAAGCGAGGAGTCCGTGGTGCTCAAATGAAGGAGGAGAAGACCAATAACTCGAGTTAAAGGGAGCGCTTCCAGCACCAAGCGGGCACAGGAGCAATCTCTCAAGTCCCTCTCTTTAAGTGGGCCTTTATTTCAACAGCAGAATATTTATACAGTCTTGGTCAGGAGGCAAAATAGAGGAACAACAGGTCGTGGCAGATAGAGGAACAAAGATTCAGCAAGAGGAGCAGAGTGTGAAGAAATGGGGGCGTGTCTTAGGCTTCGTGAGGGGACTTGCGATGTGAAATAGTCTGACAGTTGGAAGGGGAAGGCTTCCTCATTTGGGGGTTTGTGCTCGTGCTTCATGTCAGAAACATGAACCATCTCTGCGGGGGAGCAGGAACTCATGTACTGGTTTCCCGGACTTGGCAGAAACCACAGAGACAGATGGTGAAAATGAGGAAAACCAGGTGCAGGGGTGTCGTGCTCGTGCTCGGGGTCTTGGGACACCAAAGGGTGAATTAAAAACAAAATGGTGTCGGCTTTTAATGTGGGCAATTATTAATCGCGCAAAGGGGATCGCGCAAAGGGGCATAATTAGATCGCGCAGAGGGCAGCGAAGGGGCATAATTATAGATTTTATTTCCACATTGTCCTAAAGTTCCCATAGTGAACGCTGTTCAGAACTTCTTGCACAAAATTACTTTCCCCAAGTGGGTTCCGTGGAGGGAAAACAGGCTAGTACCTCACTTGTCCATTTCCACACAATATCGGCTTTCCAATTCCTCATGGCACCCAAATATGAAGGTGCTGCCGGTCCGCTGGATAAGCAACGGGGCGTTTCCGCGGCGAGGCGCGCCGCAAATTCAATACCAAAACACATCAGGTTGCCCTGCATGGAAACGCCATCACAATTGGAAATGTTTCCTTCTTTATTGCGGGAAGTAGGTACAGCGCATACACCCCTCCAAACAGAAGCGCCATAGGCGTTTCGGGTTCTATACCCTTATTCATTGGCTGTATGCTGAAAGTTCAAACTGCTTTATGGACTCATCACATTGACCCCGCCTTGGTAGGATTTCATTGCAGGTAAGCTTTCTGGGTCATGTAGTCCTAAAGTTCCCATAGTGAACGCTGTTCAGAACTTCTTGCACAAAATTACTTTCCCCAAGTGGGTTCCGTGGAGGGAAAACAGGCTAGTACCTCACTTGTCCATTTGCACACAATATCGGCTTTCCAATTCCTCATGGCACCCAAATATGAAGGTGCTGCCGGTCCGCTGGATAAGCGACGGGGCGTTTCCGCGGCGAGGCGCGCCGCAAATTCAATACCAAAACACATCAGGTTGCCCTGCATGGAAACGCCATCACAATTGGAAATGTTTCCTTCTTTATTGCGGGAAGTAGGTACAGCGCATACACCCCTCCAAACAGAAGCGCCATACGCGTTTCGGGTTCTATACCCTTATTCATTGGCTGTATGCTGAAAGTTCAAACTGCTTTATGGACTCATCACATTGACCCCGCCTTGGTAGGATTTCATTGCAGGTAAGCTTTCTGGGTCATGTAGTCCTAAAGTTCCCATAGTGAACGCTGTTCAGAACTTCTTGCACAAAATTACTTTCCCCAAGTGGGTTCCGTGGAGGGAAAACAGGCTAGTACCTCACTTGTCCATTTCCACACAATATCGGCTTTCCAATTCCTCATGGCACCCAAATATGAAGGTGCTGCCGGTCCGCTGGATAAGCGACGGGCGTTTCCGCGGCGAGGCGCGCCGCAAATTCAATACCAAAACACATCAGGTTGCCCTGCATGGAAACGCCATCACAATTGGAAATGTTTCCTTCTTTATTGCGGGAAGTAGGTACAGCGCATACACCCCTCCAAACAGAAGCGCCATACGCGTTTCGGGTTCTATACCCTTATTCATTGGCTGTATGCTGAAAGTTCAAACTGCTTTATGGACTCATCACATTGACCCCGCCTTGGTAGGATTTCATTGCAGGTAAGCTTTCTGGGTCATGTAGTCCTAAAGTTCCCATAGTGAACGCTGTTCAGAACTTCTTGCACAAAATTACTTTCCCCAAGAGGGTTCCATGGAGGGAAAACAGGCTAGTACCTCACTTGTCCATTTCCACACAATATCGGCTTTCCAATTCCTCATGGCACCCAAATATGAAGGTGCTGCCGGTCCGCTGGATAAGCGACGGGCGTTTCCGCGGCGAGGCGCGCCGCAAATTCAATACCAAAACACATCAGGTTGCCCTGCATGGAAACGCCATCACAATTGGAAATGTTTCCTTCTTTATTGCGGGAAGTAGGTACAGCGCATACACCCCTCCAAACAGAAGCGCCATACGCGTTTCGGGTTCTATACCCTTATTCATTGGCTGTATGCTGAAAGTTCAAACTGCTTTATGGACTCATCACATTGACCCCGCCTTGGTAGGATTTCATTGCAGGTAAGCTTTCTGAGTCATGTAGTCCTAAAGTTCCCATAGTGAACGCTGTTCAGAACTTCTTGCACAAAATTACTTTCCCCAAGTGGGTTCCGTGGAGGGAAAACAGGCTAGTACCTCACTTGTCCATTTCCACACAATATCGGCTTTCCAATTCCTCATGGCACCCAAATATGAAGGTGCTGCCGGTCCGCTGGATAAGCAACGGGGCGTTTCCGCGGCGAGGCGCGCCGCAAATTCAATACCAAAACACATCAGGTTGCCCTGCATGGAAACGCCATCACAATTGGAAATGTTTCCTTCTTTATTGCGGGAAGTAGGTACAGCACATACACCCCTCCAAACAGAAGCGCCATACGCGTTTCGGGTTCTATACCCTTATTCATTGGCTGTATGCTGAAAGTTCAAACTGCTTTATGGACTCATCACATTGACCCCGCCTTGGTAGGATTTCATTGCAGGTAAGCTTTCTGGGTCATGTAGTCCTAAAGTTCCCATAGTGAACGCTGTTCAGAACTTCTTGCACAAAATTACTTTCCCCAAGTGGGTTCCGTGGAGGGAAAACAGGCTAGTACCTCACTTGTCCATTTCCACACAATATCGGCTTTCCAATTCCTCATGGCACCCAAATATGAAGGTGCTGCCGGTCCGCTGGATAAGCGACGGGGCGTTTCCGCGGCGAGGCGCGCCGCAAATTCAATACCAAAACACATCAGGTTGCCCTGCATGGAAACGCCATCACAATTGGAAATGTTTCCTTCTTTATTGCGGGAAGTAGGTACAGCGCATACACCCCTCCAAACAGAAGCGCCATACGCGTTTCGGGTTCTATACCCTTATTCATTGGCTGTATGCTGAATGTTCAAACTGCTTTATGGACACATCACATTGACCCCGCCTTGGTAGGATTTCATTGCAGGTAAGCTTTCTGGGTCATGTAGTCCTAAAGTTCCCATAGTGAACGCTGTTCAGAACTTCTTGCACAAAATTACTTTCCCCAAGTGGGTTCCGTGGAGGGAAAACAGGCTAGTACCTCACTTGTCCATTTCCACACAATATCGGCTTTCCAATTCCTCATGGCACCCAAATATGAAGGTGCTGCCGGTCCGCTGGATAAGCGACGGGGCGTTTCCGCGGCGAGGCGCGCCGCAAATTCAATACCAAAACACATCAGGTTGCCCTGCATGGAAACGCCATCACAATTGGAAATGTTTCCTTCTTTATTGCGGGAAGTAGGTACAGCGCATACACCCCTCCAAACAGAAGCGCCATATGCGTTTCGGGTTCTATACCCTTATTCATTGGCTGTATGCTGAAAGTTCAAACTGCTTTATGGACTCATCACATTGACCCCGCCTTGGTAGGATTTCATTGCAGGTAAGCTTTCTGGGTCATGTAGTCCTAAAGTTCCCATAGTGAACGCTGTTCAGAACTTCTTGCACAAAATTACTTTCCCCAAGTGGGTTCCGTGGAGGGAAAACAGGCTAGTACCTCACTTGTCCATTTCCACACAATATCGGCTTTCCAATTCCTCATGGCACCCAAATATGAAGGTGCTGCCGGTCCGCTGGATAAGCGACGGGGCGTTTCCGCGGCGAGGCGCGCCGCAAATTCAATACCAAAACACATCAGGTTGCCCTGCATGGAAACGCCATCACAATTGGAAATGTTTCCTTCTTTATTGCGGGAAGTAGGTACAGCGCATACACCCCTCCAAACAGAAGCGCCATACGCGTTTCGGGTTCTATACCCTTATTCATTGGCTGTATGCTGAAAGTTCAAACTGCTTTATGGACTCATCACATTGACCCCGCCTTGGTAGGATTTCATTGCAGGTAAGCTTTCTGGGTCATGTAGTCCTAAAGTTCCCATAGTGAACGCTGTTCAGAACTTCTTGCACAAAATTACTTTCCCCAAGTGGGTTCCATGGAGGGAAAACAGGCTAGTACCTCACTTGTCCATTTCCACACAATATCGGCTTTCCAATTCCTCATGGCACCCAAATATGAAGGTGCTGCCGGTCCGCTGGATAAGCGACGGGGCGTTTCCGCGGCGAGGCGCGCCGCAAATTCAATACCAAAACACATCAGGTTGCCCTGCATGGAAACGCCATCACAATTGGAAATGTTTCCTTCTTTATTGCGGGAAGTAGGTACAGCGCATACACCCCTCCAAACAGAAGCGCCATACGCGTTTCGGGTTCTATACCCTTATTCATTGGCTGTATGCTGAAAGTTCAAACTGCTTTATGGACTCATCACATTGACCCCGCCTTGGTAGGATTTCATTGCAGGTAAGCTTTCTGGGTCATGTAGTCCTAAAGTTCCCATAGTGAACGCTGTTCAGAACTTCTTGCACAAAATTACTTTCCCCAAGTGGGTTCCGTGGAGGGAAAACAGGCTAGTACCTCACTTGTCCATTTCCACACAATATCGGCTTTCCAATTCCTCATGGCACCCAAATATGAAGGTGCTGCCGGTCCGCTGGATAAGCAACGGGCGTTTCCGCGGCGAGGCGCGCCGCAAATTCAATACCAAAACACATCAGGTTGCCCTGCATGGAAACGCCATCACAATTGGAAATGTTTCCTTCTTTATTGCGGGAAGTAGGTACAGCGCATACACCCCTCCAAACAGAAGCGCCATACGCGTTTCGGGTTCTATACCCTTATTCATTGGCTGTATGCTGAAAGTTCAAACTGCTTTATGGACTCATCACATTGACCCCGCCTTGGTAGGATTTCATTGCAGGTAAGCTTTCTGGGTCATGTAGTCCTAAAGTTCCCATAGTGAACGCTGTTCAGAACTTCTTGCACAAAATTACTTTCCCCAAGTGGGTTCCGTGGAGGGAAAACAGGCTAGTACCTCACTTGTCCATTTCCACACAATATCGGCTTTCCAATTCCTCATGGCACCCAAATATGAAGGTGCTGCCGGTCCGCTGGATAAGCGACGGGGCGTTTCCGCGGCGAGGCGCGCCGCAAATTCAATACCAAAACACATCAGGTTGCCCTGCATGGAAACGCCATCACAATTGGAAATGTTTCCTTCTTTATTGCGGGAAGTAGGTACAGCACATACACTCCTCCAAACAGAAGCGCCATACGCGTTTCGGGTTCTATACCCTTATTCATTGGCTGTATGCTGAAAGTTCAAACTGCTTTATGGACACATCACATTGACCCCGCCTTGGTAGGATTTCATTGCAGGTAAGCTTTCTGGGTCATGTAGTCCTAAAGTTCCCATAGTGAACGCTGTTCAGAACTTCTTGCACAAAATTACTTTCCCCAAGTGGGTTCCGTGGAGGGAAAACAGGCTAGTACCTCACTTGTCCATTTCCACACAATATCGGCTTTCCAATTCCTCATGGCACCCAAATATGAAGGTGCTGCCGGTCCGCTGGATAAGCGACGGGGCGTTTCCGCGGCGAGGCGCGCCGCAAATTCAATACCAAAACACATCAGGTTGCCCTGCATGGAAACGCCATCACAATTGGAAATGTTTCCTTCTTTATTGCGGGAAGTAGGTACAGCGCATACACCCCTCCAAACAGAAGCGCCATACGCGTTTCGGGTTCTATACCCTTATTCATTGGCTGTATGCTGAAAGTTCAAACTGCTTTATGGACTCATCACATTGACCCCGCCTTGGTAGGATTTCATTGCAGGTAAGCTTTCTGGGTCATGTAGTCCTAAAGTTCCCATAGTGAACGCTGTTCAGAACTTCTTGCACAAAATTACTTTCCCCAAGTGGGTTCCGTGGAGGGAAAACAGGCTAGTACCTCACTTGTCCATTTGCACACAATATCGGCTTTCCAATTCCTCATGGCACCCAAATATGAAGGTGCTGCCGGTCCGCTGGATAAGCGACGGGCGTTTCCGCGGCGAGGCGCGCCTCAAATTCAATACCAAAACACATCAGGTTGCCCTGCATGGAAACGCCATCACAATTGGAAATGTTTCCTTCTTTATTGCGGGAAGTAGGTACAGCGCATACACCCCTCCAAACAGAAGCGCCATACGCGTTTCGGGTTCTATACCCTTATTCATTGGCTGTATGCTGAAAGTTCAAACTGCTTTATGGACTCATCACATTGACCCCGCCTTGGTAGGATTTCATTGCAGGTAAGCTTTCTGGGTCATGTAGTCCTAAAGTTCCCATAGTGAACGCTGTTCAGAACTTCTTGCACAAAATTACTTTCCCCAAGTGGGTTCCGTGGAGGGAAAACAGGCTAGTACCTCACTTGTCCATTTCCACACAATATCGGCTTTCCAATTCCTCATGGCACCCAAATATGAAGGTGCTGCCGGTCCGCTGGATAAGCGACGGGGCGTTTCCGCGGCGAGGCGAGGCGCGCCGCAAATTCAATACCAAAACACATCAGGTTGCCCTGCATGGAAACGCCATCACAATTGGAAATGTTTCCTTCTTTATTGCGGGAAGTAGGTACAGCGCATACACCCCTCCAAACAGAAGCGCCATACGCTTTTCGGGTTCTATACCCTTATTCATTGGCTGTATGCTGAAAGTTCAAACTGCTTTATGGACTCATCACATTGACCCCGCCTTGGTAGGATTTCATTGCAGGTAAGCTTTCTGGGTCATGTAGTCCTAAAGTTCCCATAGTGAACGCTGTTCAGAACTTCTTGCACAAAATTACTTTCCCCAAGTGGGTTCCGTGGAGGGAAAACAGGCTAGTACCTCACTTGTCCATTTCCACACAATATCGGCTTTCCAATTCCTCATGGCACCCAAATATGAAGGTGCTGCCGGTCCGCTAGATAAGCGACGGGGCGTTTCCGCGGCAAGGCGCGCCGCAAATTCAATACCAAAACACATCAGGTTGCCCTGCATGGAAACGCCATCACAATTGGAAATGTTTCCTTCTTTATTGCGGGAAGTAGGTACAGCGCATACACCCCTCCAAACAGAAGTGCCATACGCGTTTCGGGTTCTATACCCTTATTCATTGGCTGTATGCTGAAAGTTCAAACTGCTTTATGGACTCATCACATTGACCCCGCCTTGGTAGGATTTCATTGCAGGTAAGCTTTCTGGGTCATGTAGTCCTAAAGTTCCCATAGTGAACGCTGTTCAGAACTTCTTGCACAAAATTACTTTCCCCATGTGGGTTCCGTGGAGGGAAAACAGGCTAGTACCTCACTTGTCCATTTCCACACAATATCGGCTTTCCAATTCCTCATGGCACCCAAATATGAAGGTGCTGCCGGTCCGCTGGATAAGCGACAAGGCGTTTCCACGGCGAGGCGCGCCGCAAATTCAATACCAAAACACATCAGGTTGCCCTGCATGGAAACGCCATCACAATTGGAAATGTTTCCTTCTTTATTGCGGGAAGTAGGTACAGCGCATACACCCCTCCAAACATAAGCGCCATACGCGTTTCGGGTTCTATACCCTTATTCATTGGCTGTATGCTGAAAGTTCAAACTGCTTTATGGACTCATCACATTGACCCCGCCTTGGTAGGATTTCATTGCAGGTAAGCTTTCTGGGTCATGTAGTCCTAAAGTTCCCATAGTGAACGCTGTTCAGAACTTCTTGCACAAAATTACTTTCCCCAAGTGGGTTCCGTGGAGGGAAAACAGGCTAGTACCTCACTTGTCCATTTCCACACAATATCGGCTTTCCAATTCCTCATGGCACCCAAATATGAAGGTGCTGCCGGTCCGCTGGATAAGCGACGGGCGTTTCCGCGGCGAGGCGCGCCGCAAATTCAATACCAAAACACATCAGGTTGCCCTGCATGGAAACGCCATCACAATTGGAAATGTTTCCTTCTTTATTGCGGGAAGTAGGTACAGCGCATACACCCCTCCAAACAGAAGCGCCATACGCGTTTCGGGTTCTATACCCTTATTCATTGGCTGTATGCTGAAAGTTCAAACTGCTTTATGGACTCATCACATTGACCCCGCCTTGGTAGGATTTCATTGCAGGTAAGCTTTCTGGGTCATGTAGTCCTAAAGTTCCCATAGTGAACGCTGTTCAGAACTTCTTGCACAAAATTACTTTCCCCAAGTGGGTTCCGTGGAGGGAAAACAGGCTAGTACCTCACTTGTCCATTTCCACACAATATCGGCTTTCCAATTCCTCATGGCACCCAAATATGAAGGTGCTGCCGGTCCGCTGGATAAGCGACGGGGCGTTTCCGCGGCGAGGCACGCCGCAAATTCAATACCAAAACACATCAGGTTGCCCTGCAAGGAAACGCCATCACAATTGGAAATGTTTCCTTCTTTATTGCGGGAAGTAGGTACAGCGCATACACCCCTCCAAACAGAAGCGCCATACGCGTTTCGGGTTCGGGTTCTATACCCTTATTCATTGGCTGTATGCTGAAAGTCCATAAAGCAGTTTGAACTTTCAGCCAATGAATAAGGAGGTTTCTCCAAAACGCGTCGAGTGACTTGGCTGAAAATAAAAACACGCTGAAAAAGGATTATTTGTGGCCCTGGCATCGTTTGTGGGAAACCAGTGATAACGATTGTGGTGTATATATATATATATATATATATATATATATATATATATATATATATATATATATATATATATATATATATATATATATATATATATATATATATATATATATATATATATAATGTGGTATTTATGTTATCAATCATCGCACTATTGGTTGTAAAACATTCTAGAAGTTGAAGTTTTTTAATATCTGCACATACGGAATTTTATAAATGCACGTTTGCACAGTTACGTATTTTTGCACAGATGCCTCTATATTGCACTACCGCTGCGCAGATGTATTTATTTTAACATCATTGTCAACCCGCAATACCATGATATTTTCCCTTCTATGTGAGATCATATTGAATAGTTTTGTATAATGCGCTATGTGCCTGTAACAAAGTGTTTCTTCCATTGCATTTGTCATGTGACACACAGGGGGTGGATACCCAGCATTTAAAATTGTTATGGCGGATTGTGTTCTCTATGTGTGAACAAGGGCACAGGGTGCTCGAAACGCGTCACGGAGTGAGAGGACAATAAAACATCTTACCTGCCATCATTATCCGGGTCCGTTTCTCTCTGTTCGCCAGTGTGGAGGTTCTGAGAGTGCTTTTGGAGGATATATGTATATATATATATATATATATATATATATATATATATATATATATATATATATATATATATATATTCACAACAAGGAAAGAATGACAAGGCACTCCACTGCAAGATACAGCAAATTTAATCCGATGCCAAAAGGCAACACATTTCAGCTTCCGCAGCCCGTCTACTGGCACAAGCACCTAAATTGGTGGATGTAATTGGTCTACGTCAGGGGAAACCTAGAAACACACATGCTTTACAGTACCTTTTTACAAAATTTGAAAAAACTAATTTCATTAAAAAAAATTGCTATAAACAATGCTTTAATAAATGTTTAATTACATGATTACATGTAAAAATCTATGTACACTAAAAGTCTATTACATGTAAAATGTGACTTTTTTTGCTTTGCGCTAAAAACAAACTATTAGTTTATGTTAATAAAATTATGTTAAATTAAAGTTGGAGTGATTATTTAAAAATATTTAATTAAAAATTCCATATATTACAAGATGTATTTAGAAAATGTGTATAACTAAATAAATCAAACGATGAAGGGCATCCACTCCGGGGCCCCACAGACACCTACCCACCCCACATCTACCACAGAGACACCACCACCATTGCACCCGTATTACAACAGACCATCAACACCACCTTTGAGACTGGCTCCTTCCCCGACGACTGGAAACGCGCAGAAGTCAAGCCCTCAGCAGACCCGATGGACCTCAAGAACTACCGGCCCATCTCGCTCCTCCTGTTCACAGCGTAATTCGCCAAGAAGACCGTCAACACAGAGCTGACAAGGTTTATTGAAGAAAACACCATCCTCGAACCTTCCCAATCCGGATTCCGAAGCAACCACAGCACTGAGACCGCCCTACTCGCTGCCACCGACGACATTCGCACTCTCCTCGACCAAGGCCACACCGCAGCCCTGATTCTACTCGACTTGTCAGCAGCCTTCGACACCGTCTCCCACCGCATTCTAACAGCAAGACTACACAACGCCGGCACACAAGGCACCGCCCTCGACTGGATCAGATCTTTCCTCAACGGCAGGAGCCAAAGGATCAGACTGCCACCCTTCCTCTCCGAACCCACGGAAACAACTGCGGAGTCCCACAGGGATCATCACTCAGCCCAACCCTCTTCAACATCTACATGGCTCCCCTCGCCGCCATCGTCCGACAGCAAGGCCTCAGCCTAATCTCCTACGCCGACGACACCCAGCTCATCCTCTCCCTCACCAAGGACCCCACCACCACCAGACTCCACTTCCAGGAAGGAACGCAGGACGTCGCAGCATGGATGAGCAACAGCTGCCTTAAACTGAACTCTGAGAAGACTGAAGTCCTCGTCCTCGGAACCACCCCGTCAGCATGGAACAACACCTGGTGGCCCACCAGCATCGGCACCCCCCCAACCCCCACAGACCACACCAAGAACCTCGGCATCGTACTCGACTCCTCCCTCTCCATGAACCACCAGGTCAACACCGTCACCTCCAGCTGCTTCAACACCCTCCACAAGACTTTCAAATGGATCCCCCCCAAGGCAAGGAAGACAGTCACCCATGCACTCATCACCAGCAGACTGGACTACGGAAACGCCCTCTACGCTGGCATCAACAAGTCTCTACTACGCAAGCTCCAGACTATTCAGAACACCGCCGCCAGACTCATCCTCGGGATCCCTCGACACGAACACATCAGCCAACACCTTCGCAAGCTCCACTGGCTCCCCATCGAGAAAAGAGTCACCTTCAAAATACTCACCTATGCCTACAAATGCCTACACAACACCGGACCCCAATACCTCAACGACAGAGTCACCCTCCACGTACCCAAACGAAACCTCCGCTCCACCAACCTCCTCCTCGCCAAAACCCCGCGCATCCGCAGAGTCAGAGCAGGGGGAAGATCCTTCTCCTACATCGTGGCCAAGACCTGGAACGAGCTCCCCACCGACATCAGACATGCCCCCTCCCTGAACACCTTCAGGAAGGCTCTGAAGACCTGGCTCTTCGACTGAATCGGACCTGCGGACCCCCCCACCCCGCAGCCCCCAGTGCCTTGAGACCCTCATGGGTGAGTAGTGCGCTTATAATCCCCTGATTGATTGATTGGTTGATTGATTAGGGAGTTCAGATTCACTCCAAACCTTATTATTCCCACTCCTAACTTCCCACTCCCAATTAATCAAACTAAAACACAACTAGAAATTATATAACTAAAACTGATAATAAAATAGACAAAAATAGAAATATAACCCAAAAATACACAGTACAATAAAACATAGACAATAATTACAGTAGCAAAATAAAGGGAAAAAAACACTTCCCTGAAAACGGCTGGCAGCCGCCTCTCCTCTGTCCTCTTCTTCCTGTCTCCGGTCTGGCAGCAGGAAGCAGCAGGCAGGACCCGGGCTCCCAGGCTCCCCTGAGCCAATCACAATGCTGCAATGCAGCGTTGTGATTGGTCTGAGCGCCGTGGTTCGGCGCTCAGACAGGGAATAGGAGGCTGAGCATGTTCCTCACCAGGCTGCGCATTACAGCCTTGTGGGGAACATGCAAAGTGCGCATGACTGTTTGGCCAGCCCAAGAGGTTCTACGCACTTAGGGAGTGCAAACCACTCCTCCCCCTGCTCTGGCCAGCCCGCCCGGCCACGAGAGCCACTGACTGCAATAAGAAAACTAAAATGATAATAACGATATGTTATTATCATTTTATTTTTCCTTTTGAGCAGTGGGGCGACGCTCCTCCACCTTAGCGCATGAGCCGCCACTAAGAAGGTGCCACATTTCAGTGTGTCTTTTTTGTTGCATTAAACCTGCACGTTATTCTCATGCCATGAGACTGGCTTTCAACCGGTCTTGTTTTTCAACCTACTGCTATAAGCAGTTTTGAAGCAGGATGTCCCACGCACGGGACATGCTGCAGCAGAAAATCTTGCCAGACAGCGGGCCAGGCAGGATGAAGTGGGGAATCTTCCATCGCTTCACGGAGGCGAAGTTTCTCACGTTTGACTAAATTCGCCTGTAAAAGTAAAACTTTTACTCAGCTGTACTCACAGAGGGTGCGGTGGAGTCAAGGTCTCTGTGGTTCCTTGCACTAGAGACTGTCTTGATATGCCAAAAAGAGTGGAACAGGAAGGAACATTGAAAAACTGCAACCAGCGTGAACCAGCTGTTACAAATAGTTATGCACTTGCATCTCTAGGCAGTCAGCACTCACAATCAACCACTGACTCCTACAAGCCACGACTAGGCAGTCAGCACTCACATCAGCCACTGGCTCCTAAAAGTCATGAGTAGGCAGTCAGCACTCACATCAACCACTGGCTCCTACAAGCCGCGAGTAGGCAGTCAGCACTCACAATCAGCCACTGGCTCCTACGAGCCACGACTAGGCAGTCAGCACTCACATCAGCCACTGGCTCGTAAAACTCACGAGTAGACAGTCAGCACTCACAATTAACCACTGACCCCTACAAGCAGCGAGTAGGCAGTCAGCACTCACAATCAGCCACTGGCTCCTACAAGCCGCCAGTAGGCAGTCAGCACTCACAATCAACCACTGGCTCCTACAAGCAGCGAATAGGCAGTCAGCACTCACAATCAACCACTGGCTCCTACAAGCCATGAGTAGGCAGTCAGCACTCACAATCAGCCACTGACTCGTACAAGCCGAGAGTAGACAGTCAGCACTCACAATCAACCACTGGCTCCTACAAGTCGCGAGTAGGCAGTCAGCACTCACAATTAACCACTGGCTCCTACAAGCCACGAGTAGGCAGTCAGCACTCACAATCAACCACTGACTCCTAAAAGCCATGAGTAGGCAGTCAGCACTCACATCAGCCACTGACTCCTGCAAGCCGCGAGTTGGCAGTCAGCACTCACAATCAACCACTGACTCCTACAAGCAGCGAGTAGGCAGTAGGCAGTCAGCACTCACAATCAGCCACTGGCTCCTACAAGCCGTGAGTAGGCAGTCAGCACTCACAATCAGCCACTGGCTCGTACAAGCCGCGAGTAGGCAGTCAGCACTCCCAATCAACCACTTGGTCCTACAAGTCGCGAGTAGGCAGTCAACACTCACAATCAGCCTCTGGCTCCTACAAACCTCGAGTAGGCAGTCAGCACTCACAATCAGCCACTGGCTCGTACAAGCCGCAAGTAGGCAGTCAGCACTCACAATCAGCCACTGGCTCCTACAAGCCGCGAGTAGGCAGTCAGCACTCACAATCAGCCACTGGCTCCTACAAGCAGCGAATAGGCAGTCAGCACTCACAATCAACCACTGGCTCCTACAAGCCATGAGTAGGCAGTCAGCACTCACAATCAACCACTGACTCCTACTAGCTGCGGGTAGGCAGTCAGCACTCACAATCAGCCACTGGCTCCTACAAGTCACGAGTAGGCAGTCAGCACTCACAATCAACCACTGGCTCCTACAAGCCACGAGTAGGCAGTCAGCACTCACAATCAACCGCTGACTCCTACAAGCCACGACTAGGCAGTCAGCACTCACATCAGCCACTGGCTCCTAAAAGTCACGAGTAGGCAGTCAGCACTCACAATCAACCACTGACCCCTACAAGCAGCAAGTAGGCAGTCAGCACTCACAATCAGCCACTGGCTCCTACAAGCCGCGAGTAGGCAGTCAGCACTCACAATCAACCACTGGCTCCTACAAGCAGCGAATAAGCAGTCAGCACTCACAATCAACCACTGGCTCCTACAAGCCATGAGTAGGCAGTCAGCACTCACAATCAGCCACTGGATCGTACAAGCCGCGAGTAGGCAGTCAGCACTCACACTCAGGCACTGGCTACTACAAGCCACGAATAGGCAGTCAGCACTCACAATCAGCCACTGGCTCCTACAAGTCACGAGTAGGCAGTCAGCACTCACAATCAGCCACTGGCTCCTACAAGCTACGAGTAGGCAGTGAGCACTCACAATCAA
Source organism: Calotriton arnoldi (assembly GCA_963921515.1). Taxonomy (NCBI): domain Eukaryota; kingdom Metazoa; phylum Chordata; class Amphibia; order Caudata; family Salamandridae; genus Calotriton; species Calotriton arnoldi. Next base: position 912,654 of record CAWUFW010006161.1, read on the forward strand.
CCACTGGCTCCTACAAGCCACGAGTAGGCAGTCAGCACTCCCAATCAACCACTGGCTCCTACAAGCCACGAGCAGGCAGTCAGCACTCACAATCAGGCACTGGCTCCTACAGACTTTGAGCAGGGTGTCTCAGCGCTAACTAACAACCACGGGTTCCAGCAAGCCGTGCGCAGGAGACTGGGACTCACAATCCGCCATTAGTTTCTACTGGCACTGAAAAGGCAGTCAGTACTCACAGTCATAAATGGGCACTGCAAGGCCGAGACAGTCAGTACGCACAATCAGCAACTGGTTCCTACAGGCCCTGAGGAGGCATTCAGTACTCACAATCAGCCCTGAGCAGGCCCTGAGCAGGTGGTCAGTTCTCACAAGCAGCCACTCGTTCTTCTAGGCCCTGAGCAGGTGGTCACTGTTCAAAATCAGCCATTGGTCCCTGCAGGCCCTGGGCAAGCTGATAGTACCTACAATCAGCCTTTGGTTCCCACAAGGCCGGGGTCTCCCTTTTGGCCACATTTTGTTCCCCAGGGACCATCCGGTGCTATTCAGATCTGCCATGCCGCCTTTAGACGCTGCCCTGTCTGTTCTCCCTTCCATCCTTATGGAGTTTCCTTGCTGAGGGCATATGGGAGGCGCCCTAGTTTGTGGCATTTCAGATTCTATTTGGGGTTCTGTTCTTTGCTGCATTCCTTCTGACCATGTTTATAAAGCTCTTTTGCTGTTATATGCACCCAGTGCTGCATTTTCGTGTGAGAGACAGTGTGTGTACTAGCTCCCACGCTCCCCCAGAATATCACTCTTATAAGTGATTTCTAGAGAAGTAGATATAGATGGTGCAGCAGGTGCAGTGGCGCAGGGACCCATAAGCCTGGGAAGTGAGCCCTGACGTGTTTATTGCTCTATGTTCCTACCCCCCCCCAGCCGTTCAGGGGGCTATTTCCTTTGCTTCCTCGAGGGCCATGCCTCTCTTGTTACACCGCTGGTGATCCCCCTCGCAGAAATCATTGGATGCCCACTGTGTATGTGACTCTTCTCATGTGAAATGCAGGAAGGCCAGTCTGTTAATGTAACCTGCTGCGAGTCCCTTGACAAAGAGGCGATGTCACCTCTCTGGCCACGCTGCCAACACACAAAAAGCCAGTCGGACGGTTTCCACTGCGGTTACCTCAGAGAAAGACCACAAAGCAGACCTTCTGCTCTGTCTGCCTAGAATTTGAACGCAACCCTTCACATTTGTGATTCAATATAGGCCCAGCTCCCTAGAAAATTGAGTACATAGTGGTTGAGTCGGTACTTGTAAGAGCTACACCACACACTTGAATCTGCAGATACTGTGCTGTCCTTTCCTGGGTGTAGTTTCTCATAATTCCCAATCCTTCTAAGGCTGAGAATTAGAGCCTTATTTAATTGTTGGTGGACTGTCGTCCTGCCAGGATGGTGGAGGTCATAACCTCGCCATCTTGGTAGATGGCCATCTGCCATATGTAGAGATCTCTGTGCCTGCACAGGAGCCGTGGCTGTGGCGGCTACTCTCAAGGCACTGTAGCTTATTTCATGAGGCTCAGCTAAGTGTTTTTGTTTCCCTAAGTCTGACTTAGGCTTTGAAAAACATAAACTATTGACCCTGACACTCTGGGAGTTTTATCCCAGTGTGTGGGAGTCATTTTTTAAATCCTTGGGTTCGGGCCGCCTGGCTTTTCCAAGGGGGCCCAATATCTGGCAGGTAACACGTCAATGGTTTCCACTGGTGGCAACATGGCGCTTTGCTGTACTCATAATATAGCAGGGGACCAAAGGTTTGCCGGACAGTTTACTCCCCACATTTGTGATGGAGTAACTTTTTGGCCAATCCCTAAATAAGGCCGTTCATATCCAGAGTATGCTGGTTGGGCCCTGGTTTTGTTTCTCTGATTGGTCATTCCCTCCCACTGTCAGCCTGCTGGGCTCATGGTTTTCAGTATCTTTCTTGTAAGGTAGGAGACACAGGGAGGAGGCAGGATATTGTATCCTGTCTCCCTGTGTCTGCAAGGTTGATGTCTGAGGTGGCAGGCTGCTTGCCCAGGGTCAGACCTGTAGGGATGCAAGCAGCTGGGCTCTGGTTTCAGTGTGAGTCTGCCCTTTCTCGTCCTGGGAGGACAGACAGGGTGAGCGAAGCTCTATATTCCCTGTATCTGCATCGTTCATGCCTCCCAGCGGCCGCCTGCTGCGTCCTGCATTCCTTGTATCTTGATAGGTAGGGTGCTTAGGAGGTACAATAATGGGTCCTGGGTCGCCTCTGTCTGCATGGTTCTGGCGAGGAGAGATAGGTTGGTTAGGCCGAGGGTTCTCTGTATGTGTCTACATAGAGAATCCCTTGCTACTGGCTATTAAACCCTGAGTTCCCTGCATCTGCATTGTTTTTGCCCGAAGAGAGAGTCTGGTTTGGTCCTGGGTTCTCTGTTTCTGCATGGTTCATGCTGAAAGAAGCAGCGTTCTTGGCGCTAGGAGTTCAGTATGCGACCGGCACTATCCCTGGAAGGAAGAGTACAGTTGGTTTCTCTGTAACTGCCTTCTTAGAGGCAGGTTGGCGGGCCGGTTTCTCTCTATCAACAGCACGGTTCCCATCTGATTGACCCCTAGATCACACCCAGGAGCAGGGGCTGCTGGGCCCAGTATGTAGAGCCATCTCCCTGCCTGGTCTAAATCCACTGTCTTGTTACAGACCGTGTTATTTCTCTCACATCTCCCATTGATCTTTCTGTAGCTGAGCTGGTGGCCACCAGGCGGCAGCAGAGGGACACAAAGGGCTCAGCCTCTTTACTCTCACAGCATGTCACTGTTACTAGGACTGTAACCACGGTCACTGTCACTCCCTGGCACTTGCTTTAGGATTGCTACTGCTGGTGACTGTCACCTTTTTAGTGCTTTTCACTATCTATGTGTTTACTGTCACCTCCTATCACTCACTGTCGCAGGGACGACCACGACGATCAGGGTGCTTTTACTAGGGGTATTACTGTCGGGTCACTGGCGATCACAGGGCCTGCAACCATGGTCCCCAGGTGGCACAGTGCCTCACTCAATGCCAGTACCTGTGAAGACGTGGATGTCTCTGTTTCACACTGGGACCTCCTGTGCACCGCTGTCAAACAGTGACGCTCCATTACTGCCCCTTTTGTAACTGCGATTCACAGCGTAAAATACTAGCGCAGTCAATGTCTGACACTAGGGTGATACCTGCCCTACACCAGAACCGCCACAGCGAGTCGCTGTTTGTCATTAAGGCAATTGCTGTGCATCACTGTCTCCTGTAAGGACACTGAGGGGCCGATTCCGATTCGGGCAGGAAATCTCTCCGACCGAGCCGGACCCGGAGAGATTTCCGACCGAATCGGACCCTAGCAGCCCGACCGAACGAGTACGATGCGTACGTATGCTATCGAACACGTACACGTGCTCCCATTGACTCAATGGGTACGACGCGAACAAGGGCGCCCCCTACAGCGGGTTCGCGTCGATGCGGGTCGCGCCGTACATGCACGTGTAGGGGGGACCCATGTCCCCCCTGCGTGCGACTCGCGTGGCAACACGTGCAGGGGGGTCCGACACGCGAGTCGGTCGGACTGCTCGAGGCGCGCATCGTACTTGCTCGGTCGGGGTACGTCTCCATTGCGCGGTGCGAGTCGTGTCCGTGCGAGTCGGTCGGAGCGGTTCGGACCCGCGAACGAGTTGGTTGGCGATTTTGCGTACGCTCGCATCGTACTCGCTCGCCCGGACGCATGCACGAATCGGTCGGAAAAGAGGGCTCCGAATCGGATCCGGTAAAGCCGAATCCGATTCGGTGCCCTACCGGCCGAGATCGGAATCGGCCCCTCAGTGTCACTGTGCGCCACGGCCTATCACTAGGACTATCACTGTGCATCAGTGACTAGAACGACAAGAACGTATCATTTATCTGACACATTATCTGTGCATTACAACCTTACACTGGGGCCATCGCGCCCTGTCGCTGGGTGTGTTTCTGTGCATCCATGCCTGGCACTAGGAGTGTAGCTGTGCATCACAACCTTACACTGGGGCCATCGCGCCCTGTCGCTGGGTGTGTTTCTGTGCATCCATGCCTGGCACTAGGAGTGTCGCTGTGCATCACAATGTTACACTGGGGCCATCGCGCCCTGTCACTAGGTGTGTTTCTGTGCATCCATGCCTGGCATTAGGAGTGTCGCTGTGCATTACAACCTTACACTGGGGCCATCGCGTCCTGTCACTAGGTGTGTTTCTGTGCATCTATTTTTGCCTGGCACTAGGACTGTCACTGTGCATTACGATCGTACACTGGGGCCATCGCGCCCTGTCGCTGGGTGTGTTTCTGTGCATCCATGCCTGGCACTAGGAGTGTCGCTGTGCATCACAATGTTACACTGGGGCCATTGCGCCCTGTCACTAGGTGTGTTTCTGTGCATCCATGCCTGGCATTAGGAGTGTCGCTGTGCATCACAATGTTACACTGGGGCCATCACACCCTGTCACTAGGTGTGTTTCTGTGCATCCATGCCTGGCACTACGAGTGTCGCTGTGCATCACAACCTTACACTGGGGCCATCGCGCCCTGTCACTAGGTGTGTTACTGTGCATCCATGCCTGGCACTAGGAGTGTCGCTGTGCATCATAACCTTACACTGGTGCCATCGCGCCCTGTCACTAGGTGTGTTTCTGTGCACCCATGCCTGGCACTAGGAGTGTCGCTGTGCATCACAACCTTACACTGGGGCCATCGCGCCCTGTCACTAGGTGTGTTTCTGTGCATCCATGCCTGGCACTAGGAGTGTCGCTGTGCATCACAACCTTACACTGGGGCCATCGCGCCCTGTCACTAGGTGTGTTTCTGTGCATCCATGCCTGGCACTAGGAGTGTCGCTGTGCATCACAACCTTACACTGGGGCCATCGCGCCCTGTCACTAGGTGTGTTTCTGTGCATCCATGCCCGGCACTAGGAGTGTCGCTGTGCATCACAACCTTACACTTGGGCCATCGCGCCCTGTCAATAGGTGTGTTTCTGTGCATCCATGCCCGGCACTAGGAGTGTCGCTGTGCATCACAATGTTACACTGGGGCCATCGCGCCCTGTCACTAGGTGTGTTTCTGTGCATCCATGCCTGGCATTAGGAGTGTCGCTGTGCATCACAACCTTACACTGGGGCCATGGCGCCCTGTCACTAGGTGTGTTTCTGTGCATCCATGCCCGGCACTAGGACTGTCGCTGTGCATCACAACCTTACACTGGGGCCATCGCGCCCTGTCACTAGGTGTGTATCTGTGCATCCATGCCTGGCACTAGGAGTGTTGCTGTGCATCACAACCTTACACTGGGGCCATCGCGCCCTGTCACTAGGTGTGTTTCTGTTCATCCATGCCTGGCACTAGGAGTGTCGCTGTGCATCACAACCTTACACTGGGGCCATCGCGCCCTGTCACTAGGTGTGTTTCTGTGCATCCATGCCTGGCACTAGGAGTGTCGCTGTGCATCACAACCTTACACTGGGGCCAACGCGCCCTGTCACTAGGTCTGTTTCTGTGCATCCATGCCTGGCACTAGGAGTGTCGCTGTGCATCACAACCTTACACTGGGGCCATCGCGCCCTGTCACTAGGTGTGTTTCTGTGCACCCATGCCTGGCACTAGGAGTGTCGCTGTGCATCACAACCTTAAACTGGGGCCATCGCGCCCTGTCACTAGGTGTGTTTCTGTGCACCCATGCCTGGCACTAGGAGTGTCGCTGTGCATCACAACCTTACACTGGGGCCATCGCGCCCTGTCACTAGGTGTGTTTCTGTGCACCCATGCCTGGCACTAGGAGTGTCGCTGTGCATCACAACCTTACACTGGGGCCATCGCGCCCTGTCACTAGGTGTGTTTTTGTGCATCCATGCCTGGCACTAGGAGTGTCGCTGTGCATCACAACCTTACACTGGAGCCATCCAGCCCTGTCACTAGGTGTGTTTCTGTGCATCCATGCCTGGCACTAGGAGTGTCGCTGTGCATCACAACGTTACACTGGGGCCATCGAGCCCTGTCACTAAGTGTTTTTCTGTGCATCCATGCCTGGCACTAGGAGTGTCGCTGTGCATTACAACCTTACACTGGGGCCATTGCGCCCTGTCACTAGGTGTGTTTCTGTGCATCTATTTTTGCCTGACACTAGGACTGTCACTGTGCATTACAATCTTACACTGGGGCCATCGCGCCCTGTCGCTGGCTGTGTTTCTGTGTATCCATGCCTGGCACTAGGACTGTCGCTGTGCATCACAATGTTACACTGGGGCCATCACGCCCTGTCACTAGGTGTGTTTCTGTGCATCCATGCCTGGCACTAGGAGTGTCGCTGTGCATTACAACCTTACACTGGGGCCATCACGCCCTGTCACTAGGTGTGTTTCTGTGCATCTATGCCTGGCACTAGGAGTGTCGCTGTAAATCACAACCTTACACTGGGGCCATCACGCCCTGTCACTAGGTGTGTTTCTGTGCATCCATGCCTGGCACTAGGAGTGTCGCTGTGCATTACAACCTTACACTGGGGCCATCACGCCCTGTCACTAGGTGTGTTTCTGTGCATCCATGCCTGGCACTAGGGGTGTCGCTGTGCATAACAACCTTACACTGGGGCCATCACGTCCTGTCAGTAGGTGTGTTTCTGTGCATCCATGCCTCGCACTAGGAGTGTCGCTGTGCATCACAATGTTACACTGGGGCCATCATGCCCTGTCACTAGGTGTGTTTCTGTGCATACATGCCTGGCACTAGGAGTGTCGCTGTGCATCACAACCTTACACTGGGGCCATCGCGCCCTGTCACTAGGTGTGTTTCTGTGCATCCATGCCTGGCACTAGGAGTGTCGCTGTCCATCACAATGTTACACTGGGGCCTTCACGCCCTGTCACTTGGTGTGTTTCTGTGCATCCATGCCTGGCACTAGGAGTGTCGCTGTGCATCACAACCTTACACTGGGGCCATCACGCCCTGTCACTAGGTGTGTTTCTGTGCATCTATTTTTGCCTGACACTAGGACTGTCACTGTGCATCACAATCATACACTGGCCTCATTGCGCCCTGTCACTAGGTGTGTTTCTGGGCATCCATGCCTGGCACTAGGAGTGTCGCTGTGCATCACAATGTTACACTGGGGCCATCACGCCCTGTCACTAGGTGTGTTTCTGTGCATCCATGCCTGGCACTAGGAGTGTCGCTGTGCATCACAACCTTACACTGGGGCCATCGCGCCCTGTCACTAGGTGTGTTTCTGTGCATCCATGCCTGGCACTAGGAGGGTCGTTGTGCATCACAATGTTACACTGGGACCATCACGCCCTGTCACTAGGTGTGTTTCTGTGCATCCATGCTTGGCACTAGGAGTGTTGCTGTGCATCACAACCTTACACTGGAGCCATCGCGCCCTGTCACTGGGTCTGTTTCTGTGCATCAATGCCTGGCACTAGGACTGTCGCTGTGCATCACAATGTTACACTGGGGCCATCATGCCCTGTCACTAGGTGTGTTTCTGTGCATCTATTTTTGCCTGGCACTAGGACTGTCGCTGTGAATCACAATGTTACACTGGCGCCATCGCGCCCTGTTACTAGGTGTGTTCCCATGGATCCATGGCTGGCACTAGGAGTGTCGCTGTGCATCACAACCTTACACTGGGGCCATCGCGCCCTGTTACTAGGTGTGTTCCTATGCATCCATGCCTGGCACTAGGAGTGTCGCTGTGCATCACAACCTTACACTGGGGCCATCGCGCCCTGTCACTAGGTGTGTTTCTGTGCATCCATGCCTGGCACTAGGAGTGTCGCTGTTCATTACAACGTTACACTGGGGCCATAGCGCCCTGTCCCTAGGTGTGTTTATGTGCATCTATTTTTGCCTGACACTAGGACTGTCACTGTGCATCACAACCTTACAGTGGGGCCATCGCGCCTGTCACTAGGTTTGTTCCCATGCATCCATGCCTGGCACTAGGAGTGTCGCTGTGCATCACAACGTTACACTGGGGCCATCACGCCCTGTCACTAGGTGTGTTTCTGTGCATCCATGCCTGGCACTAGGAGTGTCGCTGTGCATTACAACCTTACACTGGGGCCATTGCGCCCTGTCACTAGGTGTGTTTCTGTGCATCTATTTTTGCCTGACACTAGGACTGTCACTGTGCATTACAATCTTACACTGGGGCCGTCGCGCCCTGTCCCTGGGTGGGTTTCTGTGCGTCCATGCCTGGCAGTAGGACTGTCGCTGTGCATCACAACCTTACACTGGGGCCATCACGCCCTGTCACTAGGTGTGTTTCTGTGCATCCATGCCTGGCACTAGGAGAGTCGATGTGCATTACAACCTTACTCTGGGGCCATCGCGCCCTGTCACTAGGTGTGTTTCTGTGCATCCATGCCTCCTACTAGGAGTGTCGCTCTGCATCACAACCTTACACTGGGGACATCACGCCCTGTCACTAGGTGTGTTTCTGTGCATACATGCCTGGCACTAGAAGTGTCGCTGTGCATTACAACCTTACACTGGGGCCATCGCGCCCTGTCACTAGGTGTGTTTCTGTGCATCCATGCCTGGCGCTAGGAGTGTCGCTGTGCATCACAACCTTACACTGGGGCCATCACGTCCTGTCACTAGGTGTGTTTCTGTGCATCTATTTTTGCCTGACACTAGGACTGTCACTGTGCATCACAATCATACACTGGCATCATCGCGCCTTGTCGCTATGTGTGTTTCTGTGCATACATGCCTGACACTAGGACTGTCGCTGTGGATCACAATGTTTCACTGGGGCTATCACGCCCTGTCACTAGGTGTGTTTCTGTGCATCTATTTTTGCCTGACACTAGGAATGTCGCTGTGCATCACAATGTTACACTGGGGCCATCACACCCTGTCACTAGGTGTGTTTCTGTGCATCTTTTTTTGCCTGGCACTAGGACTGTCGCTGTGCACCACAATGTTACACTGGGGCCATCGCGCCCTGTCACTAGGTGTGTTCCCATGCATCCATGCCTGGCACTAGGAGTGTCGCTGTGCATCACAACCTTACACTGGGGCCATCACGCCCTGTCATTAGGTGTGTTCACATGCATCCATGCCTGGCACTAGGAGTGTCGCTGTGCATCACAACCTTACACTGGGGCCATCGCGCCCTGTCACTAGGTGTGTTTCTGTGCACCCATGCCTGGCACTAGGAGTGTCGCTGTGCATCACAACCTTACACTGGGGCCATCGCGCCCTGTCACTAGGTGTGTTTCTGTGCACCCATGCCTGGCACTAGGAGTGTCGCTGTGCATCACAACCTTACACTGGGGCCATCGCGCCCTGTCACTAGGTGTGTTTCTGTGCACCCATGCCTGGCACTAGGAGTGTCGCTGTGCATCACAACCTTACACTGGGGCCATCGCGCCCTGTCACTAGGCGTGTTTCTGTGCATCCATGCCTGGCACTAGGAGTGTCGCTGTGCATCACAACCTTACACTGGGGCCATCCAGCCCTGTCACTAGGTGTGTTTCTGTGCATCCATGCCTGGCACTAGGAGTGTCGCTGTGCATCACAACGTTACACTGGGGCCATCGAGCCCTGTCACTAAGTGTTTTTCTGTGCATCCATGCCTGGCACTAGGAGTGTCGCTGTGCATTACAACCTTACACTGGGGCCATTGCGCCCTGTCACTAGGTGTGTTTCTGTGCATCTATTTTTGCCTGACACTAGGACTGTCGCTGTGCATTACAATCTTACACTGGTGCCATCGCGCCCTGTCGCTGGCTGTGTTTCTGTGTATCCATGCCTGGCACTAGGACTGTCGCTGTGTATCACAATGTTACACTGGGGCCATCACGCCCTGTCACTAGGTGTGTTTCTGTGCATCCATGCCTGGCACTAGGAGTGTCGCTGTGCATTACAACCTTACACTGGGGCCATCACGCCCTGTCACTAGGTGTGTTTCTGTGCATCTATGCCTGGCACTAGGAGTGTCGCTGTAAATCACAACCTTACACTGGGGCCATCACGCCCTGTCACTAGGTGTGTTTCTGTGCATCCATGCCTGGCACTAGGAGTGTCGCTGTGCATTACAACCTTACACTGGGGCCATCACGCCCTGTCACTAGGTGTGTTTCTGTGCATCCATGCCTGGCACTAGGGGTGTCGCTGTGCATAACAACCTTACACTGGGGCCATCACGTCCTGTCAGTAGGTGTGTTTCTGTGCATCTATTTTTGCCTGACACTAGGACTGTCACTGTGCATCACAATCATACACTGGCATCATCGCGCCCTGTCACTAGGTGTGTTTCTGTGCATCCATGCCTCGCACTAGGAGTGTCGCTGTGCATCACAATGTTACACTGGGGCCATCATGCCCTGTCACTAGGTGTGTTTCTGTGCATACATGCCTGGCACTAGGAGTGTCGCTGTGCATCACAACCTTACACTGGGGCCATCGCGCCCTGTCACTAGGTGTGTTTCTGTGCATCCATGCCTGGCACTAGGAGTGTCGCTGTCCATCACAATGTTACACTGGGGCCTTCACGCCCTGTCACTTGGTGTGTTTCTGTGCATCCATGCCTGGCACTAGGAGTGTCGCTGTGCATCACAACCTTACACTGGGGCCATCACGCCCTGTCACTAGGTGTGTTTCTGTGCATCTATTTTTGCCTGACACTAGGACTGTCACTGTGCATCACAATCATACACTGGCCTCATTGCGCCCTGTCACTAGGTGTGTTTCTGGGCATCCATGCCTGGCACTAGGAGTGTCGCTGTGCATCACAATGTTACACTGGGGCCATCACGCCCTGTCACTAGGTGTGTTTCTGTGCATCCATGCCTGGCACTAGGAGTGTCGCTGTGCATCACAACCTTACACTGGGGCCATCGCGCCCTGTCACTAGGTGTGTTTCTGTGCATCCATGCCTGGCACTAGGAGGGTCGTTGTGCATCACAATGTTACACTGGGACCATCACGCCCTGTCACTAGGTGTGTTTCTGTGCATCCATGCTTGGCACTAGGAGTGTTGCTGTGCATCACAACCTTACACTGGAGCCATCGCGCCCTGTCACTGGGTCTGTTTCTGTGCATCAATGCCTGGCACTAGGACTGTCGCTGTGCATCACAATGTTACACTGGGGCCATCATGCCCTGTCACTAGGTGTGTTTCTGTGCATCTATTTTTGCTTGACACTAGGACTGTCGCTGTGCATCACAATGTTACACTGGGGCCATCATGCCCTGTCACTAGGTGTGTTTCTGTGCATCTATTTTTGCCTGGCACTAGGACTGTCGCTGTGAATCACAATGTTACACTGGCGCCATCGCGCCCTGTTACTAGGTGTGTTCCCATGGATCCATGGCTGGCACTAGGAGTGTCGCTGTGCATCACAACCTTACACTGGGGCCATCGCGCCCTGTTACTAGGTGTGTTCCTATGCATCCATGCCTGGCACTAGGAGTGTCGCTGTGCATCACAACCTTACACTGGGGCCATCGCGCCCTGTCACTAGGTGTGTTTCTGTGCATCCATGCCTGGCACTAGGAGTGTCGCTGTTCATTACAACCTTACACTGGGGCCATAGCGCCCTGTCCCTAGGTGTGTTTATGTGCATCTATTTTTGCCTGACACTAGGACTGTCACTGTGCATCACAACCTTACAGTGGGGCCATCGCGCCCTGTCACTAGGTTTGTTCCCATACATCCATGCCTGGCACTAGGAGTGTCGCTGTGCATCACAACGTTACACTGGGGCCATCACGCCCTGTCACTAGGTGTGTTTCTGTGCATCCATGCCTGGCACTAGGAGTGTCGCTGTGCATTACAACCTTACACTGGGGCCATTGCGCCCTGTCACTAGGTGTGTTTCTGTGCATCTATTTTTGCCTGACACTAGGACTGTCACTGTGCATTACAATCTTGCACTGGGGCCGTCGCGCCCTGTCCCTGGGTGGGTTTCTGTGCGTCCATGCCTGGCAGTAGGACTGTCGCTGTGCATCACAACCTTACACTGGGGCCATCACGCCCTGTCACTAGGTGTGTTTCTGTGCATCCATGCCTGGCACTAGGAGAGTCGATGTGCATTACAACCTTACTCTGGGGCCATCGCGCCCTGTCACTAGGTGTGTTTCTGTGCATCCATGCCTCCCACTAGGAGTGTCGCTCTGCATCACAACCTTACACTGGGGACATCACGCCCTGTCACTAGGTGTGTTTCTGTGCATACATGCCTGGCACTAGAAGTGTCGCTGTGCATTACAACCTTACACTGGGGCCATCGCGCCCTGTCACTAGGTGTGTTTCTGTGCATCCATGCCTGGCGCTAGGAGTGTCGCTGTGCATCACAACCTTACACTGGGGCCATCACGTCCTGTCACTAGGTGTGTTTCTGTGCATCTATTTTTGCCTGACACTAGGACTGTCACTGTGCATCACAATCATACACTGGCATCATCGCGCCTTGTCGCTATGTGTGTTTCTGTGCATACATGCCTGACACTAGGACTGTCGCTGTGGATCACAACCTTACACTGGGGCCATCGCGCCCTGTCACTAGGTGTGTTTCTGTGCATCCATGCCTGGCACTAGGAGTGTCGCTGTTCATTACAACCTTACACTGGGGCCATAGCGCCCTGTCCCTAGGTGTGTTTATGTGCATCTATTTTTGCCTGACACTAGGACTGTCACTGTGCATCACAACCTTACAGTGGGGCCATCGCGCCCTGTCACTAGGTTTGTTCCCATGCATCCATGCCTGGCACTAGGAGTGTCGCTGTGCATCACAACGTTACACTGGGGCCATCACGCCCTGTCACTAGGTGTGTTTCTGTGCATCCATGCCTGGCACTAGGAGTGTCACTGTGCATTACAACCTTACACTGGGGCCATTGCGCCCTGTCACTAGGTGTGTTTCTGTGCATCTATTTTTGCCTGACACTAGGACTGTCACTGTGCATTACAATCTTGCACTGGGGCCGTCGCGCCCCTGACCCTGGGTGGGTTTCTGTGCGTCCATGCCTGGCAGTAGGACTGTCGCTGTGCATCACAACCTTACACTGGGGCCATCACGCCCTGTCACTAGGTGTGTTTCTGTGCATCCATGCCTGGCACTAGGAGAGTCGATGTGCATTACAACCTTACTCTGGGGCCATCGCGCCCTGTCACTAGGTGTGTTTCTGTGCATCCATGCCTCCCACTAGGAGTGTCGCTCTGCATCACAACCTTACACTGGGGACATCACGCCCTGTCACTAGGTGTGTTTCTGTGCATACATGCCTGGCACTAGAAGTGTCGCTGTGCATTACAACCTTACACTGGGGCCATCGCGCCCTGTCACTAGGTGTGTTTCTGTGCATCCATGCCTGGCGCTAGGAGTGTCACTGTGCATCACAACCTTACACTGGGGCCATCACGTCCTGTCACTAGGTGTGTTTCTGTGCATCTATTTTTGCCTGACACTAGGACTGTAACTGTGCATCACAATCATACACTGGCATCATCGCGCCTTGTCGCTATGTGTGTTTCTGTGCATACATGCCTGACACTAGGACTGTCGCTGTGGATCACAATGTTTCACTGGGGCTATCACGCCCTGTCACTAGGTGTGTTTCTGTGCATCTATTTTTGCCTGACACTAGGACTGTCGCTGTGCATCACAATGTTACACTGGGGCCATCACACCCTGTCACTAGGTGTGTTTCTGTGCATCTTTTTTTGCCTGGCACTAGGACTGTCGCTGTGCACCACAATGTTACACTGGGGCCATCGCGCCCTGTCACTAGGTGTGTTCCCATGCATCCATGCCTGGCACTAGGAGTGTCGCTGTGCATCACAACCTTACACTGGGGCCATCACGCCCTGTCATTAGGTGTGTTCACATGCATCCATGCCTGGCACTAGGAGTGTCGCTGTGCATCACAACCTTACACTGGGGCCATCGCGCCCTGTCACTAGGTGTGTTTCTGTGCATCCATGCCTGGCACTAGGAGTGTCGCTGTGCATCACAACCTTACACTGGGGCCATCACGCCCTGTCACCAGTTGTGTTTCTGTGCATCTATTTTTGCCTGACACTAGGACTGTCGCTGTGCATCACAATGTTACACTGGGGCCATCACGCCCTGTCACTAAGTGTGTTTCTGTGCATCTATTTTTGCCTGGCACTAGGACTGTCACTGGGCATCACAATGTTACACTGGGGCCATCGCGCACTGTCACTAGGTGTGTTCCCATGCATCCATGCCTGGCACTAGGAGTGTCGCTGTGCATCACAACCTTACACTGGGGCATCGCGCCCTGTCACTAGTTGTGTTTCCATGCATCTATGCCTGGCACTAGGAGTGTCGCTGTGCATCACAACCTTACACTGGGGCCATCGCGCCCTGTCACTAGGTGTGCTTCTGTGCATCCATGCCTGGCACTAGGAGTGTTGCTGTGATTCACAACCTTACACTGGGGCCATCACGCCCTGTCACTAGGTGTGTTTCTGTGCATCTATTTATGCCTGACACTAAGACTGTCACTGTGCATCACAATCATACACTGGCATCATCGTGTCCTGCCGCTGGGTGTGTTTCTGTGCATCCATGCCTGGCACTAGTAGTGTCGCTGTGCATCACAATGTTACACTGGGGCCATCACGTCCTGTCACTGGGTGTGTTTCTGTGCATCCATTCCTGGCACTAGGACTGTCTTCAGGACCCTCACGGCCTATCACTAGGTGTGCTAATGTGCCTCACTGCCTGACTCTACGGTCACCTCTCCTGTCACAGGGACAGTCACTGGACATCACTCTCCGTCACTGTATTGCCACTGCCTATCACTAAAGCCACAAATGGCTGTCACACGTCAGCATTTATTGCCACGAAACCTGCCTCTTTGTCTCATGGGCTTGTCATTTGCAGTCACTGCGGCTGTGTCTGTATGTCTGTCTCTCATGGGATTGTCGTTTGCTGTCACTGCAGTTGTGTCTCTGTCTCTTGTGGGATTGTCGTTTGCTGTCACTGCCGCTGTGTCTGTATGTCTCTGTCTCATATGGGTTTGTCGTTTGCAGTCACTGCGGCTGTGTCTGTATGTCTCTGGCTCATGTGGGTTTGTCGTTTGCAGTCACTGCGGCTGTGTCTGTATATCTCTCTCTCTCATGGGCTTGTCGTTTGCTGTCACTGCGGCTGTGTCTGTATGTCTCTGTCTCATGTGGGTTTGTCGTTTGCAGTCACTGCGGCTCTGTCTGTATGTCTCTCTCCCTCATGGGGTTGTCGTTTGCTGTCACTGCGGCTGTGTCTGTATGTCTCTGTCTCATGTGGGTTTGTTGTTTGCAGTCACTGACCTCCGGTCTGGGCTAAATTGCTCCCCCACCGCTCTGCAGTCAAGTCGCCTCGCCGCAGCACTCAGCCCTCCTCTTGGTGAGGGTTTGCGCCTGCAGCCTGCAGCCTGCAGCCTCCAGCCTTCCGCCCCCCACCCTCAGCGCTGCCACTGCTCCCCGCCCGCCTGGTGTCAGCTCCTCGCCCTCATTGGACTCCTCTGGTCCCCTTTAAAATTACTTTAAGCTTACTTAAGCTCACTTTTACTTAAGCTTACTTAAGCTTCACATTAAGCTTACTTCAAGCTTATTCTCCTCGCCGGTTCCCGCCGCCGCTGCTGCCCCTG
Organism: Calotriton arnoldi; assembly: GCA_963921515.1. Lineage (NCBI taxonomy): Eukaryota > Metazoa > Chordata > Amphibia > Caudata > Salamandridae > Calotriton > Calotriton arnoldi. The sequence goes on from CAWUFW010006161.1 coordinate 928,312, forward strand.
CGGCCCCTCCCCCCCGCTCAGACCCCGCTCCCGCCTCCCGACCCACGTCCCACCCCCCTCCCCTACAATGGCGACTGCTGCGCGGTCGCACAGCGGACGCGCGCAGCGGGTGTGCTGCTGGCGCGCCAAAGGCGCGCCTTAGGCAAGCCCGTCTGCGCCCGTCCGCGGCCAGCACCAGGAAGCCTGGATCTCCGACCATCCATCGCTACGACACTACCACCCTCCACGCACTCAACCCCGGAAGACTCAGAGACTGCCAACAGGCCTCGCCGACACAACCCACAGCCAGTTCTCCTGCCTGCACTGCCGCCAGACCTTCACCACCACCCCGGCCTCCAACACCACCGACGCCAGCACCGGCGACACCCTAAGATGCATCCTCCTCAACGTGCGCTCCGTACACAAAAACGCCATAGAAATCTGGAACCTACTCAACTCTCTCTCACCCGACATCGCCTTCTTCACGTCGACCTGGACCAACGCCTCCTCCGCCCCCGACATCAACACCGCCATCCCTGACGGATACAAGATCCAGAGGAAGGACCGCCCCAACCACCCGGGAGGGGGCCTCGCCATTGCCCACAAGAGCACCCTCCGCCTCACCACCTCCAGCGAAACCTTCCCCTCCGCCGAACACCTGCACTTCCAGACCAGCCCCAACGCCACACTCAGAGGAACCCTCGTCTATAGACCCCCCGGCCCCCGGACACCCTTCGCCACCACCATCACCGACTTCATCGCGCCCCACGCCATCGCCTCAATGAACTACATACTCATTGGAGAACTGAACTTCCACCTTGACAACCCCAGCGACCCCAACTCCACCATCCTTCGTGACAACCTCGCCAACATCGGACTTAAACAACTCGTCACCACACCGACCCACAGAGCAGGACACACCCTCGACCCCATCTTCGCGGCAGGGAACAGCGTCCACTTCAGCCACACAACGCAACCACCATGGACCGACCACCACTGCGTACACTTCGCCGTCGACAAACCCAAGGCACCCAAACCAGCCCCACGCCCACCACGAAGGAACTGGAGCAAGGTTACTGACGAGCAACTTAACTCCACCCTCACCCGAGACAACCACACCTGGGCATCCGACGCAAACATCACAGCCAGAGAACTCCACACTTGGATCTCCAACTGTGCAGACGAGCTCGCCCTGCTACGCAACCCTGACAAACAGCGCCCCAGGAAAGCCGCCTGGTTCACCACTGATCTCCAAGAAGCCAGGTGCACCTGCAGATGCCTGGAGAAGAACTGGAGAAACACCAAGACAACCGAAAACTACGCCACCTACAAGGACGCCATGATGGACTACCACAACCAAATCAGAACCACCAATAGGAACTTCATACACAAATAAATCCTCGCCAACTTCACCAACTCCAAGGAACTCTTCAGCGTCATTCAGGAATTCACCATCCTACGCAGCGAAGCCACAGACATCACCCCATCCCAAAACCTCTGCGACAAGCTTGGAACCTACTTCCACCTCAAGATCAAAAACCTCCACGACAACTTCGTCGGCCATCCACCAAAGGCCACAGCTGGCCCCCCGCCCTCCAGAGTCACCAGCCAGCCCACCATCTCCAACTGGACTCCGATCACGACCGAAGACACCGCCTTGACCATGAAAGGCATCCACTCGGGGGCCCCCACCGACCCCTGCCCTCCTCACATCTACCATAGAGCCGCGGCCGCCATCGCACCCGAACTACAATGCACCATCAACACCACCTTCAAAACAGGCACCTTCCCAGACGACTGGAAGCGCACAGAAGTCAGACCCCTGCTCAAGAAGCCCACAGCTGACCCCACCGACCTCAAAAACTACCGGTCCATCTCGCTCCTCCCCTTCGCAGCCAAAGTTGCAGAGAAAGCAGTCAACAGGGAACTGACTCGATTCATCGAAGAGAACGCCATCCTCGACCGTCCCAATCCGGATTCCGAAGCAACCACAGCACCGAGACTGCCCTACTCGCCGCCACAGACGACATCCGCACCCTCCTGGACCAAGGCCACTCCACAGCCCTCATACTACTCAACCTATCAGTGGTTTTTGACACCGTCTCCCACCGCACACTAGTCGCCAGACTACACGACGCCGGCATACGAGGAACAGCCCTGGACTGGTTCCGATCATTCCTCCCCAGAAGAAGCCAAAGGATCAGACTACCACCCTTCCTCTCCGATCCCACGAAAATCACCTGCGGAGTCCCACAGGGGTCATCACTGAGCCCGACACTCTTCAACATCTACATGGACCCCCTCGCAGCCATCGTCCGACAACACGACCTCAACATCGTATCCTACACCGACGACACCCAGCTCATCCTCTCCCTCACCAAAGACCCCACCACCGCCAAACTCAACTTCCAGAAAGAAATGCAAGACGTCGCAGTCTGGATGACCAACAGCTGCCTGAAGCTCAACGCCGAGAAGACAGAAGTCCTCATCCTTGGAACCACCCCTTCAGCATGGGACAGCACCTGGTGGCTGACTGCCCTCGGAAGCCCATCTACCCCCTCAGACCACGCCCAAAACCTCGGCATCGTACTCGACTCATCACTCACCATGAACCGACAGATCAACGCCGTCACATCCAGCTGCTTCAACACCCTCCGCATCCTCCGCAAGACCTTCAAATGGATCCCCCCTGAGTCAGGGAAGACAGTCACCCACGCACTCATCACCAGCAGACTGGACTATGGAAACGCACTCTACGCCGGCATCAACAAGTCCCTACTCCGCAAACTCCAGACAATACAGAACACCGCCACCAGACTCGTCCTCGGCATCCCCCGGCACAAATACATCAGCCAACACCTACGAAGACTCCACTGGCTCCCCGTGGAGAAAAGAGTCACCTTCAAAATCCTCACTCACGCCTACAAATGCCTACACAACAACAGACCCAAATACATCAACGACAGAATCAACTTCCACATACCCAAAAGAAACCTCTGATCTTCCAACCTCGCACTGGCCGAAACCCCGCGCATCCACAGAGCCAGAGCAGGCGGAAGATCCTTCTCTCACATTGCAGCCAAGACCTGGAACGAGCTGCCGGCAGACATCAGACACGCCCCCTCCCTGAACACCTTCAGGAAGACCCTCAAGACCTGGCTCTTCGGCTAACAGATCTGCGGACCCCCCCTCAGCGCCTTAAGACCCTCACGGGTGAGTAGCGCGCTTACAATTCCCCTGATTGATTGATTGACTGCGGCTCTGTCTGTATGTCTCTGCCTCTCATGGGCTTTTCGTTTGCAGTCACTGCGGCTGTGTCTGTATGTCTCTGTCTCATGTGGGTTTGTTGTTTGCAGTCACTGCGGCTGTGTCTGTATGTCTCTGCCTCTCATGGGTTTGTCGTTTGCAGTCACTGCGGCTGTGTCTGTATGTCTCTGCCTCTCGTGGGGTTGTCGTTTGCAGTCACTGCGGCTGTGTCTGTATGTCTCTGCCTCTCATGGGTTTGTCGTTTGCAGTCACTGCCGCTGTGTCTGTATGCCTCTGCCTCTCATGGGTTTGTCGTTTGCAGTCACTGCGGCTGTGTCTTTATGACTCTGTCTCATGTGGGTTTGTCGTTTGCTGTCACTGCGGCTGTGTCTGTATGTCTCTGTCTCTCATGGGCTTTCATTGCCTGTCGCAGAGGCTGCCACTGTCTGCCTCTGTCACTCAAGGACCGTCATCGCCTTTCACCAAAGTGGTCACCTCATTGGCGGCGGGGGGAAGGGGGGGGGGCTATGGGGTGGTGGTGCAGCACTTGTTCATTTTACGGTGGCCCGTGTGGTTAGGTGACCCAGTGTACGCTGGAACGGGCCTGGAGCAGCAAGTTGTCAGTGCCTTTCATTTCTCCTGACCCCTCACCCCAGTCGGATTCTTCGCTCCTCAACCTCCTGCCTCCTCAATTCTCCCACATTATGCCTCCTGCTCCCAAATCTCCCGTTCTCCTTTTGAGGTGCGGCTCCTCGTGTCTGGCCAGCGCCTAGAGCCTCCACCGGCCTTCAGTGAGCAGGCCTTGTCTGTGCCAGTGCGCACAATATGACTCTATTAATTGCTTTAGCCTGGCATCCAGAATGGCACAGCTGGAAGGGGCTCCTCGGGGCCTTGTGGGATTGCAGCGTGTAGGTCATGAGAGCTGCTGGCAGAGGGAAGGGGGGGGCAGCTCAGTGGGCACTGGGCAGACGCCTGATGGAGGGTGGCGGGAGGGTGGGTCACTTGTCGGGCTGGGCAGGACGTCAGCTCTGGAGAGGCTCCTACGCACAGCAGCCACAGCGGGGCCGCCATGACCTCTCCCCGCACCCCACTTTATGACATCAAGGAGATCATTGGCTAGTCTGTGAGGTTCTAAGGAAAGAAAAAGATGGAAAGTCCGTGCCAATGAAAGTCAAACATATGATGCCCGGAAGAGTCAGGTGCCAGAGTGCGAGCACGTGACAAGCGGGATGCCCCGTGAATCAAAGATGGGGTCAGCTTAATTTGAGCGAGAGACTGTACACCATATGCTCCTCCTATGTGTGCACCAACAGCATGCCGTGCTAAGAATGCAGGGGCGCGGCAGCTAAAGTGCTTCAATGCACTATTCGTGTACGCGGCGGAGTCCTCTGTGTCGGATGCCTTGCATCGAAAGGGACCCATTCCCAGGGCTTGGGGGAAGTGGGGGCCTGAATCCATCTCACCTTTGGGTCTTCTCTCAGGAGATTTTTTTTTATTTTTGCAGTTTTTTATAGGTCGAACTCGGCCCGAGGGCACTGGAGCGCTTTATGTGAGCATCAGATTACGTTACACAAGGTCAGATTCATTTTTTGGGACTGTGCCCTGGCACGGATTATGCTGGCATGGGCTAGCGAGACACGGGTCATAGCCTGGCTCTGCCAACCATATCACGGGCACAGGGGAGGAACGCGTCAACTCAAGTTCAATCATATATCACACAACACAAAGCATGCACACATGGACTAAACCCCATTCACACTGGCGGTGTCATTTCCACGCACCTACCCGACCCTGTGACAAGATGGCCCCGACAACACGGGTGCGTTGCTGCATAGCGACACACGGGCAGGCACAGTGGTGTTTCACCCCCGCATGTTTTTCCTTGATCCCTCAATGGACAGTGTGGCATGAGCAATGACACTGCCACGCACTACACCGCGCCATTATCACAGGGCGCGTCTGCACCGCACCATGTCTCATTTTGGGAACTATCATAGGGACAGGCAGGTTGGCGGGTATACGTTATCTGCTCATGATGACACACGTCACAGAAGGATATCAGACATGTCATAGTTCACCATACTGTCCCTAGTCTTGTTCTCTGTTAATGTGTACGTCACCCAATGGATCTCGTCATAAACTCAGCCCCCTACTGGCCGGCCTGAGAGATTTCGAGTTGAGGCCTTAACATGAACTGAGTACATGATGGTACATGCTTTGCACCGTTACCGCTTGCGTGTTTTTGCTGTGACCACATTGCACGTGAATGGTACACAACACTGACTTCCGTTTGGAGCACTTGGGTGCCAAGAATGTGTTCTGTTTCCATGTCTGTCTCTTGCATTTCTATTTAAATGACACGTGTTTACAATGGATACAGCCACATTGATTGAGGAACATTGGTTGTACTCCGTTTTTATATACACTTTTTGCACATTTCATTCCTTTATATTGCAGAGTGACTATAAAATGGTCATGATTAATGCCCAACACTGCATTGAAGGGGCTTGAGATAGGGAGAAACACGTTGACCTCTCTACCTTAATTGGGTTGAAATATCACTTCCCTTTTTCAGTTTTATTCTATCTCTTAGGGACATGAATACAACATCCAACGAGTCCACCAGGAAGTAGTTTTAGCCTAGGCAGGGCTTCAAGTGGGCCGGGTCCTGTCGGTGCTCAGCACCGGCAGTTCTAAAAAGCAGGTGCTGAGACGGGTCCCTTTGGGGCTCTCCATCTTTGCCCTCTCCCTCCGGGTGAAAAAAAAATCTTAGCTCTGCAGCAGTGCCACCCCTCACTGCCTTTGTAACTTCGAACAGACTCGTTATAGTTTTTTCACAGTCTCATCATTTCAGAACAGAAGCATTTTCAATATTCTATACAACGAAGCCACAGTTGTTGCTTATTTATCTTATGCAACTAACAACCATTGACAAAGCCAATAGTCCTGGCTTCTTGTAGGTGTAATGTTACATGTTGTATTATATATCTGGATACAATAGCAGAAGAGGCAAAATACTAGTGGGACAGCACAGTATTCTAAGCGCAGATTTTTAGCTTAAATGTTTTAAGCCACGCCCTAAATTACATCGACCACGCCCCTTTGAGAAACCTCCCAGATTTTTCATCCCACTTAAACCCCTGAGCTTAGATATCTTCACCCCTCACCTACATCTACAAGAACATTTCAGGCCTTCACTCCTAACTACTCCATCAAGTGCTCCTTCTGCATTCAGGGGAGTTGTAGCCTAGCCTACACCACTAAACACAACTAACCTCATTGAAGATGTGTGAGGAGGAACCCTTATGGTAGTAGAGAGTTCACGTCCTTTCCATAGGAGTCTGTCGCTACTAGTGAAGAACACACTGGGACATCCATCCAGTGTGATTGGGGTTTAGACCGTGTCCATACTTTGTGTTGTGACACTGTTGGAAAAAATGCATTCCCTGTGAAAAAAACATTGTAAAAATACTCTAAAAATAACTAGCCAGTTTTACATTTCTGAATGCAGTCAAACTATTGTAGGCCTGGCTAAATTGACTATTTTATCTCAAGTCCTACCATGTTTGGGGGCAAGTACTTGCTAGCTAGATTTAAGGCTGTTTAAAGTTGTGATTGTTTTGTACAACAACTTCTGAAGGTTCTCTCCAAAACTTTGTAAGCTTTGCTAACACTGTGAAGATTGCGAATTCTAAGGGGCAACAAAAATATTGCAAAAGTACATTTTGTTATTTTTTCCCCCCAAAATCTTTCTATGTAAGAATTTGTACTTGCAGGTGAAGTTTTGCAAAGTTTCTAAAACTTTGAAAGCTTTATAATATGCAAAGTTTGTAAACTTTGCGGACAAAAGTAAAGCACATTTTGATATTTTTGTAGGGTGATACTTATGTATAGTTATAATTTTGACATTTATAGGTTTTGGGTGTATGTTTTTACATTGTTAGTTTTTCAGTCTTGGTTTACACATTCGACCAGAAGCACTGCTGCATTCTTACGCTATAAAGAAATAATTGGAAGGGGCCAAATTCTGGGAACTAACAATGATACAACACTACCTGGATTACAAAACACATGTAAAATCCTTAATCTTCTGTTGTCAAGCATGCAAAAACAGACTGCTACATTTGATCTCGGTTTGAGAATTAGTCACACAAACACCATCAGGCAATCAAGGAACAAAAACAGAAACTATACAAGAATGGTCAAGAGTGTAGTACAGAAAAACCCATCAATCTTATGAGAACATTCCTAGGCAAATGTATCATTATGGACCTCTGCTTAGTGGTAGATAAGACTATAGAAAATACGCCAAGAGCTAGAAAACCAATATCGCATCCACGTATTGTTATGGAACCCTGCACAGGAACTGCAGCCTAGCAGATTAAATCACTTCCGATGGAAATGCACAACAAAGAAGTTTACCAGATGAAGGCTTAGTGATCCCAAAATGGAAACCGAAACATCTACACCAGGACACTAGGTGACCCAGCAATGCACCCAGTGTTAGAGAAGAGAAACACAAACAAAGAACCATTTTATCATACACTGCCCAATGTCTATCGATATCCAATAAACATATTTCTCTTCCTCCCTGAAGAGGAAATGGTCATCCTATGAAGAAGAAAAACGTAATAAGAAACACAGGGAGATCGCAGAAATATCTTCCACTTATGTCATCAGGCTATACATTAAATGCAAGTGCATGTGTTTCTACTGAGCTATATTTCGATGAATATATATATATATACACAAAACGCGCCACCTTTCACGGGCACGAGTTTCCATCAAGGAGTCTTTTTGGTGTGTGTATATATATATATATATATATATATATATATATACCTTTGTGTCAGTAGAGAAGAGGAAAGGATAACTGGCAGATGAGAAGGCATCTGATTACACCCCCAGAGTTGGGCAAAGTTAGAAGATTCCAATTCCAGCCTATGGGTAGTAGGCCAAAGTCCACTGACTTTACTGAACTATGTGAGGGGACATGAAAAACAACATCCCGCCTCACTATGACCATTTCCTGGTCAGGAGATTTCTTGGCTGCACCCTCCCAGGAATACTAATAGTGCTTAAATTGAGCTAGTGGTTGCTGATGGGGCCCACTGGCACTCTTTTTCAGGGACCAGGACTTGTTTTTAATCATCTGAATTTGACCCAGAATAAGAGACAGAAAGGCAGAAAAAGGGGAAAGAAGAAGGAAAAGAAAGACTGAAAAACAATGAGAGAGGAAGAAAGCATGGATGAAAAAGAACCCCCAAGACTGACATTAAAAGGCCGTGTTAGCATGTCGGTGGACGAAAGAGGCATGAGGTGAAATCAAGATTAAACTTGATATTCAGCAAGCATGACCTTCAGCAGTACTGCTGGAGGGCGTCGGAGAAAAATTTGGGCTTGGCACTTATTGTTTTACAAATTAAGCACCGATCACTGTTAAGTGTTGGGAAGGGTAGTACTGGGAATTGCATAGGGGCTGGAGCCATACAGAAGGATGCAGGTGGGCAAGGCCATACACAGTGCCGTTAGGTGGACCTCAGAAGGCAGGACAGCAGGGGGCTCAGTGAAGGTGACCAGTGGTGGCTGCAGACAAGCAGCAGTCTCTCCATTTTCCTAAATGACCCCTTGAAACAGTGGGACTAGTTTTTAGTTTTTAAGTTTGGCATGAACCAGAATTTTTTATTTCAATAACATTTTACATAAAATATTTACTTTTAGGGTCTTTCAGCCAGCCCTCTTCATCCATCAGTCTGTTGTTGTGTAATTCACATTTTCCTTCCACCCACTACAGTGCACAGCATGGCGAAATGGGTCATCCCACTTCTGCCATTGGCTAACTTCACTCTGAGTGACAGCATGCTGCTTTTATGCAAGGTGCACATCCACACGCAAAGTAGTTTCCTCCAGTACCAGGGACTACTATGACAATGTGTGCTTTTGAGGCAAAAAAGCAATTTTTGCTGTTAGCCAATGTTTTCTTTTTTATATTGGCGGTGGCCCAGCAGCTCCCCCAACAATAATGTTTTACAAAAACCATTACAAAACAAGCCAAGCACTGTCAAAGCCAAAAGACAGGTAGCCAATGCCAGACTTATTAGCTTTGCCAATGCTTGTTTTATATTGAGTAGTGATGGGCATTACTCTCCTGTGACTGCATATATGAGCCCAGTGATTGTAGGAGGCGGGGGGGAGGATTTACTCATCTGTGCTTCTACATAAGAGACCAGTGGTGAGCATCCCCTGTGGGTTAAAACCTGAGACAAGTGAATGGTGACACTCATCTGTGCTCCTACATGAGATCAGCAATGTGCAATACTCTCTTGCAACTCCCAGTGATGTGCATTATTCTCCTGCGATTCCCATATAGGAGACCTGTGATGGACAATACTGTCCTGTGACATATATATATATATATATATATATATATATATATATATATATATTCACTGAAAAAACCATAGGTTTTAGGGACAGTTATAGTTAGTTGGACATTTCACCCGTACAAAACCCGTGAAATTCCCCTGTTATAGTTAGTTCAGCTAACTATAACTCGCGCCCCCGCAATGCACTGCTGATGACGTCACATATTACATCACTCATGACATGGTCAGTGACATCACTGATGACATCACTGATGACATCACTGATGGCATCTCAAATGACATCACTGATGACATCACTGATGACATCATCCAGTGACTGTGTGTTTCTGTAAAGTTTAAATATGTTTAATATATATAGGGAAAGGCGTATTGAAGAATGAGTGGGTGTATAAGTGTCTGAATGGATGATTTGGTATGTGCGTGACTGACTCTACAAGTGAGTGATTAAACGTATCTTACTGAATGCATGGGTTAGTGACTAAACTGTGTGAATGTCTGTATCCGTCTGTTTGTTGGTGTGTAAGTGGATGCATGGATTTGCGAATAGCTACATGAGTGTCTATATGGGTTATTGATTGGTTCTCTGAGTATCTGTATGGCTGCCTGAGTGTTTGTGTGGGTGGGGTGTGTGTGACTCTATACATAGATGTGTGAGTGGGTGATTCACTGGGTGCATGATTTCAAGAGTGCATCTGTGATGGACTGCTTGGGTGGGTGAGTGTGTGTATGGGTGTGTTAGTGAGTGAATGTATATCTCAGTGGTACATGTGCGAGTAACTACATATGTAAAAGGCAGTATATATGTGTGTTAGAGTATTTAAATGGCTATAAGTGAGAGTGTGTTATTGTGAGAGTGGCTGTATGGATGCGTGTGTGCTTGTATCAGTTATTGTATAAGAGCGTAAGAATGTGCTAGTATTTGTATGAGTAAGTGAGCTGGTGTGTGTATAACTGTATAGGTGAGTAAATGGGTGTGTGATTAATTTTTTGCATGACTGACTAGGTGTGTGAGTACCTCTATGGATGAGTGGCGGTGTGTGAGTGTTTATATAGGTGTATGAGTGCATATGATAGTCCTGTACTGAGTTACTGTAAGTATGAGTGACTGTACAGGTGAGTGAGTGGATATGTGTGTAGACCTAAGAATCAGTGAGTGGGTATGTAGTTTTTGGTGTTGGAGTGTCTATGGTTTTGAGAATGGCAGTCTGTAATTTAGAGTGGGTGTATCAAAAGTTATATTAGGGTGTGAGAAGATGCATGAAATTATCACATGGATGATGTCATCAGTGATGTCATTTGAGATGTCATCAGTGATGTCACTGACCATGTCATGAGTGATGTAATATGTGACGTCATCAGCAGTGCATTGCGGGCGCGAGTTATAGTTAGCTGAACTAACTATAACAGGGGAATTTCACGGGTTTTGTACGGGTGAAATGTCCAACTAACTATAACTGTCCCTAAAACCTATGGTTTTTTCAGTGAATTTCAAAGGTTTTTTAAATGCTAATTTCTAACTATAACGTGTCTGAAACCTATGGTTTTTTCAGTGAATTTCAAAGGTTTTTAAAGGCTAATTTCTAACTATAACGTGCCTGAAACCTATGGTTTTTTCAGTGAATTTCAAAGGTTTTTAAATGCTAATTTCTAACTATAACGTGCCTGAACCCTATGGTTTTTTCAGTGAATTTCAAAGGTTTTTTAAATGCTAATTTCTAACCATAACGTGCCTGAAACCTATGATTTTTTAAGTGAATTTCAAAGGTTTTTAAATGCTAGTTTCTAACTATGCCAACAGAGGTAGGACATGTGAAGAAAGAAGAAAAAACGCACAGAAAGAAGCAAAAGATGTGCAGAAAGAACCAACAGAGGAGCAGAAAGAGGCCTTGTTGCAAAATCATCCTGTGCCCACAACTTTTTCAGACGGGTACTGGTGGTAACTGACTCTGACTAACCAGAGCCAGTGCGCGTTTGCACAGTGGTGAAGGGAGGGGGCCTGAGGTGACATGTGTGCAAACGCGCCCCGTGGCGCGTTTTAAGTTGCTGGATTAAGTCCCCTTGAATCCTGAGGGTCCCTGGGGCCCAACTAGCCCCCAGGTACCTACAGTTAGGACCACAGAGCTGAGTTGCAGAGAGGCGTTCCGAGACCACGCACTTTTTTCACCTCTCTGCAACGCAACTCTGTTGTGCTTACTGAAGGTACCTGGTGGGCTAGTTGGCCCCCAGGATTCAAAGGGAATTAACTCCCCAACTTAAAACGCACCACAGGGCGTGTTTGCGCACATGTCACCTGAGGCCCCGCCCCTCCCTTCACCACTGTGCAAACGCGCCCCGTGGCGCGTTTTAAGTTGGGGGATTAGGTCACCTTGAATCCTGAGAGTCCCTGGGGCCCAACTAGCCCACCAGGTACTTCCAGTAAGCACCACAGGCCTGCGTTGCAACGCCTGTAACAAATTGTGCAGTTGTGTTTAGGTAGTGAAGAGGGTCGTGCAGGGGGTAGTGTTTTAGGGTTTAGGGTAGTGCAGTGGTGTTTGTGTAGTGTAGGGGGTCATGCTGGGGGTAGATTTAGGGTTTAGGGTAGTGCAGTGGTGTTTGGGTAGTGTAGGGAGTCGTGCTGGGGGAGTGTTTTAGGGTTTAGGGTAGTACAGTGGTGTTTGGGTAGTGTAGGGGGTCGTGCTGGGGTTAGTGTTTTAGGGTTTTAGGGTTTAGGGTAGTGCAGTGGTGTTTGGGTAGTGTAGGGGATACTGCTGGGGGTAGTGTTTTAGGGTTTAGGGTAGTGCAATGGTGTTTGGGTAGTGTAGGGGGTACTGCTGGGGGTAGTGTTTTAGGGTTTAGGGTAGTGCAGTGGTGTTTGGGTAGCGTAGGGGTACTGCTGGGGGTAGTGTTTTATGGTTTAGGGTAGTGCAGTGGTGTTTGGGTAGTGTAGGGGTTCGTGCTGGGGGTAGTTTTTTAGGGTTTAGGGTAGTGCAGTGGTGTTTGTGTAGTGTAGGAGGTCGTGTTTTAGGGTTTAGGGTAGTGCAGTGGTCTTTGGGTAGTGTAGGGAGTCGTGCGGGGGGTATTGTTTTAGAGTTTAGGGTAATGCAGTGGTCTTTGGGTAGTGTAGGGGGTTGTGTGGGGGTAGTGTTTTAGGGATTAGGGTAGTGCATTGATATTTGGGTAGTGTAGGGGGTCATGCGGGGGTAGTGTTTTAGGGTTTAGGGCAGTGCAGTGGTGTTTAGGTAGTGTAGGGGGTCGTGCTGGGGGAGTGTTTTAGGGTTTAGGGCAGTGCAGTGGTGTTCGGGTAGTGTAGGGGGTCGTGCTGGGGGAGTGTTTTAGGGTTTAGGGCAGTGCAGTGGTGTTCGGGTAGTGTAGGGGGTCGTGCTGGGGGGGTATTTTAGGGTTTAGGGTAGTGCAGTGGTGTTCGGGTAGTGTAGGGGGTCATGCTGGGGGTAGTGTTCTAGGGTTTAGGGCAGTGCAGTGGTGTTCGGGCAGTGTAGGGGGTCGTGCTGGGGGTGGTGTTTTAGGGTTTAGGGCAGTGCAGTGGTGTTCGGGCAGTGTAGGGGGTCGTGCTGGGGGTGGTGTTTCAGGGTTTAGGGCAGTGCAGTGGTGTTCGGGCAGTGTAGGGGGTCGTGAAGGGGGTGGTGTTTCAGGGTTTAGGGCAGTGCAGTGGTGTTCGGGCAGTGTAGGGGGTCGTGCTAGGGGTGGTGTTTCAGGGTTTAGGGCAGTGCAGTGGTGTTCGGGCAGTGTAGGGGGTCATGCTGGGGGTGGTGTTTCAGGGTTTGGGGCAGTGCAGTGGTGTTCGAGCAGTAAAGGGGTCATGCTGGGGGTGGTGTTTCAGGGTTTAGGTCAGTGCAGTGGTGTTCGGGCAGTGTAGGGGTGGTGCAGGGGGTGGTGTTTCAGGGTTTAGGGCAGTGCAGTGGTGTTCGGGCAGTGTAGGGGGTGGTGCAGGGGGTGGTGTTTCAGGGTTTAGGGCAGTGCAGTGGTGTTCGGGCAGTGTAGGGGGTCATGCAGGGGGTGGTGTTTCAGGGTTTAGGGCAGTGCAGTGGTCAGGGTTTAGGGCAGTGCAGTGGTGTTCGGGCAGTGTAGGGGGTCATGCAGGGGTGGTGTTTCAGGGTTTAGGACAGTGCAGTGGTCTTCGGGCAGTGTAGGGAGCGGTGCAGGGGTGGTGTTTCAGGGTTTAGGGCAGTACAGTGGTGTTCGGGCATTGTAGGGGGTGGTGCTGGGGCTGGTGTTTCACGGTTTAGGGCAGTGCAGTGGTGTTCGGGCAGTGTAAGGGGTCGTGCTGGGGCTGGTGTTTCAGGGTTTAGGGCAGTGCAGTGGTGTTCGGGCACTGTAGGCGGTCGTGCTGGGGCTGGTGTTTCAGGGTTTAGGGCAGTGCAGTGGTGTTCGGGCAGTGTAGGGGGTCGTGCTGGGGCTGGTGTTTCAGGGTTTAGGGCAGTGCAGTGGTGTTCGGGCAGTGTAGGGGTCGTGCTGGGGCTGGTGTTTTAGGGTTTAGGGTAGTGCAGTGGTGTTCGGGCAGTGTAGGGGGTCGTGCTGGGGGTGATGTTTCAGGGTTTAGGGTAGTGCAGTGGTGTTCGGGCAGTGTAGGGGGTCGTGCAGGGGCTGGTGTTTCAAGGTTTAGGGCAGTGCAGTGGTGTTCGGGCAGTGTCGGGGGTCGTGCTGGGGCTGGTGTTTCAGGGTTTTGGGCAGAGCAGTGGTGTTCGGGCAGTGTAGGGGGTCATGCTGGGGGTAGTGTTTCAGGGTTTAGGGCAGTGCAGTGGTGTTCGGGCAGTGTAGGGGGTCGTGCTGGGGGTGGTGTTTCAGGGTTTAGGTCAGTGGTGTTCGGGCAGTGTAGGGGTCTTGCTGGGGGTGATGTTTCAGGGTTTAGGGCAGTGCAGTGGTGTTCGGGCAGTGTAGGGTGTCTTGCTGGGGGTAGTGTTTCAGGGTTTAGGGCAGTGCAGTGGTGTTCGGGCAGTGTAGGGGGTCATGCTGGGGGTGGTGTTTCAGGGTTTAGGGCAGTGCAGTGGTGTTCGGGCAGTGTAGGGGGTCGTGAAGGGGGTGGTGTTTCAGGGTTTAGGGCAGTGCAGTGGTGTTCGGGCAGTGTAGGGGGTCGTGCTAGGGGTGGTGTTTCAGGGTTTAGGGCAGTGCAGTGGTCTTCGGGCAGTGTAGGGGGTCATGCAGGGGCTGGTGTTTCAGGGTTTAGGGCAGTGCAGTGGTGTTCGGGCAGTGTAGGGGGTCGTGCTGGGGGTAGTGTTTTAGGGTTTAGGGTAGTGCAGTGGTGCTTGTGTAGTGTAGGGGGTCGTGCTGGGGGTAGTGTTTTAGGGTTTAGGGTAGTGCAGTGGTGTTTGTGTAGTGTAGGGGGTCATGTTTTAGGGTAGAGCAGTAGTGTTTGGGTAGTGTAGGGGTCGTGCTGGGGGTAGTGTTTTAGGATTTAGGTTAGTGCAGTGGTGTTTGGGTAGTGTAGGGGTCGTGCTGGGGGTAGTGTTTTAGGGTTTAGGGTAGTGCAGTGGTGTTTGTGTAGTGTAGGGGGTCGTGCTGGGGTAGTGTTTTAGGGTTTAGGGTAGTGCAGTGGTGCTTGTGTAGTGTAGGGGGTCGTGCTGAGGGTAGTGTTTTAGGGTTTAGGGTAGTGCAGTGGTGTTCGGGCAGTGTAGGGGGTCATGCTGGGGGTGGTGTTTCAGGGTTTAGGGCAGTGCAGTGGTGTTCGGGCAGTGTAGGGGTCGTGAAGGGGTGGTGTTTCAGGGTTTAGGGCAGTGCAGTGGTGTTCGGGCAGTGTAGGGGGTCGTGCTAGGGGTGGGGTTTCAGGGTTTAGGGCAGTGCAGTGGTTAACGGGCAGTGTAGGGGGTCATGCAGGGGCTGGTGTTTCAGGGTTTAGGGCAGTGCAGTGGTGTTCGGGCAGTGTAGGGGGTTGTGCTGGGGGTAGTGTTTTAGGGTTTAGGGTAGTGCAGTGGTGCTTGTGTAGTGTAGGGGGTTGTGCTGGGGGTAGTGTTTTAGGGTTTAGGGTAGTGCAGTGGTGTTTGTGTAGTGTAGGGGGTCATGTTTTAGGGTAGTGCAGTAGTGTTTGGGTAGTGTAGGGGGTCGTGCTGGGGGTAGTGTTTTAGGATTTAGGTTAGTGCATTGGTGTTTGGGTAGTGTAGGGGGTCGTGCTGGGGGTAGTGTTTTAGGGTTTAGGGTAGTGCAGTGGTGTTTGTGTAGTGTAGGGGGTCGTGTTGGGGGTAGTGTTTTAGGGTTTAGGGTAGTGCAGTGGTGCTTGTGTAGTGTAGGGGGTCGTGCTGGGGGTAGTGTTTTAGGGTTTAGGGTAGTGCAGTGGTGTTTGTGTAGTGTAGGGGGTCATGTTTTAGGGTAGTGCAGTGGTGTTTGGGTAGTGTAGGGGGTCGTGCTGGTGGTAGTGTTTTAGGATTTAGGATAGTGCAGTGGTGCTTGTGTAGTGTAGGGGGTCGTGCTGGGGGTAGTGTTTTAGGGTTTAAGGTAGTGCAGTGGTGTTTTTGTAGTGTAGGGGGTCATGTTTTAAGATGCAATGCTCCAATACCTGACCAGTCTGCACTACATAAAACTGCAAAAACTAAAAATAAAAAGTGTTTTGCACACTTTTGTCATTGGGCTATATGTGGGCTACATCTGGGTAATATTTGTGCTACATTTGGGCTCTTTTTTCACTGGTGGCCATCTTGGAAGACTTCTTTGTTATGAAGTTTCCTAATTTCTTCATTTACTGCAGTCTCCTCAGTAGGAAATGCTTTCAGTTTTTTACTTTGATTCCATCAAGAAGGCATTCAGATGTGTCTCACATCTGCCATAAATTCAGAATGTTAGCACTCTAGTTGCTCATTAGATCACTGGAGTAAAGCTACTGCTCACCAGGGAGTTAACTGGTAGTCTGCTGCTGGTATTGAAAGTGATTGTTTCAGTCTGCATGTCAGAATTTTCTAATGAAATAGAAGAGGATTTCAGATCTCACTTAAAACATGCCCTAATTTTTCTTTCTGCAGCACTAACCATAATTTCTATTTCAAAAAGAACCCCTCATTTTGTTCCTTTTTAAATTAAATGTTTTAAGTGTTACCGGTTTATTCCAATCAAGATGGCTTCAGGTGTGCCATACTTTTGTCATAAGTAAGGCTGTTAGCGCTCTAGTTGTTCTTTAGAACACTCTGGGAAGCTGCAGTAGAACACAAAGGCATCAACTGGCAGGCTGCTCCTGTTGAAATATAACAGGAAGATATTTGAGATCACACTTGAAATATGTCCTAATTTTTCTTTCTACAGCACTAACCATAATTTCTATGACAAAATGAACCCCATCATTTTGTTCCTTTTTAAATTAAATGTTTTAAGTGTTACCAGTTTATTCCAATCAAGATGCTTCAGGTGTGCCATACGTTTGTCATAAGTAAGGCTGTTAGCACTCTAGTTGTTCTTTAGAACACTCTGGGAAGCTGCAGTAGAACACAAAGGCATCAACTGGCAGGCTGCTCCTGTTGAAATATAACAGGAAGATATTTGAGATCACACTTGAAACATGTCCTAATTTTTCTTTCTACAGCACTAACCATAATTTCTATGACAAAATGAACCCCATCATTTTGTTCCTTTTTAAATTAAATTGTTTAAGTGTTACCAGTTTATTCCAATCAAGATGGCTTCAGGTGTGCCATACTTTTGTCATAAGTAAGGCTGTTAGCACTCTAGTTGTTCTTTAGAACACTCTGGGAAGCTGCAGTAGAACACAAAGGAATCAACTGACAGTCTCTGCCCTTGTTGGATGTACATGTTTTACTGAGAATGTCAGACTTCATTCTCACATGAGTGAGAAAGATAATGTGAATTTACAGAAAATATGCTCTCATTTTAGCTTCTGGAGCACCTTCCAAACCTCCATGGGACAAGCATGAGAAAATAGTGTTCTCTCAAACATGATTCATGATATCCCAGCAGAAGGTTTTTCACATGGTAAAATCACCTTAGAATACACCACAATTCCTAAAATTAGTATGGTACCATATTCCAATCAAGATGGCTTCAGGTGTGCCATACTTTTGTCATAAGTAAGGCTGTTAGCACTCTAGTTGTTCTTTAGAACACTCTGGGAAGCTGCAGTAGAACACAAAGGAATCAACTGACAGTCTCTGCCCTTGTTGGATGTACATGTTTTACTGAGAATGTCAGACTTCATTCTCACATGAGTGAGAAAGATAATGTGAATTTACAGAAAATATGCTCTCATTTTAGCTTCTGGAGCACCTTCCAAACCTCCATGGGACAAGCATGAGAAAATAGTGTTCTCTCAAACATGATTCATGATATCCCAGCAGAAGGTTTTTCACATGGTAAAATCACCTTAGAATACACCACAATTCCTAAAATTAGTATGGTACCATCAACAAATAAATTCTAATGTAACTAAAGCCTGTTATCACCCTTTATAGTTCTCCTTTTGGTGACCCTCAAAATCTTCTATTCACTACAATGCATTTCAATGAGGTACTATCATTTATATTGGTCCCAAGATGGCTGCCAGCAATTCCAGGATGAAGTGCTGACAGCCAATCAGATCTCACAATGACATGTGTGGTTAGGCTCCGCCCAGATATATATGTGACTTTACTTTTGATTTTCTCAGGAACTACTGAACGGATTTACACCATTTAAGCAAAGGCACGACACTGAACCAAGGGCTACCTCTTTGCCAAATTTGGTGTAATTCCGTTCAGCAGTTCGGGCTGTAGCTGCGACTAAAGGTTCCTATGGAAAAATGAATGGGGAAAACGCGTTTTGGGACCCCCTTTTTCTCGGCCCCCGCTTGACGTATCACCCCGAGACTTTCAGGATAGGAGCGGACCGGAGCGCCCCAACAAGTTGGAAACTTTCGCGAAGATTCGTCAACTGGCGCCAACGTTATTTCAAATAGAATGTCGCGGATTTCCTATGGATAATAGGTTTTAACTATAACTATCTACTGGCGACCGCCAGTAGATAATATATATATATATATATATATATATATATATATATATATATATATATATATATATATATATATATATATATATATAAAACCAAACGAAAGTCTGACAATCAGGAGCGCCTCAACCTCACGGGTCGGGGCCTGTCACAGGTGTGTCAGACACCTAACATATTCCAAAAGAAACCACACTGCACTTGCAGCATGAAAACAGGCCACTCCAAACGTGCTCAGTTATTTCTTTATTTGAGGCAAAGAAGGCAAGCAGGCATTACGCGTTTCAACTCGGATGAGTCTTCGTCAGATGCCACTGTGTCATCTGACGAAGACTCATCCGAGTTGAAAC
The DNA here is from genome assembly GCA_963921515.1 of Calotriton arnoldi. Lineage (NCBI taxonomy): Eukaryota > Metazoa > Chordata > Amphibia > Caudata > Salamandridae > Calotriton > Calotriton arnoldi. Next base: position 947,186 of record CAWUFW010006161.1, read on the forward strand.
GCGTAATGCCTGCTTGCCTTCTTTGCCTCAAATAAAGAAATAACTGAGCACGTTTGGAGTGGCCTGTTTTCATGCTTCAAGTGCAGTGTGGTTTCTTTTGGAATATATATATATATATATATATATATATATATATACACAAACAACTTCCCGTTCTCTCGCGCCTCCTCGGTCGGGGAAGAAGTGGCACCACAATCATGGGTAATTCACCTGTTTTCCTTTATTTTTCACCAACAGTGCATAGAATAAAGGAAGGTCGACACCTTTCAGTGTATGCCTTCAGCAGGATCATTTATATATATTCCTCCTATTTCTGCTCCAGAAATAAAGGAACAGGACCGACGCAGCATGGAATCCTGTGGCACATGTTTATTCAAATAGCAAAGTTTGCTAAATATAGTTTGCTAAGTGACGCGTTCAGCATAACACTGGCCTTTTTCAAACTTAGCGGGCGCCATTTTCAACACTTCTTTTATGGGATGTAGCAGGGGACGTCATGTATAAACATAAAAGAAATATACCATAGTCACTTCCCTTCACATGAAATACAATAAATAAATGGCTAAATAAATCCATTATTGATGTTATTGCAAGCATGCCACCCAAGAGAAATAATGCATCCCATGGCTCATACGTCGACATTTTCCACAAGCAGGACCTCTGGTAAAATACCTGAGACAAGTGTCGGATCCTTGCTACAAAATCCCAACACTGCAGCCAGCCAGATAACATCTCTGCCCAACATAATTGTAAGCAGATGCACGTGAGTGCAGCTTATTTAAAAACATGAAGGAAAGGCATTTCATCTTCCAACAGTGCTCACTGCTACATCAATTTAAAAACCATTTCCAATCCCCACATATATATATATATATATATATATATATATATATATATATATATATATATATATATATATCCAAAGGAATGTTGTAAACAATTGAACACAACAACACCACAGCCCTTCGCTTGAATCCAACGTGGTTTATTTCATGGCACCACCACCCAACGCGTTTCGGAGCCTTAACTCCTTGTTGTGAACAAGGAGTTAAGGCTCCAGCGTTGATGGTGGTGCCATGAAATAAACCACGTTGATTCAAGCGAACTTTGGTGTTGTTGTTTTCAATTGTTTACAACATTCCTTTGGATATATATATATCTGACATAAGATCACCGCTTTCAGCAAAGACCATTAAAAATAGTCACTAAATTAACAACATAAGCGATGGACTAGTGTTCTCTTTGCACTTGAGAAATTATCGCATTCCCACTGCAGGCGCCATCTTAGAACATGTTAAAAGTACATATTATAAATGACAGTCTACCTATTACAAGTGTATACATTCTGTTCGAACAAAGTTCACAAACAATTCATCTTTATACACTACGGTCACTTGCTGTTATACACAGTCAAACATTCTGAATTCCTATATTTGGCAGCAAAATTAATTACTTGCATTAAAATTCAGAACAAAATTACTCCTTTATGCATATACATGTCATATGGCTGTTTTTCATCGTTTCATGTATGCCAATGAAATATTATTTTAACGGCAAACATGTTAAAATTTCAAAGTGCTAGTGCTTGATTTAGACATTCACTTCATATATGATCATATATATATATATATGAGAGAAGTGACAGACATTACTCTCTTGTGCCTCACAATGACATGGGTAATATCGTCATCTGCGGCACTATATGAGATCAGTAATGTACAATATTCTCCTTTGACTTCCATATACAAGACCAGTGTTGGACAATACTCTTCTGTGACTTCCATATATGAGACGAGCGATGGATAATACTCTCCTGTGGCTGCCACAGCGATGAATAATATTCTCCTATTACACCCATATATGGGACCAGTGATGGGCCATGCTCTGTTACTCCCATATTCAAGACCAGTGACACAGTGCTCTTCTGTACCTCACAATATGACTCCAGCGATGGGTAATAATGTCATGTGTGGCTCTATATGAGACCAATGAGGTACAATCCTCTCTTATGACTCCCATATTTGAGACCACAGAAGGACAATACTCTTTTGTGTCTCACAATATGACTTCAGCGATGGGTAATTTTGTCATCCGTGGCCTAATTTGAGACCAGTGATGTACAATACTCTCCCATAACTCCCATATGTGAGATCAGTGACGGACAAAACTCTCCTGTGACTCCCTTATTTGAGGCAAGAGATGGACAATGCTCATCTGGGCCTCACAATTTGACTCCAGTGATGAGTAATATTGTCACCCATGGCCTTATATGAGACCAGTGATATACAATACTCTCCAGTAACTCCTATATATTTTTTGTAAACAGATTTTATTGGAATTTTGCATGACAATTCCAAACAATAATAGGGACAGCAGGGACTTCACAAACACTTGACAAAGTAATAACAATGACAGGCACATATGGTGCATCCTACTCCTTTCCATGAACACTGCCCTAATATTGGTGGAAAACTCGGATAGCTGGCCATAAACCCCTACCGTCCCTCCAAAAACTCCCCCCACCCAACCCCCTCAACAGACGCCAGCTGTAGTAATGACCACAAGTACACATGAGAAAGCAGGACTAGCGCCGTCCAATGCACTGCACTGTCAGCGAACACCCCGGGACCTACAGCCGGGGCCAATAGGCTCCATCAATATAATTCATCGCTACCACTATGCTCAAGCCATCATCACATAACACGTTCAGGCATCACCCCAACATGATTAAGACACCCCAGGGGATAGTGGTGGAGCTGGATCCTCCTCCCCGCCTGGGATAGAGTCCCCATCTGACGTAGAATCACCCCTCTGAAGCTCCTCCAGGAAACCCTCCCAGGCTCTAGTTAGTCCTCTTGGCCTCTCTCGTATCTTCCCCCCAGCGAATCAACTCCTGGGACCACCTATCAACAGTAGGGCCCGACGCTGCCTTCCATTTGCGGGTAATCTGTCGCTTAGCAAGGATTAGGCCCAAGTCCAGGATCCTGGATGTTACCTTGTATTTAGCAGGGCACAGGAATAGCCCCAGGATACATATCAGGGGTGAAAGGTTAATATTACAGCCAGTGACAATATTGAGAACCTCAACCACAATCTCCCAATATGCCCGTAGCCGAGTGCAGCTCCAAATCATATGTAACAGGCCCGCCCCGGACTCCTTACACCCGGGGCATGTAGTCTGAGCCATTGGGAAAAACTTATTGATACTTTCCAGCGTGTAGTATGCTCTTTGGAGGATACAGAAATTATTCAGCTTAAACTGCGCATTCCTGGACACTTCTGTAGTATGCTCCAGCACTTTCTCCCAGGCTTCCTCCTTGATGAGAGTCTCCAGTTCTGTCACCCACGCATCCCTTAAAGCTACCAAAGGCATCTCCAAGTCAGACCTCAGACCACGTTAAAGGTTCGATACCAGCCCATTTTCCCCCAAGTAGTTACAAAGCAAATTGCAACCTGGGTACTCTACCAATTCACCTGGCCAGCAGCGTCTGATGGCCGCCATCAGCACTCCGTATAGGAGAAAGTGGTCCAGTGGTATATTCAAATCGTTTTGCAGTTCATCCAACGTCAGCAGTAATCCAGCTCTGAATAAATCCCCCAATCGTGTCACCTCCCTCTCTGCCCATATGAAGAGATTGCGTCTATGATGAGGTGGGAGAAGTAAGGATACACACTTTAGTGGGATATCCGGCGAATATGGGGTTCGCACCCTAGTCTTCTGTAACCAGAGAGTCCAACAGTACTTGGACATTCCCCCGATATCACCCAAGGACACTCTCATTTGCTTGGGCTCAATAATAATTGGGCCAGCCACTGCCATCGGTGTCCCCCAGTAGCATCTCGGATCGGCTACTCATCCTTCAAAGCAAGTCGGCATGCCACCCATTGGAGCTGCATCGCCAGGAAGTATGATTCCATGTCAGGGATCACCAGCCCCCCACTTGTCACTGGACGTTGCAGCTTGGCAAGTGGCACCCTATGTCGACCGGCAGACCAAATAAGGTCTGTCAGCAGGGAGTCCAAATCCCTCAACAGTGGTCTAGATATAACAATAGGTAATGCCCCAAACAAATACAGGGGCTGCGGCAGCGCCAGCATTTGGGACAGTGCCACCCTCCCAGCTACAGACAACGGAAGAGTTTTCCACAAACCCAGCTGTGCACAAACCGAGGACATTGCCAGACCTATGTTACCTCCACAGCTCTGAACACTCGGATCCCCAGGTATTTAAACGTAGTGGGCTCCCACTCCACCCTGAGTGTACCGGGGGCGGTGTCCCGGTTCGAATGCACTGAGAACAAGCTGGTTTTCTGCCAATTGAATTAACCCAAAGACGCCTGAAGCGATCGAGGAGCTGTATTCCGGAGGAAGAGGAGCATATCATACGCATACAATGTAATATGGTGTACTCTACCACCGCTAGGCACCCCGTCATATGAGTACCTCGACCGTTGTGCACTTGCCAATGGTTCCATCGCTATGACAAAGAGCAGTGGGGACAACAGGCACCCATGTTGAGTGACCCACTCTACGTTATAGGCATCTGATATCACTCCCCTTGTTTTAACTTGCGCTGTAGGATGTGAGTACAACAGCCTAGTCCATGCTGTAAACCCCTGTCCCAGACCACACTGCTCCATCACTGTATAGAGGTACACCCAGTCTAGGCTGTCAAAGGCCTTTTACACATCCACGTCCATCAGCAGTACATATGTGGAGACGTGGGGGCATCTAGTAATATATCTACCAGTCGTCCTATGTTTAAAGCAGTGTTGCGGCCTGGTATAAAACCCACCTGGTCCGCATGGATGAGGTGAGGCAAATACAGTAACAATCGAGTCGCCAATATCCTACTCAACACCTTGCAGTCTGCATTCAGCATCAACAGGAGACTATACGCTCTGACATCATGCTGGCCCCGCCCTGATTTCAACAGCTGCACTATCAATGCCTCCTTAGCCATAGGTGGTAAGAATCCCTCCCACCACACCGTACTATAAACCTCTGCCATTCGTGGTGCCAGGGTCTCAATGTAAGCAATGTAGAACTCCACCAGGAATCCATCACTGCCAGGCACCTTCCCCGAGCCATTCTCTTGACTGCTGCCACAATTTTTTTGTGGTGTAATGTCTCCCCCTAAGTCCCTCCCCTCCTCACCAGTAAGTGACGGGAGCGGCATGTGTTGCAGGAAATCCAGGATCTCCTGTGCATTACCGGGCACCCGGTAGGCGTATAAGTCTGCCTAGTACTGCCGAAAAACTTCATTAATAGCATCCTGTCCAAATACCCTATCCCCCTCGCATCATTTATTTCCAGTATAGAAGAGTCTCCCATGGCAGGATTAGCTAACCATGGCAATAAAGCCCCGGGTTTGTCCCACTCAGCATGAGTCTTTATCATGTATTCTTTATAATCAAAGATGCGGAGTTGCTCTATCCTCTCTGCTGAGCACTCCTTTTCCTCGAGGAGGCTGTTCTGTAGGTCCGGGTGACCTGGCCTATCCCTCTCCATTGCACAGGCCACCTTTTCCTCATCATTGAACTCGGTCACCAGCATGAGACATACACCGACCACCATCGCTATACATTTCCCCCTAATCACAGACTTAAAGGCATCCCATTCTGGGAGGACAGAGGAGGCCTCCCCCTGCCACCCCACACCTCAATACCCTTTTTTTTTCTTTGTCTCTTTTCCGCAGGGGGGAGGGGGCTGGGGCAGGACTCAGTGATGCCCAGCCCCAGCCCCCCCCCTCCCCCTGCAGAGAAGAGACGGAAAAAAAAAAAGGCTGCGGGGGGGGGAGAGGGAAAGGGACAAGGAGGTAAAAGGAAGATGGAAATTTCACCCCAATGCATCTCAGATTTACAATCGGGGACCAAGGCAAGGATGCGACCCAGGGTAATCAATATCAGACAATATCAGAACACATCACTCCTGCCCTCAAGTCCCTAAACTGGCTTCCCATCGAAGGAAGATGCATCTAAAAGACTGCCTGCATCAACCACAAAGCACTTCACTCTCATTGCCATTACTATTTAGACAACAAACTCACAAAAGCAGGAAGTTCCGGACCTGTGAGAAGCACCACCGCTCTTCTTCTCTTGCCTCCCAAATTAAGGGCTCCAGTGCCTTTTGGAGCGCTGAGGCAGCCAATCCAGACACTGCTCTGAGCAGCTTCTGGATTGGATAAGGTGCTTGCCTTCCCCAGGGGGTGTAGTAGAGGCCAGCAGCTTGCATCCTGTGTCTGCGACGGTGAGTCTCCACAGGACTTGCTACATTTTATGTTTTTCTGTAAATTTTATGAGGTTCCGAGGAAGTCTTTTTTAGTCATCATTTTAAAGAAGCGGAATTTTGCTCGGGCGCGCCCAGCTCTACTGTATCTCCAACTGCTCAAGGACGATTGTATTTTTTTCGTTGTCAGTTATCTGAAATCTGTGGTGAAGTCCAGGGCTTGTTTTGACTAAAAACGTTGAGTGTTTTTGGACTTATGTTTACCATTTTTAAGCTTTTACTTGTTCTTATAAAAAAGGACTCCTCTATTAAGGGCATCTATTATAAAGGGAAATTTATTGACTTATAAACTGTATTTTTACTGAACTAGATACACGGTATTACGTTGTTTTACTTTGATTAATGGTGCTGTTCACTTACAATTTTATAATATCCAATGGTTGTATCACCCTGTTTTAAGGACATTGGGGCATATTAGCAAGACCGGCGATAAAATTATCGCCGTTTTAGCGGCAGGAAACTGCCGCTAAAGCGGCGATAATGGGCTTGCTAATATGCGTTATAGAATTCAATAGAAGCCCAGGTTAGATGTGCAGGACATCTAACCTGGGCTTCTATTGGAATTCTATAACGCATATTAGCAAGCCCATTATCGCCGTTTTAGCTGCAGTTTCCTGCCGCTAAAGCGGCGATAATTTTATCGCCGGTCTTGCTAATATGCCCCTCTATGTTATAGTACATCGAGGGACTGCTGATGATAAACTGTGCTGCTATTCTGAACTTGTCATTATTTTTATGTATTGTCAACTTTTATGGTTTTATATTTCTAAAACCGAATAAAGTTTATATTGATTGATTGATATGTGCAATTCAAACTCTACTGTCTTAGACAGCTGGGTTGGAAAGCAGGCACAAGGCTCCAGTGCCTTTTGGGGCGTTGAGGCAGCCAATCCAGACACTGCTCTGAGCAGCTTCTGGATTGGATAAGGTGCAGTTTGTCTTCCTACGTCACCTCGTCCTCGGAGGAGTCAGAGCCACGGACTGGCGAGCTGAGGACGTGCTGCAAGGTAAGTGAAAAGTTTATGTATTTTGCCTTTCAGACTCGCTGTGTGATTGATTGTGACTGTATTTGTGTGTTTGTTTGTGAGCTTGTCTGTGTGCTCCACCATTTTTTAATGTCACCAACCGCCGCTGACTGCAGGGCCCAAGGTTCCCCCTCGCATCGTCCATCAGCTGCCATTATGCCGCGTTGCGGCCACGGAAGCACCCTTCGCCTTTCAGGGCCCGCTCATCGTCACGGTCTCCACTGACTTTGCAGGGACGTTGCTAAACCCCACCTCCAACCTGGACAGTATAGTGGGGGGGGGGACAGGGCCGCCGGATTACTGCGAGGATGGCGTCAGATGGTGGAGCGAAGGCAGGAGCTCTGCAAAGACCCTCCTCACTCCATCAGCGTCAGGCCACGCTTTCCCTGTAACTCCTATATATGAGACCATTGACGGAAAATAGTCGCCTGTGACTCCCATATTTGAGGCCAGGGATGGAAAATATTCTTCTGGGCCACACATTATGACTCCAGCAATGGGTAATAATGTCATCTGTGGCATTATATGAGACCACTGATGTACAATACTTCTAACACAGTAGAGAGGCAACTTCACAAAATTCACAGAGAAAAGCAATGTGCTAAACAATCAACAAAATGGATGAATCGAGAGGTCTTATTCGTGATCTGTAATTTCTTTTTATTCTTGTAGTTTCTTTATTCAGACTTCTGACTGAGGAGAACAGTTCATCGCAGCCAACGCGTTTCGCCCAGTATATTATCAGAAGGTGTCGGCGTGCCATTATAAACGCACATACCAAAGAATGTGGAAAGAGAGGATCTGGCGGAAAACCTATAATACTGAGTCTAAAAATGCTTACAGAATAGCATTAAAACATTTTCATAGATCAAAGCGCAAGTCCATTAGGGACTACTTCGCAGCTCAAATTAAATCTGCCAATAACTCCGCAAAAGAAATTTTTAAGATTGTCCAAGATTTTACTAAACCTGATTCAACGCATAGCAAAATAGTCCCCTCTGCCACCCTCTGCGAAGATCTCTCAGTCTTCTTTCAAGACAAAATACAAGCCATCTACTCTTCATTTCCCACAAGGGAGCTAACTACCTCACCTCCTTTCTCCTCTCCCTTTCCGTATACCTGGTCCGAATTTAGTCCTTTTAGCCTGGAGGCTTCTCTTAGTCAGCTGGAAAAACCGAAATCTGGATCTCCACTTGACCCCTGTCCAGCCAGGCTTTTTACACTTCTGGCCCCTCTATTAAACCCTCACCTTAATCTTCTTTGGAATTCTTCTTTGAATACTGGTATCTACCCTTCAGTTTGGAAAACTGCACTTGTTCAACGTATTCTCAAGAAAGTAGATGCAGATCCGGCTGAATTGAAAAACTACAGGCCCATCTCTCTCTTGCCAGCACCGGCCAAAATTCTGGAACAGGAAGTACAAAAACAGCTTTCTGAATACCTAGAATCCAACAAACTTCTCCATGACTCCCAGTCTGGCTTCAGGTCAGGACACAGCACTGAGACAGCGTTGTTGGAAATAACTGAGAATGTCCGGGAGACCTTGGATAATGGCCATTGTGCTATGCTCGTGCTGCTCGATCTGTCGGCAGCGTTCGATACGGTGTCCCACATGATCCTGCTTGACAGACTAAGACAACTGGGAGTGACGGGGACCACTATATCATGGTTTGGTTCCTTTCTGGAAGATCGGTCCCAGAAAATACTGCTGCATCCTCACATCTCATCATCACGCCCTACAGTCTGTGGAGTCCCTCAGGGCTCGGCCTTGAGCCCGACTCTTTTTAATGTTTACCTCTCCCCGTTAGCCCCGCTTATTGAACAACATGGGGTAAGTGTCATCTCGTATGCTGATGATACTCAGCTAGTGTTTTCCTTCAGGGATATATCCGAGGCTGCATTCTCTAACTTTAGACATTGTTTAGTCGACATTTCAGTATGGATGACTGAGAACTGTCTGAGATTGAATACCGACAAAACGGAGGTTCTATTTTTCAATCAGCCTTCTCCGCCCCATTCGGACTTATGGTGGCCACCCGAGCTCAATCCCCCACCTCATCCTGTGCCCTCAGCCAGGAACCTGGGATTCAAGTTTGACTCCGCCCTTTCTTGCAAGACTCAGATTAGTCATGTATCCTCTCTATGCTTTTGGAAGATGAAGTCCCTACGGAGATTTCTCCATTTATTACCCATGGACTGCAGAAAGACTGTAGTTCATGCACTCATTACGTCTCAGTTAGATTATGCCAACAGTCTGTACCTGGGTCTGCCTGACTACCTGATAAGAAATTTACAGACTATACAAAATGCGGCCGCTAGGCTCATTAGAAATATCCCAACACGACACCACATCTCCCCCTATCTACGGAGCCTACATTGGCTGCCAGTAAAAAGGAGGGTAGAATTCAAGGCGTTAACCCTCGCCTACAGGGTAATTAAAGAAACGGGCCCCCACTACCTGAGAAAAAGACTCCGCAAATATCATCAGACGAGGATTCTGAGATCTAATCACCAAGTACTTCTTGCCACTCCCCGTTTTAAAAAAGCCAGATTAGGTGGCCGGTCTTTTACGGTAAGAACTGCCCATCTCTGGAACTCCTTACCCGAGTTCATAAGGAAGGCCAATTCAGAATCTGTCTTCTGCAAACTCCTAAAAACCTGGTTTTTCAGCCTTCCCTAGCACCTGGAACTCTTGGCAGTTTGCTTCCGCCTGCTGCTCTCCGCAATTAGCACCGGGACACCTCCGTTGGAGGTAGCTGTGCGCTCTACAAACTTCAAAAAATAAATAAATAAAATAAATGTATAATAAATATATGACCAATCATTATTCAACAAACGGCCGACGGATTACAGAGAGTGCAGCCCAAGAAATTCAAAGTATCACCTGGGGCCTAAATGAGAGTACTTATCTCTAGGGGTCCCATAAAACAATCGTGATATGTTCTTCAGTCCTATGGCCGTTTGTTGAATAATGATTGGTCATATATTTAGAATACATTCTTTGGTATGTGCGTTTATAATGGCACGCCGGTGACTGCTGATATTATACTGTTGGTGGAATCAATGCCTTATTGGTCTCTGTATTCCTCTTTTTTGTAATGATGGTTACAATGTAATTAAATTTTTTTGATGGTAAAGTAGTAATACATAAGGACTGCTTGTGAACTTTATTTCGATCAAATGCAGAATGTAGTCAACGGCAATTGTCCGCTCTTCGTTTTTTACTAGGGACGTTTCCTTCCTTTGGTCCATAGAACGTGTGTAATTAAGTGACATATGGACTAGAACCGATTGAAGAACAAATTTCCCTTTGAAAATTGTGAATGAGCATAGGAGTTGTCTGGGTAAGTGAGAGGTAATCTCTGAAAGAATTCTGGATTTTGAAGGTGCAGAATGCACAATGGTAACCTCTCAAGTATCACCACTGGTCCTTTTACACACTCAGCTACTCCGCTCTTCCCTCCCATCTTTATCATAAGGGATATGGCGGTGTTACAGACGTCTTTTCTAACAACAACCTGTAGTGTTTTGTGCTTTCGCATTTAGCCCTATAAAAAGTTGTAGTGGGTGAAGTTGTTGTAATTTGCATATTTATTTCCAGTATAGAAGAGTCTCCCATGGCAGGATTAGCTAACCATGCCAATAAAGCCCCGAGTTTGCCCCACTCAGCATGAGTCTTTATCATGTATTTTTTATAATCAAAGATGCAGAGTTGCTCTATCCTCTCTGCTAAGAACTTTTCCTTTTCCTTTTCCTCGAGGAGGCTGTTCTGTAGGTCCGGGTGACCCGGCCTATCCCTCTCCATTGAACAGGCCACCTTTTCCTCATCATTGAACTCGGTCACCAGCATGAGACATACACCGACCACCGTCGCTATATATTTCCCCCCTAATCACAGACTTAAAGGCATCCCATTCTAGGAGGACAGAGGAGGCCTCCCTCCCCCCCACACCTCAATCCCCTTTTTTTTTCTTTGTCTCTTTTCCGCAGGGGGGAGGGGGCTGTTGCAGGACTCCGTGATGTCCTGCCCCACTCCCCCCCCCCACTGCAGAAAAGAGACGAAGAAAAAAAAAAGGCGGCTTGGGGGGGGTGGGAGGAAGGGAAAGGGACAAGGAGGTAAAAGGACATGGAAATTTCACCCCAATGCATCTCAGATTTACAATCGGGACCAAGGCATAGGATGCGACCCAGGGTAATCAATATCAGACAATATCAGAACACATCACGCCTGCCCTCAAGTCCCTAAACTGGCTTCCCATCGAAGGAAGATGCATCTAAAAGACTGACTGCATCACCCACAAAGCACTTCAATTTCATTCCCATTACTATTTAGACAACAAACTCACAAAAGAAGGAAGTTCCAGACCTATGAGAAGCACCACCGCTCTTCTTCTCGTGCCTCCCAAATTAAAAAGGAAAACTACCCAGGCTCGCTTTTTTTGAGGTAATGCTCGCAGCATTTGGAACTCCCTCCCGAGGGACCTACGTTGCAACCCCTCCTTCCCGAGTTTCAAAAGAGACTTGAAACGCCATCGCCTCAATAAATACTGGAACCCATGAACAAACTGAACCTTGGTTCAAATAGGCTCTCTTGATCAGTTCAAACTCCGTTGATCAGTTGGCTGTTTCTTTCTTTGTGCTTGCCTCTATTGTTCCTGATGTCCTTCTCTCCATGGACTCTGATTTGTTTTGAATGGACCTCATTTCAGAAAATTTCCATCCTTTATGGCCATACAATTGTTTCTGTGTATATATTCTTGTGTGCTCCTCATCCTCTGTAGAACTATACTTCCCTTGTTTTATATTTTATGTAACTTGAACCTATGATTATTGCACGTCTTATGCTCAGTGACTGATTATTGCCTTGCTCTTGATTCTGTAAAGTGCTCTGATACCTCAGGGTCCAGATAGCGCTATATAAAACCTTTAAATAAATAAATGAATAAATAAATATTGTCAGCTGATCTTGGGGTTACATGAGGAAGTTCGTGGTTGGAGTCAGAGTCTGTCTCCAGATTTGTTTGAGAGCTTACAGATGGCAGGCAGCTTGTATCCGATGACCTCAGCTGTTCCTGCTCACTCCCAGGACTCCCATAAGTGCAGCTGCCTCAACCGCATGTTGCTGATCACTTTGGTGCTGGGCCTTGGAAAGGATCTTCCCCCTGGTGGATCACCGTATCCCCTGTCATTGCGGTCACTGCTCTCAGTAGTCGGGCCCCCAACTGCCATTGCCTGTTGATCGAGCCAGTCCCATACATCCTGTGGCACTGTGATTAATTAAGCACCCTCTTTTGTGATGACAAAGAGCTTTGCCGGATACGTCATAGAATATTGGATCTCCAGTTGGCGAAGACATTTTTTGACCTCTATAATGGATGCTCCCTGCCTCTGCACCGGTAAAGTAAAGTCCGGGAACAGCATCACTTTGTGATTGTCAATTTGGAGGTCTCCTGCTATACATGCTTGTGATCTTGATCACGTAAATGCAACAATTTAGCCACCACCAGCCTAGGCGGGGAGCGGGGGGGTGGTGCCAGGGGCAGTTGCCAAGCCGGGACTATATGTGCCCTGTTCAGGGCGTAGAAAGCTGAAAGACCCTTCGGAGCGACCTTGTCACATATCCAATTTCCCAGAAATGCAACCATATCTGAACCCTCAGCACGTTCCGGCAACCCCACCAGGAATATATTGTACCTCCTGGCCCTCCCCTCTGCGTCCTCAACTCTGTATTCCAGCTTGCCCAGACGCTCCTTCATCTCCACCACGTGGTCCTTTAGTGCCCGAGTTGTAGGTCCCAGTTCGGGAATAACCTGTGCATTAGTAGTGATCCTTTCAGACATGTTGCGCTGATCGTTGTAGAGGATTCCAATGTCTGCCACAACAGCATCCATTTTGAGCTCCAGGGCCCCTCTAGAGTCCTTAACAGCTAATGATATAGAATATAGCATGGCCAGTGGGGTGACACTGGGGCCTCCGCAGAGTCCACATTGTCATTTCCTCCTGGGGCCAGCAAAGTAGGAGCATTCACAGCGTCCGTGGTTAGAGTCCACCCCTTGGCGGATTTGCCCAAGGTGACAGTAAAGAACCAGCAACAAGGGAGACAAGGCAGTATCTAATCAGGGCCCAGGAGAGGTGTTTCAGGGGCGAAGTATCCGGGCACCCCGCCTTGTAGCCATAGGCCAAGTTCAAATGGGTCCTCCAGCGCCTACAGGGGTGCCAGAGGCAGCAGGCGAGATTAGCAGGCTCAGTTGATGTTTACTCCCTTGTTGCATCAGCCACTCACCTCTGGTCTGAACTGGTGTGCGAGGATGTTGGGCCCAGGGCACCACCATCAAAAGGTGTCCGTGAAAGACCCAGTCAATGTGCAGTGGCTACCCCCCACATCCAGGACAGTCCAAATCAGGGGCTCTCAGTCACACACCGCAGCCCAAGGGCTGGTACTTACCAGGGCACTGCCACCCCAGGAGAATCACATCACCCCTCCTCAGACAGAGCAGTGCTGCTTACAACTGCCCGACTCAGCAGTGGTCAATTCAAGGGCTCCAACACTGCCCCAGATAACACGGTGCAATGCAGTGGGCCCTGCCGGAGTGCACCTGGCTCCCTTTGCTGACTTCATCTTCCAGCCCCAGCAGCCCTCGTCCGATTCCCTCTGCTATTCACCTGAAGAGTCACGTTGGCCCCGGGGTGCTGTATCTAGGAGATCTCCTGCTGGTCAATAGCATTGCGGCATCTACGTCGCCAGGGCGCAGCCGCTTCAGTAGGCACGGGCCTCTCCGGTCCAATTGCAGGCATAGGCTCGGTTGCGGCCAAGCTGTCGGTGCCACCGAGATAGCAGAAGTGGGAGGGCGGGGCGGAGGTAGGTTACAACCACCTTGATCCTCATGTTGGGGGGCCGCCAAGGTGCTCAGCAAAGCTCGAGGTCTAATCCAGGGCCTACCTTTCACACCAGGCCGCCGCAGGTCCCAGGGTCGCCCGGCCCTATGCACAATTCTCTCGTCGCTCAGCGCAGGGCCTCCGTGTCTGTGCCTGCATCCATTGTCAGCGCCGTCAGTGCCCCGCATGCCAAGAGGATCAGTCTCTAAAGAGGAGACAGCAAAGGTCCACCTCAGTTGCCACCAGTACCTCACTGACACCCATTGGACTCACTGCAGGCAGTGGCGGTGCCTCCATACGAGCGGAGGAGTGTCCCCCCCACACTGCTGCTAGAAAGCAGGAAAAATAAAATGGTAATAAAAATGATTTTATTACCATTTTACTTTTCCAGCTTTCTGCTGAACGGAGTGTGGGGGTGGAGCCAGTGCATCATTGTTGCCAAGTGATTGGCAGCAATGAGGAGTGGCCCTTCAGTGTGAATTGCGCATGTAGGTTTGTCCGGCTACCATACTATGGCCAAACCGACATGTGCAATTCAAACTCTACTGTTTTAGACAGCTGGGTTGGAGAGCAGGCACAGGGCTCCAGTGCCTTTTGGAGCGCTGAGGCAGCCAATCCAGACACTGCTCTGAGCAGCTTCTGGATTGGATAAGGTGCAGTTTGTCTACCTAGGTCACCTCGTCCTCGGAGGAGTCAGAGCCACGGACTGGAGAGCGTGAGGACGTGCTGCAAGGTACGTGAAACGTTTATGTATTTTGCCTTCCAGACTCGCTGTGTGATTGATTGTGTGTGTTTGTGTGGGTATGTTTATGATTGTGACTGTATTTGTGTGTTTGGTTGTGAGCTTGTCTGTGTGCTCCACCATTTTTTAATGTCACCAACCTCCGCTGACTGCAGGGCCCAAGGTTCCCCCTCGCATCGTCCATCAGCTGCCATTATGCCGCGTTGCGGCCACGGAAGCACCCTTCACCAGGGCCCGCTCATCGTCACGGTCTCCACTGACTTTGCAGGGACGTTGCTAAACCCCACCTCCAACCTGGACAGTATAGGGGGGGGGCAGGGCCGCCGGATTACTGCGAGGATGGCGTCAGATGGTGGAGCGAAGGCAGGAGCTCTGCAAAGACCCTCCTCACTCCATCAGCGTCAGGCCACGCTTTCCCTGTAACTCCTATATATGAGACCATTGACGGAAAATAGTCGCCTGTGACTCCCATATTTGAGGCCAGGGATGGAAAATATTCTTCTGGGCCACACAATATGACTCCAGCAATGGGTAATAATGTCATCTGTGGCATTGTATGAGACCAGACCAGTGATGTACAATACTTCTAACACAGTAGAGAGGCAACTTCACAAAATTCACAGAGAAAAGCAATGTGCTAAACAATCAACAAAATGGATGAATCGAGAGGTCTTATTCGTGATCTGTAATTTCTTTTTATTCTTGTAGTTTCTTTATTCAGTCTTCTGACTGAGGAGAACAGTTCATCGCAGCCAACGCGTTTCGCCCAGTATATTATCAGCAGGTGTCGGCGTGCCATTATAAACACACATACCAAAGAATGTATAATAAATATATGACCAATCATTATTCAACAAACGGCCAACGGATTACAGAGAGTGCAGCACAAGAAATTCAAAGTATCACCTGGGGCCTAAATGAGAGTACTTATCTCTAGGGGTCCCATAAGACAATCGTGATATGTCCATTTGTTGAATAATGATTGGTCATATATTTAGAATACATTCTTTGGTATGTGCATTTATAATGGCACGCCGGTGACTGCTGATATTATACTGTTGGTGGAATCAATGCCTTATTGGTCTCTGTATTCTTCTTTTTGTAATGATGGTTACAATGTCATTACATTTTTTAGATGGTAAAGTAGTAATACATTAGGACTGCTTGTGAACTTTATTTCGATCAAATGCAGAATGTAGTCAACGGCAATTGTCCGCTCTTGGTTTTTTACTAGGGACCTTTCCTTCCTTTGGTCCATAGAACGTGTGTAATTAAGTGACATACGGACTAGAACCGATTGAAGAACAAATTTCCCTTTGAAAATTGTGAATGAGCTTATGAGTTGTCTGGGTAAGTGAGAGGAAGCGGTAATCTCGATCAATCTCTGAAAGAATTCTGGATTTTGAAGGTGCGGAATGCACAATGGTAACCTCTCAAGTATCACCACTGGTCCTTTTACACACTCAGCTACTCCGCTCTTCCCTCCCATCTTTATCATAAGGGATATGACGGTGTTACAGACGTCTTTTCTAACAACAACCTGTAGTGTTTTGTGCTGTCGCATTTAGCCCTATAAAAAGTTGTAGTGGGTGAAGTTGTTGTAATTTGCATATTTATTTCCTGTATAGAACAGTCTCCCATGGCAGGATTAGCTAACCATGCCAATAAAGCCCCGAGTTTGGCCCACTCAGCATGAGTCTTTATCATGTATTTTTTATAATCAAAGATGTGGAGTTGCTCTATCCTCTCTGCTAAGAACTCCTTTTCCTCGAGGAGGCTGTTCTGTAGGTCCGGGTGACCCGGCCTATCCCTCTCCATTGAACAGGCCACCTTTTCCTCATCATTGAACTCGGTCACCAGCATGAGACATACACCGACCACCGTCGCTATATATTTCCCCCCTAATCACAGTCTTAAAGACATCCCATTCTGGGGGGACAGAGGAGGCCTCCCTTTCCCCCACACCTCAATCCCCTTTGTCTCTTTTCCGCAGGGGGGAGGGGGCTGTTGCAGGACTCCGTGATGTCCTGCCCCAGTCCCCCCCCCCACTGCAGAAGAGAGACGAAGAAAAAAAAAAGGCGGCTTGGGGGGTGGGAGGAAGGGAAAGGGACAAGGAGGTAAAAGGAACATGGAAATTTCACCCCAATGCATCTCAGATTTACAATCGGGACCAAGGCATAGGATGCGACCCAGGGTAATCAATATCAGACAATATCAGAACTCATCACGCCTGCCCTCAAGTCCCTAAACTGGCTTCCCATCGAAGGAAGATGCATCTAAAAGACTGCCTGCATCACCCACAAAGCACTTCACTCTCATTCCCATTACTATTTAGACAACAAACTCACAAGAGCAGGAAGTTCCAGACCTATGAGAAGCACCACCGCTCTTCTTCTCGTGCCTCCCAAATTAAAAAGGAAAACTACCCAGGCTCGCTTTTTTTGAGGTAATGCTTGCAGCATTTGGAACTCCCTCCCGAGGGACCTACGTTGCAACCCCTCCTTCCCGAGTTTCAAAAGAGACTTGAAACGCCATCTCCTCAATAAATACTGGAACCCATGAACAAACTGAACCTTGGTTCAAATAGGCTCTCTTGATCAGTTCAAACTCCGTTGATCAGTTGGCTGTTTCTTTCTTTGTGTTTGCCTCTATTGTTCCTGATGTCCTTCTCTCCATGTACTCTGATTTGTTTTGAATGGACCTCATTTCAGTAATTTCCATCCTTTATGGCCATACAATTGTTTCTGTGTATATATTCTTGTGTGCTCCTCATCCTCTGTAGAACTATACTTCCCTTGTTTTATATTTTATGTAACTTGAACCTATGATTATTGCACGTCTTATGCTCAGTGACTGATTATTGCCTTGCTCTTGATTCTGTAAAGTGCTCTGATACCTCAGGGTCCAGATAGCGCTATATAAAACTTTTAAATAAATAAATGAATAAATAAATATTGTCAGCTGATCTTGGGGTTACATGAGGAAGTTCGTGGTCGGAGTCAGAGTCTGTCTCCAGATTTGTTTGAGAGCTTACAGATGGCAGGCAGCTTGTATCCGATGACCTCAGCTGTTCCTGCTCACTCCCAGGACTCCCATAAGTGCAGCTGCCTCAACCGCATGTTGCTGATCACTTTGGTGCTGGGCCTTGGAAGGGATCTTCCCCTGGTGGATCACCGTATCCCCTGTCATTGCGGTCACTGCTCTCAGTAGTCGGGCCCCCAACTGCCATTGCCTGTTGATCGAGCCAGTCCCATACATCCTGTGGCACTGTGATTAATTAAGCACCCTCTTTTGTGATGACAAGGAGCTTTGCCGGATACATCATAGAATATTGGATCCCCAGTTGGCGAAGACATTTTTTGACCTCTATAATGGATGCTCCCTGCCTCTGCACCGGTAAAGTAAAGTCCGGGAACAGCATCACTTTATGATTGTCAATTTGGAGGTCTCCTGCTATACATGCTTGTGATTTTGATCACGGAAATGCAACAATTTAGCCACCACCAGCCTAGCAGTTGCCAAGCCGGGACTATATGTGCCCTGTTCAGGGCGTAGAAAGCTGAAAGACCCTTCGGAGCGACCTTGTCACATATCCAATTTCCCAGAAATGCAACCATATCTGAACCCTCAGCACGTTCCGGCAACCCCACCAGGAATATATTGTACCTCCTGGCCCTCCCCTCTGCGTCCTCAACTCTGTATTCCAGCTTGCCCAGACGCTCCTTCATCTTCACCACGTGGTCCTTTAGTGCCCGAGTTGTAGGCCCCAGTTCGGGGCCTACATAATGTGCATATTAAGCAAGCAGAGGACAATATGGTAATATTTTCTCTGAGCAATGGCCTAATATAAGTATGTAGTAATGTTCTCCAACCCATTCTTAACATATTATGTCGAATATAATGTGCGTATCAAGCAAGTAGAAAACAATAGGATGCTATTTTCCCTGAGCAATGCCCATAGATAAGAATGCAGTAATGTTCTCCCACCCATTGTTTAACATAGTACGTCAATAATGTGATGTTGAGTTTGATTGGGTTTTACTTTCTCAATAGAGTTATGTATTTGTCAATCGTTGTTCCGCCACAATCAATTGTTTTTAAATTGTATGTATTGTATGTATATATTTAGTGATTCATTGTAAAGTAAAATGTATGTATTAGAGAATAATGTTAAGCCATGTTTCTGTGCATTTGCAGCCCTGAAGATGCCCATAGCTGGGTGAAATGCATTGGCTGCGTAGAACTGTTCTCCTCTGTCAGAAGACTGTGAATAAAGAAACTACAAGGAGAAAAAGAAATTACAGATCACGAAAAAGACCTCTTGATTCATCCATTTTGTTGAATGTTTAGCACATTGCTTTTATCTATACATTTTGTGAAGTTGCCTCTCTACTGTGTTAGAAGTTTAGTTATGAATGGCATAATTTGGTGGCTAGCCATTTGAGGTGGGCAACAACCAGCTCCATAATCAAAAGCCTATAACACACGTGTGGTGCGGCATACAAATCCCCTGGCCGCCAAAATGTGTTCAGTCTCAGTGATTTACAATACTCTCCTGTAACCTCCATATATGAGACCAGTGACTGATAATACTCTCCTGTAACCTCCATATATGAGACCAGTGAC
The DNA here is from genome assembly GCA_963921515.1 of Calotriton arnoldi. Lineage (NCBI taxonomy): Eukaryota > Metazoa > Chordata > Amphibia > Caudata > Salamandridae > Calotriton > Calotriton arnoldi. The sequence goes on from CAWUFW010006161.1 coordinate 966,743, forward strand.
TGATAATACTCTCCTGTGACTCCCGTATTTGAAGTCAGGGAATGACACTACTCTTTTAGGCCTCACAATATGAATCCAGCAATGGGTAATACTCTCTTCTGTGGCCCTATATCAGATCATGACCCTCCTGTGACTCCCATATATGAAACCAGCGTCATACAATACTCTCCTGTTCCTCACAATATTACTCCGGTGATGCGTAACAGAGTCATCTCTGGCCCTTTATTAGATCAGTGTGGTACAATACACTATTGTGACTCTCATATATAAAATCAGTGACGCACAATACTCGGAAACCAGCCATTCTTTGACTCCCATGTACTAGACTAGTGACAGACTCTTCTGTGCCTCACAATATGTCTCCAGAGATGGGTAATGCTGGCATATGTGGCCCTATATGAGATCAGTGAGCAACAGCACTCTCCTGTGACTCCTATATATGAGACCAGTGATGGATAGTACTCTTCTGTTCCTCACAATGTGACTCAAGCGATGGGTAATATTGTCATCTGTGACCGAATATGTAATCAGTGATGTACAATACTCCCCTGTGACTTCAATATATGAAAACAGTGTTTTGCAATGCTCTGGCTCTAATATATGAGACCAGTGTTATGCAATGCTCTGCTCTGACTTCAATATATAAGACCAGTGTTGTGCAATACTCTCCTGTGACTTCAATACTCTCCTGTGACTTCAATATATGAGGCCAGTGTTATGCAATGCTCTGCTCTGACTTCAATATATGAGACCAGTGTTGTGCAATACTCTCCTGTGACTTTAATACTCTCCTGTGACTTCAATATATGAGACCAGTGCTGTGTAATACTTTCCTCTGACTTCAATATATGAGACCAGTGCTGTGTAATACTTTCCTCTGACTTCAATATATGAGACCAGTGCTGTGTAATACTTTCCTCTGAGTTCCATATATGAGACCAGTGTTATGCAATACTCTGCTCTGAATTTAATATGTGAGACCAGTGTTATGCAATTCTCTGCTCTGACTTCAATATATGAGACCAGTGTTGTGCAATACTCTCCTGTGACTTCAATATATGAGGCCAGTGCTGTGTAATACTTTCCTCTGACTTCAATATATGAGACCAGTGCTGTGTAATACTTTCCTCTGGCTTCAATATATGAGACCAGTGCTGTGTAATACTCTCCTGTGCCTTCAATATATGAGACCAGTGTTATGCAATACTCTGCTCTGAACTTAATATTTGAGAGCAGTGTAATGCAATTCTCTGCTCTGACTTCAATATATGAGACCACTGTAGTGCAATACTTTCCTCTGACTTCAATATATGAAATCAGTGTTGTGCAGTACTCTGCTACGACTCCCCTATATGAGACCCATGACGTACAAAACTGTTCTGTGCCTCACAATATGACTCTAGCGATGGCTAACACTGTCCCTACATGAGATCAGCAATGAACATTACTCTTTTCAGACTTCCTTTATGTGACAGTTCTCTATAGGTCAGTTAGCAGAGTACTTTGAGGTCATGGTTCTCCATCACAGATCTCATTTCTCCCTACCTTTCTCTGTTACTGATTTTCCTTTTGCTATCATTCTATGCTTGATTTTACACACACAATTTCCGAGGTCTCAGCATGTGCTCAGGTGTTGCATTGGCCCATTCTCTTTGCAACCAGAGCTCAGGGGGACATTCTATACTGACACTCCAGGTTCACGTGAGTTTATGGGGTAGCTGTATTCTATATAAAGACCGAGAGAATTTATATAGCAAAAATCCCACCAAATATATATTTTTTAGCAACACAATATGTGGCAGACCGCTTTACAATAAGGGTTTGTTAATGCAATATTTGCATATATAACAACGTGGTACAAATGAAGTCAGCATCAAGACAAAAGAAAGTCTGCATAAAACTATGTTCACAAGTTGTCTGGGGTATTCTTGGATTACTGTGAGAATACGGAAGATAAACACCGGGCAAAGGCGTCAGACTGGATCTGGAAGGGGTGCTGAAGGAGGGCTGGTAAATGTGTAGGATGTACACACTAGGTCAATGGTTCTTAACCTGTGGTCCGGGGACCCCCTGGCATCTTCAAGGCCTACTCAAGGGGTTCACGACTGTTTACAAAATTAAATAATATTAAAATTAATAAACTATCTACAAATAAAGAAGCAAAATTTAACATTTGAAAACCTTTTCTATATTTGATTGTGAATTAAACTAAATATTTAAATATTTGAGCATCTGTTCGGCATATACATGTTTTTCTGTTTTGTTTTCTGTTTTGTTTTGAGGTTTAAATCACAGAGTTTGCTTAGGCTGAGAGTCCCTGGCTTCTAATAATGTCCCAGTGGGGGTCTCATAGGTCATTCACGCATCTAATACCATAGGATAAACACCGAGGGGCATATTTACAATCCCTGGCGCATCCCTGCATATCAGGAGGGATGCGCCAGGGAAAATGCGTCACGCAAGTTTACCCTTGCGCCACGTCCGATGCGCCGCATTTACAATGCGGCGCATCGTGGCGCAGGGATAAGCAGATGCGTGACGCATCTGCCGGCGGAAGGTTGGCGCAGTGCTGAAGTCGTGTCGCAAGCGCGACGCAACTCCAGCACTGTTCCAACCTTCCTATCCCTAACATGGTGCGTCAATCCTTACGCCTGCTTGAAGCAGGCGTAAGGATTTGACGTACCAGCGTCGAGAAAAGTGACTGCGTGAAATCTTGTAGATTTCACTACGTCACTTTTCCGAGGCGTTCCTGCGCTGGAACGCCCCCTGCGCCGGTGCGCCCACATGAAACCTGACGCAGGTTTCATGTGGCGCGAGGTTTACTACGTGACGCATCTCCCTAGATGTGTCACGTTGTAAATATAGCGCAACGCGGCGCATGGTTTGCGTCACCGCTGCGTCACATGCGTGACGCAACGGCGGCGCAAAAGTGGCGCAAGGGGCTTGTAAATATGCCCCCGAGGTCTTAATAGACCTGGATGGAAACGTAAGATGATAAGCCATGTTGAAGAGGTTTGCCTTTATCTTAGATTTGAAGATTGTCAGTGAAGGGGCAAGTCTTATGGGTTTGGATAATGCAATCTGAATGTAGATACATTCCCTGAGAAACTACTTTTCAGGGTTACTTTTTTTTAAATGCGCATTGTGGGAAGTCTTGTTAAAGTCCTTCACAATGGTAAAGTTTTTCAACAGTTTATATTTTTCCATGAGGTAAGGATGGGGTGGCGGGTGGTTATGTGTATGGCCTTATATGTGGGTCAGGCAGTTTTTCTTATGTTGAGTGACATATAACTGTTGATTATTTGAGGGAGTTTAGAACTGGTGTGATATATCGAATTTTCTCATGCAAGTGATTAGTCTGACAGCTGATACTTTTGAGTTGAACAAGGCAGCATTGAGGAATTCCAGTTAGAAAGATGTTATCCTACGCTAACCTGGATATCATCAGATATTAAAAGGTGAATTTAAAGTCATGTTTAGACGGTATGGTACTCGAATATTGTAACTAGAAGGTTGTCTGACAGAAATATTTTGTACTAAATACAGTTTGCAAACATGTCAAGTCTTTGGAATTAATTACAGGAAATCTAAATAAAATGGGATAATATCTTTGTAAATGGTATTTGGACACAATAGTTCTGTCAGGCAATATGTTTGCTAAGAATATTCTACAATTCGACCACTTATAGATTAACAGTCTGATCTTTCAGCGCTGTGTCAGGTGGAATCTAGATTTTTCAGTGATTTCTTCGCTGGGCATAATTAAAAATTGTGTCTAATGTGAAAGCCATGGAGTTAGCCGAGCTCACATTTTTCGAAAAGATGTTTAGAGCACATAATTTATTAAATTCATTCTGGACGGAGGACTTTAGAGCTGTTTGGGTCTAGTTAGAGAAAGTTTTGAGGGCTCAGTTTACGTTTCATTTGTGACATGCAAAGGGTGATGTCAGAGAGACATTAAGCTCCTTATAAAAGTAAGGGTGTACAAAATTAATGTAATTTGTTTTCATGTAATCATGGGAAATTTCAGCAAACATATGTAATTACATGAAATACAAATTTGTCATTTTGTGCTATATTTTGGAGTGATTTACATCCTTGTGTACATTTTTTACGCAAGGACACATTTTGCGCTAAAATAATAGTACAAAAAAAGCAAAAGCATTGAAAACAACAGTCACTCATGTTCTGTTGTTCTTGTGCGTTTGTAGTAATTTTTTACCACAAATGGGATGTCCACAGAAAACCTTTAACGCAAATGTCGCCTAATTACGCAAAGTGGCATAATGGCGTAATTTCTGGAATTTCTTATAACAAGCGCAACACAAAATCTACAAAACTGTACGTAGATTAAATATCGCCCCGGCCTGTGCGAAATCCATCAGTACAGTCTATGTTAAGGTACTGCTATGTAGTGTCCACATACGGGTGAAATTGGATAGGTCCTTTGGATAAGATCTCACCTGATGGTTTGATGTACAAGTTTAATAGCAGAAGGGCTAGCTTGGATTCTTGCAATACTCAAAATGGAGCAGCGATGGGCACTGATGTAGAGATACTTGTTTTAATGTATTTTGTAGGACAGGTAGGCTTTAAACCAGATGAATAATGTGACTCTGCTGCCAATGCTATGGCATAAAGTGTGTTGGCAGAAAATGGTAATGAATGTCGCTTATAGGTCAAGAACATTAAGAAGCAGTAGTTACCCTTGGCAAACATCTGAATGGAGCCATCATTGATCTTCAGCATAAACGTTCAAGGAATAGGTGTAATGCCCCATGCACAGTGTTACTGGATGACTCTATGTAATCATGGACATCTTATTTAAAACCAGTTTCGGCTTCTACAAACCACTGTTTCTAAAGCTTTAGTAAAAAGAGTTCAAAAGAACTAAGGGACTGATTACGATGACGGGCGGAAGCACATCCGCGGTGCTGGCAGAAAATGCCCTTTTCCGCACTCCATCGGCGGTCCTTGCGTCCGCCGTATTACGATGGGCAAAGATAGCCCGTTTCCCGTCCGCTGTGGTGTTTCGGGATCCGCCGGAAATCCCCTTCCGCAGCGGTGGCAGGCGGAGCCAAAAGGGAGGGACCGCCGTGCGGAATGCGGTTACGACCGCCGGTCGAATTACGATGCCACAAACAGCCCATCACAACGCAGCGGAGAATCCGGCTATTCGAGGACGGCGGAAGCACTATTGCGGATAGCAAAAATCCACTCCCGGACGCTCCTGACCGCTGTTCGATCGGCGGTTTGGGGTCTTTCCGCAGCAATTCCGACCGCCACAGACAGATTTTCATCTTTTCCGCACGTTTCCGGCGGTGTATCCTGGAATCCGACCGCCACGGTAGGGAGTTTCTGGCGGTGCATCCTAATCTGGCCTGCGGTTTTGCCGCGGTACCTGCGGGCGGAAATTTCCCGCTACCATGGCGGTCGGAATGCTTTTCCGCCCGCCATCGTAATCAGCCCCCAAGATTACAACTCCCAGAATACATGTGGTTTTTTTTTCCAACTTTATGCAAGACATGTACCAAATTGTTAATAATGGAAGGGACAGGAGCATGGTGCCTGGAGCTATAGCAGTGCATTGGAGGAGCTGTACAGTAGGATTGCAATGAAGAAAGGGGGCTCATTTAGAAGGGCAACAATACAAAGGGATGAGGCAGTTTCCATGCTGGTGTTGGGAGCTTTGATGGGGAGTTCCTGCAAGTGGTGCCAGTCCACCAGCTGCCCCTTGCAGGCACCTAGCAGCAGTGGAATTATACCCTGTCACATACTGTCACCATGAATCCATATTTCACTCTAAATGTATTTTACGTATTGCTGCTTATGCAATGTCTGCATACCGCATCACTTTCTGTCACCATGCATATGTATTTACTCCAAACATATCTCAGGTATTTGCTGCTTGCGTGAATCTCTGTGAAGCACTCTAATGCCCTCGGGTCAAATCCGCGCTATAGAAAACTCAATAAATAAAAATAAATAAATTGGTTTCACACTGCTGTGACAGGTCTCTGAAGCTGACCCTCTTTAAAGAAAAATAAAACTTTGTGGGCTTTACACTTCACAAAAATAAAAAAAATGTGAAGTTGTGAGTACAGAGACCCTGAAACACTTTGCAACTTTGCACATCCTTAATTAGAATTAAAGATGTAAAAAACTATGACATTTCCTTTTTACCTAGTTCATGTCAATATGCCAATTTCATGAAATTGATGAAACCATCATTTCAGAATCTGAAGAACAAAAAGTATGATAACTAGGATTTTCCCTAAAAAATATATAACATGAAACTACAGACATGCAGAGTTTGAAAAGTAACACTTTTTGCATTTTATAATAAGTCTTCCTCACCTTGCTGGGATATAATTTTCAACCAAAATCAGTTTTTTTTCAACATCGATGTTGTATTTAGAACAATCCTCAGCGAATCTACATATCTGTTATTTGCAGAAATGAAAGTTACACCAAGGCTGATTCTCAACAAAATCCGAATTTGTTCAGTAAATGTTGTACTTTTAAAATTTATCAGCTAAAAAAAATTGAGGCCAGATGTACAAAACCATTTTGCGACTGCACACTCTCCAATTCGTAAAATGGCAGAATTTGCAACCCAAAAATAGCTTTTTTGTATTTCTGACTCGCAAAGTGGGTTTACCGACTAATAAGGAATGGGCGTAAAAGGGGAGTCCCCTCGTAAGTACAATTCGGTACGGTATGAATCAATGGATTAGTTACCTACACCTTAAAAGAGTTGGTAACTGATTTACAAAAGGGGAGGTATCTCCTTGGAAAACCTACCCCTCTATGAGTGGTGTCGGCAGCCAACAGGAGAGCAGGCATGTTCGAGTGGACCACAGACTGCACACCTTATTATTATAGGGGATTTATAGAGCGCATGGCTGCCCTAAGGCTTCCCAGCGCTGTACGATTAGTAACTGATAAGATACCGGCAACTTAGAGGTGTTGCTTAACCTTGATGTTTTCCCCAAACAGGAAACTAAAAAAAAAAAAGAATCAGCATTAATATTCATTAGGCACGTTGTTCTGTACCAGCATGAGACTGAACATTTTATAATGAGACCTATTAGCGCATCACACAAAGAAAGACTGGTTGCAAAGCGTTGGTGTCTAATTTGTAACACTTTTTGCAACCAGTCGTTTGATGTAACTGGTGCCTTGTTTGCTAAGATTTTTCACACCGAAAGGTTTTTTGTGAAAAAGAATATAGGATTTCCAATTTCTGGTGGATACAAAAGGATTTTTTTCTTTTTGTTGGAGAATATGCAAGACTAATCACTCCAAAGTGCAAAATGTTGCCACTGAAGTAATTATGTAAAACAATTTCAAGCATTCTTCTATTTTATAAAAGCAGAATTCCAAATCTTGAAAAATTCCACATGGAATATTTAGATTTTGAATAAGGCATATAGGCTTGCATTAAAATGTTAGTCAACTTCTGATTAAAGCAACTGAGTAAGCAACTGACGGAGCACCATCAAAATGAAATCTAAGGAGGCTATTGAAGAACACTTAGCAAAACAAAGTTCTGTTAATATGTATATGGGATTGAACAAGAGAACCGAAACTCTGCAAGAGACACAGCTGGCAGAGAGCAAAGGTACTATGCTATTATTTATCAAATCTAGAGTTGAAGGCACAGAGTTGTTTGTGTAAGCCTTTCAAGGATGGCCGAGCCTGTGAACATTCACAGGAGTACCAAGTAACAATCATCTGCCCTGCTGTGGAAGGCCACTGAGGTACGGTTACTACAGCATTGCAACAGAAACAAAAATCCTGCACCATGCATCTGAGTCCAAAAATGGATGAATGGTCTTTATGATCTTTGAGGGACGCCTTACAGTGATACTTGTTCATCTACAGTGCTTCTCTTGTCTGTGAGTGATCCACATTTTTGAGACATGCCCCTCTGTAATGTTGAGAAAGCAAAAGACACACAATTGATGGACGGAATGCAGAGCAAATCAAAACATTCACCCCCAGTCAAGAGATCTGGGTTAAATCCATCATTCTTTTGCTCACCATGCCACCCCAGTTTAGACCTGGCCATATGCAAATCAGTCTTGACCCTGTGTCTCATGGGAACAGTCCAGCCCGAACTGCCAAGCCAGGTCCTCCCTGGACCGGAAACAAGCATCCTAGGACCGGTTTCGGGGTTTCACCCCTCTTCAGCCAGGATAGCTTAATTCCAGTGGCACAGTGAGCCCGGGACCCATGTTTGGGCATACCCGGCACACTTAGGGCGAGGAAGCAAAAGACACACAATTGATGGACGGAATGCAGAACAATGTGAATGTTTTGATTTGCTCTGCATTCCGTCCATCAATTGTGTGTCTTTTGCTTTCTCGCCCTAAGTGCGCCAGGTATGCCCAGACGTGGGTCCTGGGCTCACTGTGCCACTGGAATCAAGCTATCCTGGCTGAAGAGGGGTGAAACCCCGAAACCGGTCCTAGGATGCTTGTTTCCAGTCCAGGGAGGACCTGGCTTGGCAGTTCGGGCTGGACTGTTCCCATGAGGCACAGGGTCAAGACTGATTTGCATATGGCCAGGTCTAAACTGGGGTGGCATGGTGAGCAAAAGAATGATGGATTTAACCCAGATCTCTTGACTGGGGTGAATGTTTTGATTTGCTCTGCATTCCGTCCATCAATTGTGTGTCTTTTGCTTTCTCGCCTAAGTGCGCCAGGTATTTCCAGACGTGGGTCCTGGGCTCACTGTGCCACTGGAATCAAGCTATCCTGGCTGAAGAGGGTGAAACCCCGAAACCGGTCCTAGGATGCTTGTTTCCGGTCCAGGGAGGACCTGGCTTGGCAGTTCGGGCTGGACTGTTCCCATGAGGCACAGGGTCAAGACTGATTTGCATATGGCCAGGTCTAAACTGGGGTGGCATGGTGAGCAAAAGAATGATGGATTTAACCCAGATCTCTTGACTGGGGGTGAATGTTTTGATTTGCTCTGCATTCCGTCCATCAATTGTGTGTCTTTTGCTTTCTCGCCCTAAGTGCGCCAGGTATGCCCAGATGTGGGTCCTGGGCTCACTGTGCCACTGGAATCAAGCTATCCTGGCTGAAGAGGGGTGAAACCCTGAAACCGGTCCTAGGATGCTTGTTTCCGGTCCAGGGAGGACCTGGCTTGGCAGTTTGGGCTGGACTATTCCCATGAGGCACAGAGTCAAGACTGATTTGCATATGGCCAGGTCTAAACTGGGGTGGCATGGTGAGCAAAAGAATGATGGATTTAACCCAGATCTCTTCACTGGGGGTGAATGTTTTGATTTGCTCTGCATTCCGTCCATCAATTGTGTGTCTTTTGCTTCCTCTGTAATGTAGGGCATATTTCATTACATCTGTGTGTGGTTGTTGACATAGTCAGAAGTTGTTTCTCTTTAGTGTTGGCTCTCTCTGATAGTTGGAACACTCCAAGAGATGTTTACCTTAAAGTGAAATACATCATGTTTATAGTGAGAATGGTTATGGTATTATTCTAAGCTTTTGTCAGGATGTTCTAGAAAAAGTGGGCTTCGATTAGTGATCATAGTAAGTATAGTCACAACTTTTCGTGAAATTGTAGCTGTCAGCTCCGGAGGAATGAAACGGAAGTGACGAGGACCTATTTAATATTTTAGTCCCTTTTCTTTTCTTCTTCTGCACAATGATTATGAAGGAGAAAGTATGTGAATATTTTAACATGGATTTTATTCCAATTCTATTGGCTTTAATGAATTACACAACAAAACTTTCTGGCAACTTTAAGGTTTTCAATGAAACGAGTAAGAGAGGATCAATCCCACTGATCGTGCAACACCCCTGGTCAAGCACAAATTGACAACATGCACTTGCAAAGGGGCATTTATAAAAACAATAAAGACTGGGGAACTCTTTCAGACCCAAGCCCTTTCAATTTCAACATAGCCTGTTCACCTCTCTCTAACTGGCTCCTTTTATCTTTCCACAAGTGTCTGGTTTTCGGGAACTTTCTTTTTTTGGTAAAAGCACTCCATGAAAGTGCATGCGTTTCCCCCTTTCTGTGTGTTCTTCCACTTCTCCCAGCACATTTCTTCTCATAACATTATAAAAGTTCTACTTTTTTGTGTTTAGAGTTTTATACAGATTGGCCATTCCACTTGCTCTCCCGTGCACTATCAGTTTTAAACCATTTCGTCCAGGATCTTTCCTATACTTCTATGGTTACATTTAATTTCGTAACATTAGCGCTATCAGGATTTTAAAAAACTTAAGCCACACTTTTCTTAAGCATTTCATGAGAGTGCATGTGTTTTTTTTTTATTCAGCATATTTGCCCGCTTCTTTCAGGACACTTCTTTTCATCACATTACAAAAGTTTAATTTACCACTACTTTGTCTTTAAAGACACTTTCATGTTTATAGGGCTCCTCCCTTCGAGTCACTCTCCCGGGCACTTATCTAATGCCGTTTTTCCTTAAACATTTACATTTTTTCCTTACTCTACATATTTTTGCGATAATAATCTTTAACCACGCTTTTTCTAAGCACTGCAGGGGGTGAATGTGTTTCCTCCACTTACAATGTTTTTCTGCTTCACCCAGCACAATTATTTTCATATTATTATAAATTCCTTTGCTTTCATCCAGTGCCCTCTATGTTGCTTCCTGCTATCCCCCCTTTGTTGCTTTCCCCAACCCTCCTGTAGTTTCCTCACTCCCGGCCTCGATGATTCCATCCCACTACGTTGCTTACCCCTTATGTGTTACTTCCCTCACCCACTTGCACTACTTTTTTTTGTGTACCTATTCAACTTGGATTGGAACACAAAAAGAAAAAAAAAAGCACTCAGCACCATTTTGAAGACACCCGCAAGTGTGGTGCGAGCGCCTACAAAATGATGTGGCCAGCCGTGTAATAGGCAATTTTCTCCCTTTTTTACCCATGCTGCACACCATCGGGTATGGTGCAAAGCATTAGCTAAAACCATTAGGAAAGCCAAGAGGTCCCAAAGGGGAGGCCTATTGGTTTTGCCAATGGTTGTTGTATTCTGGTACCAGCAGTTAATATCACAGCTTTATGTTACTCTAGGAGTCATTTAGACCTGGGCCCGCCAGCCTTTAGTGTCAGTCGAGGCCTCCGTCTCCATCCTCCTCATCGTGGGTGCCAGTTGTATTGAGAGATCACCACCTACTGATCTCTACCAAATATGTACCTGCTGGTGTACTAGGATGCACTTCTGGCAAAGATGAATGTCATACAGGACGCTATGTTTCCTGGGCTGCTCAGCATTCTTTCTCCTTTTTAGGTCGAGCCTATAGCGGCAGCGCGCATGCGCTGCTCGCTTTGCGAGGCATGCAGTATTCAGTATGGAGTGGAAGCTCTGTGGAAGCTCCGCCCTCTCTCCGCCCATCTTTTTCATTGGCTTGTGTCTTAAATGCTGCCTTCCGATTGGTTTTAGGCTTGTTAGTCCCTCCTCATGACGGCCATGTCGTCATTTGTATCCTTCCATGGTTACTGGCCCCTTTACTTCGAGTGTTGCACAGTATGTTTTTTAGATTGCGAGCACTACTTTCTTCCCGTGTCTCCCCCCCTCCCGCAGTGCGTGCCTTCTCGCCCGTTTGCAATGCAATAGGTCTCGCGTAAATGCGAGTCCTATTGCATTGCAAATGCTTGTTCAGAAAGGAACTCCAAAATCAGGGGTCTATTTTCAAACAGGAATTAACAATGGTCCTGACACGCAGGAAGTTTGTCCCTTTGAATAGGGGCCACTGCCAGGGAGGTGAATACTGGGAATAGGGATTGACGGGCCACTGCCTTTTATGACCACGCCACCTGTGGTCAGTCAGAAGTTTCATGTGGTCTAAATGACGGCGAAGAAACGTGATTTAGTTGAGGCTAAAGAGCAGCTGATTCACAGAAGCTCTCCTGTCCTGCCAGACTTGCAGCATGATGCCGTTCCAACAACAGCTTTGTTACTCCCTATGGGCCACTCACCCCATGAACCTGCCTATGGCTGCGCACTTTATACACATCAGAGATCATAAAGGTTTATGTGACAATATACTCTTGAGGGAGTTGAGCCCATTCCTCGGGGGGGGCAAGGGTGGAGTCCTCAGCTCTGATGAATGATAATGCCCTGATTACTTACCGGTAATCCTCATTACTCTTAGTCCTACTCGTCCGCGACCCAGTCTTTACTAATGAGGTAATGTCCAATCAGAGACAGGAAACAAAACAGGAAACACTTGCTGTCCCCACCCACCCTCTGGCTAAGGACTATAGTTATCTTGCCTTACATTAGCACTTCCTGAAATGCCAAGTACCACAAAGGCTTGATATCGGGAGGGTGGATGGGAAGTATGACTGGCTCTAGTAGGACTAGTAATGAGGATTACCGGTAAGTAATCAGGTCATTACCTCTACGTCCCTCGTCCTTGACCCAGTCCTTACGAATGAGCTTTAGCAAAGCATGCGCCCAATGTAGATGAAGGCCTTTGCAAACACTGACACCTGAAATAAAGTACAACAAAGGATATAAAACACACCCAAGTGATTTTCATGCGATATCCAAAACAAATTGAAACAATCAAAAATGAGCAGAATCCTTCAAGGCCTGAAACACACCACCCTCAAAACTCAAATGTGTGCTCTGATACCCAAGTACTAGCCCGGCAGCTTTCATCCAAGGACACTCCTTTAAAAGCAGCCCATGAGGCTGACACTCCTCTAGTGGATCTACCTTGGGTATTAGAAGTACTACGCAAATCAGAGCCCTGATATGCCAAGGAAATAGTGTCCTTAATCCAACGACCGACAATCATCTTAGCTGCTGCTTTCCCGAGTCCTGCAACACCAAAAGTCACAAAAAGACTATCAGAAGTCCGAAGCGCTACAGATCTGTCAACATACACAGATAATTCACATTTAACTTTCAAAGTGTGTAATATTCGTTCTTCTGGAGAAAAAGGAGAAGGACAGAGACAGGGTAAAACAAGCTCCTGCGAAGAATGAAATTTAGAGTGAAATTTTTGAATAAATCTATGGCCAGATACATGACCGTTTTTTGCAGTCACAAATGGGAAATCAGCCTGTTTGCGACTGCAAAAGGGTGGTGGTATGTACAAACGCTATTTTGCGAGTCGGTGACTCACAAAATAGTGTTTGCAAGTCGCTATTAGGAAAGGGGGTGCCAAGGGCTTCCCTTCCTAATAGCGAGTCGGAATGGAAGGTACCATTGTTTTGCGACCGCATTTCCGGTCGGAAAACACTCGCACTTTACCGCCTACTTCAAGTAGGTGGTAAGCCACTCGCAAACGAGAAGGGGTCCCCAGAGGACCCCTTTCTCTTTGTGAATGTGTGCAAAAATATTTTTTAAGAGTATGCAGTGGTCCCAGAGTCAACTGCCACTGCTTGCCCTTAAGAAATAAAAAGAAAAATGTTAAATTTTTTTTTTTTTAAACGCATCCTGTTTTCCTTTAAGGAAAACGGGCTGCATTTGAAAATAAAAAGTTGCTTTATTGAAAAATCAAACACAGACATGGGGGTCTATTGTCCCCAGCAGGCCACCATCCCTGGGTTTGCAGGCCATTCCCAGTGGGTCGCAAATTGTAACCTGCCTCATGAATATTAATGAGGCAGGTCCCTTGCGACCCATTTGAGAATCGCAAACAGTGTCTCAGACACTGCTGTACATTCTATTTTGCGAGTCGCAAAACGTCACAATTTGCGACTCGCAAAATGGAATGGTCCTACATCTGGCCCCTAGTATCCAATTTTAACACCACTGCATCTTCCATGAATCTCAAAAATGGTGGGGAACACCGTAATGTAGACAGCTCCCCCAAGCGCCTGGCTGATGTGATGGCCACCAGAAATGCCACTTTAAAGGAATTAAATTTCAAATCCACAGATGTTAAAGGTTTTAAAGGAGATTGTAAAGCATGAAGAACCAGAGAAAGATCCCAAGATAGTACAGAAGGTTTCATAGTAGGTGATAGTTGGAGAAAAACTATGAAGCAACCTAGATACTAGAGGCTCAGCATTTGAAGAAAAGGAAACTGAGTATGTGAACATTCTGATAGCCGCCCACTGACCCTTCAAAGTAGACAGTCATATCCTTTTTCAAAACCATCCAGAAAGAATTGGAGAATAAATTAAATTGTACAAGAAGCAGGAGAAGGATTATAAAGAGAACACCAGGTGTCAAAATTAGCCCAGTATTTGGAATAAGAAGACAGTGTAGAGTCCCTTAGTGAACCTTGGCCCTCAGAAAATATGTGAGCGGGCATACCTAGTCTCTCTAGATTCCTCCGTTCAAACTCCAAACGGCTAATGTTAGAGGTACCAGCAGTTGATGACTGAGAGATTTCAGAGTAGATGGGATCCGAAGAACGGTCCATGGAGTGAAAATGGCCATACTCTTCAATAACGGGAACCATGACCTCCATGGCCAAACTGGAATCACTGCCTCCAAATGTGCTCTATCTCGCCGGATCTTCAGCAGGAATGACTGAATGAGGGGAATGGGAGGAAATGCATACAGCAAATTTGGAGGCCACGGAATCAACAAAGCATCCACCTCCCAAGCCCCCACTTCCGGAGTCCTCGAGCAGAAGGTCGGTAGGAGCACATTGGCCTGGAAGCAAATAGATCCACCTCTGAACATTTGAACTTCCTGCAGATCTGCCAGAACATCCTGTTGAAGAGCTGCAGATTCTGAGAGGACAGAAACCTGCGGCTCAAGGCATGCGCCACAACACTCTCCATGCCCTTGATGTGCTGAGCAGATATGTTTTGAAGATGGAGTTCTGTCCGTCACGCTATCGAACAAGCCACCTGATTGAGTGACTGGCTGTGACTGCTTCCTTGATGGTTGATGTATTCCACCATCACTGTGTTGTCTGAGCGTATCAGAACATTACAATCCATCAGGTGGGACTCGAAACACCAGAGAGATCTCACCACCACCGAAAGTTCTTTCCAATGGGAAGACCGCATGTCCTCCGATTGATCCCATTGTGCCTGAACTGACAATTGTCCCATCGTGGCACCCCAACACAGGGCACTGGTGTCCGTCATCACTACTGTTGGAGGTGAACGATGCATCATAATCTCCTTAGTGAGGTTGGACGACTCCAACCACCACTGCAGACTGTGAACAATTTGTCGAGAAACTGGAATCTACTTGGCCATATCCTGAATGGGAAATGTCCCAAATCTGTGAAGGTGCCACACTAACAGCCGTAGATGTAACCTGACCCTCTGCACTGTGAAGACAGAGGCTGTCATATGGCCCAGTACTTCCAGCCACTGAAACAATGTGGCCATCTTCTGAGACAACAGATATTCCAAAAGAGATTGTAGATGCTGGATCCTGGACTGAGGAAGGAAGACCCTGCCCAGAAGAGAGTCAAATTCCACTTCTATGAATGTTCTCTGAGTTGAAGGCTGAAGATTGCACTTTGGAAAGTTCAAAAGAAACCCATGGCTCTCTAGTGTAACTATGGTCTGCTCCAGATGTTGTTGCATCACCTGGACAGATGGGGCTTGGAGGAGACAATCGTCCAGGTAACGGAAGATTGAAATCCAGTGAAGATGAAGGTGAGCCACAAGAGGTGCCACCACTTTTGTGAATACCATGGGCGATAACAGCAGGCCGAATGGTAGGACACAATACTGCCAATGGTGCCCCAGTAGAGAGAACTGTAGAAATTCTGGTTCCATGAGAACATGTAGATATGCATTCATGAGATTCAACGTAGTCATCCTATATCTGGCTTGAATCAATAGATTGATCCATTGTAAGGTCTCCATCTTGAACAGACTTTTTTAAACAGATTTGTTCAGAGACTTGAGGTTGATCACAATCCTGAAATCCCCGGTCACCTTTGAGACTAGGAATACAATTGAATAAACCCCTTGTCCAAGTTGCACTTTTGGTACTGGAACAATCGCCTTCTTTAGGGAAAGGGAACAAATCCCATCCTTTAAAGCTTTCCTTCTTAGTGGATCCTTTGGTGCTGGCATCTAAACAGTCCCTGATGATGGAGGAAGGGACAGGAACACAATTTGATAACCCCTCTCCAGAATGCTCAGCACCCACTTGTTGTATGTCATGCAAGGCCAACTCTCCAGGAAATGAAGTCTCCCACCAACCGCTGGTATCTTACCAGTTGGAACCTCCATGGCGGCATAATCAGGAACGCTGACTGGTATTTCCTCGATCCTGCCTGTGTTTCTTCAGAAATTTCCCTTGGAAACCCTTTCAATGGAACTTCAGACCTCCCGCAGTATTCTGTTGTCTACCAGATGGTTGATGAAACGATTTGCTAGAAGAAGATAAAAAAGATTGTTTGCTCTGCTGATGTTTCCGATATGAAAAGGAATGCTTCCGTTCCTTTAATACTTTATGAAGTTTGTCTTCAAGGTCCTGACCAAACAGATGTAGCCCTGTAAATGGCAATCTCAAAGCCATAGTACGTTGTGCTGAATCAGAGTTCCAACCTTTTAAGAATAGGTTGCGCCTCCCCGCAATAGATGCACCATATGACAGAGCCGGTTTCCTGACAGAATCAAAAGCAATAGCAGAAAGAAATTCAGTTTGTCTTTCCATAGACTCCAAGAGATCCAGACACTGCACACCTTCTTGCATTACCTTGAACTAAGTCTTAAAGTTAAACCGTAAAGATTATGCCACATATGCCCCATAGACTCCAGAACGAACAGCTTCATGGGAGCCAGGATAAGCCTTCTTCAATGAAGTGTCTATCTTTTTGTCAGCCCCATCCTTAAGAATTTTCTCTTCAGCTATCGAAGGTTGCCTCAACAGACTGGCCACAATCGAATCCACTTGGACTGCTTATGGGAGTTTTTCTTCCATCCCTTACAATGGATAAAGCTTTGTCATGAAGCAAGGCAAATTAGTGCATTCTGGATCTTTCCATTCATTCAACAGAATGTCCATAACAAATTGATGAATGGGCAGAGCTTTGCTAGATTGGTTTTTAAATTGTGGCAAAACAGATTCTTTGGATGTACTTGGAACATTCTCCTCCTGAAACCCCATATTTTCACTAGCATGGGTAAGAATGTCTGGTAACGTCCTTTGACACATATTTCTCTTTATGCTCTACTGAGCCCTGAGAGAACTCATCCGAAGAATCAGAACTGGAAAGATCTGAATGCAGATCATGTTCTCCAAAAGATTGTGATCCGGCTTTCTTCTTTTTCAAGGCAGATAAAGTATCCAAAATTGATTGCATAAGTCTCTTCGCCTCTCCTGACCTTTTCTTGGGGAGAAGTGATTGCACAGCACTGCCAGCAGTAGAAGATGACGATGAAGGAGAAGAATGCCTGCGTTTCACTGCATGTTTCTCCATTGCAAAATAGCTAATAGTCAGAGCTAGCCATAAACACCAGCTCTCTTAACAACTACACTTACACTTAGATCTAGTTCAGCCAAACTAGTGGCCATCCCCAGGATCAACAAAGCGAGATGGGACGGCAGGAGTTTCTCTTTCTGTGCTTGCAAACTTTGGAACTCCTTGCCTTTTAAATCTGAGATCTCAATCTAATTTACTTCAGTTCAGGAAAATGTTAAAAAGCTGGCTTCTGTCACATGCTTTTAAATAATGTTGTACTTTTGGTCTGTCTTTTCTCTTTTCTCTTGGAACGCCAGTGCCAAGACGCCCCTGGGCATTCACACGCTTTATAAGCTTTTTACTTACTTACTTGCGCCAACAATGATGTAGAATGCCCTTAAATACGTACACCTGACATGGCAGCTTGAGCAGCTTTCAAACAGCACACGCAAATCACAGCACATACCAATCATTCACAGCTGTCACTCACACACACTGGATTTACCAAATGCGGAAGTAAATTCTCATTTGGAACGCGCATGCAAGCATTATTGCAAAGACATGGAGAATACCGGTGGGGCACCAGACTTCTTATACGCAGCCCTGCAGCTGCACCTATTGAGCCCTGAAGGGGGCCGACCAGCAAGCCTCATGCCGGCTTGTAACTGTCGCACCTGCTGGACGGAGAGGGAACCGTGTGTCCATCTTGGCATCATACGCCATAGGCAAGAGTAACAAAACCCCCCAAGCAGGTCATCTCCTACCTAGCCATGGAGTCATGGTAGGCCGTCCAAGCGTCCTGCCTCCATCATGACTCTCCCTTGTTGGTTACAGGGTTCTTCTAAAGCCCAGCAGAGGAAGATATGCCTAAACAGTCAGATGGAGGGTAAAGCCCAGAAGCTACCTGTGTGTCCCCCAATCCTCCATCAGAGACAGGAAACAAAACAGGAAGTGCTACGGTAAAGCTAGATAATTATAGCTCTTAGCCGGAGGGTGGGTGGGGTCAGCAAGAGTTTCCTCATTTGTTTCCTGTCTCTGATTGGATATTACCTTATTAGTGAGGACTGGGTCGAGGACGAGGGACATAGAGGTAATGCCGCATTACCCCATTGTGTCCTCGTTCTAAAGTATGGAACTCGAAATGAAGCAAGTTTTCCCTGAAAAAGGTTTGCCAAGTTTACCTGTCACCATTTCTGTGCAGAAAAATCACTGTGTGCAGAAATTTCACACATCTTGGAATCCCGAAAAGTATGCATACTTCGATTTACATTTTATTTGGAATTCATGCATCCCTCCTGTGGTGCTAGAATAGTTTTCAGAGTGGGGGTTTGTTAGAAATGGGGGTCTCTAGTTGGCAGAGGTAGGTGCCTTTGTCCAAATAGGGACCCTTGCTTCTAGTCAGGTTAAGGGGGATACACACTTTAGATAACCCCTGCTCCCCCCCTGGGTAGATTGGCACGAGCAGACAGACTTATCCCAAAGGAAATGTGTAAAGTATTTGTACTCAAAACACACAGTAATATAGTGATAACACCACAAATGGACACCACACCGGTTTAGAAAAATAACGTATCTTTATCTAAACTCAACAAGACCAAAACGACAAAAATCTAACATACATGTAATAAGAATATGACTTTAGAAAGGTTTCAAACAACTTGGTCCATAGAAAACTATGGATGTGTGATTTCTCACAAAGTACCTGTAGATGCGTCAAATTTCAAAAGGCCAAACAGCTGCAGAGATGGGAAGCGTCGAGAAACAAAGAGATTCGTCAGTTCCCGAGACCTTGGGGAGGTGATGCAAAGGTTCGGCTGCACGCAGAAGAAGTGATGCGTCGTGTACGGTCTGTAGGGGAAGTGATGCGTCGACTTCAAGACGGTTCTGGTCCGTGGGTGATGCGTCAGGAAAACTTGCTGCACAGGTACGATGAGTGGAAATCCGGGATGGGTCGGTGATCGATGCGGCGGCGTCGAGCGGCGCAGCGGTTTCTTCAGCCGCGATCCCTCAATGCGTCGGTTCTTGCAGTGGCGACAGGTGCTGCGTCGGTGTCAGCAGCAGCACGGCGATGCTTGGCCATTCTTCTTGTACCGCGGTGCTGCATCAGGAAAACTGATGCAATAAGAGCAATATGTCAATTTTCGTAGTTCTTCAGGTTTCTTCCAGCTCCCAGCCGCAAGCACAACCTCCAGAGGCCCAGAACTGGAACAGGCACCTCCTGGCAGGTCAGAACTCTCAGCAGCAGAGTTCAGGGGAGCTGGGGTGAAGTCTTTGTGGCCCTGAGACTTCAGAACAGGAGGCCAGCACACACAGGCCCTTGGAGATCTTCTTCAAGAAGGTTCAAAGCAAGGTTCCAGTCTTTGTCCTTTCCTTAGCAGAAACAGCAACTGCAGGCCAACCCCACACAGCACACAGCAAAGGGGTAGTATTCCTCCTCACAGCTCTTCAGTTCTTCTCCTTGGCAAAGGTTCCTCTTGAGTCCAGAAGTAATCTAAAGTTCTGGGGTTTTAGGTCTAATACTTATACCCCAAAATGTCTTTGTTCTCTTTGTGCAAGGGTCTCTGAGCCCAGTCTAAACCAGTTCTGTCCTCAATGGTGCAGTATGTCCACAGGGGGTGTAGACAGCATTGTGCAAGGGAGACAGGCCCTATTCAGGTGCAAGGAAATCTCCTCCCAATACTCTAAATGCATCCAAGCCCTGTTCAGCTCAGCTCTGA
The DNA here is from genome assembly GCA_963921515.1 of Calotriton arnoldi. Taxonomy (NCBI): domain Eukaryota; kingdom Metazoa; phylum Chordata; class Amphibia; order Caudata; family Salamandridae; genus Calotriton; species Calotriton arnoldi. The sequence goes on from CAWUFW010006161.1 coordinate 986,810, forward strand.
GTCCACCAGGAAGGGCCAGGCACACCTCAACCCCCCCCCTCCCCTTCTCCCCCCCCTTCTGAATGCACATCCCCAGCCCGTCACTCCAAAACCAGACAGTCAATACACGAACAGGCAGAGGCACACAGAATGGTTAAACATGAAATTGCCTACTTTCTAAAAGTGCCATTTTCAAACACACAATTTAAAAACCATCTGTACTAAAAGATGTGTTATTAAATTCTGAGTTCAGAGAGCCTAAACTTTGTTTCTCTGTCTTGTCACAATGGGAAGTTATACTTGTAAGATGTTACAAAGTATTTCCCGTTCTATCCTATGGGGCAGATAGCCTTTCAATAGTGAAAAACGAAATTGGCAGTATTTCACTATCAGGACATGTCACACACACCATTACATGTCCTACCTTTCACATACACTGCACCCTGCCCATGGGGGTACCTGGGGCCTACCATAGGGGTGCCTTACATGTAAGAAAAGGGAAGGTTGGGGCCTGGCAAGTGGGTGCACTTGCCAGGTCGATATGGCAGTTAAAAACTGCACGCAGACACTGCAGTGGCAGGTCTGAGATGCCTTTTCAGGGCTACCCATGTGGGTGGCACAATCAGTGCTGCAGGCCCACTAGTAGCATTTGATTTACAGGCCCTGGCACACTCAGTGCACTTTATTAGGGGCTTACCAGTAAATCAAATATGCCAATCATGGATAACCAATCCATAAACACAATTTATACAGAGAGCATATGCACTTTAGCACTGATCAGCAGTGGTAAAGTGCCCACAGTCCTATAGCCAACAAACACAGGTCAGGAAAAAATAGGAGGAAGAAGCAAAAGGTTTGGGGATAACCCTGCAAAAAGGGCCAAGTCCAACCGGGTTCTACCATTAATGTTAAATCATTGAACTCATAGGAACTGTGAAAAATCCAAACATCACCCAAAGAACAAGTGTAGCAAATGCTCAACGCCCATTCGGCACAACCTTCAAAACTCCACCATGGTTATTTTGGGGGTGCTGCAGAGGGCCTCAATTGTATCTGGCAGGTTTTTGCTAGATTCAGTTGGTTGTAAAAAGTGCCTGGTAGCTTGAAGGTAATAGCGCCTGCTCCCTCATCTAGCCCAGGGTTTTAGACACCTGGTCTGCCATTGCTAGACAGACCTCTCATAGTCTTCTTCAGTCTCCAGTGGTATCTGATGTGGAGCAGGCAATCCCTACCTCATGGGAGATGGTATAAAAACTGTCACTGTTAGACCTGGTGCCATTGGCGTGGGGTCTCCTTTCCATTTTTTGCGCTATGCCTCTTCTGTTACTGATCTGTTTTTGCTGGATTAGATGCTTTGGGCACTTTGCCACTGCTATTCAGTGCCAAAGTGCAAGTGCTCCCTATGATAAATTGATGTATGGATTAGTGACTCCATGTTTGGCTTATTTGATTCACTGTCAGACCCTAGTACATTGCACTGGTTGTGCCCAGGGCTTGTGACTCAAATGCTGCTGGTGGGCTTGCAGCACTGGTTGTGCCACCCACAGGAGCAGCTTGTAAAGTGTGTCTCAGGCCTGCCATTGCAGAGCCTGTGTACAGTCTGGTACTGCCATGTCGACTTGGTAAGTGCACCCACTTACCAGTCCCCAAACTTCCCTTTCCTGCATATTAGTCACCCCTAAGGTAGGCCGTAGGGCAGGGTGCATTGTATGTGTAAGGTAGGACATGCCCTGGTGTGTGTGGCATGTCCTGATAGTGAATTACAGCCAATTTCGTTTTTCAGTATTGCAAGGCTACCTGTCCCCATAGGCCAGAATGGGCAGTTTGATTATAACACCTTATAATACTAACTGACCCAGGGAACATGGTAGAAAAACGAATTTAGTATGGCTGAACTCAGAATGATAAAATACATCTTTTAGTGAAGTTGGTTTTAACATTCTGTGTTTGAAAATACCACTTTTAGAAAGTAGGTATTTTCTTGCCTAAACCATCCAGCCTGCCTCTGCTAGCTTGTGTATTGTGTGTCTGGGTTTGTGAGTGACAGGGGCTGGGGGACTCCAGGAGACAGGGTGAGTCAGCACAGGGCTGAACAGACCTATCTGCATGTAGAGTGGTGGGAGGAGTGGCACCTGGGTCTGAATAGGGCTGTGCCTGCCTTCCACAATGCTGGCTCCACCTCCTGTGGTGTGTCTGATGACCCTGGCCCACACTGACAAAGAGAGAAGGTGTGCCCTGGCAGAATGCACCCAGAACTGGTTTGGACTAGGTACAGGACCCTCTGCCTTCAGAGGACAAAGGATATATGGGTATAAATACTGGGGCCCTGACCCCAAGACTTTAGATCACTTCTGGAACAAACAAGACGAACCTTTGCTGAGGAGAGGAACCAGAGAAGCTGAAGGAGGAGACTATCCCTATGCTGTGTGCTGTTTGAGGGATTGGCCTGCAGTGGTTGCCTGATTGCCAAAGAAAGGAGAAAGGACTTTGTGCTACTTTCATCATCTTGCAGAACATCTCCAAGGGCTTGAAGATTGAGTTTGCCTCCTGCTGCAGTCTCAGGGACACAAGACTTCACCAACCAGCTCCCCTGAATTCCCTTGCTGGGAATTTGAAGTGCCTGCTGTTGTGTTGGGCCTTCTGAGAGACTGCATGTCGCTGGGAGCTGGAAGCGCGACTCAAGAGGGAGAAGCGTGTCGCCGCCGCAGCCGCTGTTGTCGCATCGCCGAGAAAGCGTGCCGCCGCTGTCGCCATCGCCGAAGCGCCTCGCATTACCGGAGAAGAGTGTCGCCGTCGCATCAGACGCCGTCGCATCATCGGAGAAGCGTGTTGCAGGGCCTGTCGCAGCTCAGAAGATTCACTGAGTCGCTGCTCGGCCGTCGGGCGTGCACGTATCGCCCCCTGAGTGTCGCATCGAGAGGAAGGCGCCATTTTGTTTCATTGCACCGGGTCGTCATCGCGGCGCTGCGGGTCGCATCGCCACAGAAGCGCAGTAAGAAACCGACGCATCACCTCCCCACGCGGTGAAGAACCGACGCATCACCTCCTCTCCGGTAAGGAACCGACGCATCACCGTCCCCTACGCAGCAGTAGGGAACCGACGCATCACCTCCCCCGGAGCAAGGAACCGACGCATCACCATTCTTGCGTGTAAGGAACCGACGCATCACCTTCCCTGCAACTCTTTTGTTTTTATCGTGTTACGCATCCAAAGGTACATTGAACATTGAGTGTCGCATTTACCACCTTTATTGAACTGAACTATTTTCTACCATTGACAGTCATATTTTTCATAGTGTATTGTGGATTTTTGTTGTTTTGGGTCTTGTGTTAAGTCTATATAAAAATACTTATTTTTATAATACAACCTGTGTGGTGTCCATCTGTAGTGTTGTCACTGTGTTACTGTATGTGTCCACAAATGCTTTACACACTGCCTCTGGGATAAGCCTGCCTGCTCGTGCCAAGCTACCAAGGGGGTGAGCAGGGGTTATTTTAGTAGTGTATCCCCCTTACCCTGACTAGAAGCAAGGGTCCCTATTTGGACAAAGGTACCTACCTCTGCCAACTAGAGACCCCCAGTTCTAACATTGGTGGTCAGCGGTGAGGATTCTGGACTTGCATTTGTGACTCATATACAGTGATTGGTGTACACTACTAGTGAGTGCAGACCAAACGCAACCACTTACATTTTGGAAGATTGTTTTTTCCTGGGATTTCTATTTTTGCCAAGAACTGCCAAGTTTCACCATGAGCAAAACAGCGTCCATCGCATCGGTTGATTTTGATTTTGAGGAAGAGAAACTAGAAAGTTAATGTGAAACAGCTGAAGCACTTCTGCAGGAAATTTAAAGTTGTTATGACCGGTCTCTCCAAGAAGGATGAGTTCCAAAAGGTGCTGAGGGCCTGGGTGGAAGCAAGGAGCATCCCTGAGCATGTGGAAGAGCAGGAGGAGTGGGGGGCTGAGAATGCAGAAGGGCAGCTAGATGGGCTATTGGGTCCAGGGGGGAGGAAAGCACCTTCCCCAGCAGGTAGCAGTGTTTCTTCCAAGGGCCTGTCCCCAGGAGAGCTGGAGGACAGGGAGAGAAGTAGGATGCATGAAATGGAGCTGACCAAGCTTAAGATGGGTGGGCAGTTAGAATTGGAAATTAAGAAATTGGGCCTAGAGGAAAAGAGGATGCAAATGGAGCATGAGAGAAGTTTGAGGGAGTTGGAGTTGAAAGCTAGGAGCTTAGAAATTACTCCCTCTGGTGGCAGCACACCATCCATGCCTGTTGAAGCAAGGGTGTATATACCTAAAGGTGTGGTCAAAGAGTTTTATAAGAATGATGATATTGGGCAGTGGTTTAAAGCCTATGAGGTAGCTATGACCTCACACCGGGTCCCTGAGTAGGATTGGGGAGCAGGGTTGTGGGGACGGTTCCTTAGTGAGGGGTGGGATACCTTATTAGACTTGCCCTCTGATGTCCACAATTCTTATGGTCATATGAAAGATGCATTGATGTCCAGGTATGGGTTGACTCCTGAACTGTATAGGCAGAGGTTCAGGAGTTGCAAAAAGTTGGAGGGCAGTACCTGGGTAGAATATGTGACTTTTTTTTGCAGAGCATTGGATGGTTGGGTGAAGGGTAGCAAAGTGAATGATTTTGAAGCGCTCTTTGATTTGATTGCATGGGAGCACTTGTCAGGAAATTGTTTTCCAGAGCTACGCCAGCACCTTATTGATAGTAGGCTGACTAACCCTAGGAAGCTTGCTGAGGAGGCGGACCGCTGGGTGAGCACCCGGGTCCACAAGGGTCATGTGGGAGACTCCGCCAAAGGTGGGCAGGGTCCCCAGCAGAGGAGTGGGGGGGGACAAGGGTAAACAGAAGGAGTTCCTTAAAGGGCCCCAAAGAAATCCCCAAGGGAACCAAGGGAAAAGTTCCCAGCCTCCCCCTGAAAAGAAGCCAGGGGCCCCGACAGATAAGCCTGTTCACAGGGGGTTCAGGAACTGCTTTAAGTGTGGTCAAGTGGGCCACTGCTCCTATGAATCTAGATGTACCTTGTATGGGAAATCAGCACCCACTGGTGCACCACCCCGGCAGGTAGCTAGTGTAGCCCTGGGGGAGGAGATGGGTGCCCAAGGTGGGTGGGGTCCCGTAGCAATGTCCTTGGTCTCTTTAGGAGACAGTGAGATGGTCCCCAGGACCCAACTGCCTGATAACACTAAAAAATACAGGCAGTGGGTGACCATCAATGGCCAAAGGGTGGAGGCTCTGAGAGACACCGGAGCCAGTGTGACAGCTGTCAGTTGTCGGCTGGTGTCTGAAGAGTAGGTGATCCCCAATGCATTCTGCCCAGTAGTTGCCGCGGACAACTCAGAGAGCCACTGCAGAGTGGCTCAGGTTCCCTTTGAGTGGGGGGGGGGTCTCAGGTACCTTTGAAGTAGCTGTGAGGCCAGCCATGCCTGTAGACTGTCTGTTGGGCAACGATTTAGAAAGTTCACCTTGGAGAGAGGTGGAGAGAAGGTCTCATTTAGAGATGTTGGGTCTGCCTGAGTGGGCGTGCGCGACCACTCGGTCTATGACAGCCAGTAGAGGTGTTCAAGAGGACCTGGAGTCTGAGAAGGGAGTCCAGGTGCCTGCCTTGAAGAGAAGAGGCAGGGGGCGCGGGAAACCGGCCCCCGTAGTTCCCACGGTCCAGGAGGAAGCAGAACCTGAGGGGGATGCTCTGGAACCTACAGGGGAGCAAGTGGCCGAACTGGGGGACCTACCTGAGCTGACCCATTGGCAGCAAGAAGGAGGACCCTCCAGGGAGGAGTTCTGTGAGGAGCAGAACAAGTGCCCTTCTCTTGTGGGTTTGCGGCAACAGGCCACAAACCAGGCAGCAGGTGATCAGTCTGGATCACATTGGATCTACTGGGAGAATGGTCTCCTGTATAGTGAGCCTAAGGTTGCTGAGCCTGGGTCAGCCCGTGTGCTGGTGGTACCCCAGCGCTTCAGAGCCTTCCTACTGCGTTTGGCTCATGATGTGCCTTTAGCAGGACATCTGGGGCAGAGCAAGACCTTTGAAAGGCTTGTCACCCACTTTTATTGGCCCCAGATGCGCAGGAGTTCAGACACTCACTGCAGGACATGTCAGACTTGCCAGGCAAGTGGAAAAAGTGGGAGGAAGCACAAGGCCCCCCTCCAGCCATTCCCTGTGGTCAGCACCCCCTTTGAACGGGTGAGTATTGACATTGTGGGGCCACTGGACCCCAATACAGCCATGGGCAACAGGTTCATCCTGTTCTTGGTGGACCATGCCACCCAGTACCCGGAAGTCATCCCTCTTCGGACAGTGACGGCCCCCGTGGTGGGACGTGCACTGATGGGGATTTTCTCCCGTGTGGGTTTCCCCAAGGAGTTGGTGAGTGACCGTGGTACAAACTTCATATCCAAGTATATGAAGTCCCTGTGGCAGGAGTGCAGTGTTACCTATAAGTTCACCACTCCTTACCACCCCCAAGGAAATGGGCTGGTTGAGAGATTCAACCGGACCCTGAAGGGCATGATTATGGGTCTGGAAGAACCCATGAGGCGTAAGTGGGATGTCCTTTTGCCATGCCTTCTCTTTGCTTACCGTGAGGTGCCACAGAAGTCCTTAGGGTTCAGTCCCTTTGAACTGCTCTATGGTCACCCGGTAAGAGGACCTCTGAGTTTGGTGAAAGAAGGCTGGGAGAAAGCTCCCAGTAAACCTCCCCAGGATGTATTTAGCTACATGCTGGCCTTTAGAAACCAAACTAGGCGATTCAGACAACTCGCTGAGGCGAATCTGGAAGCCAGCCAGGAGGAGATGAAACGATGGTATGATCAGAATGCCACTCTGATCGAGTTTCAGCCTGGACAGAAAGTGTGGGTCATGGCCCCCGTGGAGCCTTGCGCGCTCCAGGATAAGTGGATCGGACCATTTGAGGTGGTGCAGCGCAAGAGTAACGTCACCTACCTGGTGGACTTGCGATCTCCCAGGAACCCTTTGCGGGTCCTACATGTCAACCGCCTGAAGCCCCATTTTGTGAGGTCTGAAGTGGGCATGCTCCTAGCAACGGATGATGGAATGGAAGAGGAGACAGAACCTCTTCCTGACCTCCTGTCTGCAACAGAGCAAGATGGGTCAGTGGAGGGTGTGAACCTCTCTAACTCCCTGACACCTGAGCAGCAGGAAGACTGTCGCCAACTGTTGGGACAGTTTCCTGACCTGTTTTCCCTGGTTCCTAGTGTCACTGATTGGTGCGTCCATGATGTGGACACTGGGGACAGTCCTCCTGTCAAGCACAAGGCTTACAGAGTGACTGACAGGGTGAGAGCTTGCATCAAGGAGGAGGTCTCCAAGATGTTTGCATTGGGGGTGATTGAGTCCTCTCACAGCCCTTAGGCCAGCCCAGTGGTCTTGGTCCCAAAGGCTGCCGCACCTGGTGCCACACCCGAACTTCGGTTCTGTGTGGACTACCGAGGACTCAATTTAGTCACCAGGTCTGACGCGCACCCCATCTCCAGAGCTGATGAGCTCATCGATTGGTTAGGGGCTGCCCAGTACCTCAGCACGTTTGACTTAACGTCTGGGTACTGGCAGATCGCCTTGACTGATGGGGCCAAAGAGAAGTCAGCATTCTCCACACCAGATGGGCACTACCAATTCCGGGTTATGCCCTTTGGGATGAAGAATGCCCCTGCCACCTTTCAGAGGTTGGTCAACCAGGTGTTGGTTGGACTGGAAGATTTCAGTGCCGCCTACCTGGACGACATCGCAGTGTTCAGCGCCAGTTGGGAAGAACATCTGCGCCACCTCTGGAAAGTGTTGATGGCGCTGCGGAGGGCAGGCCTCACGATCAAGGCGAGTAAGTGCCAGATCGGGCAGGGTTCCGTGGTGTACTTGGGACACCAGGTTGGGAGCGGCCAGGTGGCACCCCTACAGCCCAAGATTGATACCATTCTGGCTTGGGAGCCCCCAAGACCCAGACAGAGGTGAGAGCCTTTTTAGGACTCACCGGGTATTACAGGAGATTTGTCAAGGGGTATGGCAGCATCGTTGCACCCTTGACAGAGCTGACTTCCAGGAAGCAGCCCAAGAGAGTGATTTGGAGTGACACCTGTCAGCGAGCTTTTGACGCCTTGAAGACTGCCATGTGCACGGCCCCCGTGCTTCAGGCGCCCAACTTCTCAAAAGAATTTGTTGTTCAAACAGACGCTTCAGAGCATGGTGTAGGGGCTGTTCTGGCACAGTTAAATGAGGAGGGCATAGACCAACCTGTAGCCTTCATCAGTACTTCCACGGGAACAGAGGTGAAGTGCTATTGAGCGTGAGGCATTTGCTGTGGTCTGGGCACTGAAGAAGTTGAGACCATACCTGTTTGGGACTCACTTCCGGGTTCAGACAGACCACAGGCCCCTCAGATGGTTGAAGCAGATGAGGGGTGAGAATCCAAAGCTGTTGAGATGGTCCATTTCCCTACAGGGGATGGACTTCACGGTGGAACACCGCCCTGGTACAGAACACACCAATGCTGATGGTCTGTCCAGATTTTTCCGCCTTAGCGATGAGAACTCCCAAGGGGATGGGTAGTTCTCCCCACATTTCAGCTGGAGGGGACACGTGTTAGACCTGGTACCATTGGCGTGGGTCTCCCTTCCATTTTTTGCGCTGTGCCTCCTCTGTTACTGACCTGTTTTTGCTGGATTAGATGCTTTGGGAACTTTGCCACTGCTATTCACTGCCAAAGTGCAAGTGCTCCCTATGATAAATTGATGAATGGATTAGTGACTCCATGTTTGGCCTATTTGATTCACTGTCAGACCCTAGTACAGTGCACTGGTTGTGCCCAGGGCTTGTGACTCAAATGCTGCTGGTGGGCTTGCAGCACTGGTTGTGCCACCCACAGGAGCAGCTTGTAAAGTGTGTCTCAGGCCTGCCATTGCAGAGCCTGTGTGCAGTCTGGTACTGCCATGTCGACTTGGTAAGTGCACCCACTTACCAGTCCCCAAACCTTCCCTTTCCTGCATATTAGTCACCCCTAAGGTAGGCCCTAGGGCAGGGTGCATTGTATGTGTAAGGTAGGACATGCCCTGGTGTGTGTGGCATGTCCTGATAGTGAATTACAGCCAATTTCGTTTTTCACTATTGCAAGGCTACCTGTCTCCATAGGCCAGAATGGGCAGTTTGATTATAACACCTTATAATCCTAACTGACCCTGGGAACATGGCAGAAAAACGAATTTAGTATGCCTGAACTCAGAATGATAAAATACATCTTTTAGTGAAGTTGGTTTTAACATTCTGTGTTTGAAAATACCACTTTTAGAAAGTAGGTATTTTCTTGCCTAAACCATCCAGCCTGCCTCTGCTAGCTTGTGTATTGTGTGTCTGGGTTTGTGAGTGACAGGGGCTGGGGGACTCCAGGAGACAGGGTGAGTCAGCACAGGGCTGAATAGACCTATCTGCATGTAGAATGGTGGGAGGAGTGGCACCTGGGTCTGAATAGGGCTGTGCCTGCCTTCCACAAAGCTGGCTCCACCTCCTGTGGTGTGTCTGATGACCCTGGCCCACACTGACAAAGAGAGAAGGTGTGCCCTGGCAGAATGCACCCAGAACTGGTTTGGACTAGGTACAGGACCCTCTGCCTTCAGAGGACAAAGGATTTATGGGTATAAATACTGGTGCCCTGACCCCAAGACTTTAGATCACTTCTGGAACAAACAAGACGAACCTTTGCTGAGGAGAGGAACCAGAGAAGCTGAAGGAGGAGACTATCCCTATGCTGTGTGCTGTTTGAGGGATTGGTCTGCAGTGGTTGCCTGATTGCCAAAGAAAGGAGAAAGGACTTTGTGCTACTTTCATCATCTTGCAGAACATCTCCAAGGGCTTGAAGATTGAGCTTGCCTCCTGCTGAAGTCTCAGGGACACAAGACTTCACCAACCAGCTCCCCTGAATTCCCTTGCTGGGAATTTGAAGTGCCTGCTGTTGTGTTGGGCCTTCTGAGAGACTGCGTGTCGCTGGGAGCTGGAAGCGCGACTCAAGAGGGAGAAGCGTGTCGCCGCCCCAGCCGCTGTCGTCGCATCGCCGACAAAGCATGCCGCCGCTGCCGCTGTCTCCATCGCATCGCCGAAGCGCCTCGCATCACCGGAGAAGAGTCTCGCCGTCGCATCAGACGCCGTCGCATCATCGGAGAAGCGTGTCGCAGGGCCTGTCGCGGCTCAGAAGATTCACTGAGTCGCCGCACAGCCGTTGGGCATGCACGCATCGCCCCCTGAGTGTCGCATCGAGAGGAAGACGCCATTTTGTTTCATTGCACGGGTCGTCATCGCATCGTGGTGCTGCGGGTCGCATCGCCACAGAAGCGCAGTAAGAAACCGACGCATGACCTCCCCACGCGGTGAAGAACCGACGCATCACCTCCTCTCCGGTAAGGAACCGACGCATCACCGTCCCCTATGCAGTAGTAGGGAACCGACGCATCACCTCCCCCGGAGCAAGGAACCGACGCATCACCGTTCTTGCGTGTAAGGAACCGACGCATCACCTTCCCTGCAACTCTTTTGTTTGTATCGCGTTACGCATCCAAAGGTACATTGAACATTGAGTGTCGCATTTACCACCTTTATTGAACTGAACTATTTTCTACCATTGACAGTCGTATTTTTCATAGTGAATTGTGGATTTTTGTCGTTTTGGGTCTTGTGTTAAGTCTATATAAAAATACTTATTTTTATAATACAACCTGTGTGGTGTCCATCTGTAGTGTTGTCACTGTGTTACTGTATGTGTTCACAAATGCTTTACACACTGCCTCTGAGATAAGCCTGCCTGCTCGTGCCAAGCTACCAAGGGGGTGAGCAGGGGTTATTTTAGTAGTATATCCCCCCTTACCCTGACTAGAAGCAAGGGTCCCTATTTGGACAAAGGTACCTACCTCTGCCAACTAGAGACCCCAGTTCTAACAGTGACCAAATACAGTGTGACACATATTACTGCAATCACGTGCAGGTACTACATTTAAAAAGACTGTCTTTGTAATTCAAGATCCTCACACACAGCTACAAAGCCCTCCATGGCCTAGGACCTACCGACGTCGACTGAACTTACGCAAACCCTCTAGACACCTGCGCTCCTCTTCACTCGCCCTTGCACACTCCCCACCCCGGCATCCGCCGTAGCCGCAGAGGTGGCCGCTCCTTCTCTTTCATCGCCACCAAGACCTAGAACGACCTTCCCCTCCAGCTCCGTACAGGCCCCTCACTTGCAGACTTCAGACAGAGACTCAAGACCTGGCTCTTTGACTGAGACTCAGCTCCCAGATACTCCTAGGGGTGACAGTGTTGCACTTTACAAATGCCGTTTGATTCAATTATGTAGATGTAACAGTAAAAACAATAATTTGTGGTACGTGCAAAGGTCTTCAGATTCAGAACATACGATCCCAAACAGATTTACTAACACACATCACGACATAACAAAGATGGCGGCTGCTACCTTTCAAATAAACGTGGTGGTGTTAACCTATTGGCAAGCTTTGTGAAGCTTGCAGCCCTGTACCTGCCCTAGAAGCAGTGCTACGCTTCATTTTTCAAGGCAGTTACTATGCCACTCTCAATAACGAAACAAAGGTATCTTAGAATGTAGCACTGTTTACAACCACATCCCTTTGAAAAAGTAGCAATAGCAGATTCACTGATTGCATGAAGGTTGGAATAAGCTGACGTGATTGAGCAAGGCGGAACTTTTCTGGTACCTTTATGGTAAGGCATCCTTGCAGTCAGTCAGGTGATAGGCAAGGTCGCTGATTCGCCAAAAGGTCAGGGGTAAAGGAAGTGACGTCACACACCCTTTGGCCTGAATGGCATCACAGAAAGTGACATTCTACGACCTTTAATTCTAAATCCCAGAAAGTGATGCCACCTGACCTTAACCTGATGTAATTACAATAATTGCATCCCTGAAGCCTAGTGTATAACTCAAAGAGAAATGTTATTGATAAACCTCGGGGAGGTGCTCAAAAAGAAAGTAATCGTAGTCACGCCCTTCTGTATGAATTCATATGAACCATACATTAAATAAGAAACTATATTACTGGGCTGACTTACTGTTTATTGTTGTTAATAAGCTTTGATTAATGATCACATGGAAGGAACTATCACAGTACAGAGTTGACAGTTTTGTTCAACCACATCACTTTTCATGTGTTCACAATAATAAAACATGGCAACAAGTTAAAAGATGTGCATTTTTTTTATTTCTTTGTTAGTTTCATGCTATGATGTATTCTAAAGAGTGCACATTGCGCTGCTGAATATATTTATTTTAACAAACTAGAAATGCAATTTCCCAGTCGGCGCTGCAGAAAGAAAACCGTGCCCATCGGGGCACTGTTTGCCTCGTTTTCTTGGCACTGCTTTTGCCAGGTCTGAAGCCAGGGGTCGCAAGGGCAGTGAGGGGGCTTGTAATGGACACGTCAGGGGTTGATGCTGCTGCCTCTGCTGACCCCCTAAATCACGTCCTTGGTGACAGGCATCGAGTCACTGAAATTGGTCTGTAGCTACATGCCTGCCGGCTGTGGTAGGTGGTTCCTGGTGCCCTCAGGACACCTCGTGACTTTGCCACCACTCATCCAGGTTTAGAGGCGTAGGGCTGCAAAAAGGGGGTTTTCCATTTCCCTTCAGGCATCATATGCCTGGACTCCTCATGGTCAGGATAAGTGCACCTTTTGGTCACATGCAGATGTCTGTAGTTGTATTAACCCTTACGGTACCTCGCTGGTACTGGAGCCTGTGACCTCCAGGTTACACAATATTTCCCTCAGCAGGTACATACAGCTCTTCACAGCCTCTTCGTTGACGGCCCAGGTTACTCGTCCGCCTCTGGTACAGACGGGCATCTTTTCATCTCACCGAGGGTGGCATCTGGCCCGACGGGCACCGCCTCGGAGCTGGGAGCGGAGGGGGCTTCCTCTTCCCAGGCGGGTAGCTCGGCGGGCCCCATGTGCTGGCGCTCGCACCCTGCGCGCCGCTTCCCCTGGTCTCAGCTGCCATCTCTAAATTGAGACGTCGAGGAGAGAGGCAGGCGGGCACTGGCTGCCAAGGCGGCGGGTTACAAGCGAGTGGCTGCCAGCAGCGCCAGTCTCCCAGGGGGGCACGGGGGGCCAGGCTGTGACTGCGCGAGTGTGCGCCGCTCCATCCTGAGAGAGGCCGCAGCCTGCAGTCAGCACTGAGATAGGACCACAGACAGCACAGCCGGCATCGAGAGATGCCGCAGACCGCAGTCAGCACTGAGAGAGGCCGCAGACAGCACAGCAGGCAGCAGGAGCCGCACTTACATTCACAGATAGGCTGCAGCATGCAGAGAGAGGCCCCTGCCATCCAGCACAGCCAGCATTGAGAGGAGCTGCAGGCAGCTTTCACAGGCACTAGAAAGGCCGCCGCAACACACTGCGAAAGTCCAGGGGCACCCTGCGCGCGCAGGATGCCCAGGACCAGCCACAAACGGAGAGAGGCTGCAGGCGACACAGGCAGCAGCGTTGAGACAGGCCCCAGGCAGAAGAAGGGTCAGTCACATATATGTGAGGTCGCAGCCTGCACAGGCAGCCAGCACTGAGAGAGGCCACTACCTGCACAGTCACCATTGAGGAAGTTGGCAGGCAGCTTCCACAGGCAGCAGAGGCTGCAGCCGCATACTGAGATAGCAAAAGACACACAATTATTATTATTATTATTAAATTAAATTTGTAAGGCGCGGCAGCTACCCAAGAAGGGTTTCCCGGCGCCGGATTGATGGACGTAATGCAGAACAAATCAAAACATTCACCCCCAGTCAAGAGATCTGGGTTAAATCCATCGTTTTTTGGTTCACCATGCCACCCCAGTTTAGACCTGGCCATATGCAAATCAGTCTTGACCCTGTGCCTCATGGGAACAGTCCAGCCCGAACTGCCAAGCCAGGTCCTCCCTGGACCGGAAACAAGCATCCTTGGACCGGTTTCGGGGTTTCACCCCTCACCAGCCAGGATAGCTTGAATCCAGTGGCACAGTGAGCCCGGGACCCATGTCTGGGCATACCTGGCGCACTTAGGGCGAGAAAGCAAAAGACACACAATTGATGGACGGAATGCAGAACAAATCAAAACATTCACCCCCAGTCAAGAGATCTGGGTTAAATTCATCATTCTTTTGCTCATCATGCCACCCCAATGACATTGTTCTGCATTCTGTCCATCAATTGTTGTTTTTGCATTTGCCACCCCAAGTGGGACGGGTATGCCCAGACGTGGGTTCCGTGGTCTCCATGCCACTGGAGTCAAGCTATCCTGGCTGATGAGGGGTGAAACCCCGAAACCGGTCCTAGGATGCTTGTTTCCAGTCCAGAGAGGACCTGACCTGGCAGTTCAGGCTGGACTGTTTCCATTGGGCGCAGGGTCAAGACTGATTTGCATAAGGCTGGGTTCAAACTGGAATGGCATGGGGAGCAAAAAAACGATGGATTTAGGCCCAGATCTCTGTACTGGGGTGAATGTATGACATTGTTCTGCATTCTGTCCATCAGTTGTTTTTTGCATACTGAGATAGGCCATATTAATTGAGAGAGGCAGGCAGCTTCCACAGGCAATCACATACTAAGAGAGGCCGCAGCCTGCAAGAGGCTACAGCCATCATGTTGCAGCCATATGTATAGAAGGGCCAGCGACAGCCTGCACAGGGAGTACTGATCGAGGCACAGTCAGCAATGAGAGAGGCTGCAGCCATGGTACACAACCAGCATTGAGAGATGCCACAGACAGCTTCCAGAGGTAGCAGAGAGGCAGCAGAAACACAAAAGAGAGAATCCAGAGCCAGCCTGCGAAGGCAGCATGCCCCAGCAACAAAATGAGAGAGGTCGCAGCCTGCACAAGCAGCACTGAGGGAGGCCGAAGGCTACAGAGGCAGCACGGAGGGGGGCGCATACAACTTCCACAGCCAGCAGAAGGCTGCAGCAACAAGCAGAGGCAGGCTGAGGGCTTCTGCCTGCAGATGCAACTACTGAGAAAGACACTGCTTAACAAAGGGCCTTTGTTGATAGCAATCTAACGTACACCTGGTTCTTGGGGGGTTCTTGGGGGGCACCAAATCCTACTGGGTAACCCTTAAACCAGCTATATATATATACACACAGTGGAGAGGTGTGGTGCAGCGGCCAGGGCAGCTGACTTCGGAGCATAGGGTTCACGGTTCGATGCTCTGGCGGCAGCTCAGCACCATGTGACTCTGGGCAATAGCTCACTTAATTTCCACGACGGCCCCCAGCGCCTTGAGACCCGTAAGGGTGAGTAGCTGCGCTATATAAAAACAGACTTACATTTACTTACTTACACAGTGCTTGAAATGGAAAAATAAAAGTGCAGGTACTCTGGTACAGAGTACCTGCTTGTTTCTGAGAAGTTCCAGTACTCTCCAATTAAAAGTATTACGTTTTTCTTAAGAAGTGCAGGTACTCTCCCTCTCAAAATAAAAAAGTGCCGGCACTCAGTACCGGACAGTACGGCCCATTTAAAGCACTATATTCTCTCTCTCTCTCGCTCTCTCTCTTCCTCCCTCCCTCCATATAGGAAATTGGATTATTTTTTGATGTTGGTGACTACCCACCACAAGGTATAATCATAATCCTTGTCAGGGTGAACCCTAAAAGTCACTATATTCAGCTGAGCTCCACCCCCTAGTACCTATGGCACAGAGCAAACAGGCATAACTTACGGCAATGTTTAAAGTATTTTTGCAGCACCAAAACAGTAATAAAGTCAGAATGCAAAACAATAAAAATCCCAAACTGAATCATAAATGTAGATTAAAGTTTAATAAACAAAATGACACCGAAATAACAAAAATACAATACGTGGAACAGGAGATATGAATTTTAAAAGTTTTAAGTAGAAATAGCACCAAGAAGCACAGATTGGCAATGATAGTCAACCGTTGCAGCAGATGAGGACCTAGGCGCAATTTGATGCTGAATGCAATTGAGCGCGGGAAGGCATGGCCCGTCCTAATGGGTGAAGGGGCCACACCCCTCCACCTTTTACCCATAAAGAAGAGTGCTGTCAGGCTTCGCAAAGAGCAGCCTGACCGACATACTTTATTTTCAGGTCTAGCAGCCAGGAGCTAGAAATGCGTGATACAGCGGCGGTTTGTTCATAGGGGTGCTGGTGCGTTGACCCCCTACTGCTGCTAGCCACTACCTCCAAGGCTCATTTTTACAATTTAAATAACCCTGTACTCCATTTTTTTCTCTTCCTTAAGGGGGGGGGCTGGTGCTCTCACGAAAGCCAAAGGTGGATGGGACGAGCAGCTGAGGTTGAAACTGAGCTGCGCATGTCAGATTGGCCTGTATTTTTGCTCTTGCCAGGCTGACATGCACAGGTCAGGCTTCCACATTGAAGGCTATCATGGAGCTGCATCAGCAAAGACACAGTCCCATCGGTCTTCAATGAAGCATTGTGCATGCATGCCCCACCAATCCTAGCACTGCTCTTATACTGCTTAGTATTATATCCAGCATAAGAGCAGTGCTTGGATTGGCTGAGGTCTGCCGCAAGCTCCACAACGATGTGGGGATGGTACTGAGGAAGGGTCCTGCTGTCTTGTCCCAGCTGTACTGCCTGGCACTGCTGCTCTGGTCGTCATGAGGGCCGAACTGGCTGTTGCGGGCACCAATCGTTTCCCCGGTGGGTCGCCATGGTGTGGGCTGGTTGTGGGCCCCTGGGGGCAATATCGGCCGAAACCGGCCCTAACAAACAGCTCAGCCGCAATATCCCCCCTCCCCCTCAGGGGGGGGCGGCCAAGCAGTTTGCCAGGGCCGGTTTTGGTTCCCAGTCCGGCCCTGGTCGTCATGCCTGTCAGTCACCTGCCAAGATCTGGGCAAGGGTTTGCTGCCGCCAGGAGTCGCCAACTCCTCGGTGCCCGTGGTGGGCAGGCACGCGAGAAGCTACACGCACCTCAAGGGAGATGTGACCCTGAGGAGGCTGCTGTGCGTCACCAACTACTTTCTGAAGATCGATGCGGATGGCAAGGTCGGGGGGACCACTAAGGAGAACTGTCCATACAGTAAGTGCTCCACGCCCCTCTCAGATGCGTCATGGGTGGGTTTACACCCAAGAGGGCTTTACAAAGGGGGATTTGGGAATCTGGTGGCCACTGGTACTGGCCTGCGTCCTGTTGCTCCAGGGTGATGCTGAAAGCACGCTGTGCAATGAGAAGCACTTGTGTATCCCAGTGTCATTGTATTTGAACTCACAGCTGTCCCTATGCACCATTTATTTACTTTAACCCACAGCAGACAGAGTCTAATTTTTTTTTCAAATGATGTGAGTGAGTACTGAGTAGGACGCAGCCCGCCATGGTGAGGATGGGGTGTTCTTGTGGGTGATAACTTGCCATTGACGCTGGTGTATTCACCTGTAAACCCTTCTGGATGTTGGGACTGGTGATGTTTTTGGCATTGGGTTGCCACTTGCATGTTTAAGTGACCACTGCATCAGTTTAGTGCGTGAGAAGCACAAGGGTGCAAGTGGCAGACGCCGTCTGCACCCCGAGGTCCGAGCACATCAGACCTAGGCTCACCCTGGCCAGAGTGACTGCAGAACCAGCCCAAACCAACTCAAATGTGTTTATTAAAAGGAAGCACACTAAACCATACACCAATACTACTATCAAAAAAATTACCACTTGAAGTAAATGCTTCAAAAGAAACAAAAGTACGCATTTGTAGTTCATTGTTATAAGTTATCTCAAAAATAACTTGTAGTGTTAGTCTCAAAGAAATATATGTCATTATAACGCATGCGTTACAACGCATGCCATTACAACGCGGTCGTTACAACGACCGCGTTGTTACATCACATACGATTACATCGCAAGTCATTACACCGACTTGCTGTAGGGGGCGCGCTGGACTTAGGAATAGTATAATTTACTATTCCTACTCCAGTTTGTGCAACAGCAGGGAAGGTGTTGGATTGTAAATCCAACACCTTCTGCCTCCTACAGCAAGTCGTTGTACGACTTGCGATGTAATCAGTATGCGATGTAACTAACGCAGTCATTGTAACGACTGCGTTGTAATGGCATGCGATGTAACGCATGCGAAGTAAATGATGTCTCCCATCTCAAAGCAGCGGTATCGAAAACCCTCTGCAAAGTTTAGTTACAATGGGCACACAAAACACGTGCTGTAAGCCTTGGCCATGCCGGTTTGCATAGGGAGAAAGGTATTTCTTCATAAGTTGTGTGGTTTCAATCAATCAATCAATCATGTCACTTATAAAGCGCACTACATACCCGCGAGGGTCTCAAGGCGCTGGTTTTGGGTTCATCCTGGCCACCTACAGGGACCTGGAACCCTGTAAACCGCTGTCCAGGCTTGTAATAGCCGCAGTGACTGCAGCGTCGGCCAAGCCACTCACACATACACAGTGGCACACAAAAAACACATGCAGGCTTGCACTGGCTTATTAGTGCAGCACCGGTTTAGAGCCATTCTCACACACACTGGCACACTGGAAACTATCTTAGATATACATTGGACCCAGGAAGTTTCACACACTTATACCACGGCACACTGAACGCCTCTCGAGCTCACACTGGTCACGCTGACCACAGCTTAAAGTCAGTCACACGTACATGCTGTCATTCTCTAAACCGCTTCTCAGTCTTGCATTTGGCAAGGTGACCACATAAGTGGATAAGAATCCCTCACACATACCCTGGCACATTTTAACCACTCCCAGGCTGACACTGGCAGCAGCCACTCTCACATAAATACTGTGGAGGTGAGTCAGGATATAGCTATCAATGGTGCAGCATGTGCAGTTGCACCAGGGGCCAGAATCAGTGAGTGTGTGTAATTGTGCTAGTAAGTGAGATTGAGAACCAGGGAGTGTGAGTAAGTTTGTGTGTAACAGTGAGTTGGAGAGAGTATGAGTAAGTGAGAATATGAGTTAGAGTAAGTGAGAGGGAAGAGAGTAAATGTTTGAGGGACTGACTATGAGTGAGGCAAAGTTTGAAAAAAAAAATAGGGTGAACTCCTGGCTTGTATTACACCCCAAAAAGATGGAATGGAATACCACCCCAAACCAGATGCACTGCATTTTTTGTTTCGTTGCATATAACAACATTCCACAAAGTTCTTTGTTACTCATTTGTATTTATTTTTCTCCAACGTGATCCAACTTTAGTAATCTTCATAATTTTCACATGTCACAAGAGAAACGCTTATGTCTTCACTAAACTCTTAAAGTTACGGAAATGCCCATCCGGGCCTTATCCTGCACCACGGCTGTGTACATAAGTTAATCCACGATCTTTGATCATATGTTACCCAATGCATTTCGGGCCCATTCTTTGGCCCTTCGTCAGAGGTTTTCTATAAATAAAAAACATATCAATTAGATTCGGTATTTTACCCCAATGTCACTTGTTTACTCATTTGTCATGATTATTCTTACTTTAGGCGTTTCCCATAAATCAACGTTCTATCCCGCTAATAATTGTAGCACAACACTACTGTAGCCTGAATACCCATTGTAACCACCCTTGTCCCGTTTAAATCGCCCATCGAATCCCATCTATTATTCATGACCCTACCCTTCAGCATTTATATGCGAGCTGTTTTTCTTCCAAAAATATCTGATATCCCTCAAGGTAGTATAACTCAACCAATCCATACCTCTCAAGCCGTCGTGTAATCGTCCTTCTGACTCCTTTGCTACCACTCCCGAATGAACAAACTATACGGCTCTCTCGCATCTGCGCTTTTACCCTTGCTAGTCTCCACCCCTCCGTTACACCTGTTACCATTTGAACTACCTCCAACCACTACTTTTTCTTCGTGCACTTAATCATTGCCTCCAACTCCCACAATACCCCACGATCATCAGTCCGTTCCATACAATCTAAATCTAAGTATTCCTTCATCCATTTGCCTTCGCCTCCACACCTATCACAGTGGTTACCTCAACCTCCCTTGTCCAAGTATCCATAAACAATACACCGCCCACCCGCTGATATCAATAACGTCGATTCATGAAAGGTTCTAGCCTACGGTACTATAAATGTCACATGTCAATCAATCTGACTTTACTTATAAAAATAAACATTTCTAAAACATAATAAACATTTCAGTGACCCAGGAGAACAAACAGTCCCGATTCATATGTAATTCATGTGAACCCTTTTTAAACAAAAAGGAAAGTTCGTGCGATTGTTTCTCTTGTGACTTTTCAAATTTTAACAAGTTCATCATATTCCTCCAATGGGTGCTACCCGTCTGATGGGCGAAAGTAAGATTAATCCATTCAAGAACGACGCAGTGCACTCCTGTTTCATCATTATTCTTTTCCTTCTTTCGATGATATTAAGATTCTCACATTAATAGCGTGCTACCTGGAAACGTGGTCAGCCCGAGCCACGCTGTTTATGAATGTCCCAAAAAGATGGAATGGAATACCACCCCAAACGCTATTAATGTGAGAATCTTAATATCATCGAAAGAAGGAAAAGAATAATGATGAAACAGGAGTGCACTGCGTCGTTCTTGAATGGATTAATCTTACTTTCGCCCATCAGACGGGTAGCACCCATTGGAGGAATATGATGAACTTGTTAAAATTTGAAAAGTCACAAGAGAAACAATCGCACGAACTTTCCTTTTGTTTAAAAGGGTTCACATGAATTACATATGAATCGGGACTGTTTGTTCTCCTGGGTCACTGAAATGTTTATTATGTTTAAGAAATGTTTATTTTTATAAGTAAAGTCAGATTGATTGACATGTGACATTTATAGTACCGTAGGCTAGAACCTTTCATGAATCGACGTTATTGATATCAGCGGGTGGGCGGTGTATTGTTTATGGATACTTGGACAAGGGGAGGTTGAGGTAACCACTGTGATAGGTGTGGAGGCGAAGGCAAATGGATGAAGGAATACTTAGATTTAGATTGTATGGAACGGACTGATGATCGTGGGGTATTGTGGGAGTTGGAGGCAATGATTAAGTGCACGAAGAAAAAGTAGTGGTTGGAGGTAGTTCAAATGGTAACAGGTGTAACGGAGGAGTGGAGACTAGTAAGGGTAAAAGCGCAGATGCGAGAGAGCCGTATAGTTTGTTCATTCGGGAGTGGTAGCAAAGGAGTCAGAAGGACGATTACACGACGGCTTGAGAGGTATGGATTGGTTGAGTTATACTACCTTGAGGGATATCTGATATTTTTGGAAGAAAAACAGCTCGCATATAAATGCTGAAGGGTAGGGTCATGAATAATAGATGGGATTCGATGGGCGATTTAAACGGGACAAGGGTGGTTACAATGGGTATTCAGGATACAGTAGTGTTGTGCTACAATTATTAGCGGGATAGAACGTTGATTTATGGGAAACGCCTAAAGTAAGAATAATCATGACAAATGAGTAAACAAGTGACATTGGGGTAAAATACGGAATCTAATTGATATGTTTTTATTTATAGAAAACCTCTGACGAAGGGCCAAAGAATGGGCCCGAAATGCATTGGGTAACATATGATCAAAGATCGTGGATTAACTTATGTACACAGTCGTGGTGCAGGATAAGGCCCGGATGGGTATTTCCGTAACTTTAAGAGTTTAGTGAAGACATAAGCGTTTCTCTTGTGACATGTGAAAATTATGAAGATTACTAAAGTTGGATCACGTTGGAGAAAAATAAATACAAATGAGTAACAAAGAACTTTGTGGAATGTTGTTATATGCAACGAAACAAAAAATGCAGTGCATCTGGTTTGGGGTGGTATTCCATTCCATCTTTTGGGACATTCATAAACAGCGTGGCTCGGGCTGACCACGTTTCCAGGTAGCACACTATTAATGTGAGAATCTTAATATCATCGAAAGAAGGAAAAGAATAATGATGAAATAGGAGTGCACTGCGTTGTTCTTGAATGGATTAGTATTACACCCCACCACTTTTAAAAATCACCAGCCCCCACTGGCGCTAAATGCGCAGGCTCCCGGCTGCCTCAGCTGAACTTTGCAGAGCTGAAGATGTCACAGCTCCTGTGGGCGTGACATCTTCAGCCTGGCAAAGCACCTCAAGGCCCTCGCCCTCATGATAAGTGGGAGTGTCACTGATTGCCTCGGATCTGGACGCTTTAGTTCTAAGCACTGAAGTGCCCAGGGCTGAGTGTCAATCAGTGACACTTCGTCACAGAGTGTGGTGGAGTCAGCAACAATCACTTACCCCATCCCACTCTGTGACGAGTAGGGACTGCTGCCTCCCCCCATTGGAACTTCTGAGGCAGGGCTGCAAAGGTAAGTGCAATTTCTTTTTAATGTTTGGTGCATGCGTGCATGAATAAATGTGAATGCTGTGAATGGATATGTGTGTGTGTGTGTGTGTGCATGTGTGTGAATGCATGGGTGGGAATCAGTATTTATGTGTGTGTTTGTGTGCCGCCCCCCCCCCTTTCTCTTATAAGTACTGGCCGCCAATGAGCGCGGGTAAGATACACCAAGTAGGTTGTCCCATTTAAAGATTAAACCTTCTGACTTGATCTTTTAAGTCCCAATCCATTAGGAGTCCACTTCTAAAGCCCCCCCAGAATCTCAGGGGAGGCACTTAGTTGTTCTCTGTCTCACAACATGTCAGAGAATAACAGCAGGGTCCAGTCCAGGTACAGTTCCCATTGGTCAGCTGAATACTTCCAGAAAAAGCCCTCTTGCAGTTTGTTGTCTTGCTGTAGCCACACAGGAGGTCAACATGCTGACCCTTGGAGTTCACTTCTCCGCTCTGGGTACAAGAGGGAGCAGGTTCAGGGCTCCTCCCACATCTCAGACAGTATGTCTAGTCTTGTCTGATGTTCCACTGGTCCAAAAAGTATTCTGAAGTGTGTGCCTGGAGATGGCACATTTATGCCTGGCACAAGCTAGTGGGTGGGGGTGACTCTTGGGTCCTCCCTAATCAATGAGGTCAAAGTTACCAGGCCCTAACCTACCGACTTTTGCAGTAGTTTCTGTTTGCCTTTCTGCAAACAGGCCTAAAATGCAATGTGTCAGGGCATTTTCAAGATGGCAAAAGTCTTCAGCCACGCTAAAATTGAGCTCTGAAGGCTGTAGGTGTGAGTGTGGAGTGTACTATGGTATTCCTAGTGTCCTCCTGCATCTAACACTAAAATCCAATTTGAAGTAGGTACCGTGTCCACAACAAAGTCAGAGACAGAAGCCTGATAGGACAAAAGCAGAATGCAACCAGACAGGTGATACACAAGAATTATCTTGGCATCCTGTTCACTCCTTTTCAAGTGCACTGAAAGGGTTACACATAACTCAACAGACCTGTCAATCAGGGACGGATCATATTCATACTCAAGATCCATCTACAATCGTGGAATCTGAATATTATCTAGTTACTCATACTGCACAACGAGTCGCTTTACTGACAGTCACATCGCAGATCTTGCTTGCGCACTACCTCCTTGTGCTCCAGTCACTGGCACTGGTGCTGCTTTGTTTCCAGGTGCATATGCAGTCACACAGCCAGCCCCCTCAACAGGTGTGGGGAACATTCTCAGCAAGTCTTCCTCCCTAGGGTCCTTACTCTCTTTCTAATTTCTTTGTGGTTCAGTGATCTGGGAGAATAGATAGAGGGGAGGCAGAGCAGTGTGAGCACAAGCCCTAACACTGTCCCTAAGGTGTCTGATTTGATACCTGAAAAACAAGGACCTGGGAGTGTGGAGAATTCTCACCATTCCTGAAGGATGGAGAGGTCCTTTCTAACCTAAGAAAGGAGAGAGGGGTTACGTCCTCCCGAAGCAAAACCAACAATACTTATAGAGTATTCCTCCTAACTTTACGGCACTGGGCGCAATGAGAGGAAGTGCTCGCTACACATAGACTCCACTCTACTCGGAGTGGGGAAGGAAAAACATTTCTTTTTTATATATAACCCTCACACACTCTATTAGTGTCATGCTTCATCATCGGGTTCACCACTGCCTCCTAAAGGTCAGGGTGGGCTCAACCGTATTTCAGGGAGCTCTTCAGAGAAAGAAGGGGCGTGACTATTAGATAAAAATCTGTCATCCACTCTAAGGTATCCCTTTATTCGCGGAGCCGATGGGGACACTTAAAAACAGAATTAAGGAAGGGAACAGCCAGGTGGTAAGTAGTGAAGCTCAGGTATCATTGAAGGGCCAGTAAAGTTGTGGCAGGGATACTGCCTCTGAAAGAGTGTAAGACGTCAATGGGATAGTCAGATGTCAGGCTCATTAGCCTTTCAAAGTTAGACAGATGTCAGGCTGAAAGGCATTAGGACTGTGGCAGCAGTGGTTAAAAGTCAGGCTCATCTGCTTTTGAATTGGCAGTAAGGCTTGGGCGGGCTAGGTATACATCAGGCTTATGTGCCTCTGAACGGGCAGTACAGCTGTGGCTGAGTTACTGAGACGTTATGGAAAAGTGACACTGAAAGGCCAGTAGATTTGTGGCAGGGTGAGGTAGAAGTCAGTTCTGCCTGCCTCTGAAGGGGCAGTAATGCCTGGGTGGGCTATTGTCAGAAGTCAGGCTCATCTGCCTCTGAAAGGACAGTAGGGATGTGTCAGATGTCAGACCTATGTGTCTCTGAGAGGCAACAGGGAAGTGTCAGAGGTGGTAAGCAGGTGCACTCAGCTGCATTTGAAAGGACAGCAGAGCTGTACAAGAGGTGTTCAGAGGACAGCGTTGCATTGTCATGTTAAGACATAATGCATGGAATGATCAAATATTTACCCTGTCTCTTTTCCCCCCTGTTGGAAGTGGGAATCCTTATCCCTCACCGCCGCCACCAAATGCTGGAGGCGGGAGTCCCTGTCCCACACTGCTGTTGCCAGGTGCGAGATCCAGACCCCTCGTTTCAACGTTAGGCTAAGTAAGGACACCGTCTGAGATAGCCCTGCTCACACCCTTAGTAGCTTGGCACGAGCAGCCAGGCTTATCTCCAAGGCACGAGTGTACAGTATGTGCAACCACACTCACAGCAACCCAATGATGTCACCACAAATAGACTTCACACGAGTTTTTATAAAATGAGTATAATCTTTATACAAGAAGATATACAATATGACCACACGTTACAAAACCAACATATAATAATGGGTAGTATTCCTCCCGGTGGATTGGTAGGTTCTAATCCCAACCACCGCTTCTAACCAACAGTTAAGCTGAATTCTAACCGTTTCCAAAAGGTTAGGTAGGTCGTATTGCTAGAATCACACACGTTGCAAAAGAAACGAAAAACTGCAATGCGTAACGATATACTCCTGAACTGTGCAATAGAGAAACAATGCCATACGTAGCGCCACAGTCATGTACTTTGCAATAGAAGGAATAATGCAATGCGTATCACCACCAGCATGCCCTCTGCAAGGAAGAAACAAAGCAATGCGTCACGCTACAATCATGTGCTGTGCACTGAGGAAATAATGCAATGCGCCACGTTATAATCAGGTACTGTGCGAAGAAGAAATAATGCAATGCGCCACGCTTACAATCATGTACTCTGCAAGGGAAAATAACGCAGTGCGTAGCGCACCCAGCATGTAGTTCGTCAGGCACAAATAGTCAGGCGTCATACGACAGTTCGATAGTTCGTTAGCAGCAATAATGCAAAGTGTAATACGACAGTCTAGGTGCTCCGTTAACAGTTGCCCCCGACATAGATCAATGATGACACAAAAGTACCGCTTCTCACTCCGGCCCCAGTACTGTCCCACCTTGGGCCAGCACGGGCCTCGATCCGAGCCGTAGCAACAGGCTCACGTAGCTGCCAGGAGCGAGAGGCCGAGAGAGTGTCCCTCTGAGCCCGCACCCCAC
The DNA here is from genome assembly GCA_963921515.1 of Calotriton arnoldi. NCBI lineage: Eukaryota > Metazoa > Chordata > Amphibia > Caudata > Salamandridae > Calotriton > Calotriton arnoldi. The sequence goes on from CAWUFW010006161.1 coordinate 1,012,642, forward strand.
CCCAAGTGGTGATCCACGTTACCTGGGGGGGCGCGACCCACTCTCCTCCCCTCCTTCAGCGACTTGGGCCTTGAACCAGAACTCCGTCAATGGGCACGGCGAGCTCGGGCCGGCGACTCCGCTCCTCCGGGACTGCCGGTCCGGGCCGCTACTGCTGCACTCCGAGGGCCCAATGACCTGGCCCTCCTTCCGGCGGTCTCAGTGGACACCGAGACCCGCCCTCAGCACTTGTGGAGACTTACTTCGATTTTAGTGCACACGCTACCCAGGCACTCCTCACCAGCGCCTCTGGTTGCACCGCGACACGCACTCTGCGCGTCCGAGACTCGCCTCTTCTCTGGTGCACACGATGACCAGGCGATCGTCACCACTCCTCGGCTTGCACCTCGACACGCACCCTGCGCGTCCGAGTCTCACCTCTTCTCCCGGTGCACACAACGACCAGGCGCTCTTCACCAACGCCTCGGCTTGCACCACGACACGCACCCTGCGCGTCCGAGTCTCACCTCTTCTCTCGGTGCACACAACGACCAGGCGCTCTTCACCAACGCCTTGGCTTGCACCACGACACGCACCCTGCGCGTCCGAGACTCACTTCTTTTCCCGGTGCACACAACGACCAGGCGCTCCTCACCAACCCCTCGGCTTGCACCACAACACGCACCCTGCGCGTATGAGTCTCACCTCGTCTCCCGGTGCACACAACGACCAGGCGCTCCTCACCAACGCCTTGGCTTGCACCACGACACGCACCCTGCGTGTCCGAGACTCAGTTTACTCCTGCGTGCCCACGATCACAAGGCACAACTTCTGAGGGTCTCAAGCTGCAAAAGCACGCGCACACGGCGTTGCTTGGGACTTCTCCGGAAACTTTTATGTTCCTGTCTTTCCAAACAGGGAGCCAGCTCACCTCGGGCCCTTGGGGTTCAGGACACAGCACAAAGCACAGTCCTGTTCAAGAAGGGGGGACACCACCCACTGCAATGTCCCTTCAGTCTCTTCCTTAGTAAAAGCTACAAACTGCAGGCCAGCCCCAGATCACGAAGCAAGGGTCATTCCTATCCAGCAGTCTCTTCAGCAACTTCTTCCTTGGCAGAGGTTCTTCTTGACCACGAAAGAGGTCAAAGCCTTTGCAGACTCGACCTGTCCATTTTGCCATTCAAAATTACACCAAATTCTAGGGGTTTCAGTTCTCTTAGTTATACCCCTTCCTGTCTTTGAAGTTCGTTGTGCTCAGGGGTCCCTGACCCCTGCCTAAATCAGTTCTGTGTGTCTCCCTCCCAGTGTCACCTTTCTCCCTTTGATACTGGGGGTCTGGACCCTTAATCACTCAGCAGGAGATGGGTCAATTGTTTTATAGCTGCAACCCAGGCCCCTTCACCTCCCGGGGTTTCTCCTCGCATACTCTCCAGATGCAGGTCAGCCAGGTGCCATCTCACCCCCTCCCATCTCAGATCCAGACAGTCAATCCACATTCAGCAGAGACACACAGAAATGCTTAAAGCACAAAACTCAGCCACTTTCTAAAAGAGTGGTTTCTGAACACACAGTGACAAAACCACTTTCATAGAAAGATGTGTTATGACACTGTGAGTTCATACATACTAAACTTCACCTCTCCATTATAAACTTATAGGAAACTAGGCTAACAAAACACCATACCCAGCCTCCCCATTCTGTCCTATGGGCAGAATGGCCTTTCACCAGTGAAAACGAAATGGAGTGTTTTTTCACTGTCAGGACATAGCACACACCTCAGTATATGTCCTGCCTTTTACCTACACTGCACCCTGCCCAGGGGTTATCCGGGACCTACCACAGGGATGCCCACAGTGTACGCAAAAGGGAAAGTAAGGCCTGACAAGTGGTTGCACTTGTCAGGACAACATGCTAACTTAGCAAACTGCGTGCAGGCCCTACACTGAAGGCCTGAGTTCCCTTCTCTGCGCGCCTTTGCATTACTAGCCCTTGCACACACAGTGCACATCACTAGGGACTTTTACTAGTAAGGCAAACATAACAATCATGGCCAACCAATTACCATTGTACTTTACATAGGGAACCCTTGTACTTTGACACTGATCAGCAGTGGCAAAGTACCCAAAGCATCTAAAAACAAAGGAGATGGAGGCAAAAAGTCAGGGGTAATCACGCCCAGATATGCCAGGTCTAACACGCGTCCCCTCCAGCCAAAAAGTGGGGGGAACTACCCACCCTCATGGGAGTTCTCATCACTAAGGCGGAAAAATCTGGACAGACCATCAGCATTGGCGTGTTCTGTTCCCGGACGGTGTTCCACCGTGAAGTCCATCCCCTGTAGGGAGATGGACCACCTCAACAGTTTTGGGTTCTCACCCCTCATCTGCATCAACCATCTGAGGGGCCTGTGTTCGGTCTGAACCAGGAAGTGAGTCCCAAACAAGTAGGGCCTCAACGTCTTCAGCGCCCAGACCACAGCAAAAGCTTCCCGTTCAATTGCACTCCACCTCTGTTCCCTGGGAAGTAGCCTTCTGCTAGTGAAAGCTACGGGTTGGTCCAAGCCCTCGTTGTTCAGTTGTGAGAGTACTGCTCCCACCCCATGCTCTGAAGCATCTGTCTGCACTATAAACTCTCTGGAGAAATCCGGCGCCCATAACACTGGTGCTGTGCACATGGAAGTCTTCAGGGCATCAAAGGCGGTCTGGCAGGCATCAGTCCAGACCACCTTTTTGGGCTGTTTCTTGGATGTCAGTTCCGTCAAGGGGGCAACGAGGGTGCCATACCCCTTCACGAACTGTCTGTAATACCCAGTGAGTCCTAGAAAGGCCCTCACTCCTGTCTGGGTCTTGGGGGGTTCCCAAGCCAGGATGGTATCAATTTTTTCCTGTAGGGGCGCCACCTGGCCGCTCCCCACCAGGTGTCCCAAGTACACCACGGAACCCTGCCCTATCTGGCACTTACTTGCCTTGATAGTTAGGCCCGCCCTCTGCAAGGCCTTTAATACTTCACAGAGATGTTGGAAATGTTCCTCCCAACTGGAGCTGAACACTGCAATGTCGTCCGTCGTTCGTCCTCCCCTGCGGAGTCCCTCAGGGATCATCCTTAAGCCCCACGTTATTCAACATTTATGTATCTGAACTGCCGAAACTCATAATCAATCAATCAATCAATCACGGCATTTATAGAGCGCGCTACTCACCCGGGAGGGTCTCAAGGCGCTGGGGGAGGGGGTAAGTTACTGCTCGAACGGCCAGGTCTTGAGCTGCTTCCTGAAGGAGAGATGGTCCTGGGTTCGCCGAAGGTGAGTGGGGAGGGAGTTCCAGGTCTTGGCTGCCAGGTAGGAGAAGGATCTTCCTCCGGCGGTGGCTCTGCGGATGCGTGGTACGGTGGCGAGGGCGTGGCTGGTTGATCGTAGCTGGCGGGTGGGCGTGTAGAAGGTCATGCGGTCGTTGAGGTACTTGGGGCCCAGGTCGTGGAGGGCCTTGTGTGCGTGGGTGAGGAGTCTGAACGTGATTCTCTTGCTGACGGGGAGCCAGTGCAGGTCTTTCAGGTGTCCGGTGATGTGGCTGTGTCGGGGGATGTCCAGGATGAGTCGTGCGGAGGCGTTCTGGATGCGCTGGAGTCTTTTTGAAGTTTGGCTGTGGTTCCGGCGTAGAGGGTGTTCCCATAGTCCAGTCGGCTGGTGACGAGTGCCTGGGTGACGGTCTTCCTGGTTTCAGTGGGGATCCATCTGAAGATCTTGCGGAGCATGCGCAGGGTGTTGAAGCACGAAGATGAGACGGCGTTGACTTGTCTGGTCATCGACAGGGAGGAGTCCAGGATGAAGCCCAGGTTGCGTGCGTGGTCCGTTGGCTTGGGCGCAGTGCCCAGGGCCGGGGGCCACCAAGAGTCGTCCCAGGCAGAGGGTGATGAGCCCAGGATGAGGACTTCCGTCTTGTCTGAGTTCAGTTTAAGGTGGCTGTTCCTCATCCAGTCGGCGACGTCTCTCATCCCGTCGTGTAGGTTGGCTCTGGCGGTGGTGGGGTCGTTGGTGAGGGAGAGGATCAGCTGGGTGTCGTCGGCGTAGGAGATGATGTTGAGGTTGTGTTGGCGTGCGATGGCTGCGAGGGGGCTCATGTAGACGTTGAAGAGGGTTGGACTGAGTGAAGATCCTTGTGGAACGCCGCAGATGACTTCGGTGGCCTCGGATCTGAACGGGGGAGGCGGACTCTCTGGGTTCTTCCGGCGAGGAACGAGATGATCCATTCCAGTGCTTTCTCTCGGATTCCGATGTTGCTGAGGCGCTTCACTAGGGTGCGGTGGCAGACGGTGTCGAACGCCGCGGAGAGGTCCAAGAGGATGAGGGCTGCTGTTTCCCCGTTGTCGGTTAGGGTTCTGATGTCGTCGGTGGCTGCGATAAGGGCGGTCTCGGTGCTGTGGTTGGCCCGAAACCCGGACTGCGAGGGGTCGAGGGATCCATTCGTCTCGAGGAAGGCGGCAAGCTGTCTGTTGACGGTCTTCTCGATGACTTTGGCCGGAAACGGAAGGAGCGAGATGGGACGGTAGTTCTTGAGGTCGGTGGGGTCCGCCGTTGGTTTCTTCAGGAGGGCGGTAAGCTCGGCGTGCTTCCAGCTCTCCGGGAAGGTGGCGGTGTGGAAGGAGGAGTTGATGATGTCCCGGAGATGGGGTGCGATGGTGGCGTCGGCTTTGTTGAAGACGTGGTGTGGGCAGGGGTCGGTTGGTGATCCGGAGTGGATGGAGTTCATCGTGCGGGTGGTGTCTTCGGTGCTGATCGGGGTCCAGTTGCAGAGGGTGGTGGTGGCGGGCGTTGGTTCGGCGGTAGGGTGCGTGGTCTGTGCGTCGAAGCTGTTATGTATGTCGGTGATCTTGCGGTGGAAGAACGCGGCGAGTGAGTTGCAGAGGTCTTGCGAGGGGGTGATGTCGTTGTTTCCGGCGCTGGGGTTGGAGAACTCTTTGACGATGCTGAAAAGTTCCTTGCTGTCGTGGGCGTTGTTGTCCAGTCGTTCTTTGAGTGCCGACTTCTTGGTGGCACGGATCAGCTGGTGGTGTTTGCGGGTGGCGTGCTTGAGGGCGGTCCTGTTGTCTGTGGTCTGGTCGAGTCGCCAGGCTTTCTCGAGAGTGCGGCAGTTCTTCTTGGATTCCTTGAGTTCGTTGGTGAACCAAGGGGTTTTCTTGCTTCCGGGTCTGCTGGGAGGGTTTTTAGTGGTGCGAGGTCGTCGGCGCAGGCGGTCAGCCACTTGGCGAGGTTGCTGGCTGCTTCGTTTGGGTCCGTTGTGTTGGTGGGTGTGTTCTGGCTGAGGGAGGCGGTGAGCTGCTCGGCGGTGATCTTGCTCCAGCTCCGGCGGGGAGCCTGTTGCGGGTGGTGGTGGGTCGCAGTCTTTCTGAAGCTGAAGTGGACGCAGCTGTGGTCGGTCCAGTGGAGTCCGGTGGCGTGGCTGAAGGAGATGTGCTTGCTGGAAGAGAAGACGGGTCAAGCGTGTGGCCGGCGTAGTGGGTGGGCGTGTTCACCAGTTGCTTGAGTCCGAGGTTGGCGAGGTTGTCCAGCAGGGCGGTGGTGTTTCTGTCGTTGTTGTTCTCCAGGTGGAAGTTGAGGTCCCCTAGGAGGATGTAGTCGGCGGAGGGCATGGCGTGCGGGCTGATGAAGTCTGCGATGTCTTCGCTGAATAGTGTGCGTGGTCCCGGGGGTCTGTAGATGAGGGTGCCTCGGAGGGTGGTCTTGGGGTCAGTGTGTATCTGGAAGTGTAGGTGTTCGGCGGCGGTGAAGGTCTCGTCGGAGTTAGTCGAGATGCGGATGGTGTTCTTGTGTACGATGGCGATGCCTCCTCCCGTCTGGTTGACGCGGTCCTTCCGGGTGATCTTGTATCCGTCCGGGATGGCTATGGCGATGTCGGGCGCTGAGGAGGCGTTCATCCAGGTTTCGGTGAGGAAGGCGACGTCCGGTGCTGTTGCGTCGAGCAGGTCCCAGAGTTCCACGGCGTGCCTGTGGACGGAGCGGGTGTTCAACAGGATGCATTTCAGGTGGTTGCTGCTGGTGCTCGACTTGGCGGAGGTGGTGCACGTCCGGGGGCAGGTGAATCGGCAGGCTTGGCAGGTGAAGGGTCCGTGGGTGCGTCTCGGTGAGGCTCGGTAGCAGGCAGGGTTCCGGCCGGCATTGAGTGCGGTGAGGGTGGCGGCGTCGTAGGTCCGTCGAGTAGTGTTGCATCGGTGGGATCCAGGGGTCCTGGCGCTGGGCGCGGGCCAGGCGCAGACGGGCGCAGACGGGCTTACCTTTGGCGCACCTTCGGCGCTCCGTCGGTGCTCCCGCTGTGCGCGGCCGCTGCGCGCGGTCGCTCAGGGGCGTCATAAGTAAGGAGCCTGGAGGGAGGAGCAGCTGGGTGGCGGGAGCGGGGCGGCGAATGGAATCACGGGGGGGCGGGCCGCAGGGAGGCAGTGGCGGGAAGTCCCAGGAGCAGCAGGCAGCGGGAAAGTCCCAGGAGCAGCGGGAAAGTCCCAGGAGCAGCGGGCAGCGGGAAAGTCCCAGGAGCAGCGGGAAAGTCCCAGGAGCAGCGGGCAGCGGAAAAGTCCCAGGAGCAGCGGGCAGCGAGCGAAGGAATCTCCAGGCAGGAGGCGGCAAGGCAGGCAGGAGCGGCAGCAGTGAGTGGGGCGACCAAGCCCTGTGGAGGGCGGAGCCCTGTGGAGGGCTGAGTGGAGGGCTGGAGGGCTGAGCGGTTCATAAGAACCTTTGGGCTGGCAGTGACATCATACTCAGACGATACACAAATTGTCTTATCTTTATCAAAAAAGTCCGCACCACAAATGGAAAATTTCAAGGATTGCAGGCTTGCAGTAAGTTCGTGGATGAACTCTCATTGTCTGAAATTAAACTCAGACAAAACAGAAGTCATCACATTTGGCAATTTCCTACCTAACTGGTCACAGAGCTGGTGGCCGGATGAACTGGGATCGGCTCCGATTCCAGTCACCAAAGCTAAGAACCTTGGCGTGATTATTGATGATAAACTTAATTTTAAATCACAGGTAAATGCTGTCTCTTCATCATGTTTTTTCTTGTTAAAAACCATTAAAAAAGTACTCCCATTCATCCCCATGGACAGCAGAAAAACAGTGATCTCTTCTTTGATCCTGACCAAGATAGACTACTGCAATGGTCTTTACATCAGCCTACCTGAGAAACAACTCAATAAGTTGCAGATGACTCAAAATGCAGCGGCGCGTCTTCTGCTGGGTATTCCTAAGCATTCATCGGTCAGAAATCATCTGCATAAACTGCATTGGCTCCCAGTTAGGAACCGCATTATTTTTAAATCTCTCTGCACTACCTACAGAGCACTCCAGAATACTAGCCTCATTTTTTTGAGGCGCCTGTTCTATTGGTACATTCCAAAAAGGCATCTACGCTCCGAAGGAGCTAAACTTCTAGCAACTCTGAGAGTCTTTAAAGCCACATGGGGTGGCAGTAGTTTTAGGGCAGCTGCCCCCAAACTCTGGAACGAACTCCCCTTTGCCATCAGGTCCCTTCCAACTCTACTTGCATTCAGGAAGGCCTTGAAAACATGGCTATTTGATAAATAGTCATCTTCATCTTTACAGAAACTGGCATAGTCCACGGGCCAGCGCCAAGACACCCTCGGGTAATCGTGCGCTTAACAAATTTATTAACATAACATAACATGTCGTCCAGGTAAGCGGCGCTGAATTCCTCCAGCCCACTCAGCACCTGGTTAACCAGTCTCTGGAAGGTGGCAAGGGCGTTCTTCAACCCAAAGGGCATAACCCTGAACTGGTAGTGCCCTTCTGGCATTGAGAACGCTGACCTCTCCTTGGCCCTCTCGGTCAAGGCAATCTGCCAGTACCCCGATGTCAAATCAAATGTACTGAGGTACCGGGCAGCGCCCAGCCGATCCACGAGCTCATCAGCTCTGGGGACGGGGTGTGCGTCAGTCTTAGTGACCGCATTGAGCCCACGGTAATCCACACAGAACCGAAGTTCGGGAGTGGCACCCGGCGCAGCAGCTTTTGGCACAAGGACCACTAGACTGGCCCAGGGGCTGCTGGACGGCTCAATCACCCCTAGCGTCAGCATCTTGGAAACCTCCTCCTTGATGCTGGCCCTGACCTTATCAGCTACCCTGGAAAATTTCTGTTTTACAGGCAGACTGCCTCCAGTGTCCACATCATGGATGCACCATTTGGTGACTCCTGGGGTCAGGGAAAACAGGGAGGCGAACTGACCCAGTACCTGGCGACAGTCCCTCCGCTGTTCCGGGGTCAGGGTAGGCGAGAGGTACACCCCATCCACTGACCCATCCTTCTCCTTGGCTGACAGGAGGTCCGGAAGGGGTTCACTCTTCTCTTCCGCCCCGTCATATGTAGCCAAGAGCATGGTCACCTCAGACCTCTCAAAGTGTGGTTTGAGGCGGTTCACATGAAGAACCCTCAAAGGATTCCTAGGAAACTGTAAGTCCACCAGGTAGGTCACTTCGCTCCGGCACTCCACCACCTCATAAGGCCCAGTCCACTTGTCCTGGAGCGCACAAGGCTCCACTGGCGCCATTACCCACACTTTCTGCTCAGGTTGAAACTTGACCAGAGTGGCATTCTGGTCGTACCACCGTTTCATATCCTCCTGGCTGGCTTCCAGGTTCGCCTGAGCGAGCTGCCTGAAACGCCTAGTTTGGTTCCTGAAGGCCAGCATGCAACTGTATACATCCTGGGGGGGTTTACTAGGAGCCTTCTCCCAGCCCTCCTTCACCAAACTCAAGGGTCCTCTGACCAGGTGCCCATACAGGAGCTCAAAGGGACTGAACCCCAATGACTTCTGTGGCACCTCCCTATAGGCAAACAGCAGGCATGGCAGAGGACGTCCCACTTACGCCTCATGGGTTCCTCCAGACCCATAATCATGCCCTTCAAGGTCCGGTTAAACCTCTCAACCAAACCATTACCCTGGGGGTGGTAAGGGGTGGTGAACTTGTAAGTTACCCCGCACTCCTTCCATAGAGATTTCATATACCGCGATATGAAATTAGTACCCCTGTCGGACACCACCTCTCTGGGGAACCCCACATGGGAGAAAATCCCCATCAGTGCACGGGCCACCACGGGGGCCGTCACCGTCTGGAGAGGAATGGCTTCCGGGTACCGGGTGGCATGGTCCACCAAGACCAGGATGAACCTGTTGCCCATGGCTGTCTTGGGATCCAGAGGCCCCACAATGTCAATGCCCACCCTCTCAAAGGGTGTGCTGACCACAGGGAGAGGTTGGAGGGAGCCTTTCGCTTCCTTCCACTCTTACCACTTGCCTGACAAGTCTAACAGGTCCTGCAATGAGTATCAGAACTCTTGTGCATCTGGGGCCAGTAGAAGTGGGTGACAAGCTGCTCAAAGGTCTTGTCCTGCCCCAAATGTCCCGCCAAAGGTACATCATGAGCCAACCCCAATAGGAAGGCTCTGAAGCGCTGGGGTACCACCAGCGCCTGGGCTGACCCAGACTCAGCCACCTTTGGCTCACTATACAGGAGATCGTTTTCCCAGTAAATCAAGTGTGATCCCGGCAGAACACCTGCTGCCTGGTTTGCTGCCCCCTGCCGCAAACCCACAAGAGAAGGGCACTTCTTCTGCTCCTCACAGAATTCCTCCCTGGAGGGCCCCCCTTCCTGCTGCCGTTCGGTCAGCCCGGGTAGGTCCCCCAGTTCAGCCACTTGTTCCCCCGTAGGCTCCAGGGCATCCCCCTCATAGGGTGCCTCCTCCTGGACCGTGGGAACTGTGGGGGCCGGTTTCCCACGCCCCCTGCCTCTTCTCTTACTGGCAGGCACCTGGGCCACTGTTTCAGGCTCCAGGTTCCCATGATTACCTTTACTGGCTACCATAGACCGAGTGGTCACACAAGCCCACTCAGGTAGACCCAACATCTCCAAATGCACCTGGCGCTCCACCTCCTTCCAGGGGGAACCCTCCAGGTCATTCCCTAGCAGACAGTCTACAGGCATGGACGGACTTACAACAACCTTCAAAGAACCTGAGACCCCTCCCCATTCAAAGGGAACCAGCGCCACCTTGCAGAGGCGCACTGAATTGTCTGCTGACATTACAGGGTGAAGCACATCGGGAATTACTTGCTCTTCAGACACCCACTGACACCTGACAGATGTCAAACTGGCTCTGGTGTCCATTAAAGCCTCCACCCTCCGTCCATTGATGGTCACCCACTGCCTGTATTTTCTAGTGTTCTCAGGCAGAGGGATTTCCTGAACCATATCTCGATCTCCTAAGGAGACCAGGGTCATAATTGCTTGCTCCTCCCCATTCCAAGGACTCAATTCCTCCCCAACGCTACACTCACTAAACCAGGTGTTGGAGCACCAGTGGGTGCAGATGACTTTTAGGGGCATTTAGGGGAAATATGACCCACTTCTTTACAGAAGTAACACGTAGGAGGACCTCAAGGCTCCATCTTGCCCTTGGAGGCCCAGACCCTCTTGGCCTTGGGAGACTGGGACCCTTTCTTGGGGGAACTACCTTGGGGCCCTTTAGGGGACTCCTTGTGGTTACCCTTGTCCTCCCCCACCCTCGGCGGGGGACCCTGCACACCCTTAGCAGGGGTACTCCCAATCCCCTTGTGGACCCGGGTACTAGTCCAGCGGTCCGCCTCCTCAGCAAGCTTACTGGGATCAGTCAGCTTACTATCCAACAGATGCTGGCGCAGCTCTGGAACACACAGGTTACTCAAGTGCTCCCAACTGATTAAATCGCATAAGCCCTTAAAATCATTGACCTTGCTGCCCAGCATCCAACCATCCAGTGCCCGGGTGTACTCATTCACACATTCTACCCAAGTACGGGATTCTAGTTTCTTGGAGGTCCTGAACTTCTGCCGGTATTGTTCAGGAATGAGCCCATACCGGAGGCATAAAGCCTCCCTCATGTTGGCGTAGGTCAGGGTTCCTGCCCTCTCTAAGGGTGATAGAACGTCCCTCCCCGAAGCCTCAAAGTGTTTCCATAGGCCCGCCCCCCATTGCTTTTCAGGCACCTCATTCATCCTCAGTGCGATCTCATATGCCATGAACCACGCATAAATGTCATCACCCCTCTGGTAATCTCGCACTAAATCCTTGGGAATGTACACCTTCCCTCCTGGCACTGGTGGTGCGCTGCCACCATTCGAACTGGACTCTGTTTGTTTACCCTTAATGTCCAGTTAAATGTAAGTCCATTTTTATATAGCGCAGCTACTCACCCTTATGGGTCTCAAGGCGCTGGGGGCCGTCGTGGAAATTAAGTGAGCTATTGCCCAGAGTCACATGGTGCTGAGCTGAGCTGCCGCCGGAGCCGGGATCGAACCGTGAACCCTGTGCTCCGAAGTCAGCTGCCCTGGCCGCTGCACCACACCTCTCCACACCTCCAGTTCCCTCATGCTTAACTCATGAGCGAAGAGAATCCGTTTCTCTTCCAACGCGAGAGCGTTTCTGCTCTCCACTGCTTGAGTTTTAAGTTTTAACACCTCCAACTCATGCAGTCTGACCCTTTGGTTTTCCTCCAACTCCTCTGGTGAAAAACTCCTCCTTGAATGGCTACTACCAGCCCCTGCGGCTGGTCTCTCCAATGGCAAATCCTGCGGACCAAATCCATTCCCTGGGTCATCCTCATCCACCTCAACATCCCCCGTCTCTTGAGCCTCTTTGGTTTCCCACCAGGCCCTCAAGGCCATTTGCAGCTCCTCCTTCTTGGCGCTACCCTTCATGGGACATCCCAAAGCTCTGCAGAATTTCCTCAACTGATCAACCTTGTAGGAAAACAGTGCCTCAATGTTAAACTCTAATTCTGCAGCCTCAGCCTCCCCGGCTATCTGGCTCTCTCCCGGAGACATGATGTGTGGTTTAAAGGTTACTCAACAATAGAACCAACAATTCCAAAAACACAATATGTGGTTGCGTCGTGGTCTGCGATCAATTTATGATGAACACCAATTACTGTGAGTGATTTTGCACAAACACGTTTAATTTACATTAGGATCGAATCCCACCGCTCTGCCGCCAAATGTTGGAAGTGGGGGTCCTTATCCCTCACCGCCGCCACCAAATGCTGGAGGCGGGAGTCACTGTCCCACACCGCTGTTGCCAGGTGCGAGATCTGGACCCCTCGTTTCAACGTTAGGCTATGTAAGGACACCGCGTGAGATAGCCCTGCTCACCCCCTTAGTAGCTTGGCAGGAGCAGCCAGGCTTATCTCCAAGGCACGAGTGTACAGTATGTGCAACCACACTCACAGCAACCGAATGATGTCACCACAAATAGACTCCACACGAGTTTTTATAAAACGAGTATAATCTTTATACAAGAAGATATACGATATGACCACACATTACAAAACCAACATATAATAATGGGTAGTATTCCTCCCGGTGGATTGGTAGGTTCTAATCCCAACCACCGCTTCTAACCAACAGTTAAGCTGACTTCTAACCGTTTCCAAAAGGTTAGGTAGGTCGTATTGCTAGAATCACACACGTTGCAAAAGAAACGAAATACTGCAATGCGTAACGATATACTCCTGAACTGTGCAATAGAGAAACAATGCCATACGTAGCGCCACAGTCATATACTTTGCAATAGAAGGAATAATGCAATGCGTATCACCACCAGCATGCCCTCTGCAAGGAAGAAACAAAGCAATGCGTCACGCTACAATCATGTGCTGTGCACTGAGGAAATAATGCAATGCGCCACGTTATAATCAGGTACTGTGCGATGAAGAATTAATGCAATGCGCCACACTTACAATCATGTACTCTGCAAGGGAAAATAACGCAGTGCGTAGCACACCCAGCATGTAGTTCGTCAGGCACAAATAGAGTCAGGCGTCATACGACAGTCCGATAGTTCGTTAGCAGCAATAATGCAAAGTGTAATACGACAGTCTAGGTGCTCCGTTAACAGTTGCCCCCGACATGGATCAATGATGACACAAAAGTACCGCTTCTCACTCCGGCCCCAGTACTGCCCCTCCTTGGGCCAGCACGGGCCTCGATCCGAGCCGAAGCAACAGGCTCACACAGCTGCCAGGAGCGAGAGGCCGAGAGAGTGTCCCTCTGAGCCCGCACCCCACCCCAGGTGGTGATCCACGTTACCTGGGGGGGCGCGACCCCACTCTCCTCCCCTCCTTCAGCGACTTGGGCCTTGATCCAGAACTCCGTCAATGGGCACGGCGAGCTCGGGCCGGCGACTCCGCTCCTCCGGGACTGCCGGTCCGGGCCGCTACTGCTGCACTCCGAGGGCCCAATGACCTGGCCCTCCTTCCGGCGGTCTCAGTGGACACCGAGACCGCCCTCAGCACTTGTGGAGACTTACTTCGATTTCGGTGCACACGCTACCCAGGCACTCCTCACCAGCGCCTCTGGTTGCACCGCGACACGCACTCTGCGCATCCGAGACTCGCCTCTTCTCTGGTGCACACGATGACCAGGCGATCGTCACCACTCCTCGGCTTGCACCTCGACACGCACCCTGCGCGTCCGAGTCTCACCTCTTCTCCCGGTGCACACAACGACCAGGCGCTCTTCACCAACGCCTCGGCTTGCACCACGACACGCACCCTGCGCGTCCAAGTCTCACCTCTTCTCTCAGTGCACACAACGACCAGGCGCTCTTCACCAACGCCTTGGCTTGCACCACGGCACGCACCCTGCGCGTCCGAGACTCACTTCTTTTCCCGGTGCACACAACGACCAGGCGCTCCTCACCAACGCCTTGGCTTGCACCACGACACGCACCCTGCGCGTCCAAGTCTCACCTCATCTCCCGGTGCACACAACGACCAGGCGCTCCTCACCAATGCCTTGGCTTGCACCACGACACGCACCCTGCACGTCCGAGACTCAGTTTACTCCTGCGTGCCCACGATCACAAGGCACAACTTCTGAGGGTCTCAAGCTGCAAAAGCATGCGCAAACCGCGTTGCTTGGGACTTCTCCGGAAACTTTTATGTTCCTGTCTTTCCAAACAGGGAGCCAGCTCACCTCGGGCCCTTGGTGTTCAGGACACAGCACAAAGCACAGTCCTGTTCAAGAAGGAGGGGACACCACCCACCGCAATGTCCCTTCAGTCTCTTCCTTAGTAAAAGCTACAAACTGCAGGCCAGCCCCAGATCACGAAGCAAGGGTCAGTCCTATCCAGCAGTCTCTTCAGCAACTTCTTCCTTGGCAGAGGTTCTTCTTGACCATGAAAAAGGTCAAAGCCTTTGCAGACTCGACCTGTCCATTTCTCCGTTCAAAATTACACAAAATTCTAGGGGTTTCAGTTCTCTTAGTTATACCCCTTCCTGTCTTTGAAGTTCGTTGTGCTCAGGGGTCCCTGACCCCTGCCTAAATCAGTTCTGGGTGTCTCCCTCCCAGTGTCACATTTCTCCCTTTGATACTGGGGGTCTGGACCCTTAATCACTCAGCAGGAGATGGGTCAATTGTTTTATAGCTGCAACCCAGGCCTCTTCACCACCCGGGGTTTCTCCTCGCATACTCTCCAGATGCAGGTCAGCCAGGTGCCATCTCACCCCCTCCCATCTCAGATCCAGACAGTCAATCCACATTCAGCAGAGACACACAGAAATGCTTAAAGCACAAAACTCAGCCACTTTCTAAAAGAGTGGTTTCTGAACACAAAGTGACAAAACCACTTTCATAGAAAGATGTGTTATGACACTGTGAGTTCATACATACTAAACTTCACCTCTCCATTATAAACTTATAGGAAACTAGGCTAACAAAACACCATACCCAGCCTCCCCCATTCTGTCCTATGGGCAGAATGGCCTTTCACCAGTGAAAACGAAATGGAGTGTTTTTTCACTGTCAGGACATAGCACACACCTCAGTATATGTCCTGCCTTTTACCTACACTGCACCCTGCCCAGGGGTTACCCGGGACCTACCACAGGGGTGCCCACAGTGTACGCAAAAGGGAAAGTAAGGCCTGACAAGTGGTTGCACTTGTCAGGACAACATGCTAACTTAGCAAACTACGCGCAGGCCCTACACTGAAGGCCTGAGTTCCCTTCTCTGCGCGCCTTTGCATTACTAGCCCTTGCACACACAGTGCACATCACTAGGGACTTTTACTAGTATGGCAAACATACCAATCATGGCCAACCAATTACCATTGTACTTTACATAGGGAACCCTTGTACTTTGACACTGATCAGCAGTGGCAAAGAACCCAAAGCATCTAAAAACAAAGGAGATGGAGGCAAAAAGTCTGGGGTAATCACGCCCAGATATGCCAGGTCTAACATCCCCCTTTCCCTTTCCCTCTTAATGTTGTGGTTGCTCCTGGAACATTGGTCCTGGATGCTGACCTGTTATGTATGGAAGCACATTAAAGCTCTCTCTCTTCACTCTTCCCAAAGTCGAACTTCATTGATATCACAAGAACTTGCGATGAGTTTGGGAATGGTGCAGCTGCTGCCATCGGAGACATAGTGGTGGCATTTTGCTGTTTGAGCTTTTTGCCTGGTGCATCTGGTGGAGGTCTCCTCCTGTCAGTATTGGCTCTGCCTGTGGGATTCACCTCTTGTTTGCAGCATCTATGTCATACCAACGCTGGGAGGTACATGTATGAGCTATACTCGTCCCTTTGAACTTATCTACGCCCCTTGGATTCTGCTTCCTCTTCCCAATAGAGGAACGTTTCTTCAAGTCAAGGACATGTTCACAGCGTTTCAAGCCTCATTATGGGTGGCCACCCACGATTTTCTTTCTTATTTATTTCAATGGGAATTGTGCGTTCTAGTGGCGAAGTGGCCATTTTGAAAGAGGAGTGCTTCATATTAAATTTGATGCTCAGTCACATCGAGTCTACTGTGTGATCCTAATTTTCCAATTGATCCTACCACCTCATCTTCCCATTTTGGAAGGATTACCTGCTACACTTCGTCACATTTTAGTATAACTGATTACCTTCTACATATAGTCTCCTTGTTTACCTCTAACCCAGTGGCACTATGTTCTTGATCTCATTATGCAGTTTGACCTTCCACATAAATTCCTACAGGTGAAAGAAGATTCACCCGTGGAGTGAAAAAGATGGAAAGAGGAGTTTTTAACTTACCTTACAGCCATTGATGCAGACAAGATGGACGAGGAAATAAATAAATGTATATTATTGCATCTGTTAGGGTCAGAAGGTCAAGAGATTTTCCAATCCTTACCAATAATAGGAGCTCCAGGGGGTGATGATGATTATGATAAGTCTGAAGAGGCTAAGCGGAGGTTGGAACTATGTTTCAAACCCACAATTAGCAAAATACTTGAAAGATATAATTTTTACACAATGTGACAGCATGAAAATGAGAGTTTTGATGAGTTTCTCACAGCACTAAGAAGTCTGTCTAATGTGTGCTGTTTCGACCCTACCACATATGAAATGATCAATGGTAAACACCAATGTAAAGTGCATACAAGAACATTTATGGGTTATCGGTGATCCCTCTCAGGAAGGAGTAATAAAATCACAAAAAGCAATTCAACAAACAATGTATTGGGTCAAAGAAGTCAATGAGGTAAAAGACACAAAAAACAAGGCGAAATGTGTGACTTTGGGAAGAAACCGAACAGAAACACTTTTAACAAGGACCAAAAGTATGAATCCAAACTTGAATGTTAAAGGTGTGGTAGCAGTTCACAATCGGACAATTTTTGAGGATATCCAGGTCTCAATAAAGAATGCAGTATATGCAACCACCACAGTTATTTTGCTAAAGTATTTCATGTAGGCAGGCATAATAGCAAACTCAAAGTGGCTCAAATATCGGGAAACGCCTCAGAGAATAGAAATCGTTCTCTGGAGGCACAGATGAAAGTGCTAATGTTGTTCTGATGGTCCAACTGAAGGAGGACTCTGGTATTGGAAGATTGATGAAACCTCACAAATGCATTATCAAAATACTATAGAGAAACCTGTCTTTTTCAGCTGACTCTGGATCTCCATTCACTATCATGCCTTCTGAGACTTTTGAATCCATGTCTTCATCGAAAGGAATACTGCTGTTCACTCTTGATATTTGAGCTGTGACATTTGATGGAAACAGGATAAATCTGTTAGGATATTTCCGTACTACTGCACATTTCAAAGACAGACTGGCAAAAATCAACATCTACATACCAAAAACTGTTGTGTGCATTCTAGGTTGGAGGGGCCAGAAACATCTGAATACGATCCCCAATTCACGTGTGGCGGAACCTGTGATGGTAAACACTGAATAGGATTTAGACACACAAGTAATAAATTCCTTCTCAGAAGTTTTCAGTGACAAAATAAGAAAGTTAAAAGGTTTTACTCACCACATTAAGTTTAGTGTGTTCAAAGTAAAACATACAATCAGATGACATGCAATACAAGTATGTGGTATGCTGTAATACAATCATTCCAAAAAAAGATGATATACAATTCCATATGGGTGTTATAAGATGTGTTTTCTTAAACAACTAAAACGGTACATTGTAATACATGAATATAGATGAAAAATGTATACAAAAGCTCTACCACCATAGAGGAGCAGGTGAGATCGGACAAAAAGAGGTTTATGCATACCAAAGGGTTCCCACACTATAGGATGTGAATTATGGAACATGTGTATTGTCATGAAGTCTCACCTACATTATAATGAGAGCAATTAGAGGGGAACTATGAACCTGAGGTAGGGAGGAAGAGGGAGGAGGGGAGAAATAAATTAGCTATGTATGAGAGTGTCTATGTGCCTAGCCAGACCCTAGGGTGTAAGTGAGGGTAAGTCATCCAACATTAGTGTTCTTCTTAATGAAATTAACTAGAGAGCGCCACACTGCACTGTAGGTTGGGTAGGAGGATTGTGATTGAGATTGCATAGAGTCTGCTCCTCTGAGGTATGAAACCCATGTCCACCAAGTATGGTGAGAAAGATGGTTAAATGATTTCCATTCTGAAAGAATAGTTTTCACTGCAATAGTAAGAAGCAGATCTAAGAGGGCCAAATGGTTGGCTTGGAGATTCAGAGTGTTCTCTGAGGCACAGGGACCTAAAGCTGTCATAGTAAAGCTTAGGGCTATGGGAATGTCAAATATATCTGATAGTCTACTCTATATTGCGCGCCAATATGGTTCTAGAAGTGGACATTCAAAGAACATGTACTGATGTGAATCAGTATCTTGGTTGCAATTCCAGCTTTTGAAAGTCTCTCGTAAGTTTAGTTTGTGAAGTCTGGCTGGGGTCCAATAAGGTAGGTTCATTGTAAAGAATTTGGATTGTACGGGGGGGATTTTGCTGCATAGTGCAAATTTACCAATGTTCCACCATTGATCATCAGTAATGTGTTTAAAGATGTTAGTATTGAAATGTTTAGCCAATTTGGTGTATAGTATTGATGGTTGTGCTGTGTATGGGCCCGATAATAATTTGTAGATTTTAGGGGCAATATGCCATGAGTGCTGCCATCTTGCTAGACTTAACGGTAGGGATGAATGTTTGGCGACAATGAGTTTTGATAGTTTCACCTTGATTTTAAGGAAACTATAAAAGTTGATATTGGAGAGGCCAAACCTATCCGCTAAGGTCGAGAAGGGAAGCGGGTCATCATTGGTATCATATAGGTCTCTGATCAGCGTGATGCCCCTTGTGGCCCATGATTTTGCGACTTGTCCATCAAGTTCAGTTTTAATTTTAGGGTTATCCCACAATGAGGCCCATCTGGAATTATGAATAGGCTCCGACAGTCTTCTGTCCAGTAACTTCAAAGCATTGGCGGTATCCGTAAATATTTGTTGGGAATGAGGCATAGTGAATTTCGACATTGTAATAATAGAACATGTACTGAAGGGCGAGCATATACTTCGTTCTATCTCCAGCCATCTAGGGGAGTTGGGCGCTTCTGGAAGTAACCAAAAAGCCCCTTGGGTCACCAGAAATGCAGATTGATAAAGGTTCCAATTTGGGAAACGACAACCCCCGTGAGAGGAACTTTTCCTAAGTGATTTATAAGAGATCCTCACTCTCTTATCACTCTGAAGGAACTTAGAAGTAATTTTCTCAATTTCGTGAAAGAAAGAGGTTGAGAGTTTTAGTAGGAGCATGGAGGATACGAAATTTACTATTGGAGTGATCATCATCTTAAGGGTTTGGAGCCTGCCCCACCAAGAGATGAACTTTGGGGACCTGGAAGATAGCAGATCCCTAACTTTGGTGATAGTTTGTGACTCATTGTATTCAATTAATCAATCTAAGTTCACTTTATTTCGCCAGTTGATGAAACAGCATAAATAGTATTCTACATACAGTAAAATCATAATATACATTAAAACAGCGCTTAATAAAAAAGATACAGATAAAACTATGATACAGTTAAAAGATGATGCAAAAATGGGACCAGTTTCATTTCTTGTGTTACAGATACTACTTTCGTACGTCTTTTTATGGCACATTGGAAAAACAGGGCCAGACAATAACAAGTAAAAGGGTCAGACAGCTGTTTTAAAAAGTATAAAGCTGGTCGACATTGCCTCACCCTGTAACTACGCAAGATTGGGCGGACGAACCTCTTCCTCTCCTCACTATAAAATTTACAGAAGAATAACAAGCGAAGGTCACATTGAGCTGATGAGGAATCGCAAGGACAAACAGACAAGGCATTCATGGAATGAGTATTAGCAGGATAGCCAAGCATTAGGGGAATGTTCTTCAGTCGAAACCTCACTAACAAAAATCTATGATAGCTGTTAGTCACAAAGGATAGGTATTTGAGGTCAGATGTATTTGTTTTTGGTTCTAGATGATATTGTTTGACCCTTAGTTTACAACAGTTGGCTTCCCATCTCATATCCCTCTGTTTTTCAGTTAAAAGTTCTTTCAATTCTGACCTAGAAATGGAGGTGCAAGTAATTGGGTTGTCAAATAACTTAGGCAAGCTAATAGTATACAGGCTATGCTTGACGAATTGCAACCATTTTATTCTCTGCGACCCGTCAAGCAATCATATAAAATATCTTGCGTTAGCTTCAATGATTCCCTCCTCCATACTGAATGCCACAAGAGGAGGTGGGGGGGAATGGATCTGGTCCGTAATAAAAGGAACGTCCAGTTCAATATGGCAATTATAAGAGGAACAAGATTAAGGAGCACCAATCAGGCATTTCCAGAATTTGTTCTCAATTTGTTGCAAACTAGATACAGAAATGACACCCCACACTGATGCTCCATAGGTTGCCACAGACATTGTTTTTGTTTTGCTTCGTATATCTTTTTTATGGTTTCTATCAGTTTAGACCCCAGTTTCTTGATGAAGCTAAAGATTGCCCCTATGCTTCTTTCCATCAAAAGTCCTCTATCGGCCACCATGTTTTGCCATGTATTTTTTTAATCAAACAATACCCCCAAGAAAAAAAATTATTCTACTGCCGCCAATTTCCTCCCTTCTATATTCCAAGTAGGTTGGTTTCTTAATCTTGCTCCTGCCACGAGCACAAATGATTTAGTTTAATTTACTTTAACATCCAGATTATTCATAAATCTTACATGAGTAGCTATAAGTGTCTGCAGCGCATTGCCGGTCCGTGCTAGCAATACTGCATCATCTGCGTATATAAGTAGGAGAACGGGAGCAGAATTGACAACAGGGACGTCACTAGTAGACCCAACCAATGTGGCTTCCACGCCATTTGTATAAAGGGAGAATAGGAAGGGCGCAAGTACCCATCCTTGCCTGACGCCACAGGGAGTGGGAAGTGCCTGGAACACTCCCCCTCTCTTCCCAAGTGAACGCAGTCCGTGGCTGAGGAGTACAACTCCCGAATGAAGTTAATTATTGTTTTGTCTATACCCATGTCTTCCATTATGGACTCATTGTATTGTTCTGTCTCAGTTAGATCTCCACATACCAGATACTAGGTATTTAAGCCATTTAGGCTGCCCTTTAAGATCTGAGTCACCCAGGTGAGAGGGGAAGCACAACAGATTTAAGGGGAAGACTTCCATTTTGTCCCTATTTAATGTACATCAAGAGACCTCAGAGAATGAGTGAATCATGTTGGTAATGCTTGGAACTGTGGTTTTGATATCTTCAGAGAAGATGAGGATATCATCCGCGTAAGTCGTGGTTTTATTTCTCTTGGTACCAAATTGGAGACCTCTGATCTCCCGAGCAGCATTGAGTAATTGAAGTAAGAGGTCAATAGGGAGTAAGAAAAGTAGAGGGAAAGGGGACATCCCGGTCTTGTACCTTGGTGTAGGTGAAAGTATGAGGTGGTAGAAACATTTATCCTAATGTTTGCCTTGGGGTTGGCATATAAAGCCATAACCATGTTAATGAATGAGTGTTCAAGGTTATGGGATTCTAAGACAGTATGGAGAAAAGGCCATGACACTTTATCGAATTCCTTTTCGGCATCAAGTGCGATTGCCACTGTCGGAAGATGAGGCAAGGCGGGACTATTCTATTATGTGGTAGAACGTACGGATATTATCCCTGGCAAGACGACCCTTAACAAAACCGCTTTGGGAGTTATGTATTAATTTGGGTATAAAACTCTCTATAATCTATAAGCTAAAATCTTCACGAACATTTTTGCTTTCATATTTAGAAGTGAGACGGGATGGAAATTTTTAGGATCATAATGATCCTTTCCTTCTTCAGGAATAACCACTATTGTGGCCTCGTACGCTTATCTCGACACTTTGCCCTGGTGAGCAATGTGTTCCAATGTGTTTTTGAGGTGGATATTCATTGAGGGAGAAGAAACTTTATAGAAAGCGATGGGAAAGTAATCCGGCCCTGGTGCCTTACCCGACCGCATAGATTTTATAGCTTTAACAATTTCTACTGTGTCAATTGGCTGATTCAGGTGTTTTTCTATACGAAACAGAGACTGAGGCCATGGGAAGGGAGTTCAGAAAGTCTAAACATTTAGTTTTATCGCATAGTGTCCATGGAGTATAGAGTTTACTATCGAAGTCCTTGACGACCACAAGTATCTCTTCAGTTTTTAATTTTTGCGAGCCATCATTGACCATGATGTGAGATATCTGGTTGCTGCAGATATTAAATTTAAGAGTGGCGGCAAGCATTTTCCCAGCTTTGTCGAAGAATACTGAGATATGCCCTTTTACTCACAATGGTGTTGTAGGTATATTTCAACTTTTAATTTGATCTAATAAGGACTTGTCATTATAGTGTCTAAATGCCTCTTCTTTGTTTTTAATTTTGGCTTCTAACTTATGTGAGGTACTCTTAATTCCATCATTTTTGGCTGCCATTCATTTCATGATATGCCACCTGATGACACATTCAAATGCATCCCACAGAATTATCGGGGAATCAACAGAGTGTTCATTTTCTTTAAAGAAGTGACCTATTTCAAGCTGAAGATCTTCAATATCCTGTTGATTCTTCAAAACGTCAGTATTTAGACGCCACATTTTGCCAGTGTGTGTGTCAGACACGAACCTGATAGTCATGGATACTGCAGCATGGTCTGAGATAAGAATAGGGTGGATCATAACATTAGTAGTTTCTTTGAGATGTGAGTCGTCTACAAGTAGATGATCTATGCGTGCGAAACTAGAATGAGGGGGGAGTAGAAACTGAAATCATTACCCTTAGGATAGTGTAGACTCCACTCATCCAAGAGATGGTGTGAGGCACAAAGAATAATCATTTGTTTGTGTGACCTAGGAATTCAAAACTTAAAAGCCGAGTAGCGATCTAGAATGGGATCCATAGGGAGATTGAAGTCCCCACCCACAATATATTTTGAGCCTTGTGGGATGTCTGCTAATTTTTTGTTGAGGGTCCGCCAAAACAGTGGATCGTCTACATTGGGGGCGTATATGTTCATAATGTAGATATCATGAGACCCATAATTTAGTCTAGTAAGTAACCATCTGCCATTGGTGTCGTGCTCCGAGGCGACTACAGTCAGTTTTGATTTCTTCGATATTAGGGTAAGAACCCCATTTCTCTTCCCGCATGCTTCAGAACAAGTGATATCCGAAACCCAGCCTTTCCTCATTAGAAGTCCTTCTTTATAACCAATTTTAGTTTCTTGGAGTAGAAGTATGTCCCTGTCTAAATCTTTACAATAGTCTAATACTTTGGCTCTTTTGACAGAGTGATTCAACCCTTTAGTGTTCAAAGAGATAACATTTAGGGATGACATTGGGTCATTTGTTTATGTGCTGATAAGCGATCATGTATAGCGAATGTACATGGAGGCGTGGAGAAAACTGGATAACTCACTCTGGGACCAGTTACGTAGCTCGAATGGGAAACAGGGGGAGGTATAGTGGAATTTCAGGAGAGGGCTTCACCTCGCCTGCCCCACCCTAGGAGTGGTGTAGGCTAAGTGAGGACCCTCCTCCTAATCTAACTAATTTTCCCCCCTTTCCTCCCGCCAAAAGTGGAGCAGGAAAGGGTGCTTGTCTTCCCCCACTATCTGGAGGTTCCTGGATTGGATTTCAAAGGCAGCATCGCCTTTGAAGCTTCCCACCCAGGAAGGTCATCCTGTCCTGGAGGAGGTGTGAAGCACCTCTGCCCAGAGCAGGCTTTGGGGCATATTATCAAGAATGACGTTAAAATTATCGACGCTTTAGCGGCAGAAAACTGCTGCTAAAGCGGCGATAATGGGCTTGATAATATGCCCTTGAGAATTCCAATAGAAGCCCATGTTGACACCAGAACATGGGCTTCTATTGGAATTCTCAAGGGCATATTATCAAGCCCATTATCGCCGCTTTAGCAGCAGTTTTCTGCCGCTAAAGCGGCGATAATTTTAACGCCGTTTCTTGATAATATGCCCCTTTGTCTCTGTTCTCTGAGAGCGCCATGAAGTCAGAAACATGTCTGGTGGTGGCAGACTAGCGAAAACCAGTCTGAGACCACACCAATGCTTGGTAGGTTTTCAGGGGACCCTCTAAAAGGGTCTTCTGTGTGAATTTATTAACGGATCCAACACTGGCATCAGTGAGGATTTATTAAGACAAGATGTTTGGTACCAAGCACCTTAGAAATCAGTGAAGCTATCATGGAGCTAGGAAACTCGTTTTGACAAGTATTCAGCCCATGTAGTCTTTATGGCTTCCCTGTGTACTTACAATATCTCAGACTAGACTGGATATTGTAGGGGCATATCTGTCCATGCTGATATAGTGCACCCTGCCTTAGGGCTAAAGGCCTGTAGTAGAGGTGACTTACCTATATCTGGACCCTCTTCAGTACCCATGCCATAAGTACCAGAGGTACCATTTACTAGGGACTTACAGAGGTAGCTGATGTTGTGCCAATTGTGGTGCATTTTTAGGGAAAGAACACTGGTACTGGGAACCTGGTTAGCAGGGACCCAGCACACCTCAGTCAAAGTCTCATAAAAAAAGAGGCAAAAAGTGGGGGGTACTGCAACAGACACTCAGTTTCTCACAGTGTGTGTGGGCAGTAAACCGTTTCAGACATGTTATGTGGGGGGACGAATTTGTGTCGCACATGGACCACAATACATTGATTCAAATACTATCCCAAGGGGTGGGGAAAATTCCAATGCATGCATGGCTAGGTTATGCTCAAAACTTCAAGAGTACAATTTTGAGATTGTTCATGAGCCAGGTAGATATAACCAACCTGCATATTTTTTTTATCCAAGCTTCAGTGTGAAGGATCATCCTCGTCATCTATTAATCATGGATTTTGATGTAGCCGCACGTATCAGTGATTTATGCGAAATGCATGGTGAGCATATAATTGAGAATAAATGGTTTTTGGAAGATGGCAAAGATGAGGAGCTAACACTAGTAAACTTTAGGCTTGGCCCTCTTCTATAACCTTAAAAGGTTCTCTTCACTCGGGTTAATATTCCAGAATGATGTGTGTACTCCCTAATGGTATGCATGAGTACCTCGTGAGTGTTGTCAACAGGGGGATTTAGGAATTCGGCCTTGAAGAATTTACTAAGAGAATACTTTTGCTGGCCTGGTATGGATGCTCCCTCTGAGCACTAGGTAAGACTATGTAATGTTTGAGCTGCATCTGATAAAAATTGAAAAACTTCGTTCCCACCTATAAAAACGGTTCAATGACCAACCTCTGCTTGGCAAAAAAATAGTTTGAAAATTTCTGGTCCATTCCAAAAGTCTTCCTGAAAACAAGCAATATGCATTGATATTCATAGATTGCCATTCAAAGTGGCCAGAGGTTATGTTCGCTGACAAAGATTACCACTACTCTAGTTCTCCAATTCCTTATGGATGTTTTCAGAAGGGAGGGCTTCCTGAGGCCATTGTCACCGACAAAGGGGTTCAACTTTTATCTCAAGATATTACTGTCTTTTTTCCAACCCATAATAATAAACACATTAAAAGAGCATTGGATGATCCAAAATGCAATGGGCAGGTTGAACATTTCAACAAGTACCTTAAAGAAAGTATCCAAATAGCCCTTGTATGTAAAATTCCATGTTTTCAACTTTCTGGAAAAGATTATGGGCATACAGAATAACATCCAATTGAGTCACTGGAGTGTCACCGTTCTCGTTGTTCAAAGGGAGACAACCCTCCTCAAATGTATCTCCATGGTAGTTCAAATCCAAATTATTTCTGCTAAGGACCTCTCTACAATACAACATAAAATTTTACATTATCAAAATAAACCCAAGCCTCATTATGATCACATACACAAGTCATGCAAGTCAGACATTAAAGTAGATTTCGTCAGAGTTCGCATTCACAAGAGTTCCGAAAAAGGTCGAAGCAGATTCTTCAAACCAATAAGGGTAGTAAAGGTAAATGAAAGAAGTGTAATTACACATGATGCTAAATGCTGGAATTTAAGAAAAGTATCGAAATGTGATGTAAAAGAGGCAATTTTTAATGTTGATAATATTGATAACGACATTTATGATAACGATTGGGTTTCCTTCACCCCACACACAACGCCAATGTTCTTGATAACAGGTATGAGTCTAGCCACGCCCCATCCTCAGGCTGTAGCAGAGCATTGCCAGAGAGTAATGTTTCCACAGGTATGGGTGTGTTGCATGCTGGAAAGGGTTTGATTGCTGTAAGAGTTAAGCATGCACCTCAGGATAGATTGTCATCTTGGAAAGTTATTTACATTTTCTACATAATTTTTTTCCAATCATTGTTTCCTGATAAAGCAAGCTATGTTGCATTGTAATGTTTAGACATAATGTACGGAATGGTCAAATGTTTTACCCATCTCGTCTCTCTCCTTCCCTCTCCCTCCTCATGCTTTGGTTGCTCCTGGAATACAGGGCCCTGAACGTTCCAGGAAGATTGTTAAACGGCATTCCTGGATTCCGACCTGTTATGCACAATGAAGATCTCTCTCTTCGCTCTTAGCACAGTGGTTCTTCACTGCTATCAGGACAGTCAGGCTCATGTAACTCTGAAAGGCAGAGATATGTCATTCAAGACAGAAGGGCTGCTCATGGGCATCTATGTAGCTGTACTTCTTAGCCAGGTGCAGATATCATCCTGTGCACTGTCCACTGACTTGCAAGAATCACACATGTGGTATTGTGCATCCACGTGGGGTGGCAGCTGAAGGCTGCTTGCGGCAGCAGAAATGAGAACATGTTGATGGTTGTGGGCCCCTGCCACTATATATCCGGGGTATCTAGTCTTAAAGTGGGTAGGTATGATGGTCTTTCCTGATATCCACCTCAAACGTTCTTCACTAAGATGGGCATGCCATGGGGGTCATTTCTGATCTATGATAAGGGGGTATGCATGGGGGGGTACACTGTGGGGGCTATTTCTGATCTAGGGTAGGTGAGTACCTCAAAGGGGTAATTTCTCTTCTAGGATGGGGGTCGCTTCTGTTCTAGGATTGGTGTGTACCCCATTTCTGATCCAGGGTGAGTAGGTATCCCATGGAGCTATTCCTGATTATGATTGGTAGGTACCCTATGTGGGGCATTCCTGATCTAGGGTTGCTATCCCAAGTGGGGCATTTCTGATCTAAAAATAATTGGTACCCCACTGAGAGGGGGAATGTCTGATCTAGGACAGGTGGGTGCCCAATGGGGTCATTTCTGATCTTGCATGAGGGGGTAACATGAGAGTAATTTCTGATCTAGCATGAGTGGACTTCTGAACTAGAAGGAATTGGTACCCTAGGGGAGGGGCATTTCTGATCTAGGATAGGTGGGTCCCACATGTGAGTCATTTCTGATCTAGGGTGAGTAGAAACCCCATTGGTGGTTCCACCTCTTTGAACCATTAGCTTTCTTTAATCAGTCTCTTTCAGTCATTGGCTTGAGACTTTGTCAATCATGTCTCGGCCTAACCCAGTGAAGTATTTATCTCTCACCTTATGCGATTTGCTCTTTGGGTGTTTTTTTCTGTCTCCACTCTGTGTTTGCACTGAACTGTATGCAGGACTCCTTTACAAATATACCCCTCTTTTCCCCGTTTGCTGGCTTCCTCCTGTTTGTCACGCTCTAAAGTACTAACTCTGCAATCCCTGACCTATGGCCTTTCCCAAATGCTTGTTTTATTCAGGGATGGATGGAGTACAAACTGTCCAGTTCTTGTATGCTTGGCGTGATCAAGGCCCTCTCCAGCTCATCCAGCCAGCTGGCTGGAACAGTACAAAGTTCATCAAGTCCAAATCCTTCTGTAAGTCATCAAGTTGTGAGGGCGCTGAAGCGAGTTCATGGCTTTGACTGTTGGTCATTTGGAGGCTGCTCACACCAGACAAATGAGATGATATGAATGGAATTGGAAGGTTAATTCCTTCTCATAGCCACATGCCATTGATACCAGTGTGGCAACAAGGATTCAGGACTCGTGTGCCAATCCTCATTGACACTAGCAAGCTGTGGATGAGATCAAAGCTGTGGAGCATCTAAGATTCGTTACACTGATATAACGAAAGCCCATGGTAGCAGAGGTGCACCGTCCAGCACTACACTTGGGGAGCTGACCCCAAAACCCATTCCTGAACAGCAAAAGGTCTAGCTGTGAATGCCAATGGAGTGTAGCAGTACCTCAGCTTCTCAGGCAGAACTGCCATTGGCTAGCCACTGGGATGTGGTATGGCATGGGCTCATGGGATTCCGAGCCCTCACCTGCCATTCCTGGGCAGAGTTGGCACAGGTGCATATCGTTTGTTAAGCATATGTTGGGCATGGAAGTCAATCCAATATTCGTTACTTGTTCTGTCAGCCTGTTCCATAAGAGCCTGAATTCTGAATGCACTGCATTGTCTTTTCAGCTGAGCTAGGTCACAAAGGATGTTTGTCCACCACCCCGAAAAGGCTGCTTTCCTCGACAATCTACTGGTGGGCATCAGAAGGTGGCATGCACAGACTGAACAAGTCACACCAGCTCTCACGTCCAGTTGCACATAAGAAAGATGCTCCCGGGCCATCCTGGCACTGAAGATTTGGCTATAGAGATAGTTTAAAAGTCTGGGCCACCCCCATCGGATTCAGAAATAGGCTAAATATTTCTTAGACCCCAGGGGGTACTGTTCTGTCCTACATAACGCCAGCCGCGGCCGTGCAGGTAAGAGCGGTGAGGCCGGGTGAGGGGGGATTTCGACAGACGATGATTAGGGAAAAATAAATAAATAATTCATTTTCCCTCTTCATCGTCCGTCGAAATCACCCCTTACCTGGCCCCATCGCCCTTACCTGCATGGGCCAGTTAACCAAGTGTGATTGTGCTTACCCGTGTATCACCTGTGTCCATCGATGCCTGACATCCACACTGGTCCACTCGGTCTGTTCTTCGGCGTTATGATAACCCCGAAGAACAGGCCGAGTGGCACAGTGTGGATGTCAGACATCGACGGGCGCAGGTGATACTCGTTAAGCACACTCACACTTGGTTAACTGGTATGGACAGGAGCCTGGATGGGCCTCGCGCAATAAACAGACCACGCTGGTGTCTTTAAGCGTAAAAGGCCATTTATTAGGACCAGGCTGCAGAACAGTAATCAATTAACCAAATAACATCAACATCAATACCAAAGCCCCACATCAACTCTGCCTCCCTTCACTCTCTTCACCCACTCTGAACTCACCTCTCCAACCACTCCATGCCCATTCCGTTCCTCATCCATTTCCACAATTCTCCTAACATCCTCCCCGGTATCACCTGGCATTCCAGTCATGCCTCAGCTCCCCACATCATTCAATCTTCCCCCCCCCCGAGGGATGGGTGAGCCCGCTATTGACTCCCCCACCCCTCCAAAGTATCGCCTACCCCGCAACCCGACCTAAACTGGCACGCCATGCCAACCCTACCTCCAAACCCTAGTAACTGCAGGGTGGGTGGGTGGCCTTTCAACTACCCTCCCGATGGTGCCGAGCGCAGGAAGAGGAAGTTGCCTCCCTCCCCTGCGCTCTTATACCCACCCCCTAACTCCACCCCTTAACCTGCCTGGTCCTCCCCTGCGCAAAAGACCCCGGGGGAAGACTAGTCTGCGACTTTGCTTCCCCCGGGGCCCAGCATCGCGCAATAAACAGACCACGCTGGTGTCTTTAAGCGTAAAAGGCCATTTATTAGGACCAGGCTGCAGAACAGTAATCAATTAACCAAATAACATCAACATCAATACCAAAGCCCCACATCAACTCTGCCTCCCTTCACTCTCTTCACCCACTCTGAACTCACCTCTCCAACCACTCCATGCCCATTCCGTTCCTCATCCATTTCCACAATTCTCCTAACATCCTCCCCGGTATCACCTGGCATTCCAGTCATGCCTCAGCTCCCCACATCATTCAATCTCCCCCGAGGGATGGGTGAGCCCGCTATTGACTCACCCACCCCTCCAAAGTATCGCCACCCAGGGAACCCCCTTTAGGGCGGTTTCCTGCCCCCCCAGGGCCCGTACAATGCATCTGTCATCCACCCCCATTCAAACATTCCTGTGACACCAAATCGACTCATTCCACAACTTACTGACCACATCTCTCATCTCCATCATATAATAAGCATTCCCCATTTTTGAAAGATGCACTCCGTCATCCCTAAACAGTAGCGGTTCTTCCAGTCGCAGTCCAGCATGAGCAATGACCTTAATGTCCTTGTCCCCACAGAAAAGTCTCATCGCTCTGTTGAGCTTCCGTCATGCCTTTTCCACAGCCCCATGTTTAATAGCACCCCTCCATACTTTCCTAGGAACAAATTCAGTCCAGGCAATGCAAGTCCCTGCCAGCCTGCGTTTCAGCACTTCCAAATCCCTCTGCATCAGCTGCAAGAGCGCCAAACCCGACAGCTGAACCAAATCATTCTCCCCAAGTGCATGATCAACAGATCCGGGCATCCCTTCTGGGGGACCATCTTCGCGAGCCAGGGCAGTAGTGCCCCCCATCGCATCCCCCCTTTACCCCACCAATGCACCTCATGATGTTGTCCTTTGAGTCCCAGGTTACGGCCGTACACCTGTTGTTCTGCATACTTGGAGGCCCAATGAACAAAGGAATGCCCCACGATCCAAGTGACCGTCTTGGCCCCTGGTCCACCCACGCAACCTATGAGAGAAAAACAGGTTAGAAACAAAGCCTAGAACTAATCACGCCAATTCTCCAAACTTCTCACTTGCGAACGTACCGCTCACAGCACCGAGACTTCCACCTCCCAATCTGCCGAATCCTGTCCCAAGACCACCCCAACCTGGCCGATGCTGTCGCCACCCCAATACGGAAAGAGTGAGTCCCGAACCCAGCTGGATCCAAACCCAAGCGCCTTAAGGCCATACGCAGCACCGCCAACAACTGACCTGAAGTCACCCGTGCCCCAGACATGTGGCAAAATATCTCGCCACTCACCATCCGTGTGGAAAACACAAACGTCCTCCATTCTGCCACCGGGCACACACCCCCACACCCAGCCTCGCACAACCAAACCCACTTACCCCGCCCCAACTGGTCCATTTTGGAGTGACCCAGCCAAAATCCCCAATCGCCCGCCATCCAGCCGTATCTCCTCATACCGCCTGCCACCCCCTGACCGTGTGCCCAACAATTCAGACACCCGAAAGGCTCCAAAAAACATCCAAATCATCCCCAGACAAAACACACACACCTCTAACGCATCATAACAGCACAGCGGCAAAACCTCAATCAACTTGACCAACAAATCAAAGGTAATCACCTCCCGCAACACCCCACCCCCCTTTCTCTCCCTGCCCCAACCTCTGAGTACCCTACTGATAATCACATCTTTCGTAGGATCAAACCCAACAAATAAGCAACAATAAAATGCCACTCCTGCCAACTTCCCTGATATAGTCGCAGCCGTCAGCCCTCTGTCAATGCAATGCAATACAAACTGCAACACTCCATGCTCCAATGCTGAGCAATCTCCAAAAGCAGAATCCCCACGCCATCCCATAAAGGATCCAAACTCCGCCCACGCCAGTCTGTATGCTCGTCTTGTGGTAACAGCAATGGAATTTTCAACCAGGCCTATCACCCTCACTCCCCCAAGGCCCAGATGCCGTCCGGCAGCTTGGTCTTGCACTGATCCGCTCCTGGTGCCAATCGCCGGAACCAATGCCACTGCGAACGAGACAAAGCATCCGCGATGTCATTATTCGCTCCAGGGACATGTTTGGCTCTAAAAACCACATTCAATCGCAAACATTTCAACATGAAACTTCTCAACAATCTCAGTACTCTCAGGTCCCTTGCCCTCTGCCTGTTAACCAGCTCGACCACAGTCATGTTGTCCACGTGGAACAACACAGACCTGTTCTGAAACTCAAGACCCCACACTTCCAGTGCCACCAACAAGGGAAAGAATTCCAGAAATGCAATGCTCCTCCCCTGCTTCACCCAATGAGCTGGCCAGCCCTCCGCGCACCACCTGCCATCCCAGAAGATCCCAAAACCAGCTGCCCCGGCTGCATCAGAGTAAATTTGACATTGCCAAACCATCCTGTCATCCGCAAAGTCCAGGGACACCCCGTTGAAATCTGTCAAGAAAGACAGCCATGTCCTCAAGTCTGCCCGAACCCCCATGGAGATCCGGATCCTGTGGTGCGGAAGAACAGCCCCCGACATGGCCATGCCGAGCCGCCTGCAGAACGTCCGTCCCGCCCTAACCACCCTGCACGCAAAGTTCAAGAAGCCCAACAGTTGCTGTACCGCCCTCAACGCGATCCTCTTCTCACCGATCGCCCACAAGAGGCACGCCTGAATCTCCGTCACTTTAGCAGCAGGGAGGCGAGCTGTCCACTGAAGGGAATCCAGCTCAATACCCAAGAATGTCAGAGTGCAGCATGGGCCTGAAGTCTTTTCAGGGGCCAAGGGAACACCAAAGTGCCGCGACATCTCCTGGAACTGTGACAGGGCCCTGCCACAATCCCCAGAGTGAGCTCTTCCAAGAAAGAGAAAATCGTCCAGGTAGTGAGTAACGTCCCGATGCCCGCTAATCTGTGTAAAAGCCCACTGCAAGAAGGTGCTAAACAGTTCAAACAGCGCGCAGGAATTCGCGCATCCCATGGGCAAAACATTGTCCACGTAGATGGCCCCTCCGAACTGTATCCCCAGCAGCGAGAAATCCGCGGGGTGTATGGGCAGCAGGCGGAAGGCAGACTTGACATCACATTTCGCTAATTCCGCCCCCGGCCCACACACCCTCACCAGGCGGATCGCATCATCCACCGATGCGTAAAGCACCCTGGAGTCCTCCTCCGCGATGAAATCGTTCACAGACTGTCCTTCAGGCCACGAGAGGTGATGTATCATGCGAAACTCACCCTCCTCTTTCTTGGGCACCACCCCCAGCGGAGAGATGATTAAGTCATCCGCTGGCCAGTCGCTGAACGGGCCAGCTATTCTCCCCTCATCCACCTCCTTCTGTAATTTGGCAGCTACCACTCCCGGCAAGGTTGTGGCAGATTTCAAATTATCTGCCCATCTCCGCACCCTGGGACCCTGATAGCCCACCCAAAAGCCCTCCGTGAAACCCCACTGAATCCTAGAAGCCGCCTCCCTATCAAGGTAACCCGAGAGCCACGGGGCCATCGCCTCCACCTTAACCGGTGTAGGCGCCCTTTGGTCCAGCCTGTCCCCTCCCTTTCGCGTTTCGCCACTGCTCCGAGGGCGTAACCAGTGTAAAGCATTGGGTAAGGGCGTGTTTCCCTCCACACTTCGAGCATTCATGCTTGAACTTGCATGGGTAGCGGGAGCAATAGCCCCGGTTGTAGCTCCAACAGGCCCCGGTGTTAGCCCCGCCTGGCTTAGTGGTCTGGCCTGCGCTACCGGCCCCAGCGGTGTTCCCCCCCGCCCCGCTTTGGGTGGGATGCGGCGGAAAAGACCGGTAAGTAACCGGCAAACCGCTGGCCGTGTGGGTGGATGCCGATGAATGCGTGGACGCCATCCACTGCATCCATAATTCCTGATCCACCTCCCCCCAATGCTTGTCCGGGTTGGCGCTGACCCTGGCCTTGAACTCCTCATCGTAACTAAGCCAGGCGAACCCCCCGAACTGCATTTGGGCCTTCCTGATGATGTCCATGTATTTCATTAGCGCTATGGCCCTATCCTGGTGCTTCACGCAGTAAATACTGGCATAAATGAGAAACGCCGAGGTCCAATTTTCCATCGTCACAGGAACCCTAGGCCGTCTAGTCAATTCCCACTCCTCTTCTTTGGAACCCTCCTTCGCCTGCACCTCCCTGTGCAGCAATTTAAACATGTCCACATACTCGTGTTTCCATATCCTACTCCTAATCTTGTCAGACAGATGAGACCCCAAGGGCATAGCCAGCCCCATGTAGGGGAGCTTTTTCTGGTGTTTGTCCTCCGACTTGTCCCCTGTCTCGTCTTTCCCGTCCACCTTGTCAGTCTGAACCCCCGCCGTAGCTACCAACTTACCTCCCACCTGCTTGACCACCCGTGACGGCTTGTCCCCTGGCAACTCTCCGGTCACCCGCACCGACCCCTCCCCCACCCCCACCGACCTACAAGCCTTCTTCCTACCCCCTTGTGGCCCACCATCCCAAGCCGACCACCAAGACCCCTCACCTGACAGCGATGAGTGCATCTCGTCGGGCCGTCCTCTGGAGGTGGAAGCCTTGGGTGTCTCCGCCTTTGCCTTGCCCTTCGTCGTCTTCTGGGCCTGTAAAACACCAAAACCGCTGTTGCTCTGCACCCCCCCGTCCTGTCGTCGTCATCCCGCACCTCCCCCTCCTCAAGCTCATCACTCTCCTCAGCATAATCCAACTCCACTTCCGGCTCCACTTCCACAGGCGCCCACAACACCTCTCTCACCGCACGTTTCACACCCTTACTTTTACCAGCACCCACTCCCCAGCCCCCTGACATACATGCCGCCGTTGCCCGCTCCCGCGTTGGAGGGACGGCCGCCGCGGACCGCCC
This sequence comes from Calotriton arnoldi, assembly GCA_963921515.1. Lineage (NCBI taxonomy): Eukaryota > Metazoa > Chordata > Amphibia > Caudata > Salamandridae > Calotriton > Calotriton arnoldi. Next base: position 1,046,984 of record CAWUFW010006161.1, read on the forward strand.
TACTGCTTCAGGCCGGCGTCCAGGGGCCGTCTTGCGCCCCGCCGGCCACCACGCACTCTGCCGACAGCCGCCGGCTTGGATCCCCCCCTACCCCCCAGGTCGCTCCAACCTGAGTGGGCCCCGGCACCATCAGGCCTCACAGCCGTCCCAGCCGTCCCTACCGGGCCCAGAGGCCCCTTAATGCTACCTGCCCTCCCCTGCCTGTCCATCTCCTCTTGCTCCGCCCACCTCTCCTCCTCCGAGGTGGGAGTAGGGGGCCCCTCGGCCTCCGCATCCCAGGCCACACTTGCCCTGGGGGCGTACTGCTCTGCCCTCTGAGCCTCGTGCAGCTGCACTAGAAGGCGCTGCTCCCTTATCCTGTCCTCCCAAGCCAGTGCCTCCTAGCGTGGGAGGGGAGGGGGGGGGGCAGTAGCCCTGAAACCCCCCTCCAGGCTGCCAAATTCCAGGCTGGGGAGCAGGCCCCGGAACCCCCACGGCGCTGCCGCCAGCTCCCAGTACTGGGGCCTCCTGCACCCCCAAGGCGCCCCCCACAGTAACCGGAGTGCCCACTCTGGACCCAAGCGAGAGGTCAATGGGAGCGTTCCCCCATTGCCCCAAGCCATCCCCCACACCACTTGTACCCAAACCAGGCTCCAGGAGAGAAATGTAGGGGCCCCTGTTCCCCCCCACCCCCCCTCCCCCCACCGCCCCCCCCAAAACGGCTCCCGCCGCGAAAATCACCGGCCCAGGCCTCCCGGCCTCCACCCTCCCTCCCCCCCCCACTCGCGAGCTTCCAAACACATTAGCCCTCTCCCCAGCAGAAAACGGCCCCACCGACAGTCCTGTCGGCCCTGGGGGCTCAAACTCCAGCTGGGGGAAAGACAGGCGCGGAGGCAGGCTCTTCCGCCGACCTCCGCGTGCAGGCTCCCTCTTGTGCGCGCCCCGCCCCCGTCTCAACGCGCACTTCCCAGGCGGCGGCGGTTCCTCCTGACAGGCTAAAACCGCCGCCGCTACCCCAGCAGAAGCCGCCCGCGGGGCCCGCGTAAATCCCACCCACGCCTCCCCCAGCACCCCGGGCCGGAGGAGATCCTCCCGCCCGGCGCGCCCCAGCACCTTCAAGGCCTCCCTTACCTGATCGGCCGAAGCGCCCGCCATCGCCCGCCGTACTCGAAACCACCGGCCAGTGGTTTCCGCTCTCCCCGGCAACCGTCCGCAACAAGGTCCGCCCCGCGGTGAAGCACCTTCGGCCTACTCTACCAATAATTGCTCCCTTTCAACTACCCTCCCGATGGTGCCGAGCGCAGGAAGAGGAAGTTGCCTCCCTCCCCTGCGCTCTTATACCCACCCCCTAACTCCACCCCTTAACCTGCCTGGTACTCCCCTGCGCGAAAGACCCCGGGGGAAGACTAGTCTGCGACTTTGCTTCCCCCGGGGCCCAGCACACTCATCTTTGGCCCTTCACAGCGGCGTCTAACCATGGAGTGTGTGTTACAAAGCAGTGTTGCTGCACTCTTTACGTCACAGGCGGGCACCTTTTGCAGTCAGCGATTGAAGTGCATAAAAAAGTATGAGAACTGTGATCAAGAGGAGTGCCAAGGGAGCAGGGTCAGTGAGTGTGTTGGGAGGGGTCAAAGACTTGTCTAACAAGAACAATATTTAGCATATAATGTAACCCACATACCTTAATTGAAAAATAAATGCAAGGTAAACTAACCGATGGGAAAGGTACTCTTTTACGTTATGAAAGGTCAGTTAGTAAATGCGATCTCTGCAGATGGCTCTATGTGTAAAGAGAGAGTCACACAATTTCATCCTGATTGGCGCAGTGGGGAACAGTGGCCTGTGTATTTATAGTTCTACGAGGGCTCAAGCTTGTGAAAGAAAGCACTATGAATATCTAAGTCATTGCTTTAAAACTCCATTTCACAGTATAACATCATCTGCTGCAAAATGTGCGCATGGATTAAGTGTTTAGTGTAAAACAAGTGAATTCAAAATATATTTTTTAATAATATGTGACCTTTTTTTTATATGTGGTCATTAAAAAGATACACTGCAGAACTCAGTTGATAACACCCTTTCATTACCCCTGAAGGAGCCGTGTTCCCTCTCTTATGTGTACTACGGAACCATCGGCCGATGGACCTTTGGTGCCTGCTCTAGAAGTGTAGAGGGGAGAAGTCACTCATTAGGTCTGAGTCACGGGCTCAAAGAATCAGGACTCCTGAACACCAATGCGCAAATGGGGACCCCCTCTGAAAGAAAATATTTTAAGGTCAGGGAGAAGAGGGGAAGAAACAAGCATACAGTGAAAGGCTCCCTCAAGACCTATATTTCTTTTTATCATAACAAACCTAAGTTCAACATGGGCTTGACAGAAGTATAATCATATTAACAAGACTAGCAAAATAGATTTTATCATCATTATTTATTTAACTTCTTTGTACGTTTTTCATATATGTATCAAACGTAAATTCATTTCTTTCTTTTTTGTCGTTTTTTAAAACTTTTTTTTATATATAAAAAGATCAACAGTGCTCCCACAATGGATTCAGGAATACATACAATATACTGTTGAACAAGTAACCCCCGGAAAACAAACATTTACATATACCTAAAACACAAAATACAAAACTCATACAGACTCATACAGCATTCACATAGAGACGCATCTGAGAAAAGGGGAGACTAAAGATTGCAAGATCTCCACGACCAAGTGTGTTGCATATGTTCATCAGGGTCTGAAAATTCAGTCGACGCGCGTTTCGGTGGCATAAAGAGAATAGAACGGCCACCTTCAGGACCTTTCCAGATACCCACAAAAGTCACAAAACACCCAGGGGACCTAAAAAAAGCGTAAATGACATGTATTACAAGCCCATATATGAAAATATTAAAATCGATCGGACCTAGATTCTAAATATGTGTGGTATTGTTTACACATGGATCAAGAGCCAGGAAGACACACCTTTTGCAAATCACACCATAGAACAAAGTGTGACTCCCCATACTTACCAGGAGGAGTGTTATAGAGACATAAGAGATGTGAGTTTATAAGAAAGATGCGAAACAAAGAGAAAACCCACGAAAAAGAAGAAGTGCCAGTCACCAAAGCTACAGAAAATGCAGCAAAGAGTACTGTAACCAAGAGATACAGAAAGACGCAATAGTGGCAATTTCATGTGTCACCGTATAGTGTCCTATCTCTATATTGGAAACAAGTTGGAAGCTACTCACAAATTATGGGGATGGCCAGTGGACTGCTGACAACATGTATAGCAGCGTCTTATAGAAATAATATAAGATCTGTAAAGAGGGAGAGTGGCAAGACCATAAGTATAGAGCAGTGGTTTTAAGAAACACGGTGTCGACAAGAGTTATATACCTAGTAGAGCCTTACCTAGAACACTATCATGAAGTGTCCAGTAGATGAAAACGTTGTGTTTAAACAGGGACGGTGTCCCAACAGGGCTCAGATTTCTGAATCAAACATATATGTAATATCGTTAGTCTCGTTGAAAGACACAATAATAGTGTGTTAATAGTAATATGCTTGTCTACAAGTCTCAGCGGTGTACACACCTAGTTCGTTAAAGTTCGCTTGTGCAGAATTATTTTATTTCCAAAGTGCATGTGGCTGTTAAGTCAATACGCATGCACCACTAGCGCAGTATTAACATTCGAGGTCAAGTCCTTTCGCGTTTCGACTGCCGGTAACAGTTCCATGCACTGCGATAAGCACCACTGTGATTTTTTTATCTTATGTAGGGCTCTGCCCCTTACTAGTTGAACTATGGCAGCAACACATTTTTTTAGTCAGCTAGCTTGTGCGTGAGGTATCTTTTTGTCTCACTTGGTCATGCATATTATACTCTGACCATCAAAGAAATGTATTGAGGCTACAAATTTATTAACCTCGCATAATTCAGCAGCCTAGCTTGAGAGGCAGTATTGCGTTTTGTCATAAGCCTTTCCAGACATACATGTGCCATGTTATATTTTACTTAGTCTGTCAACATATTGCACTATCCTCCGCTTACAGATTCATTTTCTGTTTTTAGATTTACTTCGGCAACGTGCTGGTAGGAGTAAGTTACTGAAACCCTGCTCAGTTGAGAGCTGTTGGATTCGGTGTAACCTACAGCCACATGCACTTTGGAAATAAAATAATTCTGCACAAGCGAACTTTAACGAACTAGGTGTGTACACCGCTGAGACTTGTAGACAAGCATATTACTATTAACACACTATTATTGTGTCTTTCAACGAGACTAACGATATTGCATATATGTTTGATTCAGAAATCTGAGACACCGTCCATGTTTAAACACGATGTTTTCATCTACTGGACACTACATGATAGTGTTCTAGGTAAGGCTCTACTAGGTATATAACTCTTGTCGACACCGTGTTTCTTAAAACCACTGCTCTATACTTATGGTCTTGCCACTCTCCCTCTTTACAGATCTTATATTATTTCTATAAGACGCTGCTATACATGTTGTCAGCAGTCCACTGGCCATCCCCATAATTTGTAAGTAGCTTCCAACCTGTTTCCAATATAGAGATGGGACACTATACGGTGATGCATGAAATTGCCACTATTGCGTCTTTCTGTATCTCTTGGTTACAGTACTCTTTGCTGCATTTTCTGTAGCTTTGGTGACTGGCACTTCTTCTTTTTCGTGGGTTTTCTCTTTGTTTCGCATCTTTCTTATAAACTCACATCTCTTATGTCTCTATAACACTCCTCCTGGTAAGTATGGGGAGTCACACATTGTTCTATGGTGAGATTTGCAAAAGGTGCGTCTTCCTGGCTCTTGATCCATGTGTAAACAAAACCACACATATTTAGAATCTAGGTCCAATCGATTTTAATATTTTCATATATAGGCTTGTAATACATGTCATTTACGCTTTTTTAGGTCCCCTTGTTGTCTTGTGACTTTTGTGGGTATCTGGAAAGGTCCTGAAGAAGGTGGCCGTTCCATTCTCTTTATGCCACCGAAACGCGCGTCGACCGAATGTTCAGACCCTGATGAACATATGCAACACACTTGATCGTGGAGATCTTGCAATATTTAGTCTCCCCTTTTCTCAGATGCGTCTCTATGTGAATGCTGTATGAGTCCGTATGAGTCTGTATGAGTTTTGTATTTTGTGTTTTAGGTATATGTAAATGTTTGTTTTCCGGGGGTTACTTGTTCAACAGTATATTGTATGTATTCCTGATGAATCCATTGTGGGAGCACTGTTGATCTTTTTATATATAAAAAAAAGTTTTAAAAAACGAGAAAAAAGAAAAGAAATGAATTTACGTTTGATACATATATGAAAAACGTACAAAGAAGTTAAATAAATAATGATGATAAAATCTATTTTGCTAGTCTTGTTAATATGATTATACTTCTGTCAAGCCCATGTTGAACTTAGGTTTGTTATGATAAAAAAGAAATATAGGTCTTGAGGGAGCCTTTCACTGTATGTCAGGACTCCTGAATATACAGACACCTCAAGTCGAGGTTGTAGAAATACATTGGAACTAATACAAAGCCGAGCCTGTGAGCAATTCTCAGTCTTTGGATCATGAAAATGATGACAAATTCCAAAACCAGGACACAGGCAATAAGTGCCCCTACGTCAAGATCAGACTTCATTGAAGGTTCGTAAGTAAAGAGCATTAGTCTGTCCCTACACTACTACTAATGTGACATCCCTACTTAGCATTTCCCAGTCAAGTCAGGAAAAGGTGTCAGCGTGTGAATACTTCCTAAGAAGTGCACTCATGTTGTATGGATCAAGTAGCCAAAGGCTACAGAGCTCATTCTAAGATGCTCCGTCCCTCTCATCGATCTCCTCTCTTCTCCTAACTCAACCCCCGGGGCACTGTCCCTAATTCAAAACACAAAATTTTAAACACGCCCATCAGGTATCGTCCGATGGCCTCATTCCGCTGGGCACCTCCTCATAGGTAGTTTTCCACTTAGTTTTGATACTCCCAGCTCCTGGCTCGATGACCTTGATTCCCAGGCCTTCTCCAGTGAGAAAGAACACAGTCTCACATTATCAGCACTCCCTGTATGAATGTATCCTCTCCTCCCCGAGCCTAACTCCTAAAACAAAAGCGTTATTGTAACTAACAAAGATGAATTCCTCCGCCTGCAACAGAAACGTGAGAAAGAAAAGATTCAACATGCACATGAACATTACGAACGAACCCCTTACTAAAGAGCCAGGGAAAATACATTTCAGGCCTACACAAATCAGCCAACATAAGAGTGAGGTGCATTGGCCTTATGAAATTCACGCCCAAATGAACATTTTACTAAGAATTTCTTAATCACACCTTACATGGGTACATCAAATGCGTAAGGATTGTAATTCTCATACACAAATTCTACACCTTAATGTTTTCAGCTAAGCATGTTTTTTTGCAGCATTAATTTCTTCACGTTTACATGAAAAATATACCTAACACCTCACTTTTCACATTATTACAGTGCACAGTCTACTGTCTCATGTTAATACGACAAAAGAATAAATGCAGGTGCGAACTACTCATGAGTATGATACACCCCTACAATTTAAGGAGCACAATCGCACTCTATAACCCCTCTACAGGAACACATCTTTTTCACCATGAAGCCTGAAGTGAATTCATCAACTACAAGCTATACTGGCTCCCAAGTAGATTTGCGAGTTTAACCAACTGCAGCCATTTCATTGCTTTCAGTTTGCAGGCACCCTAACAAGAAGGATTGTTTCTTTTCCACTCTGTGCCTCACCCTCGCTGCACAATAAACGAGACCCCACCTTTTCCTTTCATCCAGAGGCACATCAAGGCCAGCATTAACCATCCAGGGAGGGTTGATTTTTAGCAAAGCATGGGAACTGTTTGTGCAAAATTATAAAATTACGATCACCTTGTTCTCAATAGATCCTGTCCTCTTCGAACTCTATTTGTAATGTATAAAATTCCCTCCAGGACACAGGGAAGAATCAAAGTGAAAAGGAAAAAGTTAGAGAAAAACAAAAGAAAGCCGATGAATAATGAAAAAAAACACTGGTATTACCACTGTAGCTCATAGACTCTCCGCGTCTGTGATAGGCAGAGGTGTTGGAGGAGTGAGCCCCTTGTCTGTCCATCCTAGTTACTCCTACTCACCCTTTGGGGTGACTTCTGAGACATTGCTATATTCTTCTGCCTCTGGTGGGCTCTGCACACATGGGCTTGCCAAGGTACTACCAGCTTTCAGAGGTGTTTGAACACTGATAAGCTCACCATCATTCATTCGCTGCCCCTCTGAGCATTTATCATTGTGGGCCACCACTGTCCATGTGGAGCCCCCTATGTCATCCTAAGTTTCCCTTAGATTGTCGTTCTTCTGCCACAATTTGGCCCCCAATGACAATGGGATGCCATTTGGCCATTCTCTTGTCGCTGACCCTTATGTGGTGTTGTCTCTTCAGTTCACTTTCTGCTGTGGTGTAATTGGAGGGGGATTCCTACAGGTAATCTGGGGATGACGTCTCTGACTGCAGTGCAAATGGGCATGGAGGCTGGTGCACATTGTGTAGCGCATTAGGGAGTGTAGCAGTATGTCACTAGCAAATTGTATATTGTGCTTTCCATGTCTGCTTGGTGTTCTACTAGGAATTGTACTGTTTTCGGCAGAGTCTGCGTAAAACGTTTGACTGTCCCATTGGCTTGTGATTTTTTGATGTCTTGTGTTAAGGTTGTGAAGGTGTTCCTAAAATTCAGCACCTTTAAAAGGTGGGTCCTTGTCGATCTGTCTTTATCTCGCCAGTGCTCCATGTGTCACTAAGAGTTTGTCTAGTTGTAACAAAGTGAAGTGTAGGAGACAAATTTAACTACAGGATACTTAGTACATGCATCCATATCTACTAGTGAGCGCCTGCTGTCCAGTGTGGTACAAAAATCTACACTTAATTTAGACAAGGGTTCTTGCATACGTCTTCCGAGATTATGGGAGTTAGTTCCTTGGCATGTCCTGAGACAATGGATGAGTGTACATATAAATAATGCCTTCAGCATGACACTGTCAATCTTTTCACATAGCCTGTTTTGACAATGCTTTGGTGGCATTCATGTGCTAGCTGCACTGTCCAGAAAAATAAGTATGATAGAACTACTATCCAGAATCTCCTTCAGTACCTTTCCTTCTCTTGTCTATATCAGGTTGTGTCTGATTATATTTTTGGTGTCATGATGATGGTGTCCCTCTAAGCAAGTGTGGTCTTGGGCTGCCTGCATGGATGTTATGAGGCTTTCCTTCAATGTCATGAGGGTCTCCTTCTATGACTTTGGCAACTTCATTCATCAACAGTGTCTTTTGGTAGGCCCCTTGTACGATGAGGCGCTTGAAATTTCTTCTGAATCCGCTGCGACTATTGTGAATGATCAATAATTAATTGTTGGGGGGGCGTGGCCGGCAGCGGGCGAAGATGGCCGCTGCTTAGAGGAGCTCCGGACCTCCGGAGGCCAAACTGAAAATCCGATCACTTCTCCGTATGCTGAGCGCACCGAAAAGGATATCAAGAGCGTTGGAACCCCTGCGGCATAGAACGGGCCGCTCCCGAGGCTGAAATCGCCGTTACTACTGCACAACATCGACGGGGCGAGTCACGGCCTGGAAGGCCTGCAGACCGGGACCTCAATTTCTGCACCGCACCGCCGAGCGGCCCCAACGTTCGGAGTCCCGCGGCGCCTAGTGACGTGCTGCGCCGCGGGCCCACAATGAATGCGAGGGACTCCTTACAAGGCTCTATTTGCACTGAGCCATATCCAGCAGTGCGGTGGGACCCGCGAGGTACGGAGCGCGGGGGGCCCACTGCCTGCAGCAGCTGCAGGCTTGCTCGCCAGTACACGGGCGGAGCCTGCACCGGTGTGTGTGCGCAACAGAAGGGGTGGTGGAGAGCGCCCGTTTCGGAAACGCTACCTGGGGTGGAGCGGCCTGCTGGGAGGCATGCAGTGGCCTGGAGGGGTCATTGGTACAGATTCCCCCAGGACACACCAGATCGGCATAAGGTACGGCGGGACCTGGCGGCGTCCAGGGTCACAGTGTTGCGTAGAGTGGACCGCACTGCTGAGCCGGCCTGCTAGACGACCTGAGCATGCACTGGAGCCACACGTCTAGAGACGCTTAGTGGGACTGCTGCAGGCGGGGAGGTTAGCCATTCCTCCTCGCTTCCTGGTGCGAATGGACCTGCTTGTTTAAGGGGCTCCGGTGAGCGAAGGCCAACGACTAATAAAGTGGCCCAGAGACGCACACTCGTAGCAGGCGTATACATACACAATCCCCTGAGCTTTCCCGCCAAGAACGTCGTCACACCAGCCAACCGGTAGGAAACCCGACAGGCCGCGTGCGCTAAAGAGTAGCACAGGCAGGCGGCGGTGAGTACTGCCAGTGAGCAAACAGCATTTACTGCTCATGGCTGCAGAACTGGGAAAGATGGGGGGACGTGGCCAACGAACGACCCAACAAAGCAAACTTGAAAAGTATGCCTATTCCAAGCCGGATCAAGACCCACGAGACAACGCTGACGCCGGCACGGTGAGAGCCAAGGGACCCGCGGCACGAAAGGAGATCACGCTGGAAGACATCATGGCCACGCTCAATAAAGTGCACAAATCGTTGGAATCTCGCATAGACACCACTGAACTCTCCTTGATCCGGGCCGATTTCAGAAATCTTAGCTCCCGTGTGGCGGAGGTGGAGAGCACAACAGTTGCTCTGAACACAGACACGGCCACCCTCAAGAAACGAATGCAGCAATTGGAAACCGACAATAAAACTATGGCGGCGAAGCTGGATGATTACGAAGGACGCTCCCGTCGCAACAACGTATGAATTGAGGGAGTGCCGGAGGGAACCGGGGGACCCGCGGTGGACCTCTTCGTAGAAGACCTGGTGAAGAATCACCTGCAACCCAGAGGACTTTCCAACTATTTCTCGGTGGAACGTGCCCGCCGCGTCCCCGGGGGCAGACCCAAGCCAGGAGCACCCCCTCGGCCCATACTGGCACGAATCTTCAACTTCCGAGACCGGGACCTCATTCTTCAGACCGCAAGAGCAGCCCCACCGATCCGTTACCAACAAAGCACGATCTCTTTCTTCCCGGACTACACAGCGGTGGTGGCTAAACAGCGACGTAACTTCCTCGCCATCAAGCGGGAACTCAGGAACCGAGACCTCAAATATTCTATGATGTTCCCCGCAAAATTGAGAGTAGAGGCGGACAGTAAGACATGGTTCTTCGCCACTCCAGAAGAAGCACATGACTGGCTTGAGGGATGGCGACAGGTCCCGCACCGTGGTAAACCTGGACGACACACCAACTGTGGAGTGACGGGATCGCAATCTCCGGAACAGACGGGAGGGGTGACAGCGACAGAAGCACAGGATGAAGAGGAATAAATGGACCCTATGAACACCCTCCTCTGAGGGCACGGACAAGTGAGAACCCGTTCATTGGTTATGTTGCGGTCTATGATGAAGAATCATGAGACGGCGTCACTGAGACAGATATGAAGGAGACAATGGGCCCCTGCAAAGGCCCGCCGTGATTGTGGGACTTTTTCTGAACAGACTGCCGCCGATCCACTGCATGGCTCTGAATGGGATTTCCTAAGTAAAAGAGACAAGGGTAAATATATTAGCGAGATAGCCCCGGGGGACAACCGCAAGAGCTCTCTCTTCCCCCCCCCGAAGGTACTGGGTAATGGGATATAGGCACTCTGCAAAGTTGGGGTGGCGGGTAGTTCTTGAACCGTCTTGCAGGGAGGCAGGGAGGGGGGAGGGAACAGGGGTTTATCGAGAGTGTTTGGTTATAACTGGTTTTCTTTTTTTTAACTGTTCTATGGCATTTTATATATGTGTACATACTGCTCAGACATTGCTTCAAACATACCCGGACCGGGTAACACACAACACCAGCACTGTCTATGGCGACATCACCTGACCCCGTAGATCCAGTAATAATGCGCCCACAGCACCTACCTATCATATCCTGGAATGTCAACGGGCTTAGAGATAAGCTCAAATGGGGACTGGTCCTGCAATATTTAAAGCGTAAGGCACAGGCAATAGCCTTGATACAAGAGACCCATTTAACAGGAACGACATGTAAAGCACTAGACAGATGGGGCTTTAGACTAGCGGTACACTCGGAGTTTACAACCGGCTCCCGGGGGGTAGGGATCCTCATTAAAAAACAACACCCGATTATCATAAAACATAAGTATACAGACGACCAAGGCCGCTTTGCGGCACTCTCATGCCAATGGGAGGGTCGGGTGATAAATATAGTCTCGGTTTGTATTCCCCCAGCGCTTCACTCGATAGTGTTGCCGGCATTCAGTGCATTCTTACTCCAGCTCCCGCAGGGTCACTTAATTATAGGGGGCGACTTCAATGCCACATTGAATGACACTTTAGACCGGACACCCCCTCGACTGCAACATCAGACACGTACCAACTTCGCAGACTTCCTAGACACTATGGGTTTGATAGACACCTGGAGACTCCGCTTCCCACGGGCACGGCAATTTACATACTTTTCAGGTGCACATAATAGCCTATCGAGAATAGATCATATACTTGCACCAGCAGGTGAAATTGGGAACTTCCTGGAAGTTACACATTTACAGAGGGGCATCTCGGATCACTCCCCGGTTAGCACTCTTTACACATGGCACGCCACAACACAGCGCCGAATGTTCCCCATATATCCCGGGTATCTAAAAAATGCGGGAATATGGAAAGGGCTGACCGATACCACAAAGCATTATTTTATTGAGAACGCGCCCTCAGTTTCCTCCCCGATTGTCCTCTGGGAGGCATACAAGGCAGTATACCGTGGACAGGCGATCTCCCTTATAACAAATCACAAACGAGTGAAAGTCCAGGCAGTGGCGACCCTTGAACAAGAGATGAGTGACTTGGAGGGGGTTCAGGGGCAGGACCCCTCTGACACAACCACCCATCTATTACTCGTCAAAAAACAGGAGTACAGAGACCATTTATGGGAGGAAGCGAAAACGCGACTCTCTGCCACTCAACATACCATATATGAAGTCAGCGATAAGGCCGGCAAGCTCCTGGCCTGGCTCGACAAGCGAGAGAAGGCCGACAGGTGGATTGCGGAGCTTGAGCTTCCCACGGGTGATGTTATCACAAAACCCCAAGACATAGTAGACCTTCTAGTGCGGCACTATGAACAGGTTTACACGTCAGCGCTTACCATAACAGAGGAGGAGGCGACGGAATTCCTACGTGATATCCGGCTTCCCAAACTCACAGAAAAGGAGTCCCACTCACTGGAGGCGGAACTCTCCCCCGAAGAAATAGCAATAGCAATCGGAAAACTCCAGTCAGGAAAGGCATTAGGCCCTAATGGTATCCCAATAGAATGGTACAAACGAAATACGACGACACTTACACCCCTCCTGGTGGCTATGTATCAGGCCAGCTTGGATAGGGGGGAACTCCTCCGGGACCAACGGACGGCGACGATAGTGGCCATCCACAAACCCGGTAAGCCTGCCCGAGAATGTGCCTCCTACAGACCGATATCATTTATCAACGCTGAGGCCAAAATATTGGCTAAAACCCTAGCCACCAGACTTACACCGCATTTGGCCACGTTAATACACCCAGACCAATCAGGGTTTATGCCAGGACGGAATATGGCTCTAAATTTGAGACGCCTGCATGGCGTGCTGGGCCGTAAACATACTGTTCAAGAAGATGCGATTGTTTTATCCCTTGACGTGCGAATGGCCTTCGACACGGTCGGATGGCCCTTCCTCTTTGCTGTCCTTATCAAGATGGGGTTTCGGACCTAAATTCTGCTCCTAGGTTCGGCTGCTGTATGCCTCTCCCAATGGCACATGTGGTAGCCAATGGGCATATCTCCAGGGAGTTCCCACTACATCGAGGCACGAGACAGGGCTGCCCTTTATCACCACTCCTCTTTGCCCTTATACTAGAGCCCTTAGCAGCCCGGATAAGACAAGACCCAGTCATTCGCGGACTCTGCTGGACAGAGAGTTATGAGGATCAAATATCCCTTTACGCAGACGATGTTCTCCTCTATATGGCCTCTCCTAGGCGTTCCCTTTCACGCCTACTAGATATATGTAGCTCGTATGGCAGACATTCAGGGTATACGATCAATTGGACTAAATCGGTCCTATATATATTGCACGGGCCTCCACCAGTACTGCCGGCTGGCTGTGATGTAACAATAGTAAGGGACACTTTCAAATACTTAGGAATCCATGTCACCCATGACCCGGAGGTCTTTATGACTTTAAATCTTCAAAACCCTTTGCAACGACTGCAAAGAGACACAAAGCATTGGCAATCGCTGCCTCTGACGCTCCTGGGAAGGGCGGCACTTTTCAAGATGATGGCGCTCCCTAGGTTTCTGTACGCCCTGCAAAACACGCCCTTCTTGGTTCCTCAATCGTACTTTCGGGCCATAGAAACGGAGGTCACCAAACTCCTCTGGGATAGTAAACCGGCCCGCATAGCTATGACGAAATAGTTCCGAACCTGGTACGATGGTGGCATCGCACTTCCCACTATACAGGCGTATTTTTGGGCATCCCAATTGACTGTGATCAACCAATGGCTACATATCCCCCATACAGACCCTGCTTATGGCCATGATAGACTTGAGTTGGGCGAGGAGGGACTACTTCGAGCACTCTATAACAAGACACGGGCCCTGACATGACAGGCCCAACGAACCACACACTTCAGATATGGAACATAGCGTGCAAAAAACTGGGGTGGTACAACAAGATCACACTAGCAACGCCCCTATGGGTCACGGACAAACTAGGCCGGTTGGGAAAGAGCAAAGGCTTCAAGCCACTGGGACGATATAGGAATCTCTAAGGTGGGAGATCTCTGGGCGCGAGGACGGGTGATCCCCTTCACCCAGCTACAAGAACAGTACGAGATGGCACCCACGGAACAATTCCGCTATCACCAGATCCGACATGCCCTGGAGGCAGTAATCCACACTGACACCACACCGCCCGAAGCCTCACCACTGGAGGACAGATTACTGACCGATCATATGCACACTAAAGCAATTTCCATGACATATCGAAAACTCATTAATAACATGCCTGACCCCATGCAAAGATTGCGAGATAAATGGGGGGAGGAGGTTGGCGACCTAGACGACACTGATTGGCAAGAAGCACTAGCATCACCCAGAGAGGTAGCGATTACGTCTAAGCTGCGCCTTGTACAGCTCAAAATCCTCCTCAGAATCTATTACACTAGAGTCACTCTCTACAAGATAGGCAAAGCTGATACCCACTTCTGCCTGCGACAATGTGGGGCGCTTGGTACCTTCTTCCACACACTCTGGACCTGTCCCGGCATAATAGCATACTGGAAATCTATCATGGACACAATTACGAGAGTAAGCGGGAACCCAGTCCCTCCAGAACCCAAACGCTGCCTGTTAAACATCTGGGAAGCAACGGACCTTACCACCACAGCGCAGACATGGGCAACACTGGGGATGATGCTAGCAAAAAGGAACATAGCCCAACATTGGGGGGTAGCTGCCACCCCCACGCACACAGCATGGTGCAAAGATATGGACATGGCCATGGTGGCGGAAAAAACAGTTTATGTGCGAAGGGGTTGCCCCAAAAAGTGGATAAGACTGTGGGGAGGCTGGAACACCTATAGGGGGGGGGGGAAATGCGCATTACCAACAGTGAGTGACGACCTAGAAATGCCTTAAGGTGATAGAACTCAATACCTGTACGAAAGTATGTATGCGCAGCACAATACCTGCAATGTCATAACGACAACGATTGATGAATACGATAAGACTGTATATGTACACTGTATATTCTGTAACTGAACAACTTACCTATGCCAATTATGTTTCAAATAAAAAGAATTAAAAAAAAAAAAAAATTGTTTACTCTGGAGCTCTAAGATGCCATCTGTTCACAAGCAGTTCACAACAAAGGAATTTTCCCGGCTTGGATAGTATACGTGACAAGAAGTTTTCTTACTCATGTTAATTTTCTAAGAGTGGTCGCTACCTCATTTGTTCTGAGGAAGATCTTGTTAGAAACATTTTGCTTAGTGGGCTGAAACATCGGCGCAACTATATGTTGACTGCAATTGATGTAGTCATTGGTCCACAGACCTGTACTCCTATATTGAGTTTGCGTTTCTTCTTTGTCTGTTTTGTTAACAGGTTCCTAGGAACACAGTTGCCCCATATTTTGTTTTATTTAACCTTTGCTTCTGGTCAGTTCCAGAAGAGGTTCTCTGTGGTTGTTGCTTGTATGCGACCATCCTCAAGAAGCTATGGACAAGTGTGGCATTCTATGATGACTTCATCAGTTGTAAAACTCCAAAAGCCAGACTCCTTTTTGAGCAGATTAAGTTAGCCTGCCTGTCTTTGGGCCACATGCAGCATGTCATTATCTTTCGCAGACCTCAGTAAAGTGTCAATTAATTTGAACAACGACTTTGTTAACACATAAGGCAACACAAGGCCAAGGTAGATGTTCTGGCAGAGACCCGCAGGCATTGTGGTGACGGTACAGGGAGAATGATCTGCGACATTTACATTAGGAACCTTGAAGTGCGAGATGACTTATGTCCACCCTGACCAACCCTGCACACACCTTTTAATGTCCCCCAGAGGAAGAGACCCGATGTGGCTTGGGAGGCGGGCCCTGATAAGAGGGTTGCGGCCCCTGTGTCACCCGAAAATATATTGATATACCCTACCCCTGACATGACAATGTGGCATACTCCTAGTTGCGCCCCCCCCACGCACCTCAACAGTTTACCAAGGAGATGCTTATATACTTTCATCCTGGTGTGGGATGCCCTGATCACTGCATGATGTGGAAACTGAAGATGGCCCGATGGAGTGCAGATCGAGATCCCATTCCCCATCCCCCCTACCACCATGGACTCCCATTATGTTATGTGCTACTGTTTTATATATTACTTCTCTTTTAACTGCATGGTGACAAATTTACATCTAATTTGTGCTTGTATACCTCCCCTGTGGTCGATCCTGGACCCGGTTTGGGGCCTGGACTGTTTGCTGACATGGTTCCATGTCTCACGTTTTTGGAATTAATAAAGACATGTTAAAAAAAACACATGATACAGTGACACCAGACTGCTACAAGGTCCTTGATATCTTCAATTTAAGGTCTGACAATGAATAGGCAAACATGTTGTGCGAATTGACATATTTTCATCATGCTGATTCAAACCGGTTACATCACAGATTAATGGAAAGTCCCACCGATATAGGGTAAAAATCAGTGGCCAACCCTATTTATACCTCATGAATTGAGCACTGAATCACCTCGGGATATCGCAAGAGGTCCTGCCACACTGCCACAGCATCCATTTCTATTATTATTATTATTAAACATTTATAGAGCGCATGGCTACCCTCGGGCATCCCAGCGCTAAACAGCTGAATAGAGAGACCGATAAAATCTAGGAAGATGTTTGTTGAAATAGCCATGTTTTTAAAAGCTTCCGGAATGGTAGGATGTGCATTTCAGCGCGGAGGTGTAATGGGAGTGTATTCCACAGTTTTGCCACATTGAAGGCGAAAGATCTTCCTCCGCTTCTTGTCCGCCTGACTTTGGGAACACCTGCGAGGTTAATGTTAAGCGATCTCAGGTTTCTCTTGGGTTGATACCGAGAGATAAGAGGTTTATTGATTGTTGGGCCTGTTCCCCACATGTTCTTGTGGGCGATGCACAAGGCCTTAAATTTTATTCTCTCGGTGATCGGCAGCCAATGAAGGGTTTTTAAGGCTGGTTTGGCTGATTGGGTTTTTGGAATTCCAAGTAGCATCCTTGCTGCGCAGTTTTGAGCGACCTGAAGCTTTCTTAGTGTTGCCATGGGTGCACCCAAATAGAGGGAGTTACCATAGTCCAGACGTGACAGAACCAACGCCTGGATAAGGATTCTCTTTGCGTCCATTGGGAGCAATGGGAGGATTTTCCTGAGAGATCTCAGAATACCAAAGCAAGCCCCGGTTACCTTCATTGCTTGATAGTCGAACTTGAGCGAGTTGTCTAACCAGACCCCCAGACTCTTTATCTTGGTTTTGGGAGTCGGGGGCGGACCTAGGCACTTAGGCCAGGTTTGAATGGGGCCTACAGTGGGGTGGTTCCCTAGAAACATCAACTCAGTTTTTCCTCCGTTAAGTCTGAGGCAAGAATGCTCCATCCACGAGGCGACTTTCTCTACACATAGTTCGAAATCCGACGGGAGGTTGCCGGCCCCATTAAGAGTTATGACCAGCTGGGTGTCATCTGCATAGGTCACAATCTTAATTCTATGAGGCAAAATGATATCGGCTAATGGCCGCATATATACATTAAAAAGAGTGGGGCTCAACGAGGATCCCTGTGGGACTCCGCATTTGAGCTCAAGTTTCTGAGATGTAGCATCGCCTGAGAAGACTTGGAAGGTTCTTTTATCTAGATAAGATTGAATCCAGGCAATAGCGTTATCTCGTATCCCCAGTCTCCTGAGTCTCTCTACTAGAATGGAGAGATTGACCGTATCAAAAGCAGAGCTTAGATCGAGGAGTATGATGGCAACTGCTCCTCCCTGATCCAGGATCTGCTTAGCGTCCTCTACCACCGCAAGAAGGGCAGTCTCAGTACCATGATTAGGACGAAACCCCGTCTGGGTGGCATGTAGAAGATCATGGGTCTCTAGGAAATTCGAGAGCAGAGTGTTCACATATTTCTCCAGAATTTTTATAATTACCGGTAGCAGTGATATTGGGCGGAAATTTCCTAGGTCGCTTGGGTCTAGGCTAGGTTTTTTCAATAAAGCCTTGACCATCGCATGCTTCCAGGGACCTGGGACAAATCCTGTGGACAAGGAAAGATTTATCATTTCCAGGAGTCTTGGTAGAATCACCTTCCCTGCTTTATAAAAAATATGTGGGGGAGCGGGTTCTAAAGGGGAGCCAGATTTAATTTGTGGAAAGATTTCTGTCAACTTGTCCAGATTCATTGCTGCGAATTCTTTAAGTACCTGCTCTGAGTTTTGTACGGACATCTCCATATCTGCCAGATCGATAGGGCAAGGAGACTTAGGGAATGTGTTATAAAGTTTATTAACTTTTCCCTTAAAGAACTCTGCAAGTGCACTACACTGTTCTGAGGTGACCTCAATGGAGACGTCATTTGTAGGGAGCTCTAGAAGATCCTGTGCGATCCGGAAGATTTCCCTGGGAGTGTTATTAGCTGATGTGATGATCTCTCCATAGTAGATAGCTTGTGCTGTTTTTATTTCTTTTTGATACATTTTTACCGCTTCTTTATATTTCCGTTTACTAATATCCTGGAAATCCTTCCTCCATTCCCGCTCGAATCGTTTACATGTCTGTTTTAGTACTCTAAGTTCGAGAGACGATACATAGAGGAGAAGAGCTGAGCCAAGCTGATATGTGTGTTCCTTCCGAGGAAACACTCTCTTCCGGCTGAAGTGTGATAATCACAGCTTCTCCACTGTGAACAGGTATGCAATGCGCTGAATCCCAAGAACCTCTAGAGCAGGGGTCTTCAAACTGCAGGGCAGGCCCCGCTAGGGGGGCCTCATGTGATACCAGGGGGGATGCCATGCAAGGCCAAAAGAAGCTTTATGCTGATAACAGTGCTTTGTTTTCAGCAGTTAAAAATGAGCAGCAGTAAGCCGCTCTGTAATGGGCCATCATTTGCATCTTTTGTCATTTAAATCCGGGTGGAGAGAAGGTGTCAAAAGGGACGGGACTCCAAATATTCTTCAAACTCCCCCCCTCCCCATTTCTAATAATCACACTGTGGATACCTTTACACGTTAGTAAGGCCTGCCTGACCAGATTAATATGTTTGGCAATCATGTATTTTATTGCATTTTTAAAACGGTAGCAGAGCTTAACTGCAATGTTTGAATAAGTCTAGACATATTTGAACATTGGCAGTTTAATAGAATAATTGTGAAAAAATTGAGGGGGGGGCCAGTGCTTTTCTTTTCCACTGAGGGGCGTGGCATTAAACAGTTTGAAAACCATTGCTCTAGAGGCAAGTTAGCTAATCCATGCTCTCATAGTGTAGCGCATAGAAGCAGTCGCATAGAAGCAGTCTCTAGGGTGTTAGGCTGCTAGGAACATTCAAATCATATAAGAAGTGTTCATATTATTCTTGGTGCTAGTAACATGCATTAGTGCTGTTCTAATTGTATTCTGTGTGGTTATTACTCATGTGCTAAGCAACAGGATGAGGCTGTTGAAATACACTTAAAAAGGATATAGTGTATTTGGTTAGTACAGTTGTTATATTCTATTCTCTTTTGTTTTCTATTTTTATAGTTGGACACCTTGGGACATTATATTAGCCTTTCCCTTGCCCCCCCTTCCTCCTTCCCTAATGGTTCATTCCTGCTGTTAAGGGAGCAGGACGGCTCTCCTTCCCTTCTGTGTACTTCCACCACGTCGAGTCAAGCTCTCACCTTGTGCCCACAATGTCAAGGTACTGTCTTCTCCATTATTCCCCTGATTACCTGCACGGGGCTGGATTCCTTTCCTCTTTTTGACTGATAGAGACTTTCATCCTCTCATATTTCCAGTCACACACGAGTCGCCCTCTCTTCTTCTGCACTCACGATCCTGGCGGCAGGTTCCCTGCTGCTCCTTCTATGCACCCTGCTGCCCGTCTGACCCCTCTCCTCAGCGGGCAAATTCCGAGGGATATCCTGTCTCCCAGGTCTTCCGCAGCTCACTAGTTGTACCCGCCTTTGTAGGCGTTGACTCCACGCCTTTCTCCTCTTTTCCAGAGGCACCGGTGACTTTCTGCGACGCCTGTAGGCGTATTCTGCTTGGGGCATTCACTTCGCTACCACTCCTCCTCAATGGCCTCCGGACCGCCTCCTCACCTTCCCACCATTTCCTTACGACGTTTGGAGGCGTATTCTGCTTGGAGTGTTCCCTTCACTACCACTCCTCCTCTACGGCCTCCGGACCGCATCCACGCCTTCCCACCATTTCCTCACGGCGTTTGGAGGCATATTCAGCTTGGGGCATTCTTCTCCGCTGACACTCCTTTTCTATGCCCTCCTGACCGCCTCCACGCCTTCACACAATTTACCCCTGGCGTTCGAGGTGGTGGTATTTATACTTCACTAGCATCCTTTTGCATATCCTGCCTTCACCTGCTTGGCATTCACGGTGACACGCATACCTTTCAGCATGCCACTCCATTTTGCAAGTGAACCTTCACCATTCTCGGATCCCTGCTCATTTTCTTCACGGTGGCATGCACACCATCCTGAGGTTTTCTCCTCTCTTCTTCATATTTCTCCTTTGCTCAACCTCATTTCTCTATGGCCGCTGCAAGCATGACCCAACCTCCTTCGTTTCTTAATGAATTTGGGGAACCCAACCACCCTTGGAAAGAATGGGTCAAAATCTTTGAGTCATACCTAATAGCCATTGGTGGGGAAAAATTCAGCCCCTTAAGAAAACAACATATTTTACTCCACAATCTGGGTACCCATGGTAGGAAGGTTTTCGACACCCTACCAGAACCTGACATCGAGGTGGAGGGCGAAGAAGATGCTAGGGATGCATATGAAACCTCACTAATAAAACTTGAATTGCACTTCGGAGAAAAAGTTAATATTGTCCTGGAACGTCACAAGTTTTTCTGTAGAGTCCAGGGAAAACAAGAAAGTATTTCTAGCTACGGGGCCGTTCTAAGAGGATTAAGTGAACTCTGCGAATTTGGAGAACTTAACGATTCTCTAATAAGAGACCAACTGGTAAGGTGTACCAACAATGGAAAAATACAGGAGAAGTTACTACAAAGACAACCCAACCTTCATGAAGCTATTGAATTGGCCAAATCCATTGAACACACCGCCCTGGGCATGAAAGAAATCAAGCCTCATACCGACCCTGGACAAGTATCAGAGATTGCCAACCTTCCTACGGAGAATACTATATGCAAAATTAAAAACTGACAAGATTTTCAACCGGCCTGCGACCACGAGGCCAGCAAACCTAAATGTTACAGATGCGGTAGCAATAACCACTTGGCAAACCATCCTAATTGTCAAGCCAAATCAGCCATATGTAAAAGGTGCAACAAGAAAGGCCACTTAGCAAGGGTTTGTCGGAGCTTTCCTAAAAACCAAAATGGTGCTGACGAGATCTCTGACACTAAACTCCAGACTGTAAAGAAAATTATCTTTCAAGTTCTAGACTCTAAAGCCATCAACCAAATTAACTATCCCCAATGCGATATTGGTTTGGATGGCAAGAAGATCAACATGTATGCTGATTCTTGTTCCCCTTTTACATTTGTTAACATTTCTGATTTTAAAAACTTAAACATTTGCGAAGAAAGTAATTTACTATCGGCTGACATCTCCCCTAGCAGCTACACCAGGGACTCCATTCCTTTGAAGGGCATGATTAAAACTCACATTACATTCAAAGGCTGTACTACCCTTGGGAAAGACTACATAGTGGAAGAAGGGTCCAATCTCCTTGGCTGGCAACACCAGAAAGAATTAGGTATTAAACTTGATACGAATAACCCTGAACAAGTACTTACCATTGACTTATCTATGGCTGGTAAAACCATTCTCAAAGAATTTCCTGAGATGTTCACTACTGAGTTAGGTCTTCTCAAGAACTTCCAACATTAGATTAAAGTGAAACCCAATGCCAAACCTGTAACACACAAAACCAGACCCATACCACACCTCATGTGGGAACCCCTCAAACGTGAGTTATCCAGGTTACAGACCCTGGGTATTACTCAACCCATTGATTGCACCGCATGGGTTGCCCCTGTTGTCATTGCCAAGAAGGCCCAAGGGGATGACATTAGATTATGCATTGACCTCAGGGACCTTAATGATAGCATCATCATTGAAAGACACCCTCTGCCATGCATTCACGAGGTTCTAAGCACCATGGGAGAAGCTACGTGCTTTAGTGTTCTTGACCTTTCTAATGCATACTATCAGGTAGAATTACACCCCGACTCCAGAGAATTAACAGCCTTCACTACCCCTCTGGGGTCGTTCATGTTCCTTAGGATGCCGTTTGGGCTAGCCTCAGCGGCAGCTGTCTTCCAAGAAATAATGCAGCACATTTTGGAAGGGGTTCCCAAAACATTATGCTTCCAAGATGACGTCCTAATCTACGGTGCCACTTCTGAAGAACATGACTCGTCTCTCAGAACAGTCCTCGAGAGATTTAAAGAGGCGGGCCTAACCCTAAAAGAAGAGAAATGACAAATTGGGGTGGGAGCAGTAGATTACCTCGGGCACACCATATCAAGGGATGGATTTAAACCCAAATTGAGCCTCCTTGATGCTGTAAAAAAAGCTCCCGCACCCACCACCAAACAAGAACTCTTGTCCTTCCTAGGGCTTGCCGAATACATGGCCAAATATGTTAAGAACTTTGCTGACCTCACCAATGACCTCAGGGAACTTACAAAAAACCATACGCCTTATAGGTGGCTAGAAAAGCACCAGTTATCTTTTGATAAAGTTAAAAAAGCTATCTTAGGTGCTCCCCACTTGTACAATTTCGACCCTTGCAGAAAGACCATCCTAACCACCGATGACAGCAACAAAGGACTTGGTGTCACTCTCTCTCAAGTCATCGGGGGGAAAGAACGTATAGTAGCCTTCGCCTCTCGCACCCTCAGTAATTCAGAAAGAAATTACTCAGTAGTGGAAAGAGAAGCACTGGCCTCATATACATGTTCAGCCCCAAAGGTACTGCCAACAGCACACCTAGAGTGGCAAGATGGGTGTTGGGCCTCGAAAGCTTTTTCTTTAAACTTGAGTATGTTGCTGGTGACCTCAATTCAGCTGCCGACTTTCTGTCAAGAGCATCTTTAGATTCAGTGGAAAATTTTAAACTCCAGAGTATCCCATTTTAGAGATTCGCTCCTCTACTATAAACCAAAATGAATGGGTCGAGAGCTCTACCCAAGATGCAACATTAACCTTACTTAAAGAATACACCCTACAAGGTTGGCCAGCAAAACGTAATGATCTAAGTCAAGAACTGAGCAGATTTTGGGAAATCAGATATGAAATCAACTTACAGCAGGGTTGCATATGGAGAAACAACAAAAATCATACCTCCCGAAGGGTTGAAAGACAAAATAATAGACCTCGTGCATGACGGACACCTAGGGAGAAGTTTAACAAAGACTAGACTGAGGGAGCATTATTGGTTTCCCAACATGTACTCTATGGTCGAAGCTAAAGTCAAGAACTGCATCATATGCGCCAACAGCGACAAAACCAAACACACCCAGAAGGCACCACTATCCCCGGTTTCCATCCCTGATAAACCGTGGGAAAAACTTATGCTCGACATCAGCGGCCCTATTAATAAAAGAAGTGTCATCAAAAAATTTGCATTCGTACTAACTGACTACCACTCGCACTGGGTCGTCATCAAAATGGTGAACCAAATTACAACTGAAACACTCATTAATTTTCTGTGAGACACTTTTGCCGCAGAAGGCATACCATCCACCCTGGTCACAGACAATGGAGTGCAGTTCACCTCGTCAGCTATGACCAGCTTCCTAACAAGATTAGCCATTACCCACCTAAAAACTGCTTTGTACTGCCCTTGAGCCAATGGCTTAATAGAAAGGGTAAACAGGATGATAAAAGAGAACATACAACTAGCGTGCATCAACCATCTACCGGTAGAACGAGCTCTACAAGATATGCTCTGGGCGTGTCACACTACTCCCAACCTGGTTACTGGTATCTCCCCTTTCTCATCCCTCAGAAGAAGAAAACCCAGTGCAAACTTTTTCCCCAACTGGATTGGGGGGGGGGGGTTAGAAGTGACGGTACACGAATCTGATGCTACAAAATCCAAAATTGGCTCACATCAGGCCAAGTACAAAACTCAATACGATTACAAGCACGGAGTCAAACCCCAGAGGTCGGCCGTAGGTGACTGGGTGTCCGTGAAAAGACCCACACACACAGGGGATAATGAATCCAAATTCTATGACCCCAAAAGAATCATTAAGATAAAAAACAACACTGTGATACTCGAGAATGGTCAGAATTGGAGCATGGACCGATTAGCGAGGAGCCAAGGCCCAGAGTCATACCTTCCAATAGCTCCCCGACTGCTGACGACCCGAGGACTTTCTGACTCATCAAAGAAGCAGTATCTAAAGATCTATAACTCCACCTAAGTGGCATAAAGACTTCATTATGCAATAACTTCAACTTTGGCTTTTCTTCCCTGCTGTTTAGGGGGGAAGATGTGTTATATTCTATTCTCTTTTGTTTTCTATTTTTATAGTTGAGCACCTTGGGACATTATATTAGCCTTTCCCTTGACCCCCCCTCCTCCTTTCCTAATGGTTAATTCCTGCTGTTGGGCTAGAGGCTGCCTTAGAATATTGACAAGAGCAGCCTGACTGAGAGGAGTGCAGAGTGTGATGTGCCCTGTGCTCTGAGAGCTTGTTGGTGGTAGAGTGGAGACCGTAATGAAGAAGTTACGCAACTTACCTTCGCTCCAGACTTCATTATAACAACAGTACTTGTATGTGCTATTCTAAAGAATGGAAACTGGGTTGGAATTATTAACTGTGTCCCTGACCTCTTTACGGGACTGTTAGTATTCCAGAAAGCATGGACACCATACCACCAGGTATGCCAAGTGCGGTTATGTGGGGATTCAATAACCTGGACTTCCAGCTCAAGCGCTGGTGCACCGAACTCAGTCCAGGCACCCACGGGTGGAAAAGTCAAACCATGTAGAGCTAGGCCAGAGCTGTAGTTTACGCAACATAGTGCCTGACATTGCCATTCAGATTTTTTTTACCTATGAGTAGTCTTTAAATATGAACACTCAAGGGAACCATCATTATAAGTACACAGAGATATTCGTAGTAATCATGGTTACCTCCTACAAGGAATAACGAAACACTTATTTCTGTAGGTTTGTCCAGCTTGACTCTTAAAAGGGTATTGTACATCTGTGGTTTTCTATGTTTTTGAATCTCATGTTTTATTGAATCTGTTAAATTAAAATGTGGCTTCTCCAATTGCAATAGGAGTAAATTCCAGAGAGACAGTTAAAAAACATCTCAAGAATAGAGATGTCCCCGATGAGGGGGGCAGACAGTTACATTTGTAATAGCTGCCCATGCAGCATATGCCTATGAAACATCATGGGTGGAGTTTGCGTCTATAGATGCTGCCTTAGAGCAGTTTCAGTTTAGAAACCGGTAGCATCGCCTGCAAATTATAAGGCATACCGGTATTTAGAAATCCCTTTAACTTACCGAAAACACCAAAATTGGTTTGCTGGGGAGTTACCACACAAATACACACAGGAATAGTAGATTAGGCTCTCTGAGTAATGAAGGGGCAACGTGCCCAGTGCTAGCTGGATATACACCCTACCCACGTCCTGAGACCCTACCACTTGCTGACATTGTAGGAATCTCAAATTACATAAGCTCCTTATACAGGAAACTCATGCAGTATGTGCTACGGACCATGAATACTAGACCAGCTCCAGCAGGATAAGCAGTTTAGGGGCTGCTTCTCATACAAGCAAGCAGTTCACAGGCAATATATGCTAACATGGGAAAGATGGCCACAAAGTGTGATGAAAGTGCCTTCAGAATTGCTCACAAAACCAACCAGTAAGAAGCGGGTTATCCTCACACAGCACCCCAAGACAAACATAAAATACTGACTATTCGTCTTCCCCTTGGAATGGAATTTGTCTTCCCCTTGGAATGGAGCCACTCAAAGGAGAGTGCAAGAATTGGGGAAGTATATTTGCATGGCTATACACTAACATGCATATCACACCCTCGCTAGGTGGAGAAAGATGAGAGTGGCCTGACTCTGACAGAGCAAGTGGAGGGAGAGAGGCTATAAAGAGCCAGGAGAGTAAATGACATCTAAGTGAGAGAGAGAGAGAGAGAAAGACAGATTATAAAATGAAGCGAAAGACAGGCGAAAGAGAGGCTACAAAGAATCAGGTGTGCATTTAAGTGGGCGGGAGAGAGAGACTGGTGAGCAAAGCGAGAGAAAGAGAGAGCTAATAAAGCGACAGATAGGAACAAGCTGAGCCAGAGGAGAAAAGTGAGAGATCAGAACTGAGAAACAGGAGAGACGAGTGGAAGAGCAGTGAAGAACTGACAGACCAGTGTGCGAGACCCTCGGAATTGAAGCAGAAATAAAACATAAAGGGCATATCTAATGGGCTGTAGGTCCTTCAGGCATGCAGAGTTTGTTGTTCAGAGCACCGATGCACAGTATTCTGTTACAGAGGTGGGGCTTTAAATCATCGCAACCAGGCTTCCTGCAGCACTCAAAGATTAGAATTCAGAATCCAATGGCGGGAGCCATGATACCCTCACAGTGTGATGTACAGTGCCGGGACTTAGATCAGGTCCTGATGTCACAGTCACACTAAGGGACCCATTTTAAGTTGAGCAGAGCGATATCGATTGAGGAGAGTGGTACCACAGTGCAAAATTACAAATGTTACCCAGTGTTGGAATGCATCTGGTAAAAACGAATGAGTTTCCAAGCACATTATGCCCTGCTGAAAGAGTAGGAGGAAAATATACACGGAAATGCGACCTGAACTGGGTAAACATACAGAATTGACCCTAGTCTATCCAGATCACTCATGATTGTCCCCAATTTCTAGCCCATAACTCATGATGGCTGGTAACTTGGGTGGAGATTCTGTTCAAAATCGGTGCACGGAGTGATGGATAGACTGAGGCAGGAAGTAGGGTAAGAACGTTTCATTTCCTGCTTGTTTGTTTATTTCCATGAAAATGATCCCCATTTGTTATGGTGAAGTGAGTGTATTTTTTGAAAACTAAAAATTTGATGTTTTTGGACATTTTAGAATGATTAAATATATACCTACATAAAGTTGATACTGGAGTAATATTCATTGTAGTTGCGTAAGATCCATGCCTTTTATCATTGGTGCAACCTGTGTATCGTGACAACCTGTAAGCACCTGTTATCAGAGCAATAGCACAAATGTAAAATCTGCAGATCTGCTTCATAGGCTCTAGGATTATGAAATGTGCATAATTCATGTTTTCACCATGCCCCTTTCCAAGGAGATTCTCAGTCATTACATACGACTGAAATCTCTCTGGATGGACAGGACAGAAAAATGAACATATGTGAATTGAAGAAGTGAAGAATGATGCTACATAAAACTAACAGGCTGTGTGAGATTGCATTTCCTGAAGTGTCTCTATCAGCTATGGTGTTTTTTTAGGAAAACTGTGGTGGGTGAACAGCCACAGCCGTTAGGGATGAGAGCTCCGTAGCGTTCCTTTAGAACGTTGTGGTTTTTAGCAAAAATTGCTTGAAATAGTGCTTTTAAATGCTGTAGATTCACCTTTTTTGATTTTTTTTCTGGAAGGGAAAACCTTCCAGATATGCTGGAGGACGTCAGGCTTGCTGGCTTTGTTCACTTGTTCAGTGTAGTTCAGGGCCAGTATTTAAAACACCAGGGGGAGCAGCAGCTGCTACTCCGCTAAGGCGGAGGATCATCGCCCCACAGGAAAAATAAAATGATAATAACACAATGTTAATATCATTTCATTTTTCCTGTACCTGCCCAGTTGGGTTTTGTTTAAGGTGCGGGGTGTGGCGGGCTGGGCTGTCAGGCAGTAGGGGGGGAGTGGTATGTGCACTTAAGTGCGCATGCCAGTTTGGCCTGCCGTATTGGGCTGTAATACACAGCCTAGGTGGAGAACTCCCACACCCTGTCTGAGCACTGAAGTGCGGCGCTCAGACCAATCACAACACCACTATTAGAAGCATTGTGATTGGCTAGGGTAGTCCGGGAGCCTGTGTGCTTCCTGTTCCTGTGTCGTCGACAGAAGAAGAACGAAGGAGAGGAGGCGGGCAGGTAAGTGGAATTCTCTTCTGTTTTATTTTTTAAACACCCCCGCCTGCCCCACTACCACTGCCCCATATCAGCCGCCACTGAGTGGGAGAGATGGGAGACTAGCTAAATGTGAGAAATGTTGTCACAGTCTCTTATAACAGTATTTGGCTAAGCATCTGTTCTCTGAAACCAGTAATCTATAAACATATTACATGGCAAAATAATGCGCTTATTTGATAGTAAAATGATCAGTGACCTGGTGTATATTCTATGATAAAGTGAGTGAGAAATCATTTGCCATTTCATCACCATTTTTTTGGACCT
The DNA here is from genome assembly GCA_963921515.1 of Calotriton arnoldi. Classification (NCBI taxonomy): domain Eukaryota; kingdom Metazoa; phylum Chordata; class Amphibia; order Caudata; family Salamandridae; genus Calotriton; species Calotriton arnoldi. Next base: position 1,075,289 of record CAWUFW010006161.1, read on the forward strand.
TAACTTCACTGAAAAGATTTTTTTAAACTGTGGTACAAGAAAGCAGTTCAGTTTTTATAGAGGCCTATGGGAATGCAGCATGTAAATTTCAGAGGTCACGGACGAAAAAGACACAAAGCACACTCTTTGCCACATTCTATACTGGAGACATGATCTACTTTCACCACTTTCATAGGAAGGCTTTGTGTCATCCTTACAAAAGGCCTTAAAGCCCATAAATGCCTGAGGCTTCATGAAAGAACACATGCAATTGCTCAGATGCAGACCAGCTTTGACAGCATGGAAGACTTTAAGCATGCCCAGGAACAGTGGCGGCTGGTGACATTTGAAAGTGGTGAGCCGTAACATTAGTGGTGGGCCGTAAAATTAGTGGTGGAGCACACCGCGGCGAGCGAGCGTAGCGAGCGTGCCCGAACGACCTAAGGAGGGTTCGGGGGGCTCTCCCCCCGAGAAAATTTTGAAAAATGAGTGGGCAAATGGTGCATTTTCAAGCCAGTGCCTACGTGAGATAAAGTGGCATTCAAGATGGCCCAACAGAGTCAAATGCCTACTTTTTCCACATAGAATATCATATTGGTTAGTGTTCATTTTTTGAAACTTAATATCATGCATAAAAGCAACTCGCATAAACTAAAAACACATAAGCATACAGAGATAAAATATATACATGCAACACATAAAATGTTTTCCCTACCTGTGCATGTCTGTTTCCTTTATGAATCATTTGTTCAAAGCCAAGTACACAGGAGGTGAATGAAATCTTCATATGATATAATTGGCTACAGATAGAAATATTCATTCGAAGAAAAAAAATAATTCAATCTTATAGAAAGTCAACCAAACTTTGAGCCGGATTGCTTTACAGTTGAAAAACGAAACGTAAATATCCATCACGCCAAAGCCAATTGTTCAAACAGTAATGTAGAATACTTTATATAGATTTACATTTAAACAATCAAGTATGGTAAAATCCTTTCAAAAATTATTATTTAGAGCAGGAAGATGACCAAAATCTTTGTGTAGGGAAGGTTTAATAGTACAAGAAGTATGTTTTATATACTTTAAATTTAAATACTTTGTACATCACTGATAAAGAGTCTGGTTAACCAGTACTTTAGAAAACTTGTACAAATAATTACATGAAATATGTATTGATGCAAAGAAGAAACATAACTTTCTCAAAGTTGTATGGGTTTACACATTTATATTATCTAACACCCATGAGGCCATCAACAAAATATTACTAGTAGATAATTCTATATGTTCCAACAAGCAAACAAACATTGTTATATCATTTATCAAACTGAAATGAGCCAACATTCAGACCCCTTGCATGAAAATGTAAGTGCACCCTTATAGATGTTGCATCACTGCAGATGGCAATTTGCATCAGATTCTGCTAAAGAAATGGACTAGATCAACATGAAGTGCTGCCACCTTTATATAATTGTTTGAACTTTATGATGTGTTGAGTATTAAGTTTGAGGTAATGAGTAATGTGTAGATCTAAAGATATGCAATGGTGTCAAATCTAGTATGCTCTTCAGTTGACAAGGATATTAAACCATATCCATTCAGAAATGAATCCCATCATTATAAATTAAGTAATATTATTAACAAATCCACTCAGTATCAGTCCATATGATGCTCAGTGATAGATATGGTAAAAAGAAAATGAAGTCCAGGATTCTACAGGCCTCTACCACACACCAAACACTACAGTGTATCAGTTTGCAATTAGAAAAAGAGCAAACAAACTACAGCTTCATCAAACGGATAGCCAGAAGAAAATCGCTTCTCCTAAAGGACACTGCTGTACAGCAAAAGTTTGCAAAACGAGACTGTAATCAGGACTGACTATAATACCCTCAGGAAAGATGAGACCAATAAACAATATCCTGTAATTCTTACAAGACAGACTGTAGCCCAGTGGAGAGGTGTGGTGCAGCGGCCAGGGCAGCTGACTTCGGAGCACAGGGTTCACGGTTCGATCCCCGGCGGCAGCTCAGCTCAGCACCATGTGACTCTGGGCAATAGCTCACTTAATTTCCACACGGCCCCCAGCGCCTTGAGACCTGTAAGGGTGAGTAGCTGCGCAATATAAAAACTGACTTACTTGAGACCCGTAAGGGTGAGTAGCTGCGCTATATATAAAAACGGACTTACTATGCACCATCTTTAAGTATGTCATGGAAGGTACATGGTCTCTGTCTGGCTATAGTTTGTAAGTTAGTCCAAAGCTTTCCAGAGTGTAGGATATTTACAAAACTGGGTCATATTTGCTGGGGAACTTTGAAAAAAGGTTGGAAGAGAGGTGCATTAACTAATACCCTGAAACAACACCAAGCTTATGTGGCTTTATAATGATAAGTCTGAATTCTTCTCAAGTCATGCAAGATACTGAAACATACATTGAATACATGGTGCATTTACTTTCATAGGTTCCTGCAGTATACTTGAATGTTACTTGCAATACAAAGTAAACAAAAACTATATTTGTTAGCACCAATGATTCACAGCACCATGTGCATTTCCATGATTTCTATTTATACAGAAAGTTTGCACGCCGTTCTTTAATGTGAGCAAACTTTTCAATAGTTCTCTTGTTGAAATCTGGAATCTGATTTATTAGTTCCTTTTCCATTGACAGCATGGCCAATGCATTTAGTCGAGCTTGGGTCATTGTGTTCCTTAAAAATGTTTTTATCCTCTTCAGTGTGGAAAAGCATCTTTCAGCCTCAGATGTTGTCATAGGTGTTGTAATGACAATTCTCAATAACTTAAGAGTCTCAGAAAAAGAATTCTGCCAGTTGTTTTGACATAAAAATATATATAAAGCCATGGCACCACCTGTAGCCTGCTGAAAGTCCTGTCTTCCATACAGGATTGATAGTTCAGTGCGCAATCTTGACTTGTTTAGCATTGGATATGCTTCCACTGTTTCACTGAGAGCTGCAGTAGGAAAACATTTGCTATGTTTTTGAAACAGGTCACTATGCAGTAGTGTTGCACTGACTAGATGCCTTGTAAATGCAAAACGCTCCTTGGCATGCACCACAATAATGTCACATACTTCTTTTCCTTCCTGAATCAAGGTATTTATCTGCAGTTTGTGGTTTGTAAATCGAGAATCATGTGGCAATTCAGAGTCCAAATTATCAATGGATTCTCGTACCTTGTTGATGCTGATCATAAAGGCTGAAGTGTCCCTTTGCACAGATACAGTATCAATGTCTCGTTTTTGTAATTGATTGTACAAAATATTGACATGGGGCATTATGCTGTGGAACAAAAAAAGAAAAAAAAGAAACTCCCTGTCTTCCAGAGTTTTGGTAAAGCTCTTTGCTTCACATACAGAAGTGGAATCAAATGTACTGTCTTCTGTAATAGATTTCATGCATTCTACAAGGTCATCCCTGTGTTCGTAAATTATATTGATAGCTCGGATGTTGAAGTTCCAGCGAGTTACAGACCCTCTCGGTATTCTTTTTGCCACTATGTTCAAGCACTTCAGTCTGTTTTGGCGAACGGGAAAAAAAGCAGTAATACCACCCAACTCTTTAAAGAAAATTCTGACTCTGGATATTTTTGAAGCAGCCTGTTCCATGATTAGATTTAGTTGGTGGGCATAGCAATGGACATAGTGTGCATTTGGATAGATGTCTCTGATTTTTTTTTTAACCCCACCTGAGGCACTACGCATGACACTGGCACCATCATAGCTCTGAGCAACTAACTTCTCTTTACCACTGTGCTCTGGGAAAATAAGGTCAAGTTCATTAAGAATAGATGCTGAAATTGTATCTGCAGTTGAATCTTTAAGATTCGAAAAGCAATAAAATCTTTCCACTACCTTGGAATTGCCATCAATGTAGCGGAAAACAAGTACTGACTGCATCTTGGTAGAGACATCAGTTGTATCATCGGCCTCGATAGCTAGGTAATCAGTGCTTCTTATTTGCTATACAATAGTTTCTTTTGTTACCTCCAGCATACAGTCAAGCAACTCATTCTGGATTGTCTTAGAAGTGCCTTTAAATACAGTTGCACTTTTCAAGTGTGCTTCCATTGCACTGTCTATACTGGACACAATATCAACCAGCCCTCTGAAGACTCCGGGATTTAGGGAATCTTCAGTTTCATCGTGGCCGCGCAATGCCAATTCAAAAGCTCCACAAAATTTTACACAGTCAATCAATTTGGATAATATATAACGGTTCTTATCAACCTCCTCATTGTGTTTGATTACCTCCTTGCGGTAGGCTTCATTGAACTACAGTGCAATATTTGATTTTCCAAACAAAGATAACTTTAATACATTGGTCAAGTGGGATTCACTGGAATCATGCCTCTTTATTTTTTCTGCCAGATGTTAAGGTCAGTAACTCCTGTTTTAGTCCAGCTAACTTCACCCCCAAAGAGCAAGCAGGGGAAACAGAACAAGGCATTCTTAGACGAGCTGGCAGTTAACCACTCCATTTTATCAAACCAGGTTCGTTTAAACCTACGTGTGTAACCCTTCCCCCGGTCTTTTGTAGACTGTTCAATGTTTATTTCAGGTTTATCAGGTCATAGTCCTTTCACCCAAAGTTTATCTTCGTGTGTCTTTCCCAAAAATGGTTTTGTGAGTAAACTGTCAACTCTGTTCATTTTGACAAATAATAAAATGAACAGTACAAAGAAAACAAACTATATTATAGATGTATCACCGAACAGAGACCACCCACGTATATTATGTAAAATACCATAGATGTACTAACAAGAAATGTCAATAAGTACACAAGTAGCAGTAGTTAGTTGTTATTTGTCTATCACTTGTGATACGGATTTGCAACTGTATTTCAAGTTCCTTTTTAGCGATGGGTGATGAACTTTCAGCTGATTTTGTAACTGGTCCCTTCTGTTAAACTGTCTGCTGAGTGATCTGTAACCTGGAGACAACCTTCCTGCTGAGTTCCTCTCTAGCTCCTGTTTTTTTTTTTAAAACTGTTTTTATTGATTTTCTCCCACAACAGCAAACATGTATTCCATATTACTCATATTCAATACCCCTCCCTGCGACAGCCTCTCTGCCCATCAAATCACCTCCCACTATCTTCATATTCGTAGATTAAGTGCCAACTTTCCTCGTATTAGCCTCTGCTTCCCCTCCCCCCTTACATCAGAGTACTGTCAGATATTGGCCTATCCCTTGTTATTCATCGAGGCATGCCCACTCCATAAGAACTGGGTAATATGACTAAAGCTAAACTAACCCCTCTCCCGCCCCCCTCCCACTCCACCCTCCTCCACCGGTGTGTCCTTTCCTCGATTGTCTGTACAATCCATGTCAACCATTCCCTCAGCAGTACTGTACATGGTCATCTCAGCTCAATACGTCCTCGCTCCTAATTGCTCTGTTACAATGCCTGCACAACATGCCTGTCCCAGGGGTAGCCACACCGCCCTCAGATTTCCAATAATGCCCCTTCTATATCTCCAGGGCTGAATCCCCCTCTGAGTCTTCCTCTGGGGCTTGCAGCGCTGTAACTAGTGCCTCCCATGCCATTGCAGTCCCAAGTGCCTTATCATTATCTATCCGCTTGGCGTGTTGATATCTAACTGTACTTTCACTCGTCGCCCATTTAATTAGTTCTGCCTTCCACCTCACCACGTTAGGCCCATCCTTCGACTTGCAGTGCGCTGTTATCTCCCTTTTAGCCAACAACAATCCCAGATCCAAAAACTTACTTGTGACCTTCAATTTGGAAGTATGCGGAAACCAGTGCAATAAGCAGGTACCCATGTCAGACTCAAGTCGTCGGTCCGTGATTTCGCATAACAATTCCGTCACTTCCTCCCAATATGTACCCAGTTGCGGGCAGCCCCACATCATGTGGCTAAACTCCGCCCCCTCTAGGCGACAGCGCGGGCACTGGGCAGTGTCTGTTTTAAAATACTTATTTATCTTGGCCGGAGTAAGATATGCCCTATGCAATATAAAAAAATGAACCAACTGGAACCTAGCATTCCTCGTACTCTTCCACGCTCTCTCGACTATGTGAGCCCATGTTTTCTCAGGAATCTCCTTGCCTAAGTCCACCTCCCATTTCTGTTGCAACCCCCTCAACGGTTCCATGCCCTCCTCCACCATGCGCCTATATAGACACATGACCGCCTTGTAAGTTCCCTCCGCCATCACTACGTACTGACACACCATGGTCGTCCGGGGTTCCGTGAGGCCCTCCCTCCAGTGCCGTTGCACCGCAGTAACCAGGGCAGAGTGCAATAGATAATCCCCGCGAGGAAGTCCATATCTATCCTGCAGGGCTTGGTAGGGCAACAAGGCCCCGTTCTCATAGAGGTCTCCTAATACCTGCACTCCCAGGGCCTCCCATTCCGCCAGCGCAGTCCAATCCCCTCCATGCGGGAGAGCTGTACACATACCCAGTGGTATCTCCGGGGCATATGGCCGATTGATTCCAGCCCTGCGTTGGCTCTGGTTCCAGCATAATCACAGTGTCCGCTCCTCGCTGGTGAGCGTCCCAAGTCTCAATCGCTGTTGGAGCACTATGAAGGACAACACATGTCGCGGTATCCATTTTCCCTCTGGGCTATCAGGGCCCCTAAACTCCACCGCCACCGCTTGGGTAAGCCACTGTAGCTGGGCTGCCAAATAATAGAGCTCGAAATCCGGGACTGCTAAACCCCCCTCGGCCTCATCATGGTATCCAGTGCCACCCGCCGTCTACCATTCCCCCACAAAAACCCCCAGACCATTGAGCGGAGCTGTCGAAAAGTGGATCTCGGTACCCATATCGGGAGCGTCCTAAAGAAGTACAACAACCGGGGGAGCGCCACCATCTTTAACAGGGCTACCCGACCAGCCACAGAAAGCGGCAAAGTACTCCAAAAATTAAAGCTACCCCTAAGTCCACGCACAGCCCTACCTATGTTCTCTTCTAAGAGATCATCAGGCGCATGATAAACATGGGTGCCGAGATATGGTAAGCACCGGGGCCCCCACCGTATGCCCCTAACCTGGGGGGGGGCCAGTTCCCGATAGACTCACCGGAAATATGCATGTCTTCGCCCAATTCCCCACAAGCCCTGACACCCTACCAAATTCGCTAAGTAACCCCATCGCCCCGTCTAACGCCCCTTCTGTGTTAGCTAAAAACATAAGCAAATCATCGGCGTACAGAGATATGTATTGCATAGCCCCGCGGAGGTCCAACCCCTGATAGGTCCGTTCCAATCTAGCATGCACTGCCAATGGCTCAATAGCCAGTGCAAACAATAACGGAGAAAGTGGGCACCCCTGTCGCGTTCCCCCTCCCTACTGGACAGGAGGGAGAAATCATACTCCCCGTTCGAACCCTTGCTGTCGCCGATCTATATAGGATTTCGGTCTATCCCACGAAAGCTTCTCCTAGCCCAAACGTCCGCATAACCTGAAACAGATATGGCCATTCCAGGCTATCGAACGCCTTCTCTATATCCACCGACAGGACGGCCTCAGTTGTAGTCTCATGACGGTCCTCTCCCAATATGCGGAGTAAACGGCGCACATTAGTGGCCGTGTTCTGGGTGGGTATAAATCCCGCTTGATCTCGGTGGACCAATTGTACCATATATGGGAGGAGTCGGGTCGCAAGTATCCGACTCAGGATTTTATAATCAGTTGTGAGCATAGATAATGGACGATAAGCTGTCTTATCCGTGGGGTCCTTTCCAGGTTTTAGCAACGGGATAATGACCGCTTCGCGGATGGAAACCGGTAACGCTCCCACCTCCCTCCCCTCCTTAAACACCGCCATCAGCTTAGGGGCCAATATATCAATGTAAGCCGAATAAAATTCTATAGGCAGCCCGTCCGTCCCTGGTGTTTTGTTACGCGCCATCTGCTTCACCGCTCCCCTGATTTCCCCTAGCGTAATCTCCTGTCCTAACAAATCTGCCTGCGTTTTATCTAAATGGGGCAGCACAACACCATCTAGGAAGTCCCTTATATCATCCCCTACCACCCGTAGTTGACTCCGATATAACTCATGATAATAATCAAAAAACAGCCCATTAATCCGCTGCTGAGTATACTCCAGGGTCCCCATCGGGGATGCCAAGTTTAATATGGGGGTTCCTCGGGGTATCGGGCTAGCCAGCCAAGCAAGTAGCGTACTCGCTTTGTCTCGTTCTGCGTGCGCGCGTGCCAAATATCTCCTGTAATAAAAATAGCGCAGCCTCTCTAATTGTGCCGCCACTGCCTCTCTAGCACCCACCACCTCCTCCTGTACTCCTGGATTCTCAGGGCGGGCCCTTTCAGCCGTCCGCAAGCGCTGCTCTGCCCCCGCAACGTCCCTATCTAGGGTTTTCCTCACTCACACCATTTTAGTGATGCATATACCCCTTACCAACACTTTAAATGCATCCCATTCCAGTGCCGTCATCGTCGCTGTGCCCTCGTTATCCAGGAAATATTGCCTAATTCCAGTCCCTACTTCCTCGCGGAAGACCTGGTCTTCCAATGCCTCTGGCCGTAACCGCCAGGCCGGAATCGCGGGCCTCTCTTGGGCCCATTGTATCCTCATCAATAGCGGGTTATGATCAGAGAGTGTCCTTGTGAGGTACTCACTGTGGCCTACCTTGGCGTGTATATCCGGGGAACACAGCAGCACATCCAACCGCACATGTAAGTCGTGCAGTGCCGAAAAGAAGGAATAATCCCTCTCGTCCGGATGGTGTGCGCGCCACGTGTCAACAAGCCCCCATCTGTCCTGCCAGTCTCGTCTAACTTTGGAGAGCCTATGTTTAGGCGCGTCGGGCAAAGGTGGGTGTGATCTATCCATGTCCACGTCAGCTATGGAGTTAAAATCGCCTCCCATGAGTACCGAGCCGGTCAGATACGGCGCCAGTTTCCCTGATAACTAAGTAAAAAAGGCTATCTGGTCCACATTGGGAGCATATATACTACACAAAGTCACATCCTTCCCATTAAGGCGCCCCGCCACCGCCACAAACCTCCCTTCTGGATCTACCAATTGTCTTGTCAGCTGGAATGGGACCCCCGCTCTAATCCATATCAGCGCCCCCCTGGCAAACGCTGAGTATGTTGTATAATATACTTGCCCTCTCCACCTACGTGAGAGCGCCAATCCCTCAGCATGGTTAATATGAGTTTCCTGAAGGAACACAATTTGGGCCCCTCTACGCACCAAGGAAGCGTGCACCTTATGGCGCTTCTGCATTGTGTGTAACCCCCGTACATTCCATGTTATGCATTTGACTTCATGGATCGTCCCCATATCTCATCTGATGTCCTGTATGTAACTGCTCGCCCTTTTTGGACACACCGGTGGCCCCCCCCAAAAAAAAACAACCAAACCCCCATCCCCCTAACCTCCCCACTCTAAATCCCCCTAATCCCTCCCCCCCCAGAACAGGCACTACAACACTAGTTCCCATCCAAACTACAACACCCAACCTACGTCCTTCAGTAGCTACTGTGGACTTGCGAACCCAAGACCAGTCAGGGGAGGCGACCAAGGGCCAGCAAGACCCTAGTTATTATGCCGTCACTGTCTGGCGCCATACCCCCATTACTTACTCGGCCCCAAGCTCTCCGGGGGCCCACAACTCGGTAAGCGCCGCCACATTACCAACGGATAAACGTCCCCAGGGCCTGCCAACCCCTGCTATGCAAAGTTCGTGAATTATGCTAACTAGTAATAATGTTCCAGCATTCCTGAGCCCCATTCTAGCAAGAATTAAATACACTCTAGGAACCTTAGGCATCAACAAGCTCATCAGCTTTCCCAGGTGTAACATGTGGGATAGCAGGACTTCCCGTCCCGGTCTCGTCAGAATCCGTTCCTCCTGAGCCCTTCTCCGACTCTGTGTCCCCCGCCGATTGAGAAAACTTTTCCTGGGATATTTCAGTCACTGCCTTCAATGCCGCTGACCTCTCCGTTTCTGTTTGAGTTACCGTGGGCCCTCTCGTGCCAGGGCGGCGCCGCCTGACACGCTGCGATCTGCGGGGGCGAGGTCCCTCAGCCTGCAGGCCCTTGCCTCGCTCTGCCGCTCCTGTGCCCACTCGATAAGTCTCCAGCCAAGTCCACGCCTCCTCCGGGCTGTCGCTGAAGTGTGTTCTTCCGTCCAACACTATTCTCAGGCGCGCAGGAAACATCAACGAATACTGCAGTCCTTCGCCTCAGCGCCTTCTTCACCGCCATGCAGGAAGCACGACGGCGCTGTACCTCGAAGGTGTAATCTGGGAATAGCGTCACATTGCCATTGTCCACCTTGTAAGGACCTGATGAGCGGGCTCTGTACAGCAACAGATCCCTATCTTTGTAATGGAGTAGACGCGCAACTACCGGTCTAGGGGGCCGCCCAGGCGCCAACGGGCGCGCTGGCACCCTATGTGCTCTCTCCAGGGAGTAAAAGGGAGACAGGCCCTCCGGCGCCACCTCGGTTCTTAACCAGTGCTCCAGATAGTCCACCATACTGGCCCCTTCCACTCCTTCCGGAAGCCCCACCACCCTTATATTAATCCTGCGGTTTCGCCCCTTTGCGTCCTCGGCTCTCCGTTCCAGGACCTGTAACCGACTCATAGCCTCCCCTATCTGTAACTCCAATGTCCTCTGAGCCGGCTCCATGGCTTCCAGCGTCGTTTCCGTCTGTTTCACCCGATCAGTTAATTTTGCGTGGTCAGCCCGGAGAAGACCCAGGCCCGTTGCCACCTGTGCAATGTCCTGCTGCAGAGCCGCTCTTGTGTCGGTGATAGCCTGCAATATTTGATCAACCTGCTCCTGCCCCAGGGTCCCAGGGAGTTGTTCCGCAGCATCCTGCTTCCCGAGGTCCATCGCCGAGTCGTCAGGGTCCGGGGTCGCTCCCCCCTGCTTCCCCCGTGGCTTCCCCATGCTGTGTTACAGTCTCGGTCCCCAGCACAGTCGCTCTAAGAGGTCCGCACTCCATCTCCGCTGGTACCAAGGCCCCGGCCCAGGCCGCCACGCCCAATATCAGTCTCCAGCCACTCTCTTAATGGGACCCCAAACGGACCTGCCGCCGTCGTAGGCTCTTTCACCCCTCTCCTGTGGGCCCTAGGTGCTTTGCACATACGCCAACTCCACTTTCCTCAGCGTGCCCCCAGGTAGCAGCTCCCCCGCCTGCAATCCGCTCTTCACTTCAATCCAGCAGTGTCCCCAATGCTATGTGGAACAGTCTTGCGCTCGCCCAAAATGGCAGCCAGGTCCGCTCTCAGACCCCCATTCCAAACCGCTCTGCAGGGCTTGATGCAGGGGGCCACCGCCAAGCCCCTCGCTGATCGTCACTTCCCAGCACCGTCCCTGGGACACTGCTCAATCCGCTTAGGGCTCTACCGCGAGCCACAGCCCTCCCGGACTTCCCCCCAGCTTGGCAGACTCCCAGCCTCAGTACTCCTCAACCATCCTCCTCTCACCTCTCCGCCCGGGGGTCTTCACCAGCTACGGTAATAGGTGCGGTCTTGCTCATCCGCCAAAGGTCCACCAGACTGTATTGCGCCAGAGTTACGGCTCCAGCCAGTCCCTGTCGCGTGGCCCACAGCTCTCCAATATGGCGGATGCTCCTGTCGTTGGCCCCCGGCCGCACCAGCCCAGTGGATCGGCAACCGAAAAGGCTCCCTCTCAATCCCCCACGAGATTCCACCCAGTCAGGGGGTGCTCTTAAGTGCCTGTCTGCCTCCGACACTCCATGCCTCTTTCCAGCGCCCAAGCAGTCACCGCCACAGCCATTCAGGTCCTCGCAGAGATTTGCGGCCGCCGACCCCCTCTCGGTGCTCCCTGCCGTAATTGCTCCAGCCGCGATCCGGAGTTTACCGCTGCCGCTCCCACTCCACGGTGCCCTCCCGGCCTCCGGCGCTCCGCTCTGTCGCGGCCTCCAGAGTCCTCACAGGCCCCGGGTCGCCAGCGCCATCTTGGGAGCTCTCGGTCCGGGTCCGTCGTTCTGCTCGACCCTCCGCTGCCGACAATGGTCCGGTTTCCGCCTACAGCGTCTCTCGCTGTTCCCCAGGGCAATCGGCACTATCCCTGGGTTCCGGTAATATTCTGCGGCTCTGCTTATTCAGGATATTTCATGGGGTCGGCGCGGAGCTCTCAGCTCACGCGACCGTCCTCATCTGCTCCCTGGCCACGCCCCCCTCTCTAGCTCCTGTTGATAAACTATTGGTTGATTTCCTCCCTGGTGCTTGTCAAACTATCTGTTGATTTCTTCTGGTGCCTGTAGAAAACCTTTCTGCTGGTTTCCTCTCTGCTGCCTGTCGTTCCTCTTGATAAACTATTGGTTGAATTCCTCCCTGGTGCTTGTCAAACTATCTGTTGATTTTCTCTGGTGCCTGCAGTAAACCTTTCTGCTGGTTTCCTCTCTGCTGCCTGTCGTTCCTCTTGATAAACTATTGGTTGATTTCCTCCCTGGTGCTTGTCAAATTATCTGTTGATTTGCTCTGGTGCCTGTAGAAAACCTTTCTGCTGGTTTCCTCTCTGATGCCTGTCGTTCCTCTTGATAAACTATTGGTTGATTTCCTCCCTGGTGCTTGTCAAATTATCTGTTGATTTGCTCTGGTGCCTGTAGAAAACCTTTCTGCTGGTTTCCTCTCTGATGCCTGTCGTTCCTCTTGATAAACTATTGGTTGAATTCCTCCCTGGTGCTTGTCAAACTATCTGTTGATTTTCTCTGGTGCCTGTAGAAAACCTTTCTGCTGGTTTCCTCTCTGCTGTCTGTCATTAAACTATCTGCTGATTTCCTCCCTGGTGCCTGTGAAAAATTAAAATAGGACGTAAGCTTTGAGACTTGTGTCCATTGGATAGCTTGAACAATTTTAAAGCAGCTGTTAATTCCACATTTGCAGCAAAACCAGATGCCCACACTAAAGCCAAAAGGGACTGCGGTGTGTAGGTTTCTCAGTAATATAACTCCACAGCCATCCCCATGTGGAAAATGTTTCCAAAACAAATTGATTCATAACTTCACAAACACACTTTTGTCGTGGCAGAAAGCCAACTTACTGCGAGAGCCTCAGTGACATGTCAGATTGCGAATGTTCAATCCCAATGAAGCACCATATATGTAATTTTCTTTACTGCAGTGAGCAATATGAGTGTTGCACCGGATCTAGAACTATAGAAATGGCACATGCAATATTGCCATTACCTTATGCATGCTTCACCCCTGGCATCACTCTTACTCACAGTTCCTTGACTTTATCAAACATCCTTCCTCACCTGCATCCAGTCAGATGCAGAAGGAAGGCAGAGGTCAAAGATGCACTATATGCATCCACATTCTGCAGGCTATCAATGCCTAAGTTTTGGGTACAGTTCTGAAACATCCCCACCTCTTTAAGTCCTCGAAAGCAGAGGCAAGCAACCATTTGAGGACATGAGAGTAACCCTTGGAACTGTACCAGAAATAAAGCACAATAGGTAAACCTAGACCAAATAAAAAACACGAGCTTGAGGCTTTTGCAGCAAATACAGCTTGGATTTCGTGTGGTTCTCGTGGGGTGGGGTGAAAGGTGATGTAACATTACCATGGAATGATTGGATGCAGGTGAGAGGCAGTTATGGCTTTGGGGGCGCAAGCAGCATCACTTCACACCACTCTTTCACTTTGACAATACATCATACAAGTGTGTAAATCTGGTGGTATCAATAAAACAGATACAGTTACAAAATCTGAAGGATTAGTGCATGCTTTCTACCCACACATGACAGGTATGACATGCGCAGGGCAATCCTTCTTTCCTTCGTCAAAGAAGAGCCCCAGATGGATAGCAGGGGTGAAAATTGCCCTCCCTCAGAACAATTTGGGTACGTTGGCTGGATTGCAAGCGTCCTTCCTTTAGATAACAGGTTCAGGTCATCCTGCAGCTGCATGTAGAGTACACACAGATCTATCAGGTAATTCATTGAGCTAGCTTATTGGCACCAATGTACGTCATTAAATAGTGTAGCCTGGAGAGGTGCATGAAAAACCCCTGCAAGCTTTTCAAGCATTACCAAAGAGACGCACAACGCCATTTTGAGTAAGTTGGCAAACTAGTGCACAAAACTATATTCAAAGATGAATTAAACATCCAACAAAGAAATGCAAATACTTGCTTCAGGACCTTTAGCAAACACAAGCACAAACATATATTGAGTCTTTCTGAAAGACCAGCTAAATTCAACAAACATATATACAACCAAATCCACACCTGTGGACCCGTACAGTTCTTATGAGAAAAAACTGAATTGTTATGTTTTCCCCAAAGCAGAATCCATTCAAATTATATACATTTAAATATGTGCATATGCACACTTCTGCAACATTCCCTATGTGTAGTGTTTTACGTATAGGCTTTCAATGAGGAACATATGGCATGAGCACCAGTTGCATTACAGTACATTCATTTTGTTACGCACAGGGAGATTAGGGGATTTGCCCAGAATCAAAGGATGTTGTCCCAGGGACCACTACCTGCCCTTAAAAAATGAAACGAAAACATTTTTCTTTTTAAATGCATCCCGTTTTCCTTTAAGGAAAACGTGCTGCATTTTAAAAACAAACTGCTTTATTTAAAAGCAGTCCCAGACAAATAGAGGGAGGATCCCTGTGGAATGGCCCAGGTGACGCAATGGCAGTTAAACTGAAAAGGAGAATGAATACAGCCAAACAGAAATGAGAAAAATAACTAAAGAGCTAACACGCAATGCCCACCAAAGCTAATCAATCCATCAGGATGGTGTGATGGTGCCCATGCCGCAGAGAGAGAGAGTGCATGACAAGCGTGGCAGTACCGCCATAGTCTTGAATAATCATAAGGGAAACCAGCCTGAGAGTGGTCAGGAAACGAAATATTTCAAAAAGGTCAGAGAGCCATCTGGCCAGACATTTCTCAGCGACTTTCACAATAGCAGGACGAACACTATTCAGGGGGGTTGACTTGTGGAGTTATTATTATTATTTATTTTTAAAGAGTATTGTTACACACCCACTTTTACAGCAAGAGGAACTATGGCTTAAACAAACAAAAAGTTGAGAATAATGGTGATAGTGGTGAACCAAGAATAGTGCAAGAGCTTGAGTAACGGACACAAGCACTGGTCACACTACAATGGATGAAACAATTTTTTGAATGAAAAAAGTAAATAGGCACAGTATGTTTGAGAGGACTGAATCAATGCCTTCACAGAGGCGGTGAAAGAGGAGTTCTTGCAAAAGACTCTAGTTCTCGACACAAGTTCTTTGCTGACATAGTTTTGGGAACTAATAGCTCATACTTGGCTAATTGAAGGCAGACTTTCTATCTCTTGGACAGAGTTCCGTAATCAGTATTTAAAATATAGAGGACCCCAATATCGGCTGTGGAATCTGGGTTAATAAGCGGCTACAGCATCAACAGAAGATGTGCACCATATGTAAAGATTCTCCATAATCAGGGTTATGGTAAACTGTTGGTTTTATCATTATGGTTCCCCACCAGCATATGCAGAAAACAGGGTCTAGAACTTCAATATTTAGGACAGGTAGACAGTCAAAGAGTCAAGCAGATATGAGAAACATCCTCCACACACCGCCTCTGTGCACCCATGTACAACTACCCTGCACATGCACACACAATTCTGAAATAGTCATGTACGCCACAAGGATGCCCATTTATATGAATCCTTCTGGAGATCACAGAGAAACCAAATTGAATGTACTATGCTCTCAGCTCACATGCACAAACCTGCAGTCACCAAGAATCCATGTAGTAGTGCTTATCAAGACAAAAGCCTTTTCAAAAGCATGGGTCCCCCTTGCGTGCACCTTAGAAATGCTGCACAAACCCCATCTTTACCGAGCACTGTACACTAACACTAATAATGTGCACAGCCCCTGGGCAAGGTTTTGCACCAGGGTCCCATATGGCTCCACCAAACCTGTCAAACTGCGGAAAACCTCTGATCTGAGGCACATACCACCAGGTTAAAAGCAAACATACTCAACAGAGATCTTGCCTATCACCTTGTCCTTCCTGTGCCTTTTGCAGCTGCTCAATCGAAAAGGGCGGGAAAGAGTTTGTTCTGTCAAGGAATCTTTGTTTGACATTCTGACGTTAGGTCACAAGATGGTAAATCCTTTGGCAGATAAAGAACAGATACTTTCGCCTCACACACTCCGCCTGCACCTCAGAAAGCTGTGCCACTCTCATTTCATACACAAGGTCCAAATTAGCTTCCCAAATGCATGGATGAAACACAGGAAAATCAGAACAATGCTGCTTTTTTGTAACACGTTTGATTATGTTTTCTTTCTGTGACGCATGCAAGGTGACATTCATTCATTATTTCTCGGTTAATTATGTCACGTTTCCATTTAGAATTAACACAACTGCAACCCAAACAAACAACAATTGTTGGGCCTAAATGACATAACCGATGCATCATTAACATACAATGGCATTTACGTTTCACTGTGCATATTAACAATTATTTATCACACCATGTAATATGTGTGAAGTCATCATATCCTCACATGTATTTACATGGATTTTAACACTAAACCCTGCTTGTAAGATGCATTCACAAATGTGTGGTAAAACTGCACAAGAGCATGCAAAAAGCATACCGTATCAGCACTTGCAAATGCAAAAACTAAGAACGCACAGTTCGGACAAAAACCAACATTTCTGTTTTGCGGGATAAAATGAAAAATCAGAGGCATCAGAAGAAATTAGCAATATGGCATCACAACCTGCAGCTGCTTTTTCAACATAGTGAAGCTCCGTCCAGAAGGTGGAAATAGAAAGCTCTGGGTACTTCTCCTTCAATCATTAAAGACCTTGGGGCAGATTTACAAGCCCCCTGCGCCACCAGTACGTCACTTTTTGTAACGTACTGGTGGCGCAGGGGGCTGCTCCATATTTACAAGGAGAGGAAAAGCCACCCTGCGTGACTTTTCCTCTCCTTGTAAATACGGCCCCTTCACACGCAGCACTTTGCGGTGAAGGGGCGTTCCATGGGTGTTGCTGTGGGTGTTCCCAGCAACACTCATGGAACGAGACACATCTCCAGAATTACGAGAAATCGTAACTCTGGAGATGCGTCTGAAAGCTACGCCACCCTAGAGGTGCCGTAGCGAGGCGCATCGAGGAGAAATGTTTTCATTTCTCCTCGTTTTTTCCTCTTTCAATGCGTGCTGCATTCTACAGCACGCATTGGAAGAGGAAAATGCCTGCAGTGATTGTTTTTGTGCAGGAAGGTGCCCCTTCCTGCACAAAAACAATCTCCCCATGACGCAGGCATCCTTGCACCATGGTGCAAGGGTGCCTGCGCCGGCGCATGGCTGCAGTTTGTGCGCCAGCGCAGGGGAGAGCACAGAGATGCGACATATTCTTGTAAATATGTCGCATCCCTGTGCTTCGGAAGTGCCGCAGCGTGGTGCAGCCAAAGGGCTTGCGGTGCCACGCTGCGGCACTTCCTTGTAGATCTGCCCCCCTGGGTCCAAAAACGTACCCACCGAAGCTAAGCTAAGCAGTCAATATTGTACGTCCCTGGCGAGACTCGAGTCTGCTTCCCCACCGCAGCTCTACCGCTCTAGCCTAGGCATAAATAACTTTAAAAAATGCCCGCGGCCTGGGCCTTACCTCCTCCTGGGCTGCTGGTGAACTGCTGTGCCGACGGTGCCGACTCCTCAGTTC
The DNA here is from genome assembly GCA_963921515.1 of Calotriton arnoldi. Taxonomy (NCBI): domain Eukaryota; kingdom Metazoa; phylum Chordata; class Amphibia; order Caudata; family Salamandridae; genus Calotriton; species Calotriton arnoldi. The sequence goes on from CAWUFW010006161.1 coordinate 1,092,966, forward strand.
AATCGAGTCAGTGCTGCTGCTGTGTCCGTGATGCAGTGGCTAAGGCTTCCTCGTCCTCCTTCCAGAAAGTTCCACAAAGTGCAGACACGCGCGGGAAGCAGTCTGAGGTCGAGTCTGCGCAGACTCGAATTCTCGGCTTCCCGCCTGCCACACCCCTTTCCCAACTCGTCACAGGGTGGGTCCCACCACGCCCTGTAATGAGTTGGGAAAGGGCTCCACTCTCTGATTGACGTGAGGGTTAGCGATACCGGGCTTGGACTTAAAACGCCCGGGGCTAACTTTGCCTCCACGCCATCAGGGGGTGGAGACTGGGCCCTGAAGCTAGGTCTTTGCCAAGCTGATGACATCACAGCCTTCAGGGCTGTGAGGTTGTCCGCCCGGCAAACACTTAGGCTTCTTTGGGCCTGCAAGGGGGAGCATGCCAGGGGAGAGTCACGTGACATGCCTCCAGCCACCACAATGAACGGCCACTGTCATGGCGGCAATATGTAGACTATTTAGAAGATAAGACATAAAAAAAGTAAAAACAAAACGGATTTTTTCTTATTAAATAAAAAATATGATGAGCATTGAGCACGCCACTTTGGTAACGGGGCGGAGCCCCGAAGCCCTCGGGGAGAAACCGCCACTGCCCAGGAACTCAGTGCTGCATCTTAATTCACATGGATTTTGGTCCAAATTCATGGCGATATTGATGTCCTCAGGGAATCCTCTATTTTTTATTGATTTATTATTATATGTTTTGTTGACATTGTTATTCATGTTTGGGGTGTAGCCACCTTAAGATATCAAATGCAGGGAATGCCAAGGAGTGCTGTATCACAGCCGTGAGCTGCAGGTATTGGCGTTTGCTGACAGCGTTGGTCTGACACAAAGGGCAAAAATTCTTGAACAATTTCTATTGACATTTTTTAGCTAATTTCACAGTTAATGAAGTTGTACTACTGAATATCGACCCCCCAGAATATTGTGGTACAAAAATATTGAGAACAATGTATTGAGGAACAAAATATGGGAAGGTAAGTGCACATAGAGAAGTATAGATGTACTATTCTTAACTCCACATCAATGCACCTTGACGATGTATATATATATTTGCCTAGCCTGTGAACAAGGGCATGGAAGCCCGAAACACGTCTGGCTGTGATTTTAGGCATTTTGTCACTGCTTTGCTCGCTGCACCTTCATTAAAGGAATTTGAATCCACCTGAGAGGCTTTTCCGTATGGGGGCAACCCTTTTTCTGGATTTAATACGGCTGGCCCGGTCGTGGAACTGCCCGCCGCGGAAGTGCGGATCTGTGGACCACAAGTGCGTGGTACCTGGGACTGGGGGTTTTCCTGATGAAGGCTACAGGTATTGGCAGGGAGCAGGTTGGTGACATTAATGCCTACCCACTGTGGTAATTATTTGTGCACGAGACTGGGAGCAACATCGAGACCCACTGGGGTTTTATTTTGTTTTGCAGCACTACAAGCACCAGAATGCTCGGAGGCCCGTTGGGGCGGGGCATCTTTGAAAGAATAACATGTTCTGTTCCGACTGGAGCAGGGTCAGGACTGATTTGCATATAGCTGGGTCCAAACTGAGGTGACATGGTGTGCACAATATAGATGGATTGGGATGCAGCCGAGTAATTACCAGTGGCTGAGATTAATTCCATCCATCACTTTTTAGTATACTTCAGTGTGTGCCCCTACGTGGGACGGGTATGCCCAGACATGGGTCCTGTGCACACTGTGTCACTGGAACCAAGCTGTCCCCGGCTGATGAGACCATAACTAGGGTGAAACCAGTCCTGGGTTGCTTGTGTTCCGGATTAGGGTGGACCTTGCCTGGCTTCGCAGTTCGGGCTGGACTGTTCTTATTGGAGCAGGGTCAAGACTAATTTTCATATAGCTGGGTTTAAACTGAGGTGACATAGTGTGCAAAATAACAATGGATTGGGGTGCGGCCCTGAGCAATTATTAGTGGCTGGGATCAATTCAAGCAATCCATCCATCACTTTTTTGTATACTTTTTTGTATACTTGCAAGTGTACATAGCAACATTCATCGGATAATTATGCTTTTGCTATGCTGGTACACATGCGTTCAAAGACATGCATTGTAAAAAAGCACTGGAAAAAAGTCCCACTGGTTAAGAAGTGAGATGAAAAAAGAAAGGATCAGTTAGCAACTGTTTCCATAGCCTGCATGTGAGTTCTGAGTATGTAATGCTTTATTCACCTGAGAAATATCCCTTTAGGAGATTACTCTGAAGCCTTGTAAAGCATTGTGATGCAAGTGAGGTGGGGTCCCTCTCTTCATACCTTGCAGCAGGGCCCCCTAAGGATTTGTTACTCCACTGACGTGAACAGAAACTACCAAAAATAATATCTGAAGTTTATACCTCTGTGGGCCGTGATACTTTAGGTACAGAAGTAATTAAGCCGCATGTAAAACCTAAAAGCAACATTGAGGATCCCATTAAGGAAAAAACCTGAAGGTAAAAAGAAACAGAGTGGGTGAGACAAAAAGACAAACGGTATATCCAGTAGCTTGGAAGTCCAGTCAGGATGGTTATAATTTGAGGACTACAACAAACTTAAAAAGCCAAAATGGTATCAGTATTGTGATAGCCAGCTCTTCCCGTTCTTTTCAGGACTCTGATGCTAAACGAGCAGAGACAGGGTCTAACTGAGTAACGAAGTAAAGAAGAATATCGCAAGCAAAAAGGTGAAACAGGATGAGAGAGTTGGATCAGCGTAAAGAGAGAAGAGAAAGGTTCGGACTCTAAAACTCGAATTTAAAAAGAAGTGGCAGCAATTCCTAATCTACATGCGATATCAGCTACAGATACGTCTGCGGAACAGGACTTGGGCAGGATCGCTTATAGACAGCATAGCAGAAGTAACAATAGTCCATCAGCCTCTCCAGAGCTTTCTGGTGGTGAGGCCAACTGATGATTTGATGCAGATTGAAACTCCAGATAAACATGTAAATCCTCCAGATAGGGTTTATTATCTAAATATACAAATTAAAAGAGATATACTGTGCACAATTAAAAGAGTCTTCTGGCTGCATTTATCTGAAGATTATGACATAATACTATGCGAAGATGACTGGCCAGATCTTCATTTGGGAAGCACCTTGAGGAGAGGAGGCAATACTTTTCATTAATAGTAGCTGAGGATATCAGGGAAATCTACACAAGAGTGTGGGCTGTAAAACAAGCTCCAGCTTTATACAGAAATCAAGCAGGGTAGGATAAATATTCTATTCCACATGCCATTCCCTTACGCAGTGAGCACCAAGCACAGGCTCAATATTCCTTGAAACCAGAAGCAAAGCATGATATAAAAGCAATACTGAGTGAACTACAATATCAGGGCATTATAGCGCCTTGTCTTTCGCCAATGAACACTCCTCTTTTTTCCTGTCTTAAAACCAGATGGATCCTACAGAATAGTTTTAGATTAAAAAATGTAACAACACACACACACAAACATATGCAGTGCAAAATGCCCACAGCACGGGTTTAATGACCAAGTATGGAAAACTTATAAAACAACCCTAGACATTTCTAATGGGTTCTTCAGTCAGGACATAGCGCCTGAAAGCAAGTATTTAACCATCCTCAGTTTCAATGGAATGCAGTGTTCTTTCACTGCATTTCATCGAAATATATAAGGTATAAGAATAGCCCTGGTCTATTCTCATCACCCATAATGGAGATCTGCAACCAGATCCCGAGGCACTATCACACTGACTTAGATGCACACCTAACTACGGATAATGACAATTCTAACCTCACAGGGTTACACAAGTTAAATGTAAAAAGTCTAACATTGCCTACCTAACGGTAACTTTACTTGGATATGAATTATCATATGAGGGCAAGGGACTTGCCCTCATATGATTGAGAAATGTGCTATCTTCTGGGAGAGGGGAGGACTTCTGGGGGTATGTTCCACGCTTTCGATCATGGGGGAGCAGTCTAACATAAGGGTGTGGACCTGGAACGTTAACGGATTGGGCAATAAAATTAAGCGCACCCTTGTCCTACAACACATTAAGCGACAATCCCCTGACGTAGTCTTGGTTCAAGAAACACACCTAAAGGGTAGCAAGTGTAAAGCCCTGGACAGATTTGGGTATAGGCTGGCAGCACATTCTGGGTTCTCCTCTGGAGCTCGGGGAGTCTGAATCCTGGTTCATAATGCGCTCCCTCTAACCATAACCAACGTATGGGAGGATGACGCAGGCTGCTGCGTGGCAGCAGCGGGGACAAGGGAGGGACGCACCATTGTACTCTTTTCACTTTACGTACCCCCTGGGCTACATGGGATAACCCTCCCGAAGATCAGTTCCTTCCTGCTTGGGTTGGCCTTGGGTACCCTACTGGTGGGTGGAGATACAAACGCCGTCATGAATCCAGAACTGGATCGCTCTACCCCCTGATGACTTGTATTTCTCTTTGTCATCTGATCATCTTGTGGCCTCTTTGCACAATTTTTAACTTGTAGTATTTTTTGTTAAAATGATGTGTATGATGTGTGAGTTTAGTTGATGAAGTTTGGGAATGTATGAGGATATGAATGCTTTGTTTTAAGTAGGTGTGTGGGACAGTGTGTATATATATGCTTTTGTTTTTGATTTGTGTCTTATTAATTATCAATCATTGTTATTGTTATTATTGTGATGTGTATTTATCAACTGTCGAAATGATTATGGATTTAATAAAATTTCTATTGTTTTTTTGTATAAACTGATATTATCATTCATTTTTTCCTTGATTTGCTCCAGGGATAGAGTATGTACGCTAGGATCCTTGTAAAGGGCCATGTATTGATCAGACGGGGCAGGTTATTTCTTGCTTATTTGGTGTTCCTTATTTCCCCTGCGTACCTGTCCCCATCGAGTCAGGGGTCCCCCTTCTTATTAGGCGGTGTTCTGTACTGTCTGGAGTTTGCGGAGTAGGGACTTGTTGATGCCGGCGTAGAGTGCGTTTCCATAGTCCAGTCTGCTGGTGATGAGTGCGTGAGTGACTGTCTTCCTTGACTCAGGGGGGATCCACTTGAAGGTCTTGCGGAGGATGCAGAGGGTGTTGAAGCAGCTGGAGGTGACGGTGTTGACCTGTCGGTTCATGGAGAGCGATGAGTCGAGTACGATGCCGAGGTTCTTGGTGTGGTCTGAGGGGGTAGGTGGGCTTCCGAGGGCGGTCGGCCACCAGGTGCTGTCCCATGCAGAAGGGGTGGTACCGAGGACGAGGACTTCTGTCTTCTCGGCGTTGAGCTTCAGGCAGCTGTTGGTCATCCAGACTGCGACGTCTTGCATTCCTTTCTGGAAGTTGAGTTTGGCAGTGGTGGGGTCTTTGGTGAGGGAGAGGATGAGCTGGGTGTCGTCGGCGTAGGATACGATGTTGAGGCCGTGTTGTCGGACGATGGCTGCGAGGGGGCCATGTAAATGTTGAAGAGGGTGGGGCTCAGTGATGAACCCTGTGGGACTCCGCAGGTGATTTTCGTGGGGTCGGAGAGGAAGGGTGGGAGTCTGATCCTTTGGCTTCTTCCGGTGAGGAATGATCGGATCCAGTCCAGGGCTGTTCCTTGTATGCCTGCGTCGTGTAGTCTGACGACTAGTGTGCGATGGGAGACGGTGTCGAAGGCCGCTGATAGGTCGAGTAGGATGAGGGCTGTGGAGTGGCCTTGGTCCAGGAGGGTGCGGATGCATCTGTGGAGGCGAGTAGGGCGGTCTCTGTGCTGTGGTTGCTTCGGAATCCGGATTGGGACGGGTCGAGGACGGCGTTCTCTTCAATGAATCGTGTCAGTTTCCTGTTGACTGTTTTCTCTGCAACTTTGGCTGCGAAGGGGAGGAGCAAGATGGGCCGATAGTTCTTGAGGTCGGTGGGGTCAGCTGTGGGCTTCTTGAGCAGGGGTCTGACTTCTGCGCGCTTCCAGTCATCTGGGAAGGTGCCTGTTTTGAAGGTGGTGTTGATGGTGCGTTGTAGTTCAGGTGCGATGGCGGCCACGGCTCTGTGGTAGATGTGAGGGGGGCAGGGGTCGGTGGGGGCCCCCGAGTGGATGCTTTTCTTGGTCGGGGCGGTGTCTTCGGCCGTGATCGGTGTCCAGTTGGAGATGGTGGGCTGGCTTGTGTTTCTGGGGGGCAGGGGCCGTCTGTGGCGCCTGGTGGATGGTCGATGAAGTTGTCGTAGAGGTTTTTGATCTTGAGGTGGAAATAGGTTCCAAGCTTGTCGCAGAGGTCTTGGGAAGGGGTGATGTCTGTGGCTTCGCTGCGTGGGTTGGTGAATTCTTGAATGACACTGAAAAGTTCCTTGGAGTTGGTGGAGTTGGCCAGGATTTTGTTGTGGATGAAGTTCCTTTTGGTGGCTCTGATCTGGTTGTGGTAGTCCGTCATGGCGTCCTTGTAGGTGGTGTGGTTTTCGGTTGTCTTGGTGTTTCTCCAGTTCTTCTCCAGGCGTCTGCAGGTGCGTCTGGCTTCTTGGAGAGCGGTTGTGAACCAGGCGGCTTTCCTGGGGCGTTGTCTGTCGGGATTGCGTAGCGGGGCGAGCTCATCTGCGCAGTTGGAGATCCAGGTGTGGAGTTCTCTGGCTGCGTCGTTTGCACTGTTTGCGTCGGGTGCCCAGGTGTGGTTGTCTTGGTTGAGGTTGGAGTTAAGTTGCTCGTCGGTAACCTTGCTCCAGTTCCTTCGTGGTGGGCGTGGGGCTGGTTTGGGTGCCTTGGGTTTGTTGATGGCGAAGTGTACGCAGTGGTGGTCGGTCCATGGCGACTGCGTTGTGTGGCTGAAATGGACGCTGTTTCCTTCCTGCCGCGAAGATGGGGTCGAGGGTGTGTCCTGCTCTGTGGGTCGGTGTGTTGACAAGTTGTTTAAGTCCGATGCTGGTGAGGTGTCACGAAGGATAGTGGAGTTGGGGTCTCTGGGGTTGTTGAGGTGGAAGTTCAGGTCCCCAATAAGTATGTAGTTTGTTGAGGCGATCGCGTGGGGTGCGATGAAGTCGGTGATGGTGGCGGCGAAGGGTGTTCGGGGGCCGGGGGGTCTGTAGACGAGGGTTCCTCGGAGTGTGCTTTGGGGGTGGTCTGGATCTTGAAGTGCAGGTGTTCGGCGGAGGGGAAGGTTTCGCTGGAGGTGGTGAGGCGGAGGGTGCTCTTGTGGGCGATGGCGAGGCCCCCTCCTGGGTGGTTGGGGCGGTCTTTCCTCTGGATCTTGTATCCGTCTGGGATGGCGGTGCTGATGTCTGGGGCGGAGGATGCGTTGGTCCAGGTCTCTGTGAAGAAGGCGATGTCGGGCGAAAGAGAGTCGAGTAGGTTCCAGATTTCCATGGCGTGTTTGTGTACGGAGCGTACATTGAGGAGGATGCATTTTAGGGTGTTGCCGGTGCTGGCATCGGCGGTGTTTGAGGCCGGGGTGGCGGTGAGGGTCTGGCGGCAGTGGAGGCAGGAGAACTGGCTGTGGGTCGTGTTCGGTGAGGCCTTTTGGCATTCTCTAAGTCTTCCAGGGTTGAGTGCGAGGAGAGTGGTGGTGTCGTAGCGATGGGTAGTGGGAGGTCCAGGGTTCCTGACGCTGGCCGCAGTCGGGTGGCGGATGGGCGCAGACTTGAGTTGATCGAGGTGGATTGTGGACAGGTTGTTCCGCCAGAGTCTTTCAGCAGCTCTTGGTTGTCTTCTTTCGGAGTTTAGGTCTGTGTTGAACCAAGATCTAGATGAAATGTTTCTGACTCTTTTTTGTTTCAAGGGAGCTATTTGGTCTAGTATGGAAGTCATTGCTACATTGTAATGCGCGGTGAGCTCAGTTGCAGAAAGGTCATATGGGATGGTGGGAAGGAGTGAGCTTACCCTTTCTTCCAGGTCGGCCAGGGGAATCTGTCTGAGATTTCTCGTCCAATGGGTGGAAACCTGAGTACGAGGAAGGCATTGGATCGTTTGGTTGATGTGGAATAGAATGATGTGGTGGTCAACAGGAAGGCTGTGGTCGATAGTGACTGAGTCTTCATGAGCTATGATAGAATCCAGGATAGAGCCTCTGTTGTGGGTATGTTCTGTGCAGTGTTGGGTAAGGTTGTTGTTGCATAGAAGTTCGTTCAGAGATTGGATCAGAGAGTTGTTTTCCTCATTCCAATGCAGGTTGAGGTCACCTAGTAATATATTGTGGGAGTCCGAAAGTGAGCAGTGGGTTATCAGGTCGGAAAGGTGTTCTCCGAATGAGGGGGTGTTGCTGGCAGGTGGTAGAGGAGGTGGCAGTATATCGTTTTGTTGTCAATCGTTTTAATGGTGGAGGTTAGATATTCGAAAGAGTTGTATTTGAAGGAGTCCGTTTCCGTTACAGAGATGTTGCTCTTGTGGGGGATAACCTTGAGCCCCAGCTGGAACGCCTCAGGGCCGATGTACGGCATTGGCGTACCCTCCTGTTGTCTCTAATGGGCAGGGCGGCCCTGTTCAAAATGATGGCCCTGCCGCGCCTCCTTTACGTCCTCCAGAATACCCCCTATCGAGTGCCCCTAGCCATTTTCAAAAGGATATCCCACGAAGTCAGAACGCTGTTGTAGCAGGGAGGCGCCCCCAAGATAGGGTAGAACAAACTACAGCGTGGGGTGTACGATGGGGGATTAGCGGTCCCAGATATTAAACTGTACTACTGGGCCTCGCAGCTGCTAGTCATAAATGATTGGGTATACGCAGACCTGAATGAACCTGCGTATAGAGTGGACAGAGCTGCTATGCCAGGGGGCCACTGGGCACAACTCTTGTACTCCCGTAGGAGGCGTCTGGAGTTCCCATCGCACACAGGAGTAGTCGTGGAGTGTTGGAGGGAAGCCAATAGACTGTTAGGTTGGGCCGGGAAGTTGACCAGCCGGACCCCACTGTGGGAGGGGGATCTCCTGAGAGCTGTAGCAATCCTTGAGGGCTTCGGGAATTGGAAGTTGATAGGCATAGAACATTTGGGCGATGTCTGGAGAGGGGAGGCACCACTAGCTTTTGACGATTTGCAGCAGGAATACACTTTGCATCACACGCAACGATACCACTATCTCAGACTGATGCATGTCTTATGAGGCTACATCCAACATGGCACCCCCTTACCGGAATACTCACCTCTTGAGGACAGACTGCTCCTAGACCCTATTCTGGAAAAACCAACCTCCACAATATATCGTAAGTTAATGAATAACATGCCTGACCCTCTGGTGACTTTGAGATCAACATGGATAGATGACTTAGGAAACATGGATGACACAGACTGGCAAGAGGCAATACAGAGCCCAAGAGAGGTCGAAATTCGGACAAGGTTCAGATTAGTACAACTTAAGATACTACACCGTACCTATTACCCGCGCACGCTTTTACATACCTGCGCTTTGTGTTAGGGGATGCCAGCAGGAGGGTACCTTTTTTCACAATCTATGGGAATGTCAGGTGATAGCGAGATACTGGCAAGGCGTCACGGAAGTAATGTCAAAGGTCTCTGGAGTGACGGTCCCTATGAATGCCAAATGGCTTTTCCTAATGATCACAGGCAATTTAGACTGGCCCAGGCATACGGGAATATGGCTCGCTCTTGCAGCGGTGATAGCCAAAAGGAACATTGCGAGGAGGTGGGGTGCACCTTCGCCTCCATCCTTGCGAGAGTGGGAACGCGACCTTGATTGGTGCCAGCATGCAGAAGCAACGGTATATAACAGCAGGGGGTGTGTTAAAAAGTGGGAGAAAATATGGTCGCCATGGCGTAAGTATAGAGCAGGGCTGGAGATCGAAGGATTAACACAGGAGGGATGTGTCCAAGATGGAGCAGAGACCTGAATTATTGCAATGTCGTATATATCGACTGTGTGTATGGGCTGCCACATGGTGGGGGTTATTTGAACTGATAGGACCCAGGTCCTCACACCTCTCCGGGTTAAAAAGAGTAGAGATATATAGGAATCAACCATGTACAGATTGTAATAACTGTTGGTTTGCATGGTCATATGAGCAAAAGTTAATAAAAAAGACTTTAAAAAAAGAAATGTGCTATCTTACAGCCCCCCAACTCACAAAAAAAGGTATAATCCCTGTTGGGGTTACTTAACTTCGGATGGACTTACTTGCCACACCATGCTGAGTGAGTGAAGCCGTTGTATGACTTAATTTCTCCCACGGTTTCTGCAAAACAAGTGCAAATACACTGATATCTTGGGTGCGCTGGAAGCAATCATGTAAGAGTCAAAATAGTTACAAACTAGGGATAACAAGACAAACATGGAATTAAGAGTTGTACCAAGCTATTCAGGTTACACATATGTAATCTACACAGAGGTACAGATGATTTCCCTTGTGAACAAATCACATTTGTATTCTCCAACTGAAGCAGGTTTTGCTTCCTTAGAGAAAATCCTTATACATGTGCAGCATGCTATTTTGAAAAAGTGCCCCTTGGCACAAGGAAAATTGATGATTGTGGTTTCTCCCATTCCTGCACTAGAGGCGGCCACTAAGGCAAGCATTCCAAATGCTCGAGCCCTATACCTGAGATGGGGGAGTGGGCCTCTTTGTTAAATGCAGTGGATGTAATGTTTTAGTGTGATCTGACACTTCAGACACAAGCTTTTCCCCAATATGAACTGAATGACACTTAGATTCCAAAAGCTGACCTGTTAGTTTCCACACTAATACTGTCTGATTAATCCTTCTGTGTGCAAAGTTAAAATGTAGTCTAAAAATAATGGGAATGAATGGATTCAAAGATTCAAAAAGTAAATTGATTAAGAATAAACAGCTCTGGGGAAAGGTAGCTGTCTTACAAGATAATCTTCCATTGGTCCATGTGATGCACACTGTGGGCCATCAGTGTGATAGTATTCACACCAAGGTGAACTGTGCTGCTGACTTTGCTTCAAAGGCTGTAGTACAGACTGTTAAAGTAGCGGTCTTAACCAGATCTCAAACGAAAATTGACACAGATATATTAGCCGTGATAAGGGCAATAGTGAAGAGGAAAACTCCTTCAGCAGACATTCATCTCAAATAAGCCTACACCCTGAATTCTGATAACCCTCCTGTAGCTATTACACCCAGAGTGGAAGATAGGATTACTCCTACAAAGCAGCCCAAGAGGGGTTGGCATCTGGTTATGTTAGGATAAATGCAACCACAGCAATGCTACAGCAGCGTTAATGGTGGCCATATTTATTTGCACGGGTCAGAGATTATGTTTGACCATGTGATATTAGTCAACAGATTAAAGCTTCTAGTATTAGAAGACCCAAACAGACTCCCCACACAGCCTCTAACCTACCATTTAGGGTTTTATATTTGGACCATGTTGGGCAAATTCTGTAAACGGATATAATTACATGTAGGTGGCAATTCTTTCATGTTCTCGGTTCCTATGGGTGTGGCCTCAGAGAAATGCAGGTGCTGGAGCAGTTGTAAAGGACTTGCAGTGTCTAATAACCATGAGAGCAGTCAATTTAGACAAAGGTGCAACTTTCGCCTCAAAGGCTTACAGGGACGCTATGTCTGCTCTGGGAAAATGTCTGTAATTCAGCAATCTGTTTCGAATAGAAAGTAACGGGTTAATCGAGCACGCTAACAGCACACTTAAATAAGCCCTGACTGCTATGCTACTTAGTCCAGGTCCTGGTACCATCACCTGTACGCAGTTCAGAGAGCATTAAATAACTTGCCTAGAAGACTAGTGGGTGGGGGACACTCCTTACAAAGTACTCTTCAGAGTACCCATGTATGTACCTGATTTAGATAATCCTGGGAAGGTGGAAGAAGAAAAAGAATTTGACCTGGGCCAAAACTTACATGTTTCATAGAATTTCCAAGAGGTCAGAGACACTTATCTAATTTGAAGCATTCTGAAGCCGCCACCAGAGAAGAGAAGGTGTCAACAGCTGCTGACAGGGGGTAGGTGGCGAGGGGGTCCCACAAGTAGATGATCTAGTTCCAGAAAAGATCCATGATAAACAATCCTTTATGCCATCCTACAGACCACCTGTTCCAGTTCTTGGGGTAAAAAGCAAACACACTGAGGTCCTGCCTCCTTTGTCTGATTCAAAGAAAAAACTATAGGTGTCTATTGACCACAGTAAACAGCACAATGTGACTGATCCTGTACAGCAGACCCTCCTGGACATCAAGAAGGATTCAGAGTAGAATTTCTTAGCTTCTCCCTATCTGAATGAAATACCCATAGAAGAGCACAGTAACACCATTGGCTTGAGTACCCAGCCGGAAGCATTTGAGTCATCTGTGTCACTAGCTTTACACCAAACAGCAGATTCCATGGAAGAATCTGACACTGCAATTGCTACAGCTGCAAATGTTTCAAGCAACGCCATGCTTTATTATGAACTCCCGCATGAGTCAACATCAACCGAGGTGATACCTTTTAGAGAAACAACAATTTAAAAGAATGATTCGGAGTTCTGCACAGATAACATTTCATCATACTCCCCAGTCACTATATGCCATTGATTTCTTCTTGTGTATCATTGGTTTTGTGACAGGTACTTGATACCACTGTGATCCTATATTTAGATCACTAAAGGAGTTTTTCTTCTCATCATGTGGCTGATAACACTGACTGTGAAGGAGCATTTGTCTCTAATTTAAGGAAATATGTATTTTTCTTATCTCCTCCTGGCACCACGCCCGGCTTGGACTAAACGATATATAGCAGCAGGTATATATGCCATTTATAACGAATACAACAAATACTCAGAAAGAGAAGCTGCTGAAAGAATCCAACAGATAGATAAAGAAAATATGCAAGCAAGTTTTAGGATTATCAACAGTGGCATGCACACACTCTCCAAAAGAGTGTATTCATTAAATAACATCATGTCCTCAGCATTAGATCTCCTTAAAGGATACTTAGGTCTTTTACAACATGGCCAGGCTCACTTAAGTGGTGTAGTACCATTACACTGGGCTTTACAAACTCTTTGATCAGGTTATGTACCCAGGCAAATTCTAAATGAAACAGCCATTTTTGAGCCCTACAACATAATGTTAACACAGAATACCATCGCTAAGAAAGAATCCACCTACCCTTTATTAAGCATTGAACAAACGGAGAGAACCCCATTTTCTGTCTGTGAAAATCCACGTGTTACATGCCTGACACAGAGGTATTTCCCTCCCAATTACTACTTTTCATTTTCATGACTGCCAGAAATATAAATCTTTGGGCTGCTATGAGAAAATGCACGATTCACATCATTTGTGGAAATTTCCTTTCTCATACATGTGTTTAAATGAAGACGACCCTGTGTTTATCAGTGTTTCCAGCTGCAGAAATCCGCTAGGTCACTCTCCGCGATTTCATTGCATGGAATGTGTAAGCTATTTGATGCCTGGATTGAACTGTGTTTTATTCCACTTCGTCCACTGACATACACGACGTGCTTCTAAATAATTGTTTGGATTTAATGTTAAGCAATATCAGTTGCTGCAGGTTGGAACCCGGTCAACTTTATGGGATTATAGTTTCTAAAGCAATAGAGTTTTGTGGAAGAACCTTATACCCACCAGCTCAATGTGTAATCAAAGGGGTTTCATGGCATAGAATTGATTTGAAAGATATGTATTTTGACAAAATTAGTCAATTTGTCCCAGTTTTACTACAAAAGAGGTCCGTTTGACTTCTTTGGCAGTAACCTACGACCTGCAGACGGCCTGAACTGCTTTAGAAATACAAAGGCTGTTACAAATACAATACCCAACTCATTTTGCAGACATCGTAGAAACGATTTCTAATGCGTCCACTACAACTGGTATTGTGTAATTTTCAAAAACATTGGATCTGGTCTGCTGATTGGATTTAAAGCTGTATTCAAACTGATTCCATCAGTTTTTTTACTCCTTTTTTTTTTAAACAGATTTTATTGATCAGCTTTCAAAAACATCAAAGCAGTTCAGCAATGTTCAACATGGTACTCATTATGCACTCGTTTGACAGCTTATCTAATATGTACTCATACGAGTACCACACAATCATATCTCATGTTGTATCTACAACCATCAGTTTTCTACTTCTTGTTCTCAAGTCTTTATGAAGGATTCCCCACCATTCTCCTACTTATCAGCTGTGGTGTTGTCATTTTCCTCCTGATCCAACAAGGGTATCGACAACATGTGAGTACACGCATACAGCTGAGCAAAAGTGCAGAAAAACCCTGGCTCACTTTCTGGGACATAGGTGGCTTACTGAACTGAGTGAGAGCTGGATTTTTCTTTTTGTAAAACAGAGGCTCGACAAACCCGTTTTTTGGTATATGAACTGTACAACTTAAATGATCCTGGAACTACTGCAGTCACACCAAAAGCAGTGTCAAGCAATGCACCTAACCATGCTGCAAATTGCTTGCTATGATGGGCCGGTTTTGCCTTTTGAAGAGCTCTTAGAGGAATGGCTTACACTCTTGAGCCACCAATCAAAACACTCTCACCATCTCCAAGTGCTTTGGAACCACTACATCTGTTCCAGTGCTCTGGTCCATCCATCTCATGGGCAACTGTTAACAGGCTTTCATTACCAATCCAACTCATCGATAACTCATATGATGCCTGTGTCCCCGCTACTATGGAAACATTTTCAGCTGACAACTAGGAACAGCTGTCCCATGACCAAACCAAAACATGGACAGAATCCTGTATCGAGCACAAATACTTTGTCATGAATCTCCTCAAGAAGTAAAAATATCAACTGATCTTTTTTCATCTTTCATTTTTTCCAAGCCACATTCTTTTTTCAATTCAACATATTCAATATCATGCCTAGTCTACCTAATAATCAAAATGTATCACTTACCAGACTGATGTCCCGATGTGATAATGTCTTTTTATATGATACAACATTTTATATTACTGCTTGAAACATGCAAGGCTTGCAAGGAAGTATTTGTGCAAAATGCTTACTGCATCACTTTAAACTGATTTAATTAATTAGTTTATTTAAGTTCATTTTAAATATGAAGTTTTATATTTCCATTCTGAGAGCATGAATTGTAGTTTTCATTGATTTTATTCAGGTTATTCCTAGAATGATGTTAACTATATGCTTTCAATTTAATTACGTCAATTACGTCATACTAAAATGTACAAGCCGGGGATATTGTAAAACTCCCAACGCCAGGCAACATTTAGAGCAGGTTAAGTTAGCCTGTCTGCCTTTGACTCAACTGCAGAATGTCATTATCTTTCACAGAACTCGAGTCACAAATCTAGGGGCATATTAGCAAGACCCACGTTAAAATTATCGCCGTTT
Organism: Calotriton arnoldi; assembly: GCA_963921515.1. Taxonomy (NCBI): domain Eukaryota; kingdom Metazoa; phylum Chordata; class Amphibia; order Caudata; family Salamandridae; genus Calotriton; species Calotriton arnoldi. The sequence goes on from CAWUFW010006161.1 coordinate 1,108,216, forward strand.
TAGCGGCAGAAACTGCCGCTAAACGGCGATAATGGGCTTGCTAATATGCGTTATGAATTCCAATAGAAGCCCAGGTTAGATGTGCAGGACATCTAACCTGGGCTTCTATTGAATTCCATAACGCATATTAGCAAGCTCATTATCGCCGTTTTAGCAGCAGTTTCCTGCCGCTAAAACAGCGATAATTTTAACGTGGGTCTTGCTAATATGCCCCCTAGTTTTACGTATCAAGAGGTGTAATTTTCAGTTTCCTTTGTGCCGTTTTTAACATGCTTGCCATCTTGTGCCATAATCTCTCTCATAAAATTATCTCCCGCTTCCTGGAGCTCAGGTTTACATAGACTCCTGTTATAGAATACTGAGATCAATAGAGAGGCATTTACAAATCAAACTGGTTCCTATGAGTTATTGAAGGCTTCATACCCCTTGAAAGACAACAGATACTGAAGTTGTCCTCCGTACCATCTAGAGTCCAAACAGTTTCTGCCTAATACTCAGGTTTTCCATCCAACCCACGTAGTGGAAACGTTGTTTGCATAGGTTTTTTATAAAATAGGACACATGAATAGGTACAGCAAGCTTGAATAATACTGTACCCACTAACTTAAGGATTGCAAAAGGACCAACAAACTTAGGCGCAATCTGAAATGCATCCTGGAATGGTGATATACCCAGGGGATAATCACATCTTTTCCCCAACTGTATAACTGGTACAAGGAGTGCAATGTATGTCAGCAAAGTTCTTATATCTTGCTTTAGTTACTCTTAGGTGTAATATAGATGTTTGTATGTTACTGATGTCCTATAGGAGTGTCTGTCAAGCGGGACCAGAAGAGGGGGAACACTCGAGAGGCCAAAGGTGAGAATGAAATTCTGTTGAACAAACAGGCAAGATAACAAGGTTCTCCAAGTGTGTAACCGAAAACCTACAGAAGGGGTTCATTCGTCATTCCACCTCACCAGCTGGGGCCCTAATTATTTTCATCCCTAAGCCAGGAGCTATATTTTCGCCCTGTATAGTCTGCAGAGAACTCAATGCAGTCACAACCTGAAACAGGTGCCCCTTACCATTAATGTCTGTCCTTTCATATCAAAGAAAATATTTTTTTACAATTTATCTTCGAATTTAGCATGTATTATAGAAGGGGATGAAGGGAAGGTTGTGATAAAATCTGTTATTCTCCGGGACCCAGGTTGTTGAGGGGCAGGGAGTGACTGTAGTAGTCCCACCGGTTTCGTTCTTGAGCATTTGGCTTGAGCACACACTACACAGTGTTTAACATGGTACTCAATATCCTTTCTGAGTCATGAAAAACTGCTGAAAGACCAATTCTTATATTTTTCATATACCAGGATGGCAGCTGCAGGCAAATCATGTCCTCTCTGTAAGGTCTGCTGCTGAAGATCTTTATCGGAGATGAAGACTCTATGATTATGCTATAATAGTTTTGTTTGTTTCCTTCTTTTGCAAGAGTCTTATAAAAAACTGTGATCTGTATCGATTTTCTGCTAGCTTTTCAAGAGTTGCTGTAAAAATCCTTACTCTGATTTGATGAGCTTGTTTTGAGTAGACAAAATATATGAAGGGCTGTTGATAGGATTAAGGGGCATATGTATGAAGCCCAATTCCCGTTCGCAAACGGGCCGATTCTCAGAATCGGCCCATTTACGAACGAGAAAAGGCCTTTTGGGATGTATCATCCCAAAGGCCATCGCAAAATAGGGAATCGCAAAATTTGCGATTCCCTATTTTACGATTGCATTTAAGGAATCGCAAATTGCGATTCCTTAAATGCGATGTAGAAAGCACCTAAGTTGTGCGAATTTGGCATAAGAAATCGCAAATTACCACCAACTTACAGTTGGCAGTAATTTGCGAATTCTTTGAAAAAAGCACTTTTTGCTTTTTTCAAAGTGCCATGTGGCACACATACATGCCCTTAGGGCATGTATGTGCGCCACAAGTGCACACATGCACATTTCAGGGGTGCAACAGGGTGTCCTTTGGGACCCTTGCACCTTGAAATTGCGTAGCGCAATTTGCGAGTACCTATTGGGTACTCGCAATTTGCTGCACGTAATTCCTATTCATTCCTATGGGCCTTATGGCCCATAGGAATGAATGGGAAGGATTCTTAATTGCGACTCGCAATTTGCGAGTCGCAATTAAGGAATGCGTAGGAATCGCAATTATTATTGCGATTCCTACCTACATCGCAGTTTGCGAGTCCTTAATAGCGATTCGCAAAAAATCGCTATTAAGGCCTCGCAAATCTGTCTTTTCATACATATGCCCCAAAGTTCTTTCCCTTGTCTAATAAAGCATCAGACTTCCTATGTCGATTGCCTGGTCTGTAGCTGACTTCATAGTTGAACTTGGACCTGGCATATCTGGGGTTCACAAAAATCTAGGATACCTTAAATCCATTAACTGCATGATCTGTCAAGATGGTAATTCGATGATGGGCTCCTTCAAGATAATGTCTCCAAAGAGACAAAGATTCCTTAATTGCCAATGGCACATTGTCATAGATGGTATAGGTAATTTCTGATGATGTTAAGGTTAGGGAATGGTAAGCCACTGGATGAATTTTGTCTATTGCCAGATCTTTCTCTGACAGAATAGTCCCAATAGAGAAAGGTGATGTGATGATGAAGGGCAGAGTACAATCTGGATGCCTTAGGATAGTTGTGTTTGTAAATGATTTCTTGAAGGTTTCAAATGCTATTCTTGTTCTCTACTCAAGGGAAATGAAACCCCTTTTTGTGTCAGCTGATCAAAGAGATGTACAATCTCTGAAAAGGCATGGTTAAATTGGCCACAGAAATGAGAAAATGTTAAAAACTTTTGTATCTCCTTTTCATTTCTCTGCACAGGCCACTCATGTGCTGCTTTTACTTTTTCCAGTTTTTCAGTTATGTACTTTTGAAGAATCTTTTCTTCTTGCATTGTGATGAATATATATTCCAACATGGAATCTTGACTCAGGGAATCAAATCTATGGGCCATTCATACGGGCAATGAAGTGGCTACTGACTTTTTTACTGTGGACGTACAGGACATCCTTATATGTCTCTGGTATCTATATTTATTCCATTTTTACTTCTGCCACATAGAATGTTAAAGGAAGAACCATTTCCAACCCCTTCATTGGAAAGCAGTGCTGATGGCAACTTTGTGATCCGAAAGTATGGTCTGATTTGCAAGTCAGTGGAGAGATTGTGCCATCTTTGCCAACGCATGCTGTAGGAGAGTAGGATCTGCTTCTTATGGTTACCCCCCACTTTTTTGCTGGATGTGATGCTGTTTTTGACTAGTCTGACTGGGATCCTGCAAATCAGGACCCCAGTCTATCTGCTTTCTCCCTAAACTGTTATGTTATGTACTTAGGTACACTCCAGATTGGATACTGGGGTACCCTTGTCAGTCCCTAGTATATGGTACCCATGTACCCAGGGCATAGGTAACCCAGAGGTCTCCCATGGGCTGCAGCATGTATTATGCCACCCATGAGAGACCATTCAAAATGGAACTACAGGCATGCCATTGCAGCCTGTGTAAGTTGGTGCATGTACCACATACTTAAGATATAGGTTTACTATATCTAAGGGTCACTGCACTCAAAACATATCTCACCCCTCTAGCAGGCCTTTACAATCCTGAGGGCAGGGTGCTTGGTTCTATGTGAGAGGGTGCCCCTGCATAAGCAGGATGCCCCTGCAGCCTACAGAGTCTATTCTCCCAGGTTGTCAGTGAAGCAGCCATATACTGGTTATAGAGGCATTACGCGACCGCGTGATGACCATCTCGAAAACGGCTGCAACAAACCCTATCGTGTTTGGTGTCAAACATGTTGGAATCATACCCCCACACTGGTAACAGGTGTGGGAGGTATGATTCCACCCACCAGGAAGGCCCTTCCTGGGGCCCTCAGTGTTCCCGGTACCAGCCTTCTAGCTCCGGACAAAATGGTTGCTGCCAACCAGAGACACATTTCTGCCCTCCTGCTGCTGAGCCAAGTTCGAGCAGGGGAAAATAGAACAATAGGCATCCTGTCACAGGGAGGTGTGACCACCTCCCAGACAGGATTTAGTGTATTAGAGCTGGGTGGGTGCGCTTGCCAGCACCTGAAAACCTGCAGGAGGGGCTCTGCAACTCAGGTGGTGGTTTTCCTCAGCCCCCAAGGCCTGCTCTCCCCTCTGACCAAGTTTGAGGCCAGCAGCTTGAGTGGGGGTTGCAATAACTGAACCCCTGGGTACCGCGTCACCTTTACAGTTGCAAAGGCTTGTTGACATCTTTGCAAGAAGATCTCCAGGCTCCAAGTAGCCCCAACCCCAAGCACCTCCTGTGACCAGAATCTTTGGCCACTCCACATCGTGTGCATTGTGGCCTGCCTCTTTTGGTGGGCTGCTTGAGGTCCTCTCGCGACTCCTGTGCCGTTGGCCTGTAGGTCCATTTGAGGGTCACCTTTGATTTCCTTGGGCTCCCTTGATTGCTCGGGGCCTGCCCTGACTCCCCTGCTTTTGGTGAGTCTCCTGGACTTTGCTGGTCCGAACCGTACACTTTCTTGACTTCCTGCGTGGGTTGCTATTACCAAGGCTTGTTGGTGGTCCCACCGGACACCAACCCTTCAGCTCTCGACATCCTTTGTGGGACAGCTCGTATCCGGCTCCTGGTGTTCCTCAGTGTCGCCTGGTCCCTACAGCTGCAGAGTCAAGGTCATTGACATCTATCCTGAAGCACCCAACATCGGTGGGCATTCATCTACCAAGCCCCTGGTCACTCCCAAGTGACCCAGACTTTGTCCCCTCTGCTTTCAGGTACTCTCCATCAAGAATCCATGTTTGGATTCCTCTGGACACTTTCTCCTCTTCCAGCAGTGGCACTTTCCTGAAGTCCTCCATTGGGTTCGACGGCGGTTTCCGACGCCACGTCACACATATGCACCTGGCTTCCCTGGGATAGGTAACTTGGGTACCACAGTATCCATGGGTGGGGTGGCTCTCCAACCTTCTGTCTTCCACGGGGTTTCTTCAGGGTCCACTGGGAAGGGACCTTAAACTTTAATATTCCAACCGCGACTTGCACATAGACTTGTACGGAGCATGCGGTCGTGTTCACACACTGCACACGCACTCCGTCGGGTCCCTGTCTACTCACCTTGGGTGGTTCCTTGGGGTCCCAGCAATTCTACGTCCTCTCGACATTGTCCTGACTCGAGTCGTGGTTCTTATACCACTTTCTTAGTATATGGTTTGGTCCCCCCCTGGGGCCCGCTGTGTATTAGTGCTATTTACTGTGATTTCTTTGCTAAAGTATTGTGTGCTCTGTGTCTATCTCCATGTAGGAGATACTGTAATGTACTAGATAGTGTTATATAATAAATACATATTTCTATAACTACTTTGTGGTTCTCTTTTCATTTAATCTATACTATTAGATTACATTCTGGTAAAACAAGCTGCTTTACACTCCTTCAAGACTAAGCCTGAAGGCTGCTCTCCACAGCTACCAGTTGGATAGCTTTCTAAAGTTGTCTGAGACCTCTTAAATCACCATAAGGGTTGTCTCAACTGGTGCAAGGTACCCACTTACATTAGTGGACATCATATACCAGGCCAGCCTCTCACACATGCCCAAAACAATATCGAAAGCAGGAGTCTCAATGAGCCCAAACTGAATGGTTTCAAAGTGTTCATTATTTAAGGTTATTCCCCAAGAACTGAGTTTCTCTACATACTTCTCCAGAAATCAAGGGTTTCCCATCAATCCCTATGATAGGTTTTGGAACATATTTGTGTTGTTTAGGTAAACCTTGTCTTTCATGAAATCTTTGCTCCATGAAAGGCCCCAAAATCGTTGGGAGCTAAAGTAGTAAGGGGTCCGTTGGAACCAGCAGTGTCTGTTCGGCTTAAGGGATGCCCCAGCCAGGCAGAACCTACTGTTCCCATCAAGGACAGGTGATTACACTTGCTGTATAACCTGGGCTCACCCTTTGGTGGCTTGGCACTGAGTAGTCAGGCTTACTAAAGAGGCAATGTGTAAAGCAAAGGCACAGCAGTCACTTGCAATAAATACACGAGTGTCACATAAAAATCAATATTAAAATCAATGTATAAAGCGGCACCGCCTGCCAGTGTCATGAATCACAGGCGGTGCGCACACGATCAGTCTCACTCACACACAGTCACTCTGCACCGCTACACGGTGCGATAGGTACCAGCCAGTCCATACGGAATGCTCTTGCACGCATATGCACTCAGCACCCTAATGCAGTGCCACTGGTACCCAACAGGTCAATGGATCAAACGCTGCATACTCCGTGGCCTCAACATCCCTCCACCCTCTAGTTCACCCCGATTGTTCTATACCACAGGATGGAAGATAACCAGCCCTGCCTCGACATTGGGCCACAAGCAGCCGAAGTCACACTAAGGGGTCGATTCCGATGTCGGCCGGAAGCGCACCTAACAGCATTCGTCCGGAAAAAATACCAGCCGAACGCGTGTTTTCCGACCGACTCGAACACTCTACCGAACGAACAAGTACGATGCGCATAACAGCCCAGATTCCGAGCGAGCCGTACTTACCCATTCCAGCTCCTGTTCCCCACCCGAGCCGGATCCGTAAACGCCGAATCGAGTCGCACGGAACCAAATACACAGCACCTTCCGGCCGGACTAGTACGATGCATCTTCCGTACGCGCCGAACTCGTCGCTACGTCCGGCACGTATGAGCATCCGGGAGAGCTGCACATAAGCTCCGATTCGCGCCACAAGACGATCCACGGCGACGAGACGAACAAGCCAGCGACGAGTACGAGTCGAAGCCACAAGAAACCCGAACGAGACGACCCAATCATGAATCCCATCGCGCAGGTCCTACCAATACTCTACATCTATTACCGGGACCGGTACGGACGCGTACGGCGCAGATGGTAAGTCAACCACCCACAACACAAACAAACGACACGTACCCGAAATATGTCACACACACATAGGGATGCACAAATGACGTACACTAGCAACAGCAGGACCATAGGGGCGGGATGGCCATCACCAATGCCATACACACCCATAGGGGGATGGATGCCTGCCACTACTACCATACCCACCCATAGGGGGCTGGATGCCTACCACTAACACCACCCCTACTCAGGGTGGGCTGGATGCCTACCACCACTACCATCCCGACTCATGGGGGGCTGGATGCCTACCACTACTACCATCCCCACCCATAGGGGGCTGGATGCCTACCACTAACACCACCCCTACTCAGGGTGGGCTGGATGCCTGTCACTACTGCCATCCCCACCTATAGGGGGATGGATGGCTGTCACTACTACCATCCCCACCCTTAGGGGGATGGATGGCTGTCACTACTACCATCCCCACCCATAGGGGGCTGGATGCCTGTCACTACTGCCATCCCCACCCATAGGGGGCTGGATGCCTACCACTAACACCACCCCTACTCAGGGTGGGCTGGATGCCTACCACCACTACCATCCCCACTCATGGGGGGCTGGATGCCTACCACTACTACCATCCCCACCCATAGGGGGCTGGATGCCTACCACTAACACCACCCCTACTCAGGGTGGGTTGGATGCCTGTCACTACTGCCATCCCCACCCATAGGGGGATGGATGGCTGTCACTACTACCATCCCCACTCATGGGGGTCTGGATGCCTACCACTACTACCATCCCCACTCATGGGGGGCTGGATGCCTACCACTACTACCATCCCCACTCATGGGGGGCTGGATGCCTACCACTACTACCAACCCCACTCATGGGGGGCTGGATGCCTACCACTACTACTATCCCCACTCATGGGGGGCTTGATGCCTGCCACTACTGCCATCCCCACCCATAGGGGGATGGATGCCTACCACTAACACCACCCCCACTCAGGGTGGGCCGGATGCCTACCACTACTACCATCCCCACTCATGGGGGTCTGGATGCCTACCACTACTACCATCCCCACTCATGGGGGTCTGGATGCCTACCACTACTACCATCCCCACCATGGGGGGGCTGGATGCCTACCACTACTACCATCCCCACTCATGGGGGGCTGGATGCCTGCCACTACTGCCATCCCCACCCATAGGGGGATGGATGCCTACCACTAACACCACCCCTACTAAGGGTGGGCTGGATGCCTACCACCACTACCATCCCCACTCATGGGGGTCTGGATGCCTACCACTACTACCAACCCCACTCATGGGGGTCTGGATGCCTACCACTACTACCATCCCCACTCATGGGGGGCTGGATGCCTACCACTACTACCATCCCCACTCATGGGGGCTGGATGCCTACCACTACTACCAACCCCACTCATGGGGGCTGGTTGCCTACCACTACTACCATCCCCACTCATGGGGGGCTTGATGCCTGCCACTACTGCTATCCCCACCCATAGGGGGATGGATGCCTACCACTAACACCATCCCCACTCAGGGTGGGCTGGATGCCTACCACTACTGCCATCCCCACCCATAGGGGGATGGATGGCTGTCACTACTACCATCCCCACCCATAGGGGGATGGATGGCTGTCACTACTGCCATCCCCACCCATAGGGGGATGGATGGCTGTCACTACTACCATCCCCACTCATGGGGGCCTGGATGCCTACCACTACTACCATCCCCACTCATGGGGGGCTGGATACCTACCACTACTACCATCCCAACTCATGGGGGGCTGGATGCCTACCACTACTACCAACCCCACTCATGGGGGGCTGGATGCCTACCACTACTACCAACCCCATACATGGGGGGCTGGATGCCTACCACTACTACCATCCCCACTCAGGGTGGGCTGGATGCCTGTCACTACTGCCATCCCCACCCATAGGGGGATGGATGGCTGTCACTACTACCATCCCCACTCATGGGGGTCTGGATGCCTACCACTACTACCTTCCCCACTCTTGGGGGGCTGGATGCCTACCACTACTACCATCCCCACTCTTGGGGGGCTGGATGCCTACCACTACTACCATCCCCACTCATGGGGGGCTGGATGCCTGTCACTACAACCACCCCCACTCATGGGGGGCTGGATGCCTACCACTACTACCATCCCCACTCATGGGGGGCTGGATGCCTACCACTACTGTCATCCCCACTCATGGGGGTCTGGATGCCTACCACTACTACCATCCCCACTCATGGGGGGCAGGATGCCTGTCACTACAACCACCCCTACTCATAGGACGGTTAATGCATGACACAACTAGCATACTCCCACATAAGGACTGTCTGTAAATTACATCCCACCCCCAACACCATGACAAGCATGTGTGGTCTGTGTCAAATGCATACAACACTGAACATGACATTGAACATACAATGTGACCCCCTAACACATGTGTCACACATAATTGTGTGTGTGGCCTACACAATGCAAGCAGACCATGACCACTGTGGCAATGTGGCCCAAAGCCCCATCACCACAGTGCACAAAAGGTAAGTGTGTGCTCCATAGCTGAAGCACATTTTGAACAGTGTGGCAATGGGGCCCAAAGCCCCATCACCACAGTGCACAAAGGTAAGTGTGTGCTCCATAGCTGAAGCACATATTGAACAGTGTGGCAATGGGGCCCAAAGCCCCATCACCACAGTGCCCAAAAGGTAAGTGTGTGCTCCATAGCTGAAGCACATTTTGAACAGTGTGGCAATGGGGCCCAAAGCCCCATCACCACAGTGCCCAAAAGGTAAGTGTGTGCTCCATAGCTGAAGCACATTTTGAACAGTGTGGCAATGGGGCCCAAAGCCCCATCACCACAGTGCCCAAAAGGTAAGTGTGTGCTCCATAGCTGAAGCACATTTTGAACTGTGTGGCAATGGGGCCCAAAGCCCCATCACCAAAGTGCCCAAAAGGTAAGTGTAGTCCTGGTAAAAGCTGCACAAACAAAACTGCAGGGATTATTCCTGGCCACACAACACCAAACACTACAGTGGCATTGTAGTGCTTGTGTCCCATAGCAACATAGATTGTGTGAGGCAAGCAGTGCAGTGCCAATGACACATCGTTCTGGCCATGTGCACACAAACATCAGCCATGGGGGCCCACATTGTCTACATTCACAAATAACACAATGACAGAAGTGAGCATCATAATGCAGACCCACATATCTGCACCAATGGACACACAAATGTAGATATCCTGTGGAGACTGTAGATGTCAGGTGAACAAATACCATACCATGGCAGCAATGGGACATACTAACCATGATCAATGTGCTGACTGATGACCTAGCAGTCCCAGGGCCAGCAGGGGAAAGCCAACAAACAACATACAGCCAATGGCAAACTAAAGATATGCCAATGCAGTGGTGCAAATGCACAAACACAAACAGGCAGACTCACACTGCATATCATACACAACAGGTGAGGGGGTTGTGTGCCAGTGTCCCCAGGCAAACACACAACACATGAGGAGGCCAGATTCACTAATACACAGATGTCAACACAGTCACATACAAAAGTAACTCATGGATTGGATTCCCCTATGTGGGCAAACAGGCGTTGTGAGATGAGAGGGAGCCCAAATTACACATGTCACACAAGCTTGTAGGAACAGCAACAAACACAGCAAGAGACAGAACCACCACAGCACTCCCCCAGGGACCCCACATTGTGGTGACACTAGCCTGCATGACAATCACACTGTGATGACAAAGGTAGATGTCATCCACACTGTGAACCACAGCCATGTGTCCTGAGCAACAAACTACCATCACACCTATACAAGTACAAAGCACTCAGCATGGCCTGCCAGCCAAGGACAATATGGAGGTAGTGCCCCAGCCGTGCAACAACTCACATTTGCACACACTCAACGCCACACACCTTGAACTCCACCAATGTGCAGCAGTGAAGCTCACATGGACTGCTGACATTGCACATGCACCCATGACAATCCCAGGGGTGGTGGGGGGAAATAAGGTACAGAAACCCATCACACATGGCCAGTCAACAATACTTGTGAATGTCTGACACACTGCACAGTATGCCGTACATGGGCATGACGTGAAATCCACCCCAAACAATGGGATCCTGGCCATAGTCACACACCAATGAAGAAGCCAAGCTGACCCACAAAGGACACACATAGACAACTTCCAACATTGCAGCTCTGACCCTGAGGAGTGGCAGCAGTCACACACACAACGTGTCACAAACACTGAAAGCATACACAAACAGAAAATCACATTACTCGTGTAACCAACAAGTGCCAAGAGGAATCCTGACTGTGTCCCATCTGCGTTTGCCCACATCCCCAGCCCTGACAGCAAAGACAACTAGGGATGACAACCTCATGAACATTAGTTTGCCATGCACCCACATCCTGGAGAAACCAGGTCCAAGATGCTGGATGAACACAGAACAACTCAGCAAGCATCACAAACAGGAACATCCGTAGGGACACAGCCTGTGTAGGAAAAGGAGAAGAGAACACGCACAGACATGCCTACACAACACACAACATGGGCACAGCCTATATCACGGAATCACGCACTGCCATGAGGGCACTCCACTCCTGTGGAAGGTCAGCTGTGCCAAACCTTGTCTGTGCACGACTCAAACATGTCAGCAGAACACTCGGTCAGTGAGTCAACAACTACAACACACTGAAGGCTCTGCTCATATCAGCCTGGGCACAGGAGTGTCACGTCAGTCATCTGCATACACCCAAGACACGTGTCAAGCAACTTGCACTGTGTACACAGATGAGTCCTCCAAATTTGATGTGCTAAACTGCATGTCCATTGGAGACGGGCACACAGTCAGGGTACTAGGAACATTGGACAGTGGTAAGCCCACCAGATGTGCATCAGTGTAGGGCAAAGATGGTAATCTACAAATGCTAAACGTACATCCCTGTGTCAAATGCTGAACATTACACCCTCAGACTGCAGCAAAGGATGCCATAGATCCAGACTAGATTAGGACACATATCCCATGGACCACATGGAGCCCATCACAGCAAAACTTCATTTACCTGATCTGAACACTATTACAACAGCAAATGCATGATTCTACACATCTACATCATGTACCTCCAAAGATTAACCACAAGTAAACAAAAAGAGGCTTTATTCAGCAAGTGTGCAACTCAAATCAAAAGTCCAAAATAAACTAAGGCCAATGGCCAGTCCAAATATACAGTCCCAACAGGGTGATGTGTGACAACTTGTCAACAATTGCTTGCCTGCACAGGTACGGACAGGGGACATCCCCCTTGGAGGGGCATACGAGGGGCAGTCCAGGCACCGCAGGGACAGGATCAGGGGATGCCAGAAGGAGGCAGTGAAGGGGAGGTGGGTGCAGGAGTGTCACCGGCAACTGCAGTGGACGTGTCTGACTCAGGGGGGCCGGCACCACTGTGGTACACAAGTCAGTTGGTGTGGGTGCTGCAACCACTGCAGTGGGCTGGACTGATGTAGTGGACTGGGTACCCACTGCAGTGCCCGAGTCAGACGTGGTGGTTGTGGACTCCACTGCAGTGCATGACTCCAAGGGAGTGGAAGGGTGGGCAGATGAGGTGGGCAGGACAGAGTGGGGGGACCCGGTCTCCACAACAGTGCCACTAACAGGCAGAGCGTCTGGGTTGGGGGTGGAAGAGCAAGTGGCAGGGGGGGAGGGCCTAAGCAGTCTGGGGATGCGGTATCGGTGTGTGGGGGAACCTGGGGCAGGGTGTGGCGGGGGAACCTGTGCAGTGGTGGACAGGGGAATGGAGGAGAGAGACTGGGCGGTGGAGCTGCGTGGTGGTGGTGGGGTCTTGCTCTTCCTGGTCCGGGGGGACTTCCTAATGGGGTCCTGTGTCTGCCTGCACCTGGGGGAGGGTGTCCGGGGGCGAGGGGCACTCCCCTCTGTGTGGGTGGACGTCCTCTTCCCCCGGTATGCTGGATCAGCAGGATTGGAGGGGAAGAGGCCGAGGTTACACAGGAAGATCTGCTGTGTAGGTGTGGTAGCAGGCGAGGCAAGGGAAGGGGTCTTGGAGGGAGAGGATTTGGAGGACTGCGGAGTTAATGTGGATGCCTGTGTGTGTGTGTTCCCCGTCCCCTGTGTCTGTGGTATCAGTCCCCTGAGGATGCTTGTGTGCACGTCTTGCCTTTCTCTTGGGTGTGTCTGTGCTGCTCGTGTCTGTGTGTTTGGGTGACTGTGCAGGTGTGCATGTGCTTTGGACAGGTAGGGGGGCAGGAAGTGTGGATGCGGAAGATGTGGGAGGGGTGAGGGACTGTTGGAGGAGGGACACTGCTGCCGTCAGGGAGGAGTCCATGGACTTATTGCTCCTCTGTAGGGCAGACATACCCGTCGAGGTGCCCTCCATGAACGACACCAGCTGTGTCAACAGAGTGGTGTGTGCATGGAGGACACTCAGCATTGCTGTCTGCCCTACATGGAGCTGCCGAAGGAGGTACACAGACTCCTCACTCAGGGCAGCAGGGGACACAGGGGCAGGGGGTGCGGTGCCTGGCACGAAGGAGACATGCTCCTGAGTACGGGAGCCTCCACGGACCTCAGGAATGGGAGCCAATGGGAGGGCAGTGGTGGTGGTGGTGGTGGCGGGGCCAGACAGACTAGCTGGCCTTTGGTGGCTGCTGAGACCCGCCTCCACAAGGGAGTCATCCTCCGAGCTGCTGTGGTCCTCAGCTGAGGTGGATGGTGCTGAGGACTCCTCGGTGTGGCTCCCCTCGCCCTCCGTGCCACTGGGTCCCTCTGACCACTCGTCCGATGCTGACCCAGTCTGGCTCCGCTGCTCCTCCTGGTCCGTGGAGCTGTCCCCTCCTGTGGCCATGGATGTATCTGCAAACAATTAGGGAAACAGACAAACATCAGTCACCTGCACTGACCGCACACACCACAGTAAGTACAGCACATTACAAAGCAAGCCCTGGCATCCTTAGTTGAACATTGCCTAAAGTCCTCACACAGATTCGGGGAAGCCAATTGTCAGTCTGATGGTCAACCATGGGACTCACACCCCTCCTGCCCTTGCACCCATCTGTCTGGTGCCTGTCTGATGGTAAGACCCCAGTGTGGCCACATGCACCACCTACACAGTTGTTGGACATTGCAGGGAACACAGTGAAGTATGTGAACATGCACACATCACATCTCTTGCCACTGAGTCAGTGCAGGTGTCCGGATAAAGGGATGGCCAGAGTCTAAATAGAAATGCATGTGATGCATACCAGCACCAGACACCATGATGCACCCATGTCCGGATAGTCAATGCCACAATGGGGTGCATGTTGCACATGTCACTCCCCTGCAGGATCAGTCTCAGGAAGTTTAATGCCATGACACAGGAATGCGTGCAAAGTCATACATTACTGTCTCAAGTCACATGGCCATGGCAGCCAGCCAACAAGAGTCTGCACTGTGTCACAATCCGAGGGCATGGGGAATGCAAGTTATGTGACTGACAAGTGCACATGTCCATCCCCCAAAAACCACATCATCTGTACTACTATTTGTCCACGTCATACCAACTGGACATATGGGGGACATGAAACACAACTCTCTGAACATGAGCACCTCACAGTGTGCTGTGAATGAAAATACAGCTGCCTGAAAGTCACAGTCGCAAACACCTGTGTGCACAGTCAAGTGATCAGACACCTATAAGTCACAGAAGTATCGTCTATCATGGTCACATCTCAGATGGCATGCTGAGCCCTAACCGATAAACATACCAGTAGTCCTGACAACGAAGACACAGCACAATGAGACAGAGGCAGACACCTGAGGGTACATTTCACTGATCACAACATGCCAGATGATACACGGGAGTGGGAGTACAGAGTGTATTGTATGCCCTGGAGTAGGCATGACTGTCCAGCTCCACCTGTAAGAGGGATGAGTCCTGGACAGTAGGCAGGTGGCTAAGCATGTGTGACACACTGGATACACATACTCCTGAGGCCCAAACATTGTTCCCACCAGCAGCATGGGTGTGTGCCAAATTCCCCAGGGACATGTGGTGAGTCAGAGCAGCAAGCGGACCACATATCAAAGTTACACCCAGATTACATGTCAGAACTTAGGCATTGTGTAAGCAATTGACCCACCCATGAATAGCACAACATAGTCACAGGAACAAATGCTGTCCCCCACCTTGAGCAAAGCAGAATGCAATGACACAGTCCCCAAATGACACAATTTCCTGACTATAAGGGCCACACATATGCGTATCAGAGGAGAAGTGGGCATGTCACAAATGAGGGACATGGGTCCTGGACTACATGACTGATGTACTGTGGAAGTTTAACCAGGCCAGAGGAGGGCACATGGCATGTCAGACAAAGTGCACAGTGCAGTCATGGACTCACCCCCTCCTTGCTGCTGTCTGTCCTTCAGCTGCCCATCCAGGTCAGGGAAGACCACCGCCAGGATCCGGAGCATGTGGGGGGTCAGGGTCCGGTGTCCGCCCCTCCTGCGAGGAGGCAACAGCTTCAGCTGGACCCTTGCGATCCTCCGGGTCCAGCCACGAAGGTCCTGCCACCTCTTCTGGCAGTTGCGGATCCTGCGCCTGTAGACCCCCACGGATCTTACTTTCCGGGCGATGGTCAGCCAGATTTCCTGCTTCTGGTGGGCATCAACCTGTGAGGATGACAAAGTGAAAAGGCCATTACTACACATGCAACATATACGTGCATCACACAGTTGGATTTACATGTCTCAATCACAGGGGCATATGATGTACACAGGCAGTGCAACAATGGCTATGAACAGTTTGCCAGCAGTCACTACATGGTATCATTGCATGGGAAGTAAATCTAGTTGGAATGCACTGTTACTGCACTGTACCAGTTCAGTGCATGTAACTACACACTTTGGGGTGTGACAACTACTCAGTGGGCATGCTAGCCAGTGGTGTGCACACTGAAAGTCCTGCTAGTCAGACAACATGCACAATTAGTGAGGCAGTGGACAGCACACTCACCTGCTCCCCTGGTTTCCCATACAGCTTGCTGTACTGTGGAAGGAGGCTGTCCAGCAGGGCCTGGTTCTCCTCAAGGCTGAAGGCTGGGGCTCTCTCCACAGTACGTGCCATTGCAGGAGCCAGAGGATGCATAAACAGCAGCAGTGTTGGTGGCAGATGTCGTCCTGGAGCATGTAGTGCAGGCAAGTGAGCTCTCAGGGGAACAGCCAGTATTATATGTGTGCTGCAGAGGCAGATACTGTCCCATGTGTCCAAAGTGATAGGTCCAAGTCGTTTGCATCTTCTGAATCTGACCAATCCATGGAATAGCAGCACTAATACACGCCCATAGCATCCTTCAAATCTTCAACTTCATGACACCCATGATTTTGCAACATTGTTGTGGCTGGCCAACTGAATTCACTGCATCAGACTTGTTGGAGCCTCGAAAACGCGTCCGTTGCCATGCCAGGCCCCAGCCAATGTGTGCGCACCGATCGGTCCATTGCTGTACAACGCGTATATCGGGATACAACGCGTACCCGCACACATCATATGCAATGGGCCGGCCGGGCACACCGATCGGTCCATTGCTGTTCAACGCGTACCCGCTCACATACAATGCAATGGGCCGTGCGGGCACACTGATCGGTCCATTGCTCTACAACGCGTACCCGCTCACATACAATGCAATGGGCCGGCCGGGCACACCGATCGGTCCATTGCTGTACAACGCGTACCCGCTCACATACAATGCAATGGGCCGGCCGGGCACACCGATCGGTCCATTGCTGTACAACGCGTACCCGCTCACAACAGATGCAATGGGCCGGCCGGGCACACCGATCGGTCCATTGCTGTACAACGCGTACCCGGGATACAACGCGTACCCGCTCACATACAATGCAATGGGCCGTGCGGGCACACCGATCGGTCCATTGCTCTACAACGCGTCCCTGGACAGGTCACCGGCATATGTCACCATGCTGGTCACTGGTGAACCTATGCCAGCCACATATACTTTCCAGGGACTCAGGGGCACACCTACAACACCACACCCAGTCCACACTGTATCTAAGGCATGTGTGGCAGCATAACCTTATCTGTGTATGGGGGTGAACATGTGGTTTTTGGGGTGGCATTTGGGGGCAGACACACCCAGGCTGTGCACGTGTTCATGGGGACAGGGTCCTTTGTGTGTTGTGCACCTGACCACTGTGGTGTGCAACTTTTCATTTTGGAGCATGTGTCATGGTCACATTTCCAGGTTGTGTATGTGTATGACATGTCACATACCCC
The DNA here is from genome assembly GCA_963921515.1 of Calotriton arnoldi. NCBI lineage: Eukaryota > Metazoa > Chordata > Amphibia > Caudata > Salamandridae > Calotriton > Calotriton arnoldi. Next base: position 1,125,478 of record CAWUFW010006161.1, read on the forward strand.
CAGGCTCACATGTGGGATGGCATGTACGTCACAGGGTGGCCCATTGCCACAATAGTGATGTCCCTCCGCAGTCTGTGTGCATGTTGTGTTTCACATGTCTCTGACTCCATGTGCACAATGGGAGACAGTCTCCACATCCACGTGGTTTGTGCATGAACTTTGATGTTGTGTGTGTGTGTCACAGACGTCCATGTCTGTCCTGCAGAGGCTACAGGGGCCACTACCTGTGGGTGTCATGTTAGTTTTTCTGACGTGTACATGATACGCAATGTCATGCCAGTGTCCATGTGGCAAGACAGGGTCCCTCGGAATCTACCTGTCAATGAGCTGTGATGCCTGTGGAGCATCTGTCCAGACATGTCACTGTGGTATGTGGGTGGAATGTGAGAGCAGTAAATGGGTACTGTGACACAGCCTAATGGTTTCCCATAGCACACCCTGGAACCTGTGGTCAACACTTGTTGAACAGAGATGTTAGATGATGTCCATGTAGGTGCCATATATGTCCAAACAGAACGACACACACATCAAGTACTTGTGTTTGTTAATGATGTATCATGTGAAATTGAGTATGGTGAACGGCACATAGTTGGGGTGAATGACAATCTTGCTTTCTTCACCTATGCACTGCAGGGCTCCTGCTGTCCATTGACCATTCCCAGACCTGGCAACGATGGTGGAACGTGACAGCATCCGACGGTACCGCTTCACCAGGCAGCTGATTGAGGATTTGGCAGTGCGGTTGGACCCACATTTGCAGCCTGGCCGTCCGTATCCTACAGCGCTGACCCCCAAGGTGAAGGTGATGGCAGCCCTACACTTCTTTGCCACCGGTACCTTTCAACACACTGTGGCGACTGCCGGTGGGATGTCACAGACTATGTTCAGCCGTGTGCTACGCGATGTTTTGGGGGCAATGTTGAGATACCTGAACCAGTTCATCTATTTCCCAACACGTCAACGACTCACTGACGTCAAGAGTGACTTCTATGCCCTGGGGAGGATGCCACATGTAATTGGCTCCATTGATGGGACACATGTGGCTTTGATACCACCACAGGCACATGAGCAGGCATACCGGAACCGTAAACATTACCATTCGATCAATGCTCTGGTGGTATGTCTTGCAGATATGACCATCACACATGTGTGTGCCCGTTTCCCCGGTTCGGCACACGATGCCTACATGATGAGGAGTAGTCGCATCCCGAGGATGATGTCACAGATGCCGAACCAGCGTGCCTGGCTTGTTGGTGTGTACTGACTTTGTACCATTGTGTGTGTTCTGCTATGTTGTTTTCCGCACACATTTTCAAATCGGCTAATGTGCAATTGTCTGTCTGTAGGTGACTCGGGATACCCCAAGATGCCGTGGTTGCTGACACCCCTCAGGAACCCTGTGACACCAGCCCAGATGCGCTACAATGAGGCACATGGTCGGACGAGGAGGGTGATTGAGCGGACCTTTGGTCTCTTGAAGAGCCGCTTCCGCTGCCTGGACAAGACAGGAGGGGCCCTCCCATATGCCCCAGCAAAGGTGTGCAAGATTGTCATCGTCTGCTGCATGCTACACAACCTGGCAGTGCGGAAGGAGTTGCCTCTCATCCTGGATGACGATGACCAACGTCCGCCACCTGTGGAAGATCCTGGCCTGGGTCACGATGCCAGTGAAGATGATGATGATGATGATGGTGATGATGGTGATGTCCGCACACAGCTCATCACCAACTTCTTCAGCTGAATGTGAGTCTCCAGAGGGTTGTAATGTCAATGATTTGAGTTTGCATGATATGTGTGTGTGGTGCTCTGGTGCTGTTTGAGTGTGGCCATGTGCTACTTGACTGGATGTGTGCAGCAATGTGTCCTTGCAGGTGGTCTGTACCTCCCAACAGTGTTGACATGCTAACTTGGTTTTGTGTAGTTATCTCGTGACATGTATTAGACATGAGTATTGCCGTTCTGTGCTGTTCTTCAGTGGTTTTAACTGTGTGTCATGTCTGTCCTTCACAGGGTGCTGCCGGAGTTGTTTGATCAACTTGGATCCCACGAATCCATGATTCAACTTCCAAGGTGGAAGCAGTCGTTTCCCTACAGGTGATGTGCCACACACCCCTGGACTTTCTATCTTCTGCACTTTTTGACTTTGTGGCCACAGCCAGGTTGGATTAGCTAGCATTTGTAATGGATACAACATGTTGCAAATGTGTAATAAACCTGTGCTTCACTTTGGGATGTTCGTTGTCTGTAGTCACACATCTGACTGACATTTGCTTACTGCACCTGTAGTCTAGTTGACACAGACTGTGAATAGGTGGCGTGTCAGTGCATTCCACTGTATTTAGTTGCAACATCAGTATAGGTGATGAGTCTGATGGCCCTGGTGTGTATGTGTTGTGTGGCCCTAGTGGTGTGTCTCCCTCATATGTGTCACGTCGCCATGACTGACATGACGGTGTTGGACTTGCTGTAGCAGTTAGCATGCACAGTGTCATTTTTCTGATCACCATCTCCATGACAGAGAGCACGTTGGAATCACAACAGAGGCAGATATGGTGTATTGGTGAGTTTATTTACATACAGGTGTGAGGATGGTGCACAGGATGGTGGGTGCTGTACATAGAAATTGGAATCCAAAGTTCCCATGTGATTCGGAAGTCTTGGTAGCTGAAATGTCCAGAGTAAAGTCCACAGTCATCTGATAAATTTGGCCAACTATAGCTCCCCATGTCATGTGGGAGAGTTGGGTTGGCTTCGACAGGGCGTGCAGTTTGCACACAGAGGAAAAGTTCCAGAACAGGTGTTGGCTTCCTGGGGGATGTAGATGGCCATCGGCCTCTCAGTTTGGCCTCCTCGGACGGCCCCTCTTCTTGGGGGAGACCCTCAGGTGCAGGCTGCGGCGGTGCAGGGGACTCTCTGCCAGAGTCCTCCTCCCTCCCTGTGGCATTTGCAGTTGTTTCAGCAGCAGATGTTGTGGGCACACAGGGAGGTGAGGCCATGTTGGTGCTGATCTGGCGGAGGCATGTCAGTATGTCCCTATGCACCGCTGTCAGTTGTTCCAATGTGTCCCACTTGGACTCCATGCCAGACATGTGTGTCTCGACATGTGACATGTGTGTCTCGACATGTGACATGTGTGTCTCGACACGGGACATGTGTGTCTCGACACGGGACATGTGGGAGTCCAAGCGGGCATGATGGGCAGCCTGCTGCTGTTGTATGTCCTTTAGGATCCCCACTACCTGGCTGACCTCTACGGTGCTAGTCTGGTACGCATCCGCGATGCGTGCCAGTTGTGGGTCATCATGCAGTCCAGACCTCTCTGCAAAGAGCGACCTATGTCTACCACCCCTCCCACCACCCCTGGCGACACGTGCAGAACCTGCGGTGGCACGCACAGGTGACCGTGGGCCCACTTGGGTGTTGTTCCTGGGCTCGTTGTCACCAGCTCCAGTTTGGGTCTGGGTCCCTGCGCTGTTGTCATCTGTGGTCCTTGGTCTGTCTGTGTTGGCAGGGATGGCCTGTGTGTTGGCAGTTGTTGGAGGGGTGGGTGCAGGGGTGCAGATGTTGGTCCTGCTGGTGCTGCATGATGACTCACACCGGAGGGTCCAGCTGGTTCTTCGCCATCCGAGGAGTGCAGAGGCTGATCCACACCAGTGAGCTCAGTGTTCACCGGAGCCTGGGACAGGGACTCCTCCTCGTCTGCTGCTGTGTCCCCATCATCACCTGTTTTGGGGAGAGACACAGATTGTATGTTATGTTTCTACTGGCATCAATTGTTCAAACACCTGACAGTTGTGACTGTACCTCTGGATGTGGGTCTGGACATTGCATTCTCCTAAATTGTGACAGTCAGAGAGTGATATTGGTGTAGCACATTGTCCTGCCAACCTGTGGCATGTCAATGTGAATGTTGAGGTGTGTGCATGACCAGCATTGGTGGTATTTGCTTGCCATCCGGGCCTCCTTCTCCCCCCAGCCCAGTTATCCCACCATGAAGCATGCTTCCATTGCAGGGAGTGCAAGTTGTCTTTCAGGATGTCAGACAGTGGTGTCCTGCTGTTGGTTGTTGCACAGTTCCCAGCAGGGCCTTGTGCTCCCCCCAGCAGTACCCAGTGTCAGCCATCTTGTCAGTTGTTTTCCACTCCCTGTGATGTGAGCATGGTTCATAGTGGTGTTGATGGGCCAATTGTGAGGCTGACCAATATCTGTGCCTACAACTCCCATCATGCTATTGGCTACACCCCCCTTCCCAGCATGCCCATACTTCCTTCCTTTTGAGTGGACTTCACTGTGTGTGAGTGACAGCAATGGCAAGATGACTGACAGTGTGGTCCTGTTGTTTGTTGGTGCCCAGTTCCCATCAGGGCCTTGTGCTCCCCCCAGCAGTACCCAGTGTCAGCCATCTTGTCAGTTGTTTTCCACTCCCTGTGATGTGAGCATGGTTCAGAGTGGTGTTGATGGGCCAATTGTGAGGCTGACCAATATCTGTGCCTACAACTCCCATCATGCTATTGCCTCCACCCCCTTTCCCAGCCTGCCCATACTTCCATCCTTTTGAGTGGACTTCACTGTGTGTGAGTGTGACAGCAATGGCAAGATGACTGACAGTGTGGTCCTGTTGTTTGTTGGTGCCCAGTTCCCATCAGGGCCTTGTGCTCCCCCCAGCAGTACCCAGTGTCAGCCATCTTGTCAGTTGTTTTCCACTCCCTGTGATGTGAGCATGGTTCAGAGTGGTGTTGATGGGCCAATTGTGAGGCTGACCAATATCTGTGCCTACAACTCCCATCATGCTATTGCCTCCACCCCCTTTCCCAGCCTGCCCATACTTCCATCCTTTTGAGTGGACTTCACTGTGTGTGAGTGTGACAGCAATGGCAAGATGGCTGACAGTGTGGTCCTGTTGTTTGTTGGTGCCCAGTTCCCATCAGGGCCTTGTGCTCCCCACAGCAGTACCCAGTGTCAGCCATCTTGTCAGTTGTTTTCCACTCCCTGTGATGTGAGCATGGTTCAGAGTGGTGTTGATGGGCCAATTGTGGGTGTGACCAATATCTGTGACTACCACTCCCATCATGCTATTGGCTACACTGACTTCACCAGCATACACAGAATTCCTTCCTTTCAGTGAGCTTCCTGTGAGGTGGTGTTCTAGTGGTGGGTAAATATCTGGGAGTGTTTGTTGGTTCTATTTGTGCGACTGCCTTGGTGTATTTGTTGTTAGGTTTGTACATGTCATGACACAGTTACATATCACTATGAGATGGCAGGTATTGTGTTTGTCTGACTAGCATTCACATCTTGGGATGAATATCTTTTGGTTGCTGTGTATTTGCTAAGGGTGCATGGTTTGCCTATCCCCTTGACTGTGATGTTTGTGTGTTGTCACACCATATTGTGTATATTAGTTGTGTACTCACCAGGCTCTGGGATGTCTGTTAGTCCGTATACGCTCACTGGTGGTAGGATGGCCCGCACCTTCTCCTCCCAGGGCCTGAGGTATACTGGTTTTGCAGGAGGGCCACTGCTGGTGTGCTGGCTGAGGAGGTAGTCCTTTTTGAGTAGGTCCCAGACCCTCCTGCGCACATCATACCACCTGTTCTGGATGTCTTCCTTTGTGCGCAAACATGGTGATTGTGCGTTCACCCTGTCGACAATCCTCGCCCACATCTTGGTTTTCTGCGACATGGGGGTCTGTTGTACGAATGTACCAAACAACTGTGGCTCTACCCTGAGGATCTCATCTACCATGACTTCCAATTCACTGTCTAGGAACTTATGATTCTTCTTTGGGGGCATGGTGATGGGTGGTGGTGGTGATTGATGTGTGTGTGTGTGTGCAAGTGGGGGGTGTGAGTGTAGGTTTAGCTGGGTGTGTGTGAGGGTGCTATTTGTAGGTGTGGTAATGGTGTGTGGCTTGTGTGATGTATGAGCTGTGAGTGTGTCTGTGGTTGCTGTGTGATGGTGTTCTGTGCTGGCAGGTCAGTGGAATTTGCTAAGGATCATGGTAGGGATTTGTGGCCTTTATGTAGGTGGAGTTGGAGGTGTGTCCTTGTTCCATTTTTTTTCCTCCCTGTATTTATTGGCTTTGTAATTGCTTGTTTGGCTCTTTATTTTTTTATTTTTTCCTTGGTGTTTTTGGTGCATGTAGGAGTCGTTCTTGTGTCCGAGTAGGACGCTTAGGTTGTCTGGTGCGATCTTGTCCGACTCGTTCCCGCTGTGTGTCAGCTAGGTTTCATATGCGGCGTTCGAGTCGGTCGCGGAGTATTGGGTTGCTTCGGCTGGGTTTTGTATGCGTGTCGGTCGTACGGCTTGTGCTCCGGGCGAGTCGGTCGTGTTTTGCACGCACAGCATCGTACTACGCGGGTCGGAGTTCGCGGGTACGTTTCGTTCGGGTTCAATCCGGGTGCGTGTCGGTCGGTTCGTTTCGCGTGATTTCCCGGCCGGATGGCTTGTTTCCGTCCGGCTCGGTCGGTCGTTTTGTATTCCGTCCGAGTCTGTCGGATTTCACATGCATTTCATAGTACTACCCGGGTCGTACGGCGCCGGTCCGAGTCGGTCGGACTAAATTCCCGTACCGAGTCGGTCGGTATGTTTTCCGTCCCAAATCGGAATCGGCCCCTTAGTCAGGGTCCTTGGGAAGCAAGTGGGAATATGTAGCAGTTTTAATTAGGAAGTAGATGTAAACAAGGGTAGTTAAGCAGCCACACTGGAAGTTCACCCACAGGTCTCAAAACACAAAGGAGTCACACAGTCTCTTGACCCGCTTCCGAACTTTCTCTGAAGCGTTCCTCCAACCCAGTTAATCGCTCCCGCTACTACCTGGTCTCAAGATGTCTTCGGGAGGGGCCAAGTGTGGAGAGGGCAGTTGGTCCGCCACGATGAGGCTCAAAAAGGGAACAACTGTTGAAGAGGAAGTAACACAGGGAAGCCTCTCGACAGGAGGAGGCGCCCCACTTGATACACAATGATCAGGGTCGTGCCTGGGCAATCCAGGCACAGCGTCTGGTGTGCATTGGAATGGGTGGCACCAGGCACTTCAGAAACACGAAGAGTTGCAAATTCCTCACTGGAAAGGAGACACAAGGACCGGTGCACGTCAAGTTGGGTTGCACCAGGCAATTCCGGTCACACACAGCGAAGAGTTTCAATTCCGTACCTCCCTGGAAATGAGGCACAACATCCGGTGCACGATGATACAGGATGCACTAGACCAGTTCGGTCACACACACAGGTGCAAGTTCAGCAGAGCCACATGAGGTAGAATGAGGCACTACTACGGGTACACCCCCACCTCCGAGGGTCGCACCCTGTGAATCAGACACCGCATGCAATGAGCATGCAGTCGGCGTGTTACACAAGAGAGATGTGGCACGATCGATTAAATGGGCCACGCGTGGTCCCACAACCGGTGAATCCGCTCACAACCAACTAGACGCTTATGAGTGTCAGGGTTCCTGCAGTACAGAAACCACACACCGTAGATACAGGCAAGATTTCTGGGCTCAGCACTAAACGATCAGGTCTCCAGACACAAGTCTTAGTTCCATGCTCACACCGCGCTACCAGTTGAGATTCAGTAGCTGATCTGTGCACTTGAGAGGGCACCGCTCTCCAGATGCCAAAGGTAGATGGTGAAAGTCACTTGTGGGAGATCTTTGAAGTCCCTGAGATCTCTGGGAAAACAGGAGGCCTGCGGTCGGGCCCTTGGGGGGCACACTTGAGGGGGCCACACTTCAGCAGGTCCTCGACCCAGGCCAGCCACTATTTGGACAGTTATCTTCCATGTGCGCAACAGTGTCCTCTGGCAATGTGCACCACGCAGTCCAAGTTCTCTGGTCTCACATCCCCACAATATATATCAACCCTTGCTGAAGACTGGCACCCATAGTTTTACTGTGTTGTGTCTTTGAAGTTAGGGGTGGTTTAGGGTGTTTCCCTTTGAACCACAGATGTCTCCCCTAAATTGTAGGCCTATCTGCCATGGGGCCATGCAATGCAGATCTAAATCTTTAGTGGGGCCATGATCTGGCCCCTCAGCTAAGTATCAAAACCTCTCTCTCCAATCTCTCACATTCGGCCCTCAAATGGCAGAGGTCTGCCGTTCTCATGGGATGCCCATGGTTTATGGCTGTTGCTTGGGGAATGCACAGATGTGCTCCCCTGATGTTTACTGGAGCTAGGCACCACGGCACAAAAACCCTTTGACTTCTTCAGGGCTGTTGCGAAGTAAGTAGAAATTTAGACCTTGAAACCGGTGATAATTCCGACCCGGTATGTCATAAGTAATCCGAAAAGCCAGTGTTAATAGCACTTCTTATTGTGTCTGGGATGGGAGTCTCCAATCGTATTGTGAAATGCTAGCGATCTGCAAGTTGCGTCCTATGGCCAAATCCGGTATTTCAAGTTACTGATAGGAGTTCAGTTAATGTGGCCAATTAAGTCATTAATATATCAAAGGCGAGTGCGCCCGACTTCTCCTCAACCCTCCGGATTCCCGTGTGAACCGGAATCCGGTTTTTTATAACCCACTGACGAAACACGTGTTGGCTGGCTTGTTCAGAGACACAACATTAAACGAAAACTCCAAGAATAAGAAGACCAATGTCATCATTTGATTAACCAAAGTTGTGCTATACTGTTATTTATTCGCATGCGTGTGCATAGGACTTGCTGCATCTATTAAGCCAAAACCCCCTTTACCAATGGAAAGGGTTTGGCATGGCGAATCCATTGATAGAAAACATCAATGGGATTGTCTGAAGTTTGGAGGTCTGGCTATTTCGAGGACCTGTTTCAGCAAATCTACCTTGCCCTCCCTCCTCCCTTGTACTGACACATGGTCATGTTCCCTTCGCTTGGACTCCCATGAAGTGCACAGCAAGTTTTCACTGTAGAGTTGTTTGTTATGCCTGTTGCACATGCGTAGATCAGGTATTTTCACAGGACCACGCTACTTGTGGGCTACGAACCGCATGGCCCCTGACATCTACGGAGGAGGGACCTTCTCTAGTCTGACGAGCTTGTGTATGGACATCAATCACATTGTTCATTTTAGTTAAGCAGAGGCAGCTTCTCTCAAGCACTGTGCACAGTGCACACCTCAAGGTCAAGAAATATCTGCCTAGGGAGGGTAGTGTACCGATGCGGAGGAGCAGGCAAAGGCATACACCAGCGAAAGAAGAGACACAAACAGGGTAAAGCTCAAAAACAGGAGAAAGCTAAGCAACCTTAATGTGAACAAACAGGGAAAAGAACCCATAATGGACAAACACACTTTGTTACCATTAGGGTTGTACACAGGTAAGACTCCGAACTTCCCACATCAACAGGGAATGTCACTTTTTCTGTGCATATTACTCTTACAGATAGTTACCCTGTAAACCCTATAAAAGTCAGCAGAAGTGATTCTGTATGTGGACCCTAGGGCACAAACAAGGATTGTACATGAGACAACCCCTTATGGGTCCAGCAGCAAACAGAGTGGCAATTCTTAAGTAAATAGAAATGTCACACTGTCACAGCTAAGCACTTAGACTACATGTAACACAAGACAAAGGATGGGGCAGGAATTGCCTCCTAGAACCCACAAGTCAACTCAAGTACAAAGGAATACACTTATAAACAGGTGAGGACAAATAACACACTTACCATACACAAGAGCATGCAGAGCAAGAACTAGAAAGTAACCTAAGAGCTGGAGCAAAGAGTCAGGAGCAGGGTATTCGGGGAAAAACTGCAGAACAAACAGGCAAGTCAAGCACAAGGATTCTAGGAGCGGTAGCAAGCAAGAGATTCACACTTGAAGGGAACTAGAGACTGCAAGAGAAACACTGAGAAAGGGAAAACGAACAAGGGGCAAAATCTAGGGGGCTGAGGTGAAAATGCAAGAGCTATGACGAACAAAGGAATAAGCAAAGATAATTATTAGCAGGAACAGAAGGAGCAAACGAGGAATAAGTAGAAAGGGAGCAGCCCCTAACTGTAGAAAAAAGACAGACAAAGGAGTAAAGCAAAAACAATGCAGGGCTGAGAGAAACCTGCAGCAAGCTGCACATGAACAGGCTTTGGCTGATGCAAGGCGAGAACTGGACAGGAAAACAGGCAACAAGAGGTCTGGTACCTCGAGGTTTAAACTTCAATGCACAAACAAGGAACTTCAGGAAATGGCAGCTTAAAAGCGGTTCCAGGCAGCAGCAAGCCCAGGATGGAGTCACAGACTGGCCTACACAAGACTATTCCCCAGTTCCAATCTCCCACAAGCCCTAGAGGAGAGAATCAAGAGCTGAGGAACTGCAGAAGCACTACCATTGACGGGAATGCACAGTGGATGCTGGGTCTCTGTGAATACTAGGAAGTGGGATCACTAGTCCATTGAATCAAACAAAAGGTTTCCAATGAGTCCAATATTGAAGTGGGAAGCACGCAGAAGTCATACAGGGATTTTGGATGAGTTTTAGTGGTGATTTGCAGGCTGCAATTTGTCCATGTCCAGCGTCCCCCAGAGGTGGAACAATGAAATCATACCATCGGCAGTACCATTCAAAGTGGGGTTGTGAGATCTTGCTGCCCACACATTAGTGAATCTTGGGGCTGAAGAATCTACCTTGGGCACAGACACAAACCCAGCTCCTGGTGTCGGCCACTCCATTAGTATGGCTCTCCTGAGGCACCTTGGCTTATCTTTTTCTTGGACCGCAGACTGCAGTCTAATTTCATTTAGTACCTCACAGCTTCACGGAGCCCAGATGTTGCAGGGGAACTCGGACAGACATGAGTTCCCAGGTACCCTCCATCCACTGGGAACACAGTCTGGTCATGTTGTGGAAGGAACTCGGGGACTCCCAACCTTCACCCTCTTAGAACAGTGCAGATCCTTCTTCGGTGCACAGTGGACAACTTTGGCTTGGTCCTCTTCGGCTCCTACACAGCCCACATCTTCTGAGCTGCATCTCACTTAAGCAAGAATATCTCCAATGTCCCTCCTGAGCAGTTGGTCAGCTTTCTCCTATGAAGCAGAGTCCTGACAGCTTTTTCTGACAGTCTAAAATGAAGATCCTAGGTTTCTGGACCCAACCTGACAAGGGGAGTTTGCTGTGTATAACCTTACCATATATATCACTTCCATTGAGCACAGAGAGCTTATTGTTGCCACTGGTGTGGAGACCCTCAAATCCATTAGAGGAATCTTGGTGCACTGGTTGGAAGGTTCTGCTCCATCTTTATATTAAAGTTACAGACAGTAGGTATGTATTCTAACAATAAGTTCCCAAACAAGTTCTGGGCAGTTCAGGCTCTTTTTGCTTATTCCTTTCAAACTGGTCCAGCAAGGTTTTTTTTCACAAGGCATTAACAGGAAGGTAAGTTCAACTGGGAGGCAGGAGATCGCAAAACAAAGTCACGAAAACAAGGGAGGCTGCGCCACTTAAGTATGTGTTCACCTGGGGTGGGTAGCCCTTCCAAACAATAATGGGGCAAGCGCCTTCTGTCTCCTCTCCTTAACATATCTCAGTCCAAATCTGGAGTGTTCAAGGAAGAACGCTGCAATTCACATCTGCTCTCTGGGCCCTCTCAATCATGCAGCAAGCATACAATGAATCTAGTGTGGCTATGACTATCTGGGCCACACATGCTCCATACACATATCTTATACACACACCAAATGGTACACACATATGACATCCATTCCTACATGGATGGGCGAAGGACCCAGTTTCAGGAGACTGACAGAGCACTTTAAAAACCCGCAGAGGTGAGTAGGGGCTTCTCCTTAGCACGGACAGAAACTAAAGCCTGCCTTGCCATGATAAATATTATGCTGTAGTGAATTCAAGACCTGAGTGTAAACTCTCCAAAGCCATGCAGGGAACCTTTCTCTGTCCCAACAGATGCACCTCCCCACTCCCCCAGATCCCAATGCCTCAGAACTTGCTTCACAGTTGGAGAAGCCCGGTTATCAGACTGGGAAAGCATCAGGAAAATCCATCTGCACACCTGTGCAGAATCCTGGTTTGTGCTCTGCCGTAAATAAGAATTGTTTTAAAGTGTTGGACTTGGCCCTTTTTGCAGGGTCATCCCTGAACTTTTTGCCTTTCTCCTGGTATTTTTTCTGACATGGTGCTGGTTTTAGGACTCTGATCACTTTAGCACTGGTGTCTGGTGTAAAGTGCGTGTGCTCTCTGTGGTAAACATGGTAAGATTGGTCTACACCTGTTTGGCGTATTTAATTTACCTATCAGTCCCCAGTAAATGGGTATCTCATATACCCGGGGCCAGTAAATTAAATGCTACTGGTGGGCTTGCAGCGCTGATTGCGCCACCCACCAAAGTAGCCTTTCAAACCTGCCTCAGACCTCTGCCATTGCAGGGCCTGCGCGCCCAGTTTACTGCCGCTGTGACGTGGCACATAAAATGGGTGCCACATCTGTGACTCCCCTTTTACTATATATCAGTCACCCCTAAGTTAGGCCCTAGCTAGCCCTATGGGCAGGGTGCAATGTAGGTAAAAGGTAGGACATGTGCCTTAACTGTATGGCATGTCCTGGTAGTGACAAACAGCCATTTTGGTTTCTCACTGCTGTGAGGCTGCACTCTCATAGGAATGCATTGGGGATTCCCTGATAAGTGTTTCAGTGGTAATTCCTGATATGAGAGGAGCAGCGTGGTCAAGTTTGGTATGTTTGGAATAGTAATAATAAATGCTGCGTAATGGTGTGCGCAGATTTATTATCACTATTTTAGAAATGCCACTTTTAGAAGTTGGCATTTCTGTGTGCTATGTGTCTTTGTGCCTGCCTGATGTGTATTGCATGTCTGGCTCTGGAGTGACAGGGGCTGGGGAGGTGCCGTGGTTCCAGAGGGGCAGGGTGAGTCAGCGCTAGGCTGAATAGGCAGTTCTGCATTTGGAGTAGTGGGAGGAGTAGCCCCTGACCCTGAATAGGTCTGTGCCTGCCTTGTACAATGCTGGCTCCGCCCCCCTCTGGTGTGTCTGGGGCCAGGACCTGCAATGTCAAAGGGGACTGTTGCGCACTGTAAATAAAATATTGAGTGCCCCCCAAAACTGGTTTTGGCTGGATCCCCAAGCCCTGTGCCAGGGCAGAACAAAGACATGGCTAGTATAAATATTGGGGCTGTGACCCCATGTAAGTGTACATGTTTTGGAGCTGTGTTTCTGCAGGGCTGCTGGGCAAGGAGGAACCGCCGTGGGACCCAGCTGCAGTTTCCTGGGGGTCCCTACGTGCTGGCCTGCCTGTGCCCAGCTCTGCCCTCTAAAACTTGGGACATAGCGCCTCGTGAGCGCTGCATTCTTTTATTGTCCCGGGGGAGCCCGAGGAGGGGGGCTCCAACTGCCCAGCTCTGCCATGTGTGACTTTAGGGCTGGAGGAGAGGACTGCTCCTGTGGTTTGCACCCCTTTGTGCCCAGTGCTGCTCTGTGCGACTGCGTGGTGAGCGCTGCATGTTTTTTATTGTCCCTTGGAGCCCGAGAAGGGGGGCTCCTGCTTTCCAGCGCGAGAGGAGCGCTGCCAGCTCCCTACTTTGTGTTCCACGGGAGAGACTGGCCGAGCGCTGTGTTCATCCACCGATTTGCCTAGCAGCCCGGGTGGAGGGCTGCTCTATTGTTGAGTGTACCAGCTGGGCCCTGAGCGTGCGGCCGTGCAGCGTGTGTCGAGCTGCCTCGCCGGGTACAAGGCGCGACGGAGACTTTTGCTCCATGAATCCCAGAACCGGAAGCCAGGCGAAGACAAAACCGGAAGCCAGGCGGCGCTTGCCTGACTGAGGGCGGGGCTCCCCGTAAGGAGGAAGAGAGCCCCGCGTGCCGGCATTTGGAGAAGGAGCCTCGCGGGCTCACCGGGTCCCAGGAGAAGAGGACCGGAGCCTCGCGGGCTCCCTAGGTGACTGCCTCCATTTCTCTGTGCGCATCGGCCACCAGAACAGCCCCGGTGAGTGGGGCTGGGAAAGCAAAGTTAGTGCCTGTTGGTGGGCGGGGCTCCTGTGTCTGAGGAGAGCCCCGCGCGTTGCCGAGTCAGTGAGGCAGCGAGAGGTGTCGGAGCCTCACGGGCTCCATTTTTCGCATTCCTGCCTCCCCCCGCCTGGAAGAGGGAGGGGCCGGTCACCAGAGATCACCGATCACAGCAAGGAGACCGAGCAAGATCAGAAGAGGTCTCGTGAGCGGGGCCTGCAGGGCACACTGTTGGTGCCTGACTTCGGCCATAACTACGAGCCGGCTGACAAGGATAGAAGCCCCGGTGAGTGGGGCTGAGAAGGCACTGTTGGTGCCGATTTTCCTGCGAGAGGAGCCCCGGTGAGGGGGGGACTCCCAAGGCACTGTTGGTGCCGGTCGCAATTCACTCAGCTGCACCGCAAGGTTGCGGGCAGCTGCAACGACGGGGGCATTTCTTTTTGGCATAAGAGAAACCAGGGTGAGTTGCACCCTCGCCCCCATTAGAGCCCTGACTTTGGATGGACATAGGACATTGCGGGGGAGTCCCAGACGGGCCCCCCGAGGAAGGCCAGTTGGCCTGTGAGCACCTGGTGTGTTGGTAGGGTGCAAGGCCCTAAGGTGATGTATGCACCTGGGGAGTGTTACTGAGGTGCATTGCTAATGTGATTTATGCAAAGTGTCTGTACCAGTAGTTACTGGTTGGTTACTACTTATCTATGCATAATGTGGGTGATGCCCAATGTGATTGATGCATAATGTAGGTGATGCCCAATGTGATTGATGCATAATGTGTTTGCGCTAAGTAATTACTGGTTGTTTTATTACTTACCAGGTCTGATGGTTCTGACAGCGGCCCGATTGGCCCTGTCCTGTATATAAGTCCCCTGTAAAGTTATACCTAGTGCCAGGTGGCACAGTGTATAAATGTGATTGCATTCTAATGTGTTTTATGAGTAATACAAAGGCTATTTATTATATAACCTTGTGTGGAGTTTCTTTTGTGGTGTTCCTAGTGTGTCGCTGCTGTGTGAGTGTGTTGCGCAAACACTTTACACATTGCCTCTGGGATAAGCCTGACTGCTCGTGCCAAAGTAGCAAGGGGGTGAGCAGGGGTTATCTTCAGTGTGTAACTCCCTTGCCCTGACTAGAGTGGTGGTTTCTGCCTGGCTTAGGCGCTTGCCCTAGCCAACCAGAAATCCCATTTCTAACATTGGTTGTCAGCGGTGAGGATAGGACTTGCGTTTGCGCAGTACCAAAGTGACACATGGTTGCACTACAAAACTCTGCATTTTAGACAATCATGTGTTTGGGGATTTCTCCTGATTTTTATTATTTCTCCTTGCAAAAGTCATTTTTTATTGTGTACTCCTGTTGCAGCTTTTTACACCTAGGTCTCTTGTGTTGCACTTGTGTCTTAGTGCCTTGCCAAAAATGGAATCTGCCTTTATTGTAGGTGATCTGTTCAAATACAGTATGATGGAGTTGAGGGGGTTCTGTGAGGAGAGAGATATAGCAGTGAGTGGGTCAGACACCCAGCTAAGCCTCCAGAAAGTCCTGCTCCAATGGCAAGAGAATGAATGGAGACGTGAGTACTATGAGGGGAAGTGTGCCCTGTTCGCATACCAAGAGGGTGGTTGGTCTGAGGGTGGCCCTGAAGAGTCTGCACAGGAGGAAGAAAATGACAGGGCAGGGATGCCAGTAGATAGTGAGGACCCCATAGAAAGGGAGTCCCTTGCTGGGTCCAGTGCCGGGGGCTGTGCCCCATCCCTTTCCCTGTCCCCAGAGGAGTTGGTAGATGGGAGGGAAGAAAGGGAGCACCAGCTGGCTTTGGAAAGGCTCAGGTTAGAGCATGCCAAGGAGATAGCGCAGTTGGGTGTGGCGGAGAAAAAGGTCTTATTGCCTCAGGAGTTGAGACTCAAGGAGTTATGTTATGTTATGTTATAAGCATTTATATCGCGCACGGCTACTCAAGAGTGTCCGGCGCGGTACCTTGCTAGTGAGCTGCGGGTCAGTCCGTGGAAATTATACGAAGAGCAGTGTTTTCAGCCGTTACCTGAACAGCTTAGCATCTGTAGTGCAGCGGAGTTCAAGAGGGAGTGCGTTCCAGGCCACTGCAGCCCTATAGGCCAAGGAGCTGCCGCCCATTCGCACAAGGCGAAAACGCGGGATCACTGCCAAAGACTGTGCCATAGAACGCAGTTGTCTGGAGGGCACGTATAACTTAAACCGCTTCCTGAGATATCCAGGGCCGGAGTGGTAAAAGGCTGCGTGCGCCAAAGTAAGGGCCTTGAACTTAACCCTTTCAACCACCGGCAACCAGTGGAGATCATGCAAATGTTGGCTTATGCTTGATCTTCGAGGGATATTCAGTAGAGTCCTGGCTGCGGCATTCTGAATAGTCTGTAGTTTTTTCAACTGGTACCCAGGTATGCCAACGTAAAGTGCGTTCGCATAATCAATCCGCGACAATATCAGGGCGCGGGTAACCATTTCTTTGGCAGGTAGAAGCGGAAGAAACGTCCTGAGCGATCTTAGGGTACCGAAACATTGCCCTGCTAACTTTTTAGTCTGGGTGGTGAACTTAAGTTAGTCCTTGAAGAGAAAAAGCTAGAGACTTAGAGGGTCTTAGCGCAAGAGAGGATGGCGGAGGCAGAGAGGGCCTTCGCCAGAGAAAAGCTAACTCGTGAGGATATGTCCTCTGAGTGTAGTTTTAGTGGTCTGGATTCACCAGTGAGGGTGGGGTCCAGTGGTGGCAGCAGAAGTGAGTCCAGTGTAGGAAGTCCCACTCCCAGATCCCAGAGTATGGTACCTAGTTCCCAGGAAGAGCTTGTCACACCTGAAGGGTATAGGTTGAGGTTCAGGGGCAGTAGGAAACTGTCTCACCAGTCTTGGGAGGAGTGTGTGGATGAATGTTGTGATGCACTGGAAGGTTGGGTGATGGGTAGCGCGGCAAACAATTTTGAAGGGCTGTTCAATCTGATTTTCAGAGAGCACATGTTCCGTTGTTGTTTTCCAGGGTTACGCCAACACCTGTTGGAGTGTGGGGTCTCTGATCCCAGGGAACTTGCACGGGAGGCAGACCTCTGGGTGAGTGCCAGAGAGTCTGAGGAGGCATTGGGGAGTGACCCTAAGAGGAGTGGCTCTGGTATTTCCCAGCCCAGGGTGGTGGGAAAGGTTCTTAGTAGCCCACATAGGTCCTGGTGTAGTGGAAGGGGTGTAGGGGCTCACGTCCTGTCTCCGCGGAGGAGGAGTGAGAGTGGGCTGTGTCCCAAAGTGCCCGAAACCCAGTCTCAGGGCCTGGAGGGTTCCCTAAGGGAACACCAGGTGGGGAGCCTAGGATGTACCAGTAGGCCATCCACTGAGGGGGATCTCCTAGTGTCAGGAGAACTTGGAGTGTCTGTAAGCGGAGCTCCATCAGTTCTGGTGTCTGGCGGTGCCGCTCCTGAGTGGAGGGTGCAGAAGTCCAGATGCGGGAGTGAGAGAGGGGGAGAGTCCCCAGTGGGAGAACCAGTGGGTCAGGGGCCAGCCATAAGGGCTGAGCCTCCTAGGAGTGACCATGGTGACACCACTTCTGTCCTGGAGGGTCTTCGCGCACGGTCAGATGGACAGGGGTCGGGAGATCAGCGCCAGGCAGACTGTCACACAACACATGAGTTATGTGTTACCCTTGGGGGGGCATGCGTGCTCCCCAGAAAGTCCTGGTGTGCCAGGTGGGTGCTCAGCCGCAGGGTTTAGTCCCTGAGTTGGGAGGCCAGGTTCAGGTTCTGCCTGACCTGGAGGGAAGGACATCTGTAAGCAGTGTCCTGACTGGTTTGTCTTCTAGGGGTACCACTCCAGGAGGGAGGGTGCAGAACTCTGGAAGGGGGTGCAGAGGGAGGGAGTCCTCGCCTCTGACCCCGGTTCAACCGCAGGGTTTAGATCCTGGGTTGGGAGGCCAGGTTCAGGTTCTGCCTGACCTGGAGGGAAGGACATCTGTAACCAGTGTCCCTACCATTTTGTCTTCTGGGGTACCACTCCAGGTGGAAGGGTGCAGAACTCTGGAAGGGGGTGCAGAGGAAGGGAGTCCTCGCCTCTGACCCCAGTTCAACCTGAGGGTTTAGATCCTAGGTTGGGAGACCAGTTGCAGGAGAGAGGTCCTGAACTGGTGGGAGAGTTGTGTTCTGAGGGTGCCTCTCCTGGGAGGAGAGTGCGGAACCCAAGAAGGAGAGGTAGGGGGAGGAGAGCCTCGCCCGTGACCTCTGGTCAGCCTGAGGGTGCAGACCCTGGGTTGGAGGATCAGTGGCAGTTTAGTACTGCACTGATGAGAGGTAGAGTGGAGAATGGATACTATGTACCAGGGGCTACTGCCCCCCACTCTGTGAGATGGCAAGGACCAGAGACATCTGGATGGCCTAGGGCCTGGTCCTGGCTGCGGACAGCTAGGGAGTGCCAGTGGGGTAGCTTAGTTGGTCCTGGGAGCTTTGACAGAGGGAACCACGTGGGTTCAGATTGGCGTAGAACTAGAGTGTACCCCTGCAGTTGCGGGCCCGCGTCCGTGTTCTATCGCCACAAGCAGGGAAGCCCATCAAGGTAATGATTGGTCTACACTGGCTTTTGGCTGGAAGGGAGTTGTGTTGGACTTGGCCCTATTTGCAGGGTCATCCATGAACATTTTGCCTTCCTCCTGGTATTTTTTTCTGACATGGTGTTGGTGGTTTTAGGACTCTGGGCACTTTAGCACTGCTGTCCAGTGTAAAGTGCGTGTGCTCTCTGTGGATTAAATGCTACTGGTGGGCTTGCAGCGCTGATTGCGCCACCCACCAAAGTAGCCTTTCAAACCTGCCTCAGACCTCTGCCATTGCAGGGCCTGCGTGCGCAGTTTACTGCCGCTGTGACGTGGCACATAAAATGGGTGCCACGTCTGTGACTCCTCTTTTACTACATATCAGTCACCCCTAAGGAAAGCCCTAGCTAGCCCTATGGGCAGGGTGAAATGTAGGTAAAAAGTAGGACATGTGCCTTAACTGTATGGCATGTCCTGGTAGTGACAAACAGCCATTTTGGTTTCTCACTGCTGTGAGGCTGCCCTCTCATAGGAATTCATTGGGGATTCCCTGATAAGTGTTTCAGTGGTAATTCCTGATATGAGAGGAGCAGCGTGGTCAAGTTTGGTATGTTTGGAATAGTAATAATAAATGCTGCGTAATGGTGTGCGCAGATTTATTATCACTATTTTAGAAATGCCACTTTTAGAAGTTGGCATTTCTGTGTGCTATGTGTCTTTGTGCCTGCCTGATGTGTATTGCATGTCTGGCTCTGGAGTGACAGGAGCTGGGGAGGTGTCGTGGCTCCAGAGGGGTTGGGAGTGTCAGCGCTAGGCTGAATAGGCAGATTTGCATTTGGAGTAGTGGGAGGAGTGCCTGCCTTGTACAATGCTGGCTCCGACCCCCTGTGGTGTGTCTGGGGCCAGGAACTGCAATGTCAAAGGGGACTGTTGCGCACTGAAAATAAATTATTGAGTGCCCCCCAGAACTGGTTTTGGCTGGATCCCCAAGCCCTGTGCCAGGGCAGAACAAAGACATGGCTAGTATAAATATTGGGGCTGTGACCCCATGTAAATGTACCTGTTTTGGAGCTGTGTTGCTGCAGGGCTGCTGGGCAAGGAGGAACCGCCGTGGGACCCAGCTGCAGTTTCCTGGGGGTCCCTACGTGCTGACATGCCTGTGCCCCGCTCTGCCCTCTAAAACTTGGGACATAGCGCCTCGTGAGCGCTGCATTCTTTTATTGTCCCGGGGGAGCCCGAGGAGGGGTGCTCCAACTGCCCAGCTCTGCCCTGTGTGACTTTGGGGCTGGAGGAGAGTACTGCTCCTGTGGTTTGCACCCCTTTGTGCCCAGCGCTGCCCTGTGCAAGTGCGTGGTGAGCGCTGCATGTTTTTTATTGTCCCTTGGAGCCCGAGAAGGGGGGCTCCTGCTTTCCAGCGCGAGAGGAGCGCTGCCAGCTCCCTGCTTTGTGTTCCATGGGAGAGACTGACCGAGCACTGTGTTCATCCACCGATTTGCCTAGCAGCCCCGGTGGAGGGCTGCTCTATTGTGGAGTGTCCCAGCTGTGCCCTGAGCGTGCGGCCGTGCAGCATGTGTCGAGCTGCCTCGCCAGGACCAAGGCGCGACGGAGACTTTCACTCCGTGAATCCCAGAACCGGAAGCTAGGCGAAAACGAAACCGGAAACCAGGCGGCGCTTGCCTGCCTGAGGGCGGGGCTCCCCATAAGGAGTGTAGGACTTGGCCTTTTTGGTTAAAGTTCCCTAAACTTTTTGCTTTCCCCCTAGACCGTTTTCCTGACCTAGAGATGCCAATTTAGATGCTTTGGGTACTTTGCCACTGCTGATCAGTGTCAAAGTACAGGAGTTCCCTGTGTAAAATGTATGGTGATTGGTTGGCCATGATTGGTATGTTTGCCTTACTAGTAAAAGTCCCTAGTGATGTGCACTGTGTGTTCAAGGGCTAGTAATGTAAGGGCGCGCAGAGAAGGGAACTCAGGCCTTCAGTGTAAGTTAGCATGTTGTCCTGACAAGTACAGGTAAATAGACGCCTGGGCCAGGCGAATTACATACGTATGGGCATCAAAATTTCTATTTTCAACCAATTAACACCATAGAAAATATATGTGTGTTTTTTATTGTTTTTTATTCAAAAAAGATTTTTATATTTTTTCCAAATCTATGTTAATAATTTAATTACAAAATTCAAATACTAACAAAATAGCTGTATATTACATGTTTTCTAAAAACAATCATTCAGCATCATGGAATTACATCAATCTATCAGTGTGGTAAAAATGCAGCGGTATCTATATCTTTGAATAGCTAATCTCTTAATGGTTGATGGTATAGTGCACATCATGATCAAATGGAGCATAAATGCTAGCTATATGATCTTGCACAAACAAGAACTATCAGTGCTGGCGGTATAATCTTGCACTACGCGCGTTTCGGCTTTTGCCTTCGTCAGGATACCGTCTCAGAGTTTGCTGAATGGAATATAAAACAGATGTTAAATTTTTAGAAATCAAGATGCCCACAATCTACACATGATTAATGTTATAAACAACAAATGATGTATTAACCCTTAGGGAAGGGAAGGGAAAAAGGGAAACTGTCGCTATGTATAACTCCTGACATTTCTGTATCTGATCTATGACTTAAATTTATTTACAGTGACAAACATGCATATTTACAACTATATTAAAGTAAAAAAGACAAATAAAAAAGACTAATCAATTTCTTTACCAAGCAGTCAGAAAGGATAGTTACATAAAAGGTATTCAATTGTGTGCAAGTGTGATTACATCCAATTAATGACATGCGAGGAAAGAAAGATAGATTATATAGAAGCCACGAAAAAATAAATAAATATAAAACAATGAAAAGAATGAGGCAAAAAAGATAGCCCTTCGTGCCTCTAAATGTACCTTAAAGTTTTATACGGTCCACAATGTGTTCCGGCAGGAACTTGTAAATTTGATGGATGCTGTGTCTTCAACAGCTAAGTCTGGACGCTATGTCTATAGATAAGAAAATAGGAAGTACAGAATGAAATTGGCCTGACCCCTAGGATACAGTATAGCCATAAGCGTGTAGCTAGCGGGTTCTGAAAATTTATTGATTGTTGATGGCGTACCTTATTGAGAGAAGAAAGGGCTATATTGCCACTCTAAAGATGATGCACTGGAGCTCAAATGTTGTACTTCTTCAAGTATAGCGCTTCAAGGAAGGAAGGAAATGAGGCACAATCAGTATACTTGGGTAAATATAAATCCAGCATGCGTCTATGTCTATAATAAGCGGGCAGGAAAATACCTGATCGATGGCTGTGTCTAATTCCATCTAATTCCTAATGTTGTGCTCCGTTACTGTGACTCAATACACCCGCCGTCTAGATAGATGGTCAAGAGTATGTGTCAGTTACACGTTCCCCTAAAAACCGATATTCTGTAAACCAATATACAAAATTGAAATGACAACTAAAGAAGGAGAATCACTCCATTTCGTTTTTAACTGCTGAAAGGCCATTCTGCCCATAGGACAGAATGGGGGAGGCTAGGTGTTGTATTTGTTAGCCTAGTTTCCTGTCAGTTTATAATGGAGAGGTGAAGTTTGGTATGTGTGAACTCCCAGTGTCATAATGCATCTTTCTGTAAAGGTGGTTTTGTCACTGTGTGTTTGTAAACCACTCTTTTAGAAGTGGCTGAGTTTTGTGCTCTGAGCATTTCTGTGTGTCTCTGAAATGTGGATTGTCTGTCTGGAATTGAAAGGTGAGAGGAGCTGGGAGAGGTCTTGACCCAGGGAGGGGTTGAGATGGCACCAGGCTGCCCTGCATCTGGAGAGTAGGGGGAGGAGAAGCCCGGGAGGTGAAAAGGCCTGGGCTGGTGCTATAAACCAATTGACCCATCTCCTGCTGAGTGATTAAGGATCCAGACCCCCAGTATCAAAGGGAGAGAGGTGACACTGGGAGGGAGACACCCAGAAATGATTTAGGGAGGGGTCAGGGACCCCTGAGCACATACAAACTTCAAAGACAGTAAGGGGTATAACTATGAGAGCTGAAACCCCTGAACATTGGAATGAAACAGATATGGATTGAGACTGAAAAGGCTTGGACCCATTCTGTGGTCAAGAGGAACCGCTACTAAAGAAGGAACAACTGAAGAGACTGTGGTGGATAGACCAATCCTTGCTTCGTGATCTGGGGCTGGTCTGCAGTTTGCTGTTCTAACTAAGGAAGAGGCTGTTGGGACTGTGCTTGGAGGCGCTGGGTCCCCCTGCTTGAAGAAGACTGTGCTTTGTGCTGTGTCTTGTAACCCCAAGGGCCCGAGGTGAGCTGGCTCCCTGTTTGGAAATACAGGATCATAAAAGTTTCCGGAGAAGTCCCAAGCAACGGGGTGTGCGCGTGCTTTGTGCTGCTTGAGACCCTCAGAAGTTGTGCCGTGTGATCGTGGGCACGCAGGAGTAAGCTAAGTCTAAGACGCGCAGAGTGCGTGTCGTGGTGCAGGCCAAGGCATTGGTGAGGAGCGTCTGGTCAGGGAGTGCACAGGGAGACGAGGCGAGGCTCGGACGCGCAAGTGTGCGTGTCGTGGTGCAGCCCGGGTGCTAATGAAGAGCGCCTGGGCCTCATGTGCACCAAAGGAAGCAGCGAGACTTGGACGCGCAGTGTGCGTGTCGTGGTGCAGTCAGGGCGTTGGTGAGGAGCGCCTGGACATCGTGTGCACCAGCGGAAGAAGTGAGTCTCGGACGCGCTGGGTGCATGTCGTGGTGCAGCCCGGGTGTTGGTGAGGAGCGCCTGGGCCTCGTAGGCACCAAAAGAAGAAGTGAGTCTCCGACGTGCAAGGGTGCGTGTCGTGGTGCAGCCAGGGCGTGAGGAAGAGCGCCTGGACATCGTGTGCACCGGGAGAAGAGGTGAGACTCGGACGCCCAGGAGTGCGTGTCGTGGTGCAGCCAGGGCGTGAGGAAAAGCGCCTGGACATCGTGTGCACCGGGAGAAGAGGAGAGGCTCGAACGCGCAGGGTGCGTGTTGAGGTGCAAGTGGAGCGTTGGTGAAGAGCACCGGATTGTCGTGAGCACCAGAGAAGAGGCAAGTCTCGGACGCGCGGTGTGCGTGTCGAAGTACAACCTGAGGTGCTGGTGAGGAGTGCCGGGTTAGGTTGTGCACCAAACTGAAGTAATGTCTCCACAGTGCTGAGGGCGGGTCTCGGTGTGGACCGAATCAGCCGGAGTGAGGGCCAAGTCATCGGGGCCCTCGGAGTCCATCAGTAGCGGCCCGGACCAGCAGCCACGGAAGGGCTGAGCCGCCGGCCCGAGTCCGCCAAAACCTGTGACGGAGTTTTGGATCAAGGCCCAAGTCGCTGACATCGGGGAGGAGAGTGGGATCGCGCCCCCCCAGGTAACGTGGATCAACACCTGGGGTGGGGTGCGGGCCCTGAGGGACACTCTCTCGGCCTCCCGCTCAGTCAGCTGCGCGAGCCGTTGCTTCAGCTCGGATCCCGGCCCGTGCTGACCTAGGACGGGGCAGTACTGGGGCCGGAGTGGGAAGCAGTACTTTGTGTGACATCATTTGATCCATAACGGGGGCACTGTTACTGGAGCACGTAAAACTGTCGTATTACACCATTGCATTATTGCTGCTAACGAACTATCAAACTGTCGTATGACGCCTGACCTCATTTGTGCCTAACGAACTTTATGCTTGGTGCGCTAAGCACTGCGTTATTTCTCCCATGCATATTATTTGATTGTAACGTAGCGCATTGTATGATTTTGTCAGTGCACAGTATCTGAGTATAACGTGGTGCAGTGTATTATTTCTTTATTGCACCGCACAGGATTGTAGCGTGACGCATTGCTTTGTTTCATCCTGGTACAGGGCATGCTGGTGGTGATACGCATTGCATTATTCCTTCAATTGCAAAGTACATGACTGTGGCGCTACGTATGGCATTATTTCTCTGTTGCACAGTATAAGAGAATATCGTTACGCATTGCAGTATTGTTTCCTTATGCAACGTGTGTGTTTCTAGCAATACGACTGGTCTAACCTATTGGGAAACGGTTAGAGAAGAGCTTAACTGTTGGTTAGACGTGGTGGTTGGGATTAAAACCTACCAACCCACCGGAAAGAATACTACCCGTTCTTATATGTTGATTTTGTATCGTGTGGTCGTATTGTATAATTTCTTATATACAGATTATACTCTTTTTATCAATACTCATGTGGAGTCTATTTGTGATGACATCATGGGGTTATTGTGAGCGTGGTTGCACATACTGAACACTCGTGACTTGGAGATAAGCCTGGCTGCTCGTGCCAACCTACTAAGGGGTGAGCAGGGCTATCTCAGACGGTGTCCTTACTTAGCCTAACGTTGAAGCGAGGGTCGAGGCGCACGCCTCCAGCATTTGGTGGCGGCGGTAAGCGACAGGGATCTCCACTTCCAACATTTGGCGGCAGAGCGGTGGGATTCGATCCTAATAGAAAGTAAACGCGTATGTGCAAAACCACTCACAGTAATTGGTATTCATCATAAATTGATTGTGGACCGCGATACAACAACATATTGTTTTTTGATTTGGTGGTTCTAAGTTTAATCCACACATCATGTCTCAGGGGGAGAGCCAGATAGCCGGTGAGGCTGAGATTGCAGAATTGGAGTTTGACATTGAGGCACTACAAGGTTGATCAGTTGAGGAAATTCTGCAGGGCTTTGGGATGTCCCATGAAGAGTAGCGCCAAGAAGGAGGAGCTGCAGGTGGCCTTGAGGGCCTGGTGGGAAGCCAAAGAGGCTCAGGAGACAGGTGATGGTGAGGTGGATGAGGATGACCCAGGGAATGGATTTGGTCCACAGGATTTGCCAGTGGAAGGACCAGCTGGAGGGGCTGGTAGTAGCCATTCAGGGAGGAGTTTTTCACCAGAGGAGTTGGAGGAAAACCAAAGGGTCAGGCTGCATGAGTTAGAGGTGTTAAAGCTTAAAACTCAAGCAGAGGAGAGCAGGAACACTCTCGCGTTGGAAGAGAAACGGCTTCTCTTCGCTCATGAGTTAAGCATGAGGGAACTGGACATTAAGGGTAGACAAGCAGAGTCCAGTGTGATTGGTGGCAGCGCACAGCCAGTGCCAAGTGTGGATGAGTACAAGAGTGTACTGGAGAATTGGGTAGTGGTCAGCATGGTAAATGATTTGGAGGGGTTATCAGATTTGGCCCCAGGGGAGCCTAGGCTCAGAAATTATTTTCCAGGATTGCGCCACCCCGGGTTAGGGTGTGGGTTCCTTGATTCCCGGGAGCCTGCACGAGAACCGGACCCCTGGTCATGGGTCCAGGGGCCTGAAGGGGCCCCAGAGAGGGAAGGAGGGCCAGGTGGCGCGAGGAGATATCAGAGTAGGGAGATGGGGTTGCTGGCTAGCCCCTCGTCTCCAAAGGGGGGGAGGCAGAGTGAGCAGCACCCCCAGGTGTGGAAACATGTAATATTTTACTTAGCATAAGCTACAGCCATTTTGGCTGTGGTGTCCATTTTGTTTCCTTCGTAATTCTTCCGTCCTCTGCTGCTCGTCTTTTCACTCTGATTGTGTTATCTATTTTAATTGACTTCCTGACTCAGCTAAAGCAATGTACGTGCTGGGGGTT
The DNA here is from genome assembly GCA_963921515.1 of Calotriton arnoldi. Lineage (NCBI taxonomy): Eukaryota > Metazoa > Chordata > Amphibia > Caudata > Salamandridae > Calotriton > Calotriton arnoldi. The sequence goes on from CAWUFW010006161.1 coordinate 1,151,563, forward strand.
TGTAGCTGCTAGTGCACCTGGTCTTAGATGTTAACTGTCGACCATTTACTGCTGCCATAAGCATTCCTGATCCCCCTCCCACTTTGCTGGCCAAGTGGTTATTCATCTGCCTTGTTTGCTGATAGCTATTTCTAAAACTTGTTCTTTCCATTTCTGTTCACATGCTTACATTGCAACAAAATGGTATAAAAGGAACGATGGTTTGTGAATTCAGTGTACTACCTCCTGCAGCACTTGAGAGTGTTGTGTAGACGTGGTCCCACTCATGAGTGATTAATAAACTTGTTATTTTATTTCAACTCCAGTGCCGATCTCTTTTTGTTAGTCTTTGGAACCCGTGGACGAGAGGGTGACCCTGCACCAGTGTACCCCTAAAATGGTACATTTCCACACAGGGATCAGCAGCACCACCCAGGAAACTGGGGGGGGGGCTGTAGGAGAGCCCCCGGGTGGAGGCCTCGTGCCTGGGTGCCAGCAGTGTGGGGAAGAACACCTAACGTCAGGAGGGCGTGGGGAGTCTGTAGCCAGAGCTCCTGCCGTTCTGAAGTTTGTGGGTGCCATTCCTAAGTGGCAGGCCCAGAAAACTAAATGGAAGATTAAGAAAGGGTTGTGTTCCCCGGTGGGGACACTGAGGGGACATGGTCCAGCCAGTAGGGCTGGGTCCCCTAGGAGTGACCAAGGTAGACCCACTCTTAATCTAGAGGGCAGGATAATTGGAGGTAGTAACCTGCCCGATGGGTCTCCCGAGGGTACCACTCCAGGGAGGGGTTGGCATGGGTCCAGCACCCCTGGAGGGGTCCCCCTGGAGGGGGGGGATCCATGGAACAGCATTGTTGGCTCAGGGGATGGTGATCAAGAAGTCCCCCTGAGGGTAGGAAGGCGAGGAACAGGAGGGTGTCCCTGTGGTAGAGGGCCTGCGTCCTGGTTCTATCGCCCGAAGCCGGGAAGTCCATCAAAGTAATGATTGGTCTCCCCTGGCTTTTGGCTGGGAGGGGTTGTGTAGGACTTGGCCTTTTTGGTTAAAGTTCCCTAAACTTTTTGCTTTCCCCCTAGACCGTTTTCCTGACCTAGAGATGCCAATTTAGATGCTTTGGGTACTTTGCCACTGCTGATCAGTGTCAAAGTACAGGAGTTCCCTGTGTAAAATGTATGGTGATTGGTTGGCCATGATTGGTATGTTTGCCTTACTAGTAAAAGTCCCTAGTGATGTGCACTGTGTGTGCAAGGGCTAGTAATGCAAGGGCGCGCAGAGAAGGGAACTCAGGCCTTCAGTGTAGGGCCTGCGCGCAGAATGCTAAGTTAGCATGTTGTCCTGACAAGTGCAACCACTTGTCAGGCCTGACTTTCCCTTTTACATACACATGGGGCACCCCTGTGGAAGGTCTCAGGTAACCCCTGGGCAGGGTGCAGTGTAGGTAAAAGGCAGAACATAAACTGAGGTGTGTGTTGTGTTCTGGCAGTGAAAAACTCTCCATTTCGTTTTTCACTGCTGAAAGGCCATTCTGCCCTTAGGACAGAATGGGGGAGGCTAGGTGTTGTATTTGTTAGCCTAGTTTCCTGGCAGTTTATAATTGAGAGGTGAAGTTTGGTATGTGTGAACTCCCAGTGTCATAATGCATCTTTCTGTAAAGGTGGTTTTGTCACTATGTGTTTGTAAACCACTCTTTTAGAAGTGGCTGAGTTTTGTGCTCTGAGCATTTCTGTGTGTCTCTGAAATGTGGATTGTCTGTCTGGAATTGAAAGTTGAGAGGAGCTGGGAGAGGTCTTGACCCAGGGAGGGGTTGAGATGGCACCAGGCTGCCCTGCATCTGGAGAGTAGGGGGAGGAGAAGCCCGGAAGGTGAAAAGGCCTGGGCTGGTGCTATAAACCAATTGACCCATCTCCTGCTGAGTGATTAAGGATCCAGACCCCCAGTATCAAAGGGAGAGAGGTGACACTGGGAGGGAGACACCCAGAACTGATTTAGGGAGGGGTCAGGGACCCCTGAGCACATGCAAACTTCAAAGACAGTAAGGGGTATAACTATGAGAGCTGAAACCCCTGAACGTTGGAATGAAACAGATATGGATTGAGACTGAAAAGGCTTGGACCCATTCTGTGGTCAAGAGAAATCTCTACTAAAGAAGGAACAACTGAAGAGACTGTGGTGGATAGACCAATCCTTGCTTCGTGATCTGGGGCTGGTCTGCAGTTTGCTGTTCTAACTAAGGAAGAGGCTGTTGGGACTGTGCTTGGAGGCGCTGGGTCCCCCTGCTTGAAGAAGACTGTGCTTTGTGCTGTGTCTTGTAACCCCAAGGGCCCGAGGTGAGCTGGCTCCCTGTTTGGAAATACAGGATCATAAAAGTTTCCGGAGAAGTCCCAAGCAACGCGGTGTGCACGTGCTTTGTGCCGCTTGAGACCCTCAGAAGTTGTACCGTGTGATCGTGGGCACGCAGGAGTAAGCTAAGTCTAAGACGCGCAGAGTGTGTGCCGTGGTGCAGGCCAAGGCGTTGGTGAGGAGCGTCTGGTCAGGGAGTGCACAGGGAGATGCGGCGAGGCTCGGACGCGCAAGTGTGCGTGTCGTGGTGCAGCCCGGGTGCTAGTGAAGAGCGCCTGGGCCTCGTGTGCACCAAAGGAAGCAGCAAGACTCGGACGCGCAGTGTGCGTGTCGTGGTGCAGTCAGGGCATTGGTGAGGAGCGCCTGGACATCGGGTGCACCAGCGTAAGAAGTGAGTCTCGGACGCGCTGGGTGCATGTCGTGGTGCGTGTCGTGGTGCAGCCCGGGTGTTGGTGAGGAGCGCCTGGGCCTCGTAGGCACCAAAAGAAGAAGTGAGTCTCCGACGTGCAAGGGTGCTTGTCGTGGTGCAGCCAGGGCGTGAGGAAGAGCGCCTGGACATCGTGTGCACCCGGAGAAGAGGTGAGACTCAGACGCGCAGGAGTGCGTGTCGTGGTGCAGCCAGGGCATGAGGAAGAGCGCCTGGATATCGTGTGCACCGGGAGAAGAGGCGAGGCTCGAACGCAGGGTGCGTGTTGAGGTGCAAGCGGAGCGTTGGTAAAGAGCGCCAGATTGTCGTGAGCACCAGAGAAGAGGCAAGTCTCGGACGCGCGGTGTGCGTTTCGAAATACAACCTGAGGTGCTGGTGAGGAGTGCCGGGTTAGGTTGTGCACCAAACTGAAGTAAAGTCTCCACAGTGCTGAGGGCGGGTCTCGGTGTGGACCGAGTACGCCGGAGTGAGGGCTAAGTCATCGGGGCCCTCGGAGTCCATCAGTAGCGGCCCGGACCGGCAGCCACGGAAGAGCTGAGCCGCCGGCCCGAGTCCGCCAAAACCTGTGACGGAGTTCTGGATCAAGGCCCAAGTCGCTGACATCGGGGTGGAGAGTGGGATCGCGCCCCCCCAGGTAACGTGGATCAGCACCTGGGGTGGGGTGCGGGCCCGGAGGGACACTCTCTCGGCCTCCCGCTCAGTCAGCTGCGCGAGCCATTGCTTCGGCTCGGATCTCGGCTCGTGCTGACCCAGGACGGGGGCAGTACTGGGGCCGGAGTGGGAAGCAGTACTTTGTGTGACATCATTTGATCTATAACGGGGGCACTGTTACTGGAGCACGTAAAACTGTCGTATTACACCATTGCATTATTGCTGCTAACGAACTATTGAACTGTCGTATGACGCCTGACCTCATTTGTGCCTAACGAACTTTATGCTTGGTGCGCTACGCACTGCGTTATTTCTCCCATGCATATTATTTGATTGTAAAGTAGCACATTGTATGATTTCGTCAGTGCACAGTATCTGAGTATAACGTGGCGCAGTGTATTATTTCTATATTGCACCGCACAGGATTGTAGCGTGATGCATTGTTTTTTCTCTTCCAGGGCATGCTGGTTGTGATACGCATTGCATTATTCCTTCAATTGCAAAGTACATGACTGTGGCCCTACGTATGGCATTATTTCTCTGTTGCACAGTATAAGAGAATATCGTTACGCATTGCAGTATTGTTCCTTATGCAACGTGTGTATTTCTAGCAAAACGACTCGTCTAACCTATTGGGAAACGGTTAGAGAAGAGCTTAACTGTTGGTTACACACGGTGGTTGGGATTAGAACCTACCAACCCACCGGAAAGAATACTACCCGTTCTTATATGTTGATTTTGTATTGTGTGGTTGTATCGTATAATTTCTTATATAAAGATTATACTCTTTTTATCAATACTCGTGTGGAGTCTATTTGTGATGACATCATGGGGTTATTGTGAGCGTGGTTGCACATACTGAACTCTCGTGCCTTGGAGATAAGCCTGGCTGCTCGTGCCAAGCTACTAAGGGGGTGAGCAGGGCTATCTCAGACGGTGTCCTTACTTAGCCTAACGTTGAAGCAAGGGGTCGAGGGCACACGCCTCCAGCATTTGGTGGCGGCGGTAAGCGACAGGGACCTCCACTTCCAACAAGGAGGAAGAAAGCCCCGCGTGCCGGCATTCGGAGAAGGAGCATCGCAGACTCACCGGGTCCCAGGAGAAGAGGACCGGAGCCTCGCGGGCTCCCTAGGTGACCACCTCCATTCCGCTGTGCACATCGGCCACCAGAACAGCCCCGGTGAGTGGGGCTGGGAAAGCAAAAAGTTAGTGACTGTTGGTGGGCGGGGCTCCTGTGTCCGAGGAGAGCCCCGCGTTTGCCGAGTCAGTGAGGTAGCGAGAGGCGTCGGAGCCTCGCGGGCTCCTTTTTCCGCATTCCTGCCTCCCCCTGCCTGGTAGAGGGAGAGGCAGGTCCCCAGAGATCACCGGTCACAGCGAGGAGACCGAGCAAGATCAGAAGAGGTCCCGTGAGCAGGGCCTGCAGGGCACACTGTTGGTGCCTGACTTCGGTTATAACTACGAGCCGGCTGACAAAGGATAGAAGCCCCGGTGAGTGGAGCTGAGAAGGCACTGTTGGTGCTGATTTTTCTGCGAGAGGAGCCCCGGTGAGGGGGGGGCTCCTAAGGCACTGTTGGTGCCGGTCGCAATTCACTCAGCTGCACTGCAAGGTTGCGGGCAGCTGCAACGACGGGGGCATTTCATTTTGGCATAAGAGAAACCAGGGTGAGTTGCACCCTCGCCCCCATTAGAGCCCTTACTTTGGATGGACATAGGGCATTGCGGGTGATCCAGCATGGCTAATATAAATTCTTCTCCTTCGGACATGACATCCAGGTGAAATCATTCACATCTACTATACCATATGATAGTGGGGCCCATAACACTGCATATCATACACTCACTCAGTCGTTCCCTGGATCACACCCACATTCGCTAAGGAGAAGAATGAATTGCTGGAGGAACGGAATACCTTATTAAAGTTGACAGAGTATTGCCTTAAACATCATATATATTCAGTTTTAATCCTGTCGGTTCTAAAACATCAAGGTACTCCGCTCTTTGGTCGACGGACCAACTAGTAGAATAAGTTGATGGTGATCGAGACCAGCTCAATCATTTAAAACCCTAGTAAATGTCAAATTTATTAATGAACTAAAGAACCACAGACTCAAAATTAATTAGAAATACATTTTTATCTAAATTCAAATTTGCACGAGTGAGATTCTTAGTTTATTAATCACCTTAATACATTCTTTAACATTTAAAATAGGAAATTCTGTAAAGAAATCGAAATTATGCATTACCTATTTAGATGCAGAGAGGAATCGTTCACCAAAAGAAGATGAACCATAAATCACAGAATGGACTCCCAAACTGACTGACTGTCCCTCTATAAGGCCTCCTCGGCGGGACCTCCCATACAGATTTCCCACAACGGTCTCGTTCCTTCCCCAGTCAGGTTCGAAGTCAATGGCAGCATCCGCATTAACATCAGCATCAGCTTTGCAAAATAGCAGCATCGACTCCTCCCATATAAGAGCAGTCCTTCTTATACCCTACTTCTGGCTTACTACACAAAAAGTTGCAATGTTTGGGGGCAGGAATCACGCTAATTGGTCCATTTGAGGGTGGCGAAGATTGTCTCATCGCCTTCCTTGTTCAAACTGGTTTCGGGGATGGTTAAAAGTTCATGGTTTCCCATATTCTTTGGGTAAAAGCAGTCCAAATTTACTTTATATAATGTTGCAACAGTGATGGTCACAATTTGGTCAGTCCATTGTCTCTTAATACTTCCCTCGCCTCTTTCTCACGGATACGAGCTGAGTCTTTCTTGGCACTCTCTTCATAATAGGTCATGGCAACCTTGACATTTCTCACTCCGTGTACAAGCCGTACCCACGTGGTTTAGCTTCATTATTCCTTCCGCTTAGAGGCCATCTTTGATTTTTGATATGACCTCATCTATGCCGGCAGCCATTTTCGCAGCCTGGCCTAATAGGCCCGAGCGAACTATCATAAAAACAAACACAATCATAATTAAAACAAAGAAAATAAGCCTTTCTGTTTACCAGCCGTCATTCTAAGAACCCGTGTTAGGTGTTACCTAGCAGAAGCGACATTTAAAGCCATTTTACTTACCATCCGCATTCTTTGCCACAATACAATTTTACTACACAGCACAAATCATGCGATTTTACTCTGATTAGTATGCAGATCACTATATTAATATTATAATACTTCACAATGGTAAATAGATTAGATTTTGCACAAAAAATGGCAGTTACCATTTATGTAAATGTTTATTAAAAAGTGCGTTTTGTTGGTTATTTCATCAAACAATTAGTACCGTTATTTTATTATTCTTATTTTAGGGGGTTTCAAAATTATTTCATTTACCTTGCTCCATCAACTCCCCCTTTGGTGATTTTTAATATCACCACAAAAACCATGTAATACAATTTTTCAAATAAATGTTTCTTGTCCATTTGTTTTGGTTAGTTCACACAACAGTGTCTTTTTCATCTTGCCTTTTTGATCTTTTGTATATGTTCTCTTTTAGTTCTTCTAATTCTATTTCTCCCATTTCTCGTTCTCTTTCTTTATTTTTCTCATTTTCTCTTTTTATTCTATTTTGTGTTTTTCTCCCTTTAATACACATTTATGCTAATTTTACTGACAACATTACCATTATTACCACTGTTACTGATATTAGTATTTTCCCAATAAGAGAACCACCTATTTCTGTAAACCATTTCTGTATTGAGGAAAAACTCTTACCAAGTTTCTCCCAGGCACCTTCAACCTCCAGTGGAGCAATTTCTTTGTGCAAATCAGTAATATTCTTTATATTCTTCTGTATATTTTCACTTTTATCTGGAATGTAAGTGCAACAATGTTGGACTTTCAACATTCCACAGACTCCACCCTCTTTTGCCAAAAGAATGTCAAGGGCAAGCCGATTTTGCATCACCATAGCTCTCATGGCAACCATTTCGGTATTTACCATCAAGAACCCTCCAGCAGTATTCGTTGATAAACGATCTACTACTGTGGACAGTTTCCGAATCTTAAATGCATTCAAAGATATACCCACTGCTGGTATCAATGCTCCAAAAATGTCACCTACTATTTCTGAAAAACTTTTCCTCCTTCTACGTGTTAATGTTTTATCTATCTCATGTATTCCTTTTTCTCCTCTCTCCACATGAAAAATCTTCGTAAAGACCAGACCTAAATAACATGATCCATACCAGTGGTCCGGCAACCTATAATAAGCTCTACTTCCACATATATAATAGATCCCAGGAAATATTGGATCTTTTCCTCCTTTAAATCCCCATCCTCCTAAAATGTTATATGTATCCCGGCATTCACTGGAACCTACGAAATAGTTATCATACATAGTCTTATTTCTACTAATACAAAACTTTCCCTGTTGGGGCCATTCCAAAGTCATAGCTGCATTTGTCTCTCCTTTGTCATGATTTTTCTCTCCAAATGCCTAAAGTGGTGTTTTTGTCTTTTCTTCTATCACCTTTCTTTGAAACTTAACTCTTCTGTTTTCTACCATCTCTAAGAAGACCTTTTCCTCTTTCTTTAATTCACAGGTAAGATTGTGTCTAACTACATACTCTAATGTTAAATCTTTATTTTCTAGAAAAAATTCACCAAACATTTTTGCTTCTTTCACCTTGTTTAGTTCAGGAATTATAGGAACCTTCGCAAAAACAGTGTTTATGTCAGTATAATAATATTCTAATCTACCTGTTTTATAAAATAAACTAGCCAACACGCTACATGTTATCCCATACGTCAAAGGAAGGTGATGATAGGTCACACCTTCTGTGACTGACGCAGGTAATTGCATACAAACATAACAATCCCTCACATCCATTGTCTCCACGTATTCATACAATAATTTCGTGAAGACATTCTTGGAGAAGTCAGTTATAGACTTATCCTTATGTAAATCAATACTATCTACTAATGCTGCAGTGTTTTGTGTGTTAACTTCTTTATCCTTTTTCGTGTTATTCCCTATTACAGATGTCTCTTCTACAATCAACCTTAATGGAATTATTATCGCTAAAATAAGCCAAATAAACATTAGTAAACCTGTACAAAAGAAACACATCCTACACCATCTACGTAAAAATTCACATCTAGATCTTCTATTATCACTGTCTACCATATTGTACTATTATCTAGCTCTATATATATATTTGTACAGAAAATGTATCACCACACCTCAGAATAACATCTCAGCCACTCTACCCTTTTACTTTGTCTCGTTTAGTGCTTTCTTCAGCTCTTTTCAGAACTTTTTCTTGTCTCATTCAGATTTTTGTGTCCAGTCTGAGTTTCCTTCTTTTCTCGTTCTCAGGTTTGTTGTACTTCACTCTCACCCATTTGTTTACAGCTTTCGTCTGGGCTCTTGTGAGTATTATCCTATTCTTTGATGTCAGTCAATGCGATGTATAGCCACTCAGGTGACTTATATTTCAAATTAGGTCTCTTCACTCTTTTTGCTTTCTGCAATGGTTTTCCTTCTCCTTTTTGACTTGTTATCTCATTTACTTGTTCCGCATCATCTATGTTCAAATTTATTATCTTGTATCTCAGTCTTTTGACTTCGTGGGGCCAATTGTCTCCTTTTCTTGGCCTTTTTGGTTCGCATTCCGTTTCCTCTCATTCAGTTCTCCAAGTCCTCTTTCTTGGTCCTAGTCTCTGCTTTCTTTCTTCTTCACTTTCTTCTGATTCTGTTTCAGACCTTACTTCACTTCCTCTAACTTTGAACTTTATGATCTCTGTTTCATTCTCTGAATCTGAACCTTCTTGTATCTCTCCTGTTGGGACGTTTGATTCTATCCCTCCTCGATTGTCTTCCGAATTTTTAATAATCTTTCTGTCTAAATCTAAATTTCCCTGTGTTTCTTCAAATTGTTGATCTGTCCCTACTACTCCTCGGGTTTCTTCCGCTTCTTCCTCTATCTCTCTATCTGTATCTAAGTCTCCCTCAGTTAGTTCGACTATTTCTGGAGGAATTTTTCCATAACTTGTACTTGGTTGTTCACTATCACTGTCTCTTCGTTCAGTTTCTTCGTTTATAATGTCAGTGTGTAATTTTCTCTTTTGTCTTTCATTAAATTCAGGTTGGTCTGTTTCAGATGCTGAACTGGTATCTGATATTTCCAGATGTCGACTTACAGGTCGATCTTCAAAATCTGGATCTTCAATTGGTTCAGGTTCTTCTTCAGTTGTAAAACTTGTACCTTGTTCTTCCAGATGTCGAATTTCAGGTCGAGCTTCAAGATCTGGAACTCTGCTTATCTCAGGTTCTGCTTCAGATGCTGAGCTGGTATCAGATATCTCCAGATGTCGGCTTACAGGTCGAGCTTCAGGATCTGGAACTCTGATAGTGTGACTGGCATGCACCCAGTTTTTCACTCCTGCACATTTGACAGCAGTTGTTTTCACCAAGATCACTTGACGTGGCTTATCCCAGCGAGGAACCAAACAGTTTCTTCTTCTGTGGACTTTTATGTGGACCCAGTCTCCTGGATTCAAATCATGAGCTGGTTTTCTTTCAAGAGTGGTCTCATCCGGTCCAACCTGATGAAACACAGAATGTACCACATCAGCCAATCCTTTGCAATAGTCCAATACGAGATCATCAGTTATAGTCAGCAGTTTGTTGACAGGTACATGTGCTTGTCTCATTGCTCGTCCCATGATTATTTCATGAGGACTCAGACCTGGTTTTCTGTCAGGTATGCTTTTGATAGTCATCAGTACCAATGGTAGGGCATCAGGCCATTTGAGTCCTGTGGCTTGACACATTTTCCCTAACATATTCTTTATTGTTCCATTTACTTGTTCTACCACTCCAGAAGCCTCTGGTCTGTAAGCACAGTGCAATTTCTGTTGTATGTCAAGAGCTTCACATATCAATTGGATCAGTTCATTTTGGAAATGTGTTCCTCTATCTGTTTCAATCGTTACTGGAAAACCATATCTTGGAATTAATTCCCTCAGCAGGAGCTTAGCTACAGTAACTCCATCATTCCTTCTTGTCGGATAGGCTTCCACCCAACGAGAAAACAAACAAACGACCACAAGAACATACTTCAATCTATTGCTTGGGGGCATTTCAATAAAATCTAGTTACATTCTAGTAAAAGGACCTCCTTCCCGTCCTATTGTTCCTAGACTCACTACTGTTTTTCTTCCTGGATTTATCTGTTGCCATGTAAGACATCTTTGACAAAGACTCTCAGCTATAGCTCTGAATTTTGGGTTGTACCAAGTTTGTCTGAAAAGTCTAATCATGGCATCCCTACCAATATGAGCTTGTCCATGGTACATCCGTGCCATGTTAGAAATCATGCTATCAGGCATAACTGGTCTTTCCTCTCTATAAACCCAAACGTCATCTTCCTCTCTTTGTCTGCAACCTGCTTTTATCCAACCATCTTTCGCCTCTTCATTTGCTTCTTCCTGTAATTGTCTTACCTCATCCCATGTTTCGACAATGTTAGTAAATAATAATGGACATGAAACATTTTCTTTTTCTCTCCTCCTGTTTAACGAGACCATATTTCTGGCACAGTATTGGGCTATTTCGTCCGCATACCTATTTCCCACAGCAATATAGTCTGCCCCATTTTTGTGTGCAGCACACTTTACCACTGCAATCTGTTTAGGCAGCTGTATCGCCTCAAGCAATTTCTTCACAAACTCACCGTTCCTAATTGGAGTTCCTGCAGACGTCAAGAAAACTCTCTGAGACCAGATCTGTTCAAAATCGTGGACCACTCCAAAGCCATATTGGCTATCCGTGATCACCGTAATTCGGACATTCTTTCCCAGTTTGCACGCCTGAATCAGAGCAATCAACTCAGCTACTTGGGCTGAACGTATCCCTCTCAAACAGGATGCTTCCATTATGGTAGCTACTGTACATACAGCATACGCAGCACTTAAAACTCCTTCATTCGTCCTCAGACACGATCCATCCACAAACATCACATAATCTGATTCTTTCAAAGGCTCATCTTTAATATCTGGTCGAGGCTTTGTGCAGAATTCAAGCACGTCCAGACATTTGTGATCCACTTCATCCTTAACTCCTACATTTTCTTCGTCTGGCAGTGAAGTTGAAGGATTCACACTTGTGCATCTATCAATGGTTACATTGTCTGCACTCAAAATCACCTTTTCATACCTAGTCAGCCGACTATGTGTCATGAATTGGGTTTTGGTTCTGGTCAAAAGAATTTCAACAGAATGTGGAACATATACTCTTAACGGATATCCCATCACAATGCCTTCACTCTGTTCCAGACTCACACAAGTAGCAGCTACTGCTTTCAGACAACCAGGCAACGCCTTTGCTACCGGGTCTAAAACAGCTGAAAAATAAGCAATGGGTCTTTTCATTTTTCCATGCCTTTGCACTAACACTGAAAGTGCACATCCATCTCTCTCACTACAATACAGATCAAATTCTTTTTCATAATCAGGCATTCCCAATGCCGGTGCTTCACACAACTTCGTTTTTAGTTCTTTGAAAGCTTTCATTTCTTCCTCATTCAACTCAAACGGATCTTTGACATCTCTTTTTGTCAATCGCTGTAAAGGTTTTGCAATCAATGAAAATCCACTTATCCTCTGTCGGCAATACCCAACCATTCCAAGGAACATTCTCACCTCTCTTTGTCATTGGAGCTCTCATTCCTCGGATAATTTTTATTCTTTCTGTTGTTACCTTTCGCATCCCTTTTTCAATCTTATGACCTAGGTATTGTACTTCCTGTTAACAAAATTTCAGTTTTGACGGAGACACTTTGTGTCCTCCTTCTGCCAAGTGATTCAATAAAGCAATTGTGTCGGTAACACATGCTTCTTTGGTCTTTGATGCCACTAACAGGTCATAAATATACTGGACCATCACAGATTTTTCAGGCATTCTTAAATCTTCCAATGATTTTTTTAGGATCTGATTAAAGATTGAGGGGCTTTCCGTATACCCTTGAGGAATTCGGCACCATGCCAAAATACGCTCTCCGAACCGGAACGCAAATAATGGCTGGCTATCTGGATGTAACGGAATAGAGAAAAATGCATGGCACAAATCAATAACTGTGTACCATTCTGCATCATGTGGAATCTGATACAGTATTACAGCGGGGTTTGGCACAATTGGACAACAAGGAATAACAATTTTATTTATTTTCCTCAAATCTTGAACTATCCTATATGTCCCATTCGGCGTTTTCAATCCCATTATAGGTGAATTACATGGGCTACTCATTAATTCTTTCAAAATTCCCTGTTCAATCATTTTATTAACTACGGGTGTTATTCCTTCAATAATTTCTGGTGTTAATTTGTACTGTGGAGTATTTGGGTAATTTGTTCCTTCTCTTACAGTGATTTTTACGGGGTCTACTCCTCTCATTAACCCAATGTCTTCGCCTGTGAAATCCCATACATCAGATCTGACTGTTTCTTTCAATTCAATTGGGATTTTCTCTACGTCAAACACAGGAAACATGTAATTTACTCCTTGTTCTAGTTCTGCCATTGTCATTTTATACAGAACATCTTCATCTGGTGTCTGAAATGCAATACCATCTGGGGTACAATAGATGGTGCAATTCATTTTACAAAGCAGATCGCGTCCTAGCAAGTTTACAGGACTGCAATCACACACCACAAATCGATGCATTTCTCTGAATGGTCCAACTTTCACCTCTACTGGTTTGGTAAGAGGCGCTTTAATCTGCTGGTTTGAAACACCTACAACTTGGATATATTCACCTGAGAGAGGAAGGGATGGAATTTCCACTGACCTAACAGTAGAACGGGTAGCTCCAGTGTCCACAAGGAATGTAACATTTACACCATTCACTTCTCCATCCACAAATGGACCTGACTGATCTACCTCTAGAGTTGCGCCAAGCACGCACTCTTGCTCCTCTCTTAGGCACCGTCATAAACTTTCATCCGATTCATTTCCATCCTGCCGTAACCAATACTGTGATATTGCAGCTGCGTGCGGCAATTTTGTTACCTGCTCTCCTCCGTAGAATCCTGTCTCTGCACTGTATCTCTGGGGGTTTACACTCTTGGGAAGAGATGGTTGTGGCACCTGACTCTGTTGAGTAACTACCTGCGGTTGTTGCAGCTGTTGGTGACTCACCTCATTCTGCACCTGTGGATTTAATGATTGATTTTCCGTATTAGCTTTTGGAGGAAATTTACACTTGTTTCTCCAATGCCCTAACTTTCCGCAGTTATGGCATGGCCATTTCTTTTTACCTTCTTCTATACTCATTTGACCTTTTCCCTTACCTATATTTGGTTTAGATTTAGTCTGTCCTGCATCACCAGTCTGATTATTCATTTGAGCTTCTTGTTTTTCTGCAACCTTTACTTGTGCCCACATCGCTTTTTCTTTTAGTTTACGTTGTCTACACTCGATGTCATCACTACAATATTTAGCATACCTTAATACTTCATCTACAGTGCTATTTTGCCAGCATAACATGTGCTGTTTAATCATTTCACTTATCTCGGGCTTCAATCCATATACAAATCTATATACAAAATGACTCATGTCCTTTTCACTCAAAGTCTCATAACCGCTATACTGTTTGAAAACCAAAAGTAGCCTTTCATAGTAGGCATGTACAGATTCCTTACTCTCCTGTGTTGTTCTATCAATCTTTACCCAATCTGTTTCTTTTGGTGGGATTTTATTTTTCAAGGACGTGACAACCTGTTCATATTTTCTCATCACTTCTGGACCTGGCGCTCCAGTTTTTGCATCTCTAGGATATTCTTCTGTTGGCCAATCAATGGTAATCTTGCATTCTGTCCATAAATCTGCTGGTACTACAATGTCAAACAATCCATCTAGATCTACGCACAACACCTTTGAAACCTTTACAAATCTTTCCACTTGTCTATACCATTCTACAGGTTTCTCTCTCAATTTCGGAAAATCATTCGTAAATGACAATATATTTTGTCTAGACCATGGGACATGTACATAGCTTCCTCCTGGAGTTTCTCTCATTGGACATTCCATCACTATTCGTTCCTTTTCTTTCACCGTAAAAGCCAAAGATGCTTTATCAGTCATTCCCTCTTTTCTTTTCATCCACCTGCTCCTCCATCTGTTCACATCTCCCCATTTTCTCAATAACACAATCAGTTCTTTTATCTGTGTTAATCGTCCTGATGTGTTCAGATTTTCTATATCCTTTTCACAAAAATCTACCCTATACGGTTTCTGCAAACTCCTGATTTTTCCAAATTCTACTCCTAGTTCATTCGCTGTCTCTTCCAACTTTTCAAGCAAATTTCTAGCTCTCCAATAATACTCTTCCACAAAAACATAGGGGCATATTATCAAGAATGGCGTTAAAAGTATCGCCGGTTTAGCGGCAGAAAACAGCCGCTAAAGCGGCGATAATGGGCTTGATAATATGCCCTGGAGAATTCCAATAGAAGCCCATGTTCACACCAGAGCAGTTTTCTGCCGCTAAACCGGCGATAATTTTTAACGCCGTTCTTGATAATATGCCCCATAATCTCTTCGGCCTGATATGATTTCAATTTTTCTGTACCAATAGTCCCTAAAATCAACTCCTCCATGTCTATCTTTAGTCTGATTACATCCAACGGTTGTGGTTCTGCATCTTTCTTTTGCAAATTCGTCATCCACTCATTTAATTCTTCTGGAGTAGGACCTACAGGGGTACTATTTATTTCTATCCAATTTTTGCTTCTCTCTGGGGTCTCAGTTGCTGACTCAGTTCCCATAGGAATCCTTCTTATCTCACTCTCATTTACCGTCAAGTTAGTAGGTGGACTCGATCTATATGAGCTAACCAAATCTCTTGTCTCTCTAGTTTCTGTAATTATCCCTTCTCTCATTCTTTGCATATTCGAGTTCATTGGGATGGTCAAGGAATACTCATCTATTCTTTGGTTTTCAAATACCGGTATTACTGGTCCTATTGTCACTGGGACAGTCACGGCTTCCATGTTCATAGTTAATTCTCTTATTTTCTCAGTCAATTCTCTTGTGGTTCTTGCTAACTCAGCTGTATTACCACTGTCAGACTTCTCATTCTGTGGAGTCTCTGATTTTTCATTTAACCTATTTATTTCATAACTTCGTTCAGGGCTTTGATTCCTCCCAGTTTCCATTGGTGGTGCATTTGGTGTCACCACCGCAGAATTCTGTTGATATGGAGGTGGTTTTCTGTTTAAAATATCTTCCAGCAATTCATCCTCTGTTTCGCTACCTCCATACCCATACCTTTCCGCTACTACATGTTTCTTTTTCCCTGTAACTTCTTCAACTGTTATAGCTGGAAACAAACCATCTGTCATATTAGCATATCTCCATCTCCTCATTCTGTCTTCATGATTCACTCCCCATACTCTTCCATGAACTAAACTATAATTCTTTGCACCTCTGTGTCTTTCTCTTTCATACATCTCATCTTCCCATTCACCTAACGCTTCGAACTGTGTCGGTCTAGGTCTTGGCTCAAGTTTCATCATTTTCTCTCTCAAATTCCGAAGTACAGCTGTGCTAAATGAACCATTTTCTGGAAAAGCCAATACTCCATCATTCTGAGTATATTTTGTCCAATTCTCTAACCAAATGCAAGTATGATAACCATATTTCAACATCATATGAGAAGCTGGTGTTTTCGGCGGAGGAATTACTTGTCCTTCCCTAGTCACTACCTTCTTGTCCTTCTTGAAAAAGTTTTTAATTTTCTCCATCCATGACGGTTTCTCTCTACAATACTCATAATAATCCATATTTCACGATTCTTTCTTTTTGACAAACTCACAACCCTGTTCTGTTTACTGTGTGCTATTCGGACCAATACCAGCGCGTCTCACACCAATGCACCAATCGGAAAGCTATACGTCACTCTCAACTGGCCAATACCAGCGCGTCTTCACACCAACACACCAATCAGAAAGCTCTTTGTTTTCCCACCACTGGCCAATACCAGCGCGGTCTTAGTCAACGTCAGTTCTACTCCTGACCCCTCCTTTACAAAAATTATCGGCAGCTTTTTCTTGACTGAATTTTATTAGTTACAACGTAAAACACATTTCCATTGTCTGTTTTCGCTAAACAAAAGAGATAGCTTACTCTATCTTGCAAGAATACTGTTTCGTTCGATAAGTGTAGCACTTCCCTCCACCTTACCCTTTTTTCAAGCAAGGGGTAAACCCGTTTCTCTGGGGATAAAACACATGTGGAGACTACACTGCTCCTGAGAATTAAGGCCAGAGTTTCACAAGAAAACCGGTTGCTATTTCACTCATACACGTTTTATACATGAAATGTCCCTATCATAACACAATCCTGTGTTATCACCAATTTGAAAAATCAGACAATGCACAATTCCATGTGACTTCTCTTGCCACACGTGTCCACTTCCTACTTCCCGGCAGCTTCAAAATTTCAACTTACATATAACATGATACAATTCAACATAAAGTGTTAAACATGAATAATCAATAATCAATACCCAATAATCACCAAACTAATCTATAGTAACCATAACTCTGCTACCAAGAAATCTGATCCAGCGTGGCTAATATAAATTCTTCTCCTTCGGACATGACATCCAGGTGAAATCATTCACATCTACTATACCATATGACGGTGGGGCCCATAACACCGCATATCATACACTCACTAAGTCGTTCCCTGGATCACACCCACATTCGCTAAGGAGAAGAACGAATTGCTGGAGGAACGGAATACCTTATTAAAGTTGACAGAGTATTACCTTAAACATCATATATATTCAGCTTTAATCCTGTCGGTTCTAAAACATCAAGGTACTCCGCTCTTTGGTCGACGGACCAACTAATAGAATAAGTTGATGGTGATCGAGACCAGCTCAATCATTTAAAACCCTAGTAAATGTCAAATTCATTAATGAACTAAAGAACCACAGACTCAAAATTAATTAGAAATACATTTTTATCTAAATTCAAATTTGCACGAGTGAGATTCTTAGTTTATTAATCACCTTAATACATTGTTTAACATTTAAAATAGGAAATTCTGTAAAGAAATCGAAATTATGCATTACCTATTTAGATGCAGATAGGAATCGTTCACCAAAAGAAGATGAACCATAAATCACAGAATGGATTCCCAAACTGACTGACTGTCCCTCTATAAGGCCTCCTCGACGGGACCTCCCATACAGATTTCCCGCAACGGTCTCGTTCCTTCCCCAGTCAGGTTCGAAGTCAATGGCAGCATCCGCATTAACATCAGCATCGGCTTTGCAAAATAACAGCATCGACTCCTCCCATATGTTATGTTATGTTATGTTATAATACACTTATAACGCGCACAGATACTCAAGAGTGTCCCGGCGCGGGAAGTGACCGTAGCAGTGTGAAGCAAGGATTTAAATGGGCAGATTAAAAAGAAGGGTTTTTAATTGTTTTTTGAAGAGCCGAGGGTCCTGAGTGTTCCGCAGTTCCACGGGAAGGGAGTTCCATGCTACCACTGCTTTAACGGAGAGGGAGTGACCCCCCAGACGCATCCTGCGAAAGCGGGGGACCACATAAGAGCAGTCCTTCTTATACCCTACTTCTGGCTTACTACACAAAAAGTTGCAATGTTTGGGGGCAGGAATCACGCTAATTGGTCCATTTGAGGGGTGGCGAAGATTGTCTCATCGCCTTCCTTGTTCAAATTGGTTTCGGGGATGGTTAAAAGTTCATGGTTTCCCATATTCTTTGGGTAAAAGCAGTCCAAATTTACTTTATATAATGTTGCAACAGTGATGGTCACAATTTGGTCAGTCCATTGTCTCTTAATACTTTCCTCGCCTCTTTCTCACGGATACGAGCTGAGTCTTTCTTGGCACTCTCTTCATAATAGGTCATGGCAACCTTGACATTTCTCACTCCGTGTACAAGCCGTACCCACGTGGTTTAGCTTCATTATTCCTTCCGCTTAGAGGCCATCTTTGATTTTTGATATGACCTCATCTATGCCGGCAGCCATTTTCGCAGCCTGGCCTAATAGGCCCGAGCGAACTATCATAAAAACAAACACAATCATAATTAAAACAAAGAAAATAAGCCTTTCTGTTTACCAGCCGTCATTCTAAGAACCCGTGTTAGGTGTTACCTAGCAGAAGCGACATTTAAAGCCATTTTACTTACCATCCGCATTCTTTGCCACAATACAATTTTACTACACAGCACAAATCATGCGATTTTACTCTGATTAGTACGCAGATCACTATATTAATATTATAATACTTCACAATGGTAAATAGATTAGATTTTGCACAAAAAATGGCAGTTACCATTTATGTAAATGTTTATTAAAAAGTGCGTTTTGTTGGTTATTTCATCAAACAATTAGTACCGTTATTTTATTATTCTTATTTTAGGGGGTTCAAAATTATTTCATTTACCTTGCTCCATCACGGGGGAGTCCCAGACGGGCCCCCCGAGAAAGGCCAGTTGGCCTGTGAGCACCTGGTGTGCTGGTAGGGCGCAAGGCCCTAAGGTGATGTATGCACCTGGGGAGTGTTACTGAGGTGCATTGCTAATGTGATTTATGCCAAGTGTCCGTACCAGTAGTTACTGGTTGGTTACTACTAATCTATGCATAATGTGGGTGATGCCCAATGTGATTGATGCATAATGTGGGCGATGCCCAATGTGATTGATGCATAATGTGTTTGTGCTAAGTAATTACTGGTTGTTTTCTTACTTACCAGGTCTGATGGTTCTGACAGCGGCCCGAATTGCCCTGTCCTGTATATAAGTCCCCTGTAAAGTTATACCTAGTACCAGGTGGCACAGTGTATATATGTGATTGCATTCTGATGTGTTTTATGAGTAATACAAAGGCTATTTTTTATATAACCTTGTGTGGAGTTTCTTTTGTGGTGTGCCTAGTGTGTCGCTGCTGTGTGAGTGTGTTGCGCAAACACTTTACACATTGCCTCTGGGATAAGCCTGACTGCTCATGCCAAGCTACCAAGGGGGTGAGCAGGGGTTATCTTCAGTGTGTAACTCCCTTGCCCTGACTAGAGTGGTGGTTTCTGCCTGGCTTAGGCGCTTGCCCTAGCCAACCAAAAATCCCATTTCTAACATAACGAGATTGACCATTGAAGCAATTTAGGGTTCTCTCTCTTTATAGCCATCAGGCACTGAGCCGTCTCGACTACAAACTTTGTACCAAACAAATAAAAAACCTATACCTGCAGAGTACCTACAATATGTCAAAGCACTATTTTTCAATTGCAAACCATTTCTTCACTAAGCAGCAGTATGAGGCTGATAAAGGCAACCTGATGCTCCCTCATTTTCCTGTTGAGCAAGCCAAATAATACTCTGACTCCCTTGCCAAAAACACAAATAAGGGTTGACTGTAGTCAATAGCCTGCATAACTGTTGACTGCACAAGGCAGCCTTCAGGACATAAAGCCTCTGATACTCGTAAGTTCAGATTTAGTTTCTGGGCTTCTTATTGGAGATCATAGTGTTGTCAAAGAGGCAACCAAAGTTCCATAGATGGCCACAAAGTTCCTGTAATATCCAGTGAGGCTTAGGAACACTCTCTCCTGTATTTAAGTTGTGGGAATCTTCAATCTAGTATGGCTTGTACTTTTGCCTCCAAAAGTCCGATCTTTCCATTCCCTTCCTAATATCACAGATAGACCACAAACAATTGAAACCTCTCACACTCTGTAGCCTCAATGGTCAGCTTGGCCAATTGCGTCCTAACCAACACCTGCTCTAGCTGCTTCAATTAGTCCTCACACTAACTGCTGAAGCAATGGCATCCAGATAGGTCTCCACACACCTCTTCGAGGTACTGATTCAACACTGAAATGTGTCAGTAACATTATTTAACCCAGAGGACATTACCTTGAATGAGAGAGGCCTTCTGTAGTGAAGAATGCAGTTATCTCCTTTCACTCTGCCAGTAGGCACTGGACATATTGAATTTACTAAAATACTTGTCATGCACAATATTTCCACCAACTTGTCAGAACAGGAAATTGGATGGGCATCCATTTTTCTGATGGTAAATTGGGGGCCCGATAGTCCATACAAAGTGCACATCCATTGACCCTTGCCTAGGAACTAGCACCACAGGACTCGTACATGGTCTATGGGACTGCTCAACCACTCTCAGGTCCAACGTCTTAGTCTCCGCTACCTTTATACACTGCTAGACATGGCCTGATATCCTGTAGAGTTTGCTCTTCACTGAAAAATATCCCCAGTGTCTGTGTCAAGGTCACAGACTGGAGTTGACACTGGGTTGAGCAAACCATCCCAACACCTCTTTACACTTCACCTCTTGTTCAGGAGTCAGGTCAGGGGCAAGCATCTCCCCATCTACTGAGCCATGCTTCTCATCAATGTGTTGGAGGGGCTCACACTATTTTACTCTCATCCTCTATCTCTTCTTCCATTGCAGGATTCTAACCGTGCAGGCTTCCTGGGATGGGGCTTTAGCCAGTCACTTGGAACACCCTCTGGGGTTTCGGAGTGGCACCTGTGCCAATTAGATAGTTGACCTCAGAGACTGACTTTCTTGTCACCATTGGTATGAAGACCATGGTTTCCTGGTAGACAAACCTTGGCCCACTGGCTGTGAGTTTCTGTCCCCTCTTTATACTAAAGTGTGTATTCCAGTAGTTGTGTTCTGAGACTGGTTATGTGCAGTTCTGTCCTTTTGCTTATCGACTCAGAGTGATCCAGCTGAGGTCTTTGCCACTAGGTGTGAGCAGAAAGATGGGGTGGAGCTGGGAGTCCCCAGGCAGGAAAAACCCAAATCAACAGCTCAAAATCAAGAGAGTCTGCCAAACATAATTAACCTGTTAGCCTGTGGGATGTAGCCCTTTAGGTGTACAATGGACCAGAAAGGGGCCCGAAGAAGCTCCCTTGATTTAAAGGGACCCTCTTTCTCCTCTGTTTTAACACCCCTCAGTCTGACCCACCTTAAAGAATCCCTGGAATGTCCTGGTGGGAGTCCAGCAATTCACCTATTCTGCCTGGATTCTCCTTTCAACCCTCCATTTTAGGTACCACTTGAATTTAATAATTACAAAATGGATCGAGGTGTAGCTATGGCCATCTGTGTCATATCCGCTCATACATGCATCATCTAAAAATGCTAAACAGTATAGAAGTGCAACATCTATGTCCCAAATGAATGAACGAAGTACCCATTTGCAAGGGTTTGGCAGACCATTACTAAATTTTAAAAAAAAGGTGGTAGAGGTCAATAGGCAAATCATTCCCTGATATAGGCAGGTTAAAAGGCCTTCCGTGTCACTATCAATGATTTTGCCGCTACCAACGTCAGTCCTCTGCAGCCCAGAGAGCTGACAGTCGTCATGCTCGGAAAAGAGGTTGCACATGATGTGCCCGTCTAGACTACAGAGTCACACTCTGGATCTCAATCCATTGCACAAAAGTACCTTGCACTGAGGTTAGGATCATTAAGCCACAGCTTGCTATTGGTGACCTTGAAGCAGGGGCGCATGCTCTCCAGAGCCATACAGTGGACCTTTCTCCATCCCAACACCCCCAAACTGAGAAGGTAGAAGTGTTACAACAGATTCTCTGAACCAAAACCAAGAAGTGCTTCTCTGGGTTATAGCAGGTATTACCGACAATCTATTGACAATTTGTTCATGTAAGCAACACCTCCGAAGGCTTTACATTAGACGTCTGTAGTAGTTTGTAATTAAGAAATGTGTTTGGCACATTAGCAGAATGTTAGGGCACGAGCTGCTTCTCATGCCAGTTGTTATTCTCTGTGACGTAAGTTAGCATTGTTGTGATTTGTGCTTACCTTAGGCAGCTGGACACCGGTCGTCCACTTGTGTGGTCACTGCTCCGCTGCTGGGGACAATTATTCTGAATAAAATTCTCTTGTTGAGAAAACTGGCCCCGCCCATCATAACTATATTTTGGCAATGATTTGTGTCATCAGCCATGCCACATTTACACTGCAGAGTGTATTTTCACCAGCACCCGATTTAACTCTCGCAGCATGTCTAACTGGTTCCGGCAGTTCAAGGACTTTGTGTCACTTTCAAGCAGCTCTCCATACTACCATCCAGTGATTTTTGTATTTTACTGAAAAGCCCACCTTCGGCACGCCTATCGTTATTGATACGTATCCGTGTATGCGTCACTGAAACGCACTTGCTAAGACTTTTGGTGCACGGCGAGGCCACCATTTTGTGAGGCCACACCATTTTGTGAGGTCTCAACATTTTGTGAGACTATTACCTGTGTGTTTTTCCGATCTCATTCTTCCAATTGTGTCGGATCTTGAAACTGAAACAGCCTGATGCATTCTTCAGTTGTGGGTCTAATTTCCAAAGATTTTCAAAGCTGGAGGTAAGCTGGTGATAATTTTTCATAAAAATAGACATTTTTGGATATGAACTTTTATTATGGTTTGTAATAAAAACAATAAGGGGTTTCAAACCATCATGTTCAGATTCAAGTGTTGCTTCTGCCAAGTGAAGTTATATTAAGCCTACTTTGACTGTTTTCAAGTTTACTTATTAGCCTCTTTTTGCAAACAGTATTGTAATCCTCCACCTCCCTTACTTCAAAGTCCGGGAGATCAACCCATCAAGTGGAAGAAATTATTGGGGTTGTTTAACAATTTCATGATTGCCTTTGATGCTAACAAATTTGCTGCAGCCAGGAAAAAAGGTATTTTATTGAATGCTATAGGAGCTGAAGCACAGGACATTTTTCAGCACTTACTAGTAATCCAAACTCTTGCTGGTGCTGAGGATTAGGATGAGTTTTGTGAGGCAGTTGGCAGGCTTAAAGTACATTTTTGCATTGAACCTAATGTTGTTATGGAGAGGGTCAATTTTTATTCACTGCATCAATTAACCAATGAATCTATTGAAAGTTACGTGGCTGCCTTATGCATTCTAGCGTCGACATGTGATTTTGGTACCCAGGCTGATCAATATATCAGAGATCAGATATTTAAGCATTGTGCCAACTAGAAGATTCAGGAACGACTTTTATGGCATAAAAATCCCAAACTTGTTGAAGTAGTAGAGATTGCCATGGGTATAGAAAGATCTGCTAGGTCATGTAAAGCACTTAATGAGGATAACCATTCGGAGATTGTGCTTGTATGTAATTTCAACAAAAGCAAATTCAACAATGGTAATGCAAAAACAGATTCTCCAATAGATCCAAATGTTCTTGATGTGGATCCAATGTACATACCAACAAAACATAATGTCCAGCTTTAGCCAAGATTGCTTTAAATGTGGAAAAACTGGACATGTATTCACGGTATGAAGGTCTCAATGGAGTATAAATATGTTATCAGAGAATAAAATGGAGAACCCACAAGAATCTGTGTAGAAATAAAATATGATTTTAATGATTGAAGGTGGTGATATGAATAAAAGTGATATGGATGTTCCGCTTACCGCTGTGGATGCAGACCAATGTAAAACTCTGACATGTGAAATTGCCATTGATGGGGTCAAGTCACTGATGTTGACTGATTCGGGATCACCTTTTCCATTGGTTTCAGAAGCATTTTTCAAGGAACATTGGAAGAACAGAGTTCTTGAGGAAATTTACATAAAAGTATATGGTTATGGAAAATCTCTAATCTATATCATTGGTTATTTTGTGTCTTCTATTTCCGTGTTAACTCATACAATTTTAGGAAAGATTTATGTTGTCAAGAACGGCCAATATGTACTAGGATGGAGGCACCAAGGGAATCTTGGACTTGTTGATCCTGCGGCTGATATTCCCATTTACTGTATGTCAATTCATCAACAAGGTATTGAAAATGTAATTTCTTGTTCCGTAGATATTTTTAGGAAAGAGCTGGAGATGGTAAAAGGTTTTACCCATGAAATTAGACTGAAAGTTGGAGCACATCCAGTCAAACAGAAGCTTAGGAATGTGTCACTGAGTGTTAGAAACGACCTCAGTATGGAACTGCAACAGTTACAAGCTGATGGCGTCACAGAACCAGTAGATTCCTCTGAGTGGGTTTCTTCAATTCATTTAGTGAGAAAAAAATCTGGTTCCTTGAGGTTGTGTGCAGACTTAAGATGCCTTAATAAGTAGATAACTGTAGACTGCTATCCGCTACATACAATTTAAGAATTACTAGCTCAGTTAGAGGTTGCAAAATATTTTATGTCTTTAGAGCTTAAGTCTGCATACCACCAGTTTTTGTAGGAGGAAAGTTGTAGACAGCTTACAACTTTTATCACGCCTGATGGAACATACAGGTATGTATGCATGCCCTTTGGACTTGCCCCAGCTATGTCCGTTTTCCAAAAGCTCATGTTTACACTGTTCAAGGGCATGCAGGCGATTATGGCTTTTCAGGATGATATTTTGGAATTTGCTGTTTCTATAGACTTGTAGAACTCATGGTTGTCAGAAGTTTTATTGATTCTACAGAACAGGGAAATGGCCCTACAAATGAAAAAATCCATTTTTGTTACTCCAGTGGTGGAATATCTAGGGCACATAATATCTGGGAAGGGAATCTCTCCCAAACCTAGTCTCATTCAAGCCATTGAGAGGTTAGCCACACCCAAAGATAAAGATCAATTGCGTTCAAATTTGGGCTTGTGTGAATTTTATTCAAGGTTTGTAGATAAGCTTTCATACATAGCTCTACCTTTAAAAGAACTACTTAAAAAAGGTGCGAAATTATTGTGGTCTAGTGTACATCAGGAGGCATTTGCTAGACTGAAGTGTTCTATAGCCAAAGCACTGCTGCTATTACCTTTTGATCAAAAATTGAGATGTTGCCTGTACGTGAATGCCAGTGCAGGGGGTCTTGGAGCAATGACTAATCAAAAATACCAGGGTGTTGAAAAAAACAGTCGCTTTTGCTTCACGACATCTGTCATGTCCCGAAAGCAGATAATCCACCATTGAATGGGAGGCATTGGCATGTGCTTGTGCTTTGGAACACTTCAAGACTTATTTGTGGGTAAAGAATTTTCTGTAAAAACTGACCACAAACCATTATTATCCTTACTCAATAGTAATGGTACTGGAACAGCATCTGCATGACTTGTCAGAATACTATTAAAGATGTGTGAGTACAACTTTCAGGCAGATCACATTAGAGGGGTTGTTAATGTTGTTGTTACCAAGATTACCTGATGCAAGTAATACTTCTGTGGTGGAGTCAGTTGAAGAGTGTGTGGTAGCTTCGGTTGAAGAGATTTTATACTTATTGGGTGGTGAGTTATCTAAAGAAGCATGGTTGAGTAGTTGTCAAGGAGAGGATGAGCTCAGTAAAATGAAAGAGTTCATCAATAGCTGGTGGCCTCGCAAACAGGTACAAAGTCCTACACTCCAGGTGGTATGGAAAGTCAAGGATTCCATTTCTATGGTGGGTGATATATTTCTTAAGGAAGATTATCTCATTCCGCCTAAAGGAGTCTGCTCCGTCATTATCAAGCTGGTTCATATGGGCCATTTTGGTGAACCCCTCACTAAAAAAAGAATTAGGGAGGTCTTTTGGTGGCCTTACATGGATGCTGAGATTTCTGACTTTGTAAAACAGTGTTCCATATGTATCAATTCTGATAAAACATTGATTAAGGCTAAGACTAATGTACATTTTCAGAGTTTCCTGTTAGACCGTGAGATAAACTTGCATTGGATATTTTGGGACCGTATGAGACTTTCACCACTGGTAAAGTTTATGTGTCTGTCCTCATAGATTAATTTTCTAGATGTGCAGAGCATAAATGGATGTCCCATCTTACCACTGACAGTACCATCCAGTTTTTACAAGAATGTTTTTACAAAGAGGGGTTGCCTAGTAGCACTGTTTCTGACAACAGCAAACAATTTGTTTCACAAAAATTACAACGTTTCATAAAGAGTAAAAGTATTACACATTTGAAAACTTCCTTGTATTCTACTAATATGAACGGCCTAGTTGAAAGGTTCAGTAGGGTAGTGGTTGAGACCGTGCAAGCAGCTTTGGATAACAGAGTTGATGTTAAGGAGTCAATTAGGGAAATATTGTGGGAGTACCACTCATCATCTAATATTACCACCGGGTTTTCTCCATTTTCCATGCTTAAGGGTCGCGCACCAAGAACGGTACTTGTTCCTGTCTACAAAAAAAGGGAGTTACCTATTTTGAATCTTAATCAGATGTATGAATCTGCCATGAATAATTTCCATGCCAAAAGAAAAACTGATTTAATGTATGGAGATAACGAAACTAGTCTTAAAAGGGCACTTGTTAGACCTGGCACCATTGGCGTGGGTCTCCCTTCCATTTTTGCTGTTGCCTCTTATGTTTTTGCTGGTTTTAGATGCTTTTGGGCACTGTGCCACTGCTGTTCAGTGCCACAGTGCAAGTGCTCCCTATGGTAAATTGACGTATGGATTAGTGACTCCATGATTGGCTTGTTTGGCTTACTGTCAGACCCTAGTACAGTGCACTGCGTGTGCCCAGGGCTTGTGAATCAAATGCTGCTGGTGGGCTTGCAGCACTGGTTGTGCCACCCACCGGAGCAGCTTGTAAGTGTGTCTCAGGCCTGCCATTGCAGAGCCTGTGGGCAGTCTGGTACTGCCATAGTTGACTGGGCAAGTGTACCCACTTGCCCGTCCCTAAACCTTCCCTTTTATACATATTAGTCACCCCTAAGGTAGGCCCAAGGGCAGGGTGCATTGTAGGTGAAAGGTAGGACATGCCCTGGTGTGTGTGGCATGTCCTAGTAGTGAATTACAGCCATTTTCGTTTTTCACTATTGCAAGGCTACCTATTCCCCATAGGCCAGAATGGGCAGTTAGATTATAACATCTTATAATCCTAACTGACTCAGGGAACTAGGTAGAAATTCGAGTTTAGTATGCCTGAACTCAGAATGATAAAATACATCTTTTAGTGAAGTTGGTTTTAACATTCTGTGTTTGAAAATACCACTTTTAGAAAGTAGGTATTTTCTTGCCTAACTATCCAAGCCTGCCTCTGCTAGGTTGTGTATTCCTTGTCTGGAGTTTGAGTGACAGGGGCTGGGGGCTGCCAGGAGACAGGGTGAGTCAGCACAGGGCTGAATAGAGAGATCTGCATGCAGATAGGAGGGAGGAGTTGCACCTGGGACCTGAATAGGGCTGTGCCTTTCCTCCACAATGCTGGCTCCACCTCCTGTGGTGTGTCTGATGTCCCTGGCCTACACTGTGAAAGGAAAGAAGGAGTCTTGTCAACAAAGTGCTCCAGGACTGACCAGAACTGGTTTTGGACTAGGCAAAGGCCTCTCTGCCTTCAGAGAACAAAGAGAAAAGTAGTATAAATATTGGGACCCAGACCCAAGAACTTTAGATCACTTCTGGGAATCAAGACGAACCTTTGCTGAGGAGAAGAACCAGGAAGCTGAAGGAGGAGACTACCCCTGTGCTGTGTGTTTGGGGTTGGCCTGCAGTGGTTGCTTCATTGCCAAAGAAAGGAGAAAAGGACTGAGTGTGCTTTCCATCAACTTGAAGAAGAATCTCCAAGGGCTTGAACTAGAGCTTGCCTCCTGCCTGAAGTCTCAGGGATACAAGACTTCACCAACCAGCTCCCCCTGAATTCCCTTGCTGGGAATTGAAGTGCCTGCTGTTGTGCTGGGCCTTCTGAGAGACTGCGTGTCGCTGGGAGCTGGAAGCGCGATGCAACAACGAGAAGCGTGTCGCCGCCGCAGCTGCTGTCATCGCATCGCCGAGGAAGCGAGACGCCGCTGCCGCTGTCATCATCGCATCGCCGAAGCGCGGCGCATCGCCGGAGAAGCGGGACGCTGCCACAGAGGACATCGTCGCATCACCGGAGAAGCGCGTCGCAGGGCCTGTCGCGGCTCCAAAGATCATCGAGTCGCCGCACGGCCGTCGAGCGTGCACGCATCGCACCAACGTTGTCGCATCGCAGCCAAGACGCCATTTTATCGCATCGCACCGGAGAAGAGTATCGCATCGAGGTGCCATCTGTCGCATCGCACCGGAGAGCAGTAAGAAACCGACGCATCACCTCCCACCCAGTAAGGAAGCGAGCATCAACTCCCTGCGCAGCAGTAAGGAACCGACGCATCCACTCCCTGAGTGTAAGGAACCGACGCATCACCTTCCCTGCGACCCTTTTGTTTTCTTTGCGTTACGCATTCAAGGTACATTGAGAGTAAAGTGTCGCATCTACAACTTGAGAGAACTGAACTATTTTATAACATTCTAAAGTCTATTTTTGAATACAGTATTGTGGATTTTTGTCGTTTGGTCTTGTGTTAAGTCTATATAAAAATACTATTTTTATAATACAACCTGTGTGGTGTCCATCTGTAGTGTTGTCACTGTATTACTGTATGTGTTCACAAATGCTTTACACACTGCCTCTGAGATAAGCCTGCCTGCTCGTGCCAAGCTACCAAGGGGGTGAGCAGGGGTTATTTTAGGAGAGTAGCCCCTCACCCTGACTAGACGCAAGAGTCCCTATTTGTCACAGGTACCTACCTATGCCAACTAGAGACCCCCAAATCTAACAGCACTGATAAACACATGGGAGATTATGTCAAAATGAAGCTTCTATTTCATGTTAAGAAGGGGAGTTCTAAACTTTCAAAAGTTTTCAAAGTGGTCAGAGTTGGCAAACCATCAGCAAAACATAATAATGGTTTATGGTGATGTTTGAACAGATTGGCTAAAGTCTGTGATAAGCTGTGGGTTGGTAAAAAGTTATGAAACAAGTAAGAAAAATGTGATGAATGGTTCACGATTTTCCCCTTTTTCAGATCCTAAGAGCACACTTCCTTGTGAAAACGTTTCTGTAGGCTTGTGTGAGTTACCTCTTTTGTCTTATGGTATAGAAAGAGTGGAGGGAGAGGATTCTATTTCTACATCTCCAGGTAATAGTAACCTTGAAAATGGTTCCACACCTTCAGAAAGTGATGATTCTTGTCCAGCGGTGGAAGAGTTATTTGATTCTAAATCTCTATGTCAACATAAAGTTGAGATGGGCTCCACACCTGCAGAAAAAGATAATTTTGATCAAATGGTGGAAGAAGTAATTGAAGTGGTCTGTAGACCCAAGAGAGCTATTATTCCACCTAAGAAATTTGTGGAATTTGGCTTAGAATAACCTTATTCTTCTCAAGTATACCAGTTATGTGACTCTTTGATGGTTTTCCATTGTAATTTGTAGTTGTCTAACATAGTTATTCTTTACCTCTACTCAGGATATCCGGTATTTTCAGCTTTTCCTCTGGCTACAAGGTTGCTTAAATATGTCGCCTCTTTGGTGCTCAAGCTTGTTTATCTTTCTTGTTTTATTTATTTTGTTTTAGTTTTGTTTCTTTACATTTCACCTTTGTAAAGGAGGGAGATGTGTAGTAGTTTGTTATTAAGAAATGTGTTTGGTACTTTAGTAAAATGTTAAGGCAAGAGCTGCTTCTTGTGCCAGTTGGTATCCTCTGTGACATAAGTTGGAGTTGTTGTGATTTGAACTTGCCTTAGGCAGTTGGTCACCGGTCGTCCACTTGTGTGGTCACTGCTCCGCTGCTGGGGACACTTATTCTGAATAAACTTCTCTTCTTGAGAAAACTTGCCTCATCCATCATTACAACAACGTCTATTCCAAATCAGGTCATCTGGGGCTCAGACCATGACCTGGCTTTTTGTCTTCCCCAGCATGCTTTGATGTCGAACCCAGAGCTGCGATGTCTGAATTTTCCTGTTTCTTTGTCTTGCAAACAGACACTTCAAGGACAGTAATGGGGACTGTATTCCTACAAGTAGAAGACTCTCCTCATTGTGTAGATCAGCTGTAAGTTGTTGAGACATGCCAAAAAGAGAGCTTGATAATTAAATAGGTTGTAGAAGCACCTTCTGGGATGGTGCTTCCTCATCTTGATGAATCATGCTGCCCTTACTACGGCACTCTATCCATAGATATAGCAACTTTAGTGTAGCTCTGTAGCCTTTTTACTTCACACTCAGGCATCAACCAGGGTTTCTTCAGGGAACGCTGACTTTCTGCCCCTCATACCTTCATCCTTCCTGACCGATGCTATGGATTAAGTGGGGGTGCACGTAGGAATGATGGGATCGATACGAGTGGGCCTTCAGAGGACTGGAGCTCCCTGAACCCTTGATGGACTGCTGGGATGATTGGGCCCTGAGAAACCCTACCTCCCTTGAAAGAGATTGACAGAAGGAATGCCACACACACTCATACTGAATTTCTAAGTTTCCTATGCCTGTTATGAAGTACAGAACTGGCAACACACAGGGTCCCATATGTAGGGCTCCCTGTTTTCTGTTTTTACTGATTTTTACAGATAAATACTGACAAAAAACATTGTGTTTCCTGTCTGTATTTATTTTTAAAAGCAAAAAAAGTACAGATAATTTGACTTTTTTTGAGAGACTCTCCATCCTGAGATTAAAGACTTTAAGAATGATACCTGTACACATTGGCAGCATGGCCAGTATCTTTATATGCTGGCAGCATGGGGAGTTACAAAACTGAATGAGATTTGCTTAAATTACTGCATATCTCAACATGCATTTGTGCTATTATGCTATTTTTTCATGTGGATTTGTTGTTTTATTATTTTTGGCTGTGTAAAGTACGAAAACCTGAGAGGCATCAAAGTATGTATGCATGTTTATCTGTTAAATAAATGTGGAATATACAAGTTATCACCTCATCTGTTCACAAAACGCAAAATAAATATGGATAAATACCAATAAGTTGGCCAAAAAATAAATATGGATAAATACAGACGGAAATGTTAAAAAAATAAATATCATAAAACTGGAAGCCCTAATCATATGATATCAGCTCTGCACACACAGTCTCTTGATGAGGAGCCAATATAATATGGCGGGATATCACATGAGCTAGAAATCCCTGTGTAGTGTGGGTTTCCAGGTATGTTTGGAGGATGGGCACTGCTGAAGTCCATAGGGGGTTTTGCAGACTCTCCAGGACATTAGCAGCATCCTCAGAAGCTTTTGTTTTTTTGTGGAAGGGGATCAGGTGTCACTTCTCTGCAGAAAGCAATGCCCCCTCTCCAAGATCCCGTCCCTCGTGCCTGTGAAGGCAATGGGTTTGCGACCCTTGCTCCTTTAAACCCCATATCGACCCTCGCTCCTTTCAGCCCCAGAACTTCCCTTCTCATTTAAGCCCCATCTCTTCCCACACAGTGAAATGTATCTGAAAGTTGGCAGGTCTAGAAGTAATACCGAAGACTAAGATTCTATGCTCCATCAGAATAAAAGGTGTAACCTCGCTTGCACCACCAGGAACACACACTGTGTTGAAAATGGCCTCTGATGTGCCAGAAATGGGCTCCACACAAAAATGATGCTTATAATCTCAATTGCCGCATTTACATGGAGGGAGCGGTGGGTGGATTACCACTAGATGCTGGTGGGTGATTTGAGAATCCAAGGATCAAGTGGACATGGCTGTCAAGAACGGATGCTTTCACCAAGCTCAATGTACTCACACAGACATGGAAGGCACATAGAAACAACAAACATTTGCAATGCAATAGGTCTCGCATTTGCGAGAGATTAGGCTATTGGCATTGTAAATAACAATGCCATTATCTATCTGTTTTGATAATTAACGCATAAATAAATAAAAGGCATTGTCATCTACAATGCCAATAGCTCAAACACTTGTAAATTGATTAAATGAAAATGTTTTGCTATTTTGTTTGTGCTTTGTTCTCATGTTAAGTTAGCATTCGCGGCACCATTTTATGTTCAGCCGCCATTTTGAATCATGTCGTCAGCTACGTATTCTCTGACTCGAGAAGCAGGCTGTGGAAATGTTCATTTCTCCAAGGTTAGGCCTTGCTCTGCTAATGAATACACTGTTCTTATTAACGCATTCCTTTCCCATAGATAGAGGCTTCCTCCCACTAGCCTAGCGATAGACACGAACAGAACGACCTTGGCATAAAGATAAGGTGTGCCCGGTCTCAGAGTCGAAACTCATCTTTCTGTGTTTCTTTGTTTTAGCTGCACCTTTCTAGTAGATTTCCATTATGGGCGGGACATTCTTGTTTCAGAAACGTACAAAATGTATCTCTATGTTTACTGAAGTCAGTCCCTCTGCAGCAATCCTAGGAGGCTGGTCAGACTGGACTGCGCTCAAGTGTACCTGAATAAAATATACTTGGTTTGTATTCTCTACTGTCTGACCGACTCTTCATTTGTATGGAAGGCTGAGAGGTGGTTGCGAGTGACCCGGGTGGCCCTAATCGGGTCACTTCCTTCAGTTGGCGCCCGAACAGGGACTCCATTGGGTGACCCATCCTCGCCCGCATACAGGTGTGGAGGTCGGGGCCATCGTCGGGTCGGACGGGCGGACCAGAGATCCCTGCACGAGAGAGTCTTGAACTCGCTGCTGCCCCGCCTGTCTGGCCGGGCGGTGCTTCGCCCAGCGGTCATCCCGACTGGGGTCCTGAACAGCGAAACCCCATGGATTTGACCGTTTGGTCCGAAGAGTCGGCAGGGGAGAATAAATTCGTTTGACCTGTGTGCACCAGGTGAGTTTGTTTGGGTTCTTAATGGATATGGTACCATTTTGGTTTGTCTTTGGTACGGTCTGAGGACCGATTTTGGTTTGCATTTGGTACGGTCTGAGGACCGATTTGGATCCAAAGTGTTTGTGAACACTTTGCCCGGCAACATAACGAATTTGGCTTACTTTTGAAAATGCCGGTGTTCAGTCACTTTTTGGTTTCTTGTCGTTGTTGTTCTGCTGATGCTCGTCTGGAAGAAAGTCAGCCAGCGCCTCCGGAAGGCACTCTGAATTTTGATATGTATGTAAAACATGGCCTTGGCCCTATTATGTTTAGTACGTTATGGCACAAATATACGAGGGACAATGCCGAGTTGCAGTGGCCATTGACGGACACTTTTGATGAACAAAAACTTGGGTTTTTACAGGAGAAGTTGTTTGCAAGAAGAAGTAGGCAGTCTATGTTTGATTCCCGCAGAACATGGCAAAAAAAGGTTAAACAGAGGCGAATGAAAGCAGAGAAAGAGGCCCAGAAGGGGAGAATGCAAACATTGACTCAGAAAGCTGTAGCGCATGATAGAGAGAAGCAGGAGATAGGAATTGAACATGAAGATAGGAGGTTTCGACTGAATATTGATAAATGTTATGTAGCCCGAGAAGAAAATGATGCTTTTGTGGAAGAATTGCTAGATGCTCGACCACCACCTCTGTATGCCCCACAGAGGGTATATCCTGCCCTTCCCTCACAGGCCCAGCTACTCGGTTCTTCTGTCTCTGCTGTTTCTGCTTCTGTTACTGTTGATCAGACTGCCTTGGCCACGGCACCTCCTGTCCTTTCTTTGTCTTCGCCGTCTGTGGCAACTACGACTGTTAGCATTCCTGCAACACCTATTGCTTCGGCATCCCTTTTGCCAGCTCTTACACCCACGACCCAGCCAGCAGCGACATTAATGCCCACTACCTCTGTTATCACTCCCACTGTGTTCCGACATTACAGAGTGATGGGACTGCAGTACGTGGCCCTGAGGATAGAGACTGGACGAAATTTAAGGAACGATTGGGGCGATACGATCTGACATTGATACGATCTGACATGGGGGAGGCGGAGAAACAGGTAGTGGCTAATCAGGCTGCGCAGTGGGCCAGAAACCCCATTTATGGTGTGGAGGATGTGTGGAGTGTGATGAAAGATTATGAGCCTTTTGTACAACAGCATGCCCTCAAGCACATGTCGGCTACTATGATCGGACTTTGGGAGTTGTGTTTCAATGATGCAGCACCGCAGATTATCTATGATATTAAGGATCATGTATACGTTGCTGATATGGCACCTTGTGAAGTTTTTGGTAATGTTGCGACTTTGGTTGCTTATAGGAGTAGGCTGCTTGAGAAGATCCCGAAGACAGTATCTCAGTTTCCGATGAGGTAGGTCCACCCTATATATCACCCTGAAATACCAGAGCTGCAGGATCAGCATAATGTTGTTACTAGACCAGGGGTAGCGGCCCGTTTCCAAGAACAGTGGGTTTATACTCCATGGAAAAGGAGTGAGGTTTTGTTCCTTGAGACTCAGTTACCTGACCCTAGGAAAAATCCTACTGCATATTATAAAGAATTGACTGAGGCAGCTTCTTCGACAGAAAGGACGCTTGCGGATATCGAAATGTTCTTTGGTTTGTTGGTTCCGGTTGATATTTGGAGACAAGTACACACACAGGATCATGTTTTGGAATTGGGTGGTACCTGGGATCAAATTAAAGTATGGGACCAGGAGAGGAAGCCTGGTGAGAAGACTAAAGCAGGAATACTTGCCTTGCCAGGCCGCATTATCACGTATATGCATTCTCTTATCCCGCCTAGAAAGATTAATTGGGACAAGCTCTCGGCTTGTCGTCAGAAGAAAGATGAGAGTGCGTCTGATTTTTTCACTCGGTTTGAAAGTGTGTTTCTAGATTATAGTGGGCAGGACTTGTCGGTTGAAGGTGGTGTACGTTTGTTTGTCAATAGATTTGTTTCAAACTTGCTCCCCGAAATTGCGAGTCGATTACAGGCTTCTGAGAGCACCTGGTCCACATCTTCTCCTTCTGTTATCTTGAATATGGCGCAGTATTATGAGCACAGGGACAATGAGGATAAGGAGAAGGCGTAAAACAAGCACAAGGATTTGAAGACGAAGGTGTTGTTGCAGCAGGCTTCTCGAGGGAATGGTAGAGGACGTGGTGGTTTAGCCCGACAGCTTCCCCGTACTAGCAGGAATACTACGCCGGTAGGGCCGAATCAGTGTGCGTATTGTAAATAGGAGGGACACTGGCACACCGAGTGTCCTGTACTTCTGCAGAAGGTGGTGGTCCCAAGAGGACGAGGATCTCGTGGACGGAGTCGTGAAGATGGTGGCCAGGACAGGGCTCAGAACGCTGTGGCATCTCAGGGTCGTACTGATCAGAACTACTTTGACGACCCTCGGGGCAAACAGTATTATCATGATGACTACGATACGGATGAGGTGACCGGGATGTCTTACAGCTAGGACAGCCAGGGACAGGGTGAGGGACCAGTTTTGATACCTGTAGACCAGCGAGGTCCATATATTAGTGCGGATGTGCATGGTTCGACTAAGGAGTTTTTGGTGGATGCAGGTGCAACGAACAGCTCTATTTCTCGTTCCTTGCCCCTGGGGCGACTCTGTCTGGCCATAATAATGTTTTGGTAGGATTTTCTGGTGTACCGGTTGTGAGCCCCATTTCAAAGCATCTTGCATTGACTATTGGTCCTTTCACTGTGGATTCGCCATTCTTGTTGACGTCCAATTGTGGAGAGAATTTGATGGGTTTGGACTTGTTGAAGAAATTGCATGCTACCATTTACTGCTCCCCAGCCGGCGTCTATATGACGATGGGTCTTGATGTGGTGAGCGCTAAGCAGTGTCTGTCCAAAGATGCGCCCGCCCTGCTGAATTTAAAGATGTGCCACCCACATTGTGGGCAACGGGCGACACAGATGTGGGTTTGTTGCAGATATTACCTGTTTCGATTCGTGTCAAGGAAGGTGCTATTTTACCCCGTATTCCTCAGTATAAGACACACGCAGGCAGGTGAGCAAGCTTTGATAAAGATTGTGCAGTATTTGATTGAGAAAGGAGTGGTTGAGGAGGTGACTGCTAATGTTTGCAATAGCCCTATTCTTCCCATTCTTAAAAGGACACCTTCGGGTCCCTCTGAGTATCAAGAAGATGTTTATCGTTTTGTGATTGATTTGCGTGAAATTAACAAAATAGTGATTCCCCAGTTTCCGGTGGTCCCTGACATTACGACTCTCTTGACGTTGATTCCTTCTCCTGCTAAATTCTTTTCTGTCATTGACTTGAAGAATGCATTCTTCAGTATTCCTATTCATCCTGATAGCAGATATCTGTTCGGGTTCACTCTCGCCGATAGAAGCTTTAGATTCTGTCGCGTTCCTCAAGGCTATACAGAGAGTCCGAGTATCTATAGTCAGGCATTGAAAGGTCAGCTGGATTCCTTGTCACTCCCTACAGGTAATGTATTGCTTCAGTATGTTGATGACTTGCTCATCGCCTCAGATACAGAACAAGGTTGCAGAGACAGTACAGTCAAATTGCTGTTACATTTAGCTCAACATGGCCATAAAGTAGCCCTTTCTAAATTTCAGTATTGTCGACAGGAGGTCACCTACTTAGGTCACCTACTGTCGAAGGAGGGTAGGAGATTGACCCCTTAACGCATCAGTACCATTGTTAAAATGTCTGTCCCACAAAGTCAGAAAGACGTGCGTGCTTTCATAGGTATCACTTCCTATTGCAGGCAGTGGATACCTGGCTATTCGTTGCTTATTAAGCCCCTGCTTGCGCTAACACTAAAGGATGTGCATGAACCCTTGCCTTGGACGCCAGAGTGTCAGCAGTCTTTTGAGCAATTAAAAACTGCACTTTGCTCGGCTCCAGTGCTTGGTACCCCTAATTACGCTAAATGCTTCGTATTGTACGTCCACAAGCTGGGTGGTTGTGCGCTTTCTGTTTTAACACAAAAATTTGGAGATAAGCAACATCTGTGTGCTTATTTCTCTGCTGTGCTTGACCCTGTCGCCCGAGACCTCCCGAGCTGTCTAAGAGCGGTCGCGGCTGTGGCTGTCTCAATAAGACAATCAGCGGGACTCATACTCGATACTGACCTCACAGTTATGGTACCCCATGCTGTGGATACACTTTTGAATAAGACAAGGACACAGCACCTCACCAGTGCACGTGCACGTGTGACCGGTTACGAGCTAACTCTCTTTCAAAAGCACATTACGATCAAACGCTGTGCCACTCTGAATCCAGCCACGTTACTACCCCTCCCTTCTGAGAATGAGGAGATTGACATACATGATTGTATCTTCCGGACGGAAGAAGAGATGAAAGGACGCGTAGACCTGACTGATGTTCCCTTATCTGATCCTCAAGGGGAACTATATGTCGTTGGCTCTTGCTTTATGTTACCAGACTGCTGCGTACGCTATTACAACACTGCGCACGGTAGTTGAGACATCACAAGTTCCCTATCAGTCGGCCCAAGCTGCAGAGCTAGTCGCCCTTATTCGAGCCTGTGAATTGAGCGAGGGACTGGTTGTTAATATTATAATAATTATATTAATATACTGACAGCCAGTATGCCTTCGGGGTCGCGCATAATTTAGGGAGACTCTGGGCAGAGAGAGGGTTCCTTACTTCCCATGGGATGAGAATACAGCACAGCCCTCTCATATATAGGCTTTTGTCTGCTTTGACCCTCCTTGAGAAATTGGCGATAGTAAAGTGCAGCGCCCATAAGAAAGTTACTGACGATGTGGGGAAGGGGAACGCTTTTGCAGATCAGACAGCTAAGGAAACAGCCCGAACTAAGATGAAAAGAATGTTTGTAGCAGGTCCCGCCAGGTGGGTGCCCGAGTTCTCCATGTTTGAGGATACACTTGACAACATGAAGAAAATACAGAGTGAGGCCACGGTGGAGGAATTAGCTGTGTGGCAAGAAAGTACAGCAAATTTGAATGATGAGGGATGTTGGATTGACAAGTCAGGGAAGCACAGATGGATGTTGCCAGATGCATATGTTCTTCCTGTGGTCACTATGGCTCACGGGCCAGCTCATATCAGTGCTAAGGGTATTTGCAAGTTGTTAGACCCCGTATGGCAGAATGATAATATTCCAAAGACGGCTGCACATTTAGTGAAATACTGCATGGTGTGCATGATGCACAATCCTGGCAAGGGTACCCCTACACCACCCGGTAATTTTGCACCTCCCACTTTCACTTTTGAGGTCTTGCAAATGGACTTCATCGAAATGGACAGGGTCAATAATTTGAAGTATGTGTTGGTGGTTGTCTGTGCGTTCAGTAAATTGTTTGAGGCCTACCCCACTAAAGAAAACACAGCCATTGCGACTGCAAAGATACTCCTGAAGAAGTTCTTTCCTCGTTTCGGCTTGCCCCGTTTGATCTGGAGTGATAACGGAAGTCATTTCAATGCCAAGGTTATTCAGTTAGTTTGTGAGGGACTACACATCAGACAGTAGTTTCAGGCTGCGAATCACCCCCAGTCAGCAGGTTTGGTTGAGAAGTACAATGGTACTCTGAAACTAAAATTGGCAAAGATTTAGAAGACCACAGGGTTGCAGTGGCCAGATGCTTTACCACTAGCTCTTTTGTCCACAAGAACTACAGCACATTATAGGACAGGATTGTCACCCTACGAGGTCGTGTTTGGACGCCCGGCGAATGTCTCGGGCGTCCCGCGTCCGCGTAGGTATTCAGAGATTGAGTACCCTTTATTGACCGATTACCTGTACCAGTTAACTGAAAATTTACGTTCTATTCACCAACAGATAAAGGAATCGCTTCCGCCTGTACCAGAGGGGCCTGGTCATAACATCCAGCCGGGGGACTGGGTGTTACTCCGAAACTTTCAGCGGAAGAAGTGCTTGGAGCCCCGTTGGAAGGGGCCTGAGCAGGTGCTCCTCGCTACCAGGACCGCTGTGAAAGTCGCTGGCCGAAAGAATTGGATACATTCCAGTCACTGCCGCCGAGTACCCTTGCCCTTACCCTATGACGAATGGGTGAGGGATGGTATTGGGGATGCTGAGGGAGATAAGATACCTCAGTTCGTCCCCTTCATTGACGCACTGCTTATATGGACCCAAACGAATGCTGAGAACGACGATGTACTAAATGCAGCGGTCCCCCCTGAGATTCAAGCAATAAAAGAGTCCCTCTTCGTTGACCCCTCTATGCCTGGAGTCACCAGGTACAATTTGCGCCCTCGGTTGAAGAACGGTGCACCAAAGGAGAAGTCAGATTAGTTAGGGATGGACTGTGCAAGTCAGGGTGTACTTTGTCAATAATACCAACGGTGTTAGTTTAGGGTGAGGCGAGATTGGTGCATTGTTCTGACATTGGACAGGATAGATCGAACGTGCTCCCTTGGAGGGGGGTACATTATCCTGTGCGACGTGGGAGAGCTAGGCTCCTCGAGAGCTAGGACTGAGCAGCTCCACCGCCGGTGCTCAAGAGCGCCAACGTTGATGAATAATAGGAGCCTGTACCAGTGAGGCTCAGACGGACACTGGGAACAATTGCCTTTGTTATTAATTTTTTACCGCATTCCCCTTTTTGCTTCATAATGTATCCGTTTGGTCTGCCTATTACTGAGGAGGAACAGCCATTTGCACCACTGCATCCAGTGCGGGGTTGGTCTACAAAGAGTAAAATAGTTTTTGCATTCATAGTTGTGATTGCCCTATAGCAATAATTGGAATATCTTGGTTTTTAGAGGAGAAGTATCCTGTACATTCCTTGGTTGGTACAACACCCATTCCCCCTGAACACATGTTTGTTACTTTTGCCCCTCACAAGGGAGAGCACCGAAAGTCTTATACAGATAATGTATTTATACAAATGTTGCATCAGGCTCATGAGGTGTCTAATACAACTAATTGCTGGATTTGTGGATTGCTTCCCCCAGTGACTCATAAAAGTGATAATTTGTTGTCCATGCCACTGTCATACATCAGTAGTTGCGAGGGTTGGTTTGAATTGCTCAGTATGGTGCGTCCCAATCCCCGATTCTCTACTCTGGATAGGACACCTGTTGATTATCGCACTGTGGTACAGAATACCAGTGTCAGTGGTCAACACAACAGCTAGTTTCTGTGTCCAGGGGACCGGGAAGATAAAGGTGGGGGAGAGCAGATGCAATTCCACATACAGATTGAGAACGACCGAAAGTCCGCCCTTAATCCCACCCCTAATGTCTATTTTGTCTGTGGATCCCAAGCTTATGTCTGGCTCCCGAGGGATGGTCGGGCAGATGTTATCTCTCTTTTCTCCTTCCCCCTGTATATATAGCTCCGTCCAATTACCATAAAGATCGGCAGCTGCAGCGTAGGAGTGTATACTTACTCTGAGTCAGAAGGGTCATTGACACAAAGGATATAGATCTGACAGATACCACCTTACAACAGTTTGAGGATGCCATGAAGGGTATCGTACTCTTTTAGGGCCCCATGTCTAACAGCCTTAATATTCGTTGGTTAACAAGGGTTGTTGAAGGGGTGATTAATACAATGGCTGGTATACTGACCAACATCACTGCTGAGCTTCAGGCTACGAGGTAAGTTACCTTGCAGAACCGGATGGTGTTAGACGTCATACTTGCAGATAGGGGTGGGGCCTGTCGCGTCATTGGCAGTAGCTGTTGTGTGTACATACCTGACCACGCCCCAATGTGTATGCTGCCATGCAGAAATTGCATAGACTCTCCTCTGACATACACCAAGAAAATGGTACTTGGACTCTATCGGGGTGGTTCTGGAGTATGTTCACGTCCTGGGGTTCGAAGATCCTCATGTTTCTAGCTGTGATTGCTGGTATTTTCTTCACATGTTGCCTTTGCATACACTGTCTCCAGACCTGCTGCACCTATTGTATAAGTGTTCTCACCCCTAAACCGAAGAAGTCAGTTCCTGATACCAGTGCTGCTATCATGTTGCAAAAGGACATTAATGACATGATGCAGATAGACGAGGGCATTTTTAGTTCCACATCATCCCTTGCCACTTCTATTCCCGATACTGAGTATATGGATTGCTCCAAGTGTTGATGTCCTTTGCTTCTCAGAATACTACACCTCTTTTCCTTCACAATATCAAATGGTTTAGCGAATGCTAAAAGGAGGGTCTGATTAAATGAAAATGTTTTGCTATTTTGTTTGTGCTTTGTTCTCATGTTAAGTTAGCATTCGCGGCACCATTTTATGTTCAGCCGCCATTTTGAATCATGTCGTCAGCTACGTATTCTCTGACTCGAGAAGCAGGCTGTGGAAATGTTCATTTCTCCAAGGTTAGGCCTTGCTCTGCTAATGAATACACTGTTCTTATTAACGCATTCCTTTCCCATAGATAGAGGCTTTCTCCCACTAGCCTAGCGATAGACACGAACAGAACGACCTTGGCATAAAGATAAGGTGTGCTCGGTCTCAGAGTCGAAACTCATCTTTCTGTGCTTCTTTGTTTTAGCTGCACCTGCTAGTAGATTTCCATTATGGGCGGGACATTCTTGGTTCAGAAACGTACAAAATGTATCTCTATGTTTACTGAAGTCAGTCCCTCTGCAGCAATCCTAGGAGGCTGGTCAGACTGGACTCCGCTCGAGTGTACCTGAATAAAATATACTTGGTTTGAATTCTCTACTGTCTGACCGACTCTTCATTTGTATGGAAGGCTGAGAGGTGGTCGCGAGTGACCCGGGTGGCCCTAATCGGGTCACTTCCTTCTGTTGGCGCCCGACCAGGGACTCCATTGGGTGACCCATCCTCGACGGACGGGTATGGAGGTCGGGCCATCGTCGGGTCGGACGGGCGGACCAGGGATCCCTGCACGAGAGAGTCTTGAACTCGCAGCTGCCCCGTCTGTCTGGCCGGGCGGTGCTAATTTCAAAGAAGCACCCGCCATTGTCATGGGCTGCTTGGAAAGTGAAAGCGCGCATGGCGCGCTGAATGTTGCAGGAAAGCATGTCGTGCCTGCAGTAGGAGAAACTCATTAAAAAAAATAGTGCTTACAGACTTCATAAGACATACCGTGTAACAACAGAAGTAAAACCGGCAGTCGCCATGGGAGGTTTCAAATGAAGACAAGGCAGTACCAAGGAGAGACTACCAGGCCTATTAACGAATCAGAAGCCAGCATTTACATAGGACATTGACAGAAGCCAATGACAAATATGGGCGCAGAGTGGGCCGGGCTTCAAGTCTACACTCGAATACAGCATGCCTCGCAGAGCAGGGCATCCGCTGCCCAGGCTCGACCTAAAAAAACACATGCACACACCACAGGTACACATCGGAAGCATACACAGGCCCCTCCTGTACACATTAATGAGCACTACTAATTTGTCACTATGAATCTAAAGAACATAACAGGCCTTTCTACGTCTTGTGCAAATGAAATCATGCTTCTCAGCCGCATTTTTCTGTCTTTTGGTACTCCCTACAAAGAACTGAAACACAAGCACACAGAGCCATAGTCCCTATCATACCTCTTATCATGCAGGGCACAAATCCTAAGGAAACAGAGGGGGACTAATTATCATATGCAATTCACAAATGACGACACAGGAAGTGACATCACAAGAAGTGGGGTCAAGCTGTTATAAAGATCCGTAGTTATTAGGTCATGGGTCTAGCTTACAGAAACAACAACCTAACACAATCACAA
The DNA here is from genome assembly GCA_963921515.1 of Calotriton arnoldi. Taxonomy (NCBI): domain Eukaryota; kingdom Metazoa; phylum Chordata; class Amphibia; order Caudata; family Salamandridae; genus Calotriton; species Calotriton arnoldi. The sequence continues at coordinate 1,194,270 of CAWUFW010006161.1, forward strand.
AAGAAATACTAAAAGAGCATTTTTGGTTTTACTTTTTATAAATCGTGTAGTTTGCCCACACATAAAAAGTGTAACTGAGGTGGGAAATTGCTGAAAGTGACTATGTTTTTAAACAGACATGAGGAACTTGTAAATTACCTTTTAAAAACTGTTTATAGTGACTAAACAAACTGCGCTGGGTGTTTTAAACATTACACCTGCTGTTAATGAGTATTTGTTTCCTGCTAGCTAGCTCTAAAGCACAAAAGTGCTATACTTTTGCAGATCATTAAGTAACACCTCTCACGGCTCAGGTGAACGCTGTCCCATTCCTAAAAATGGTGGGAGGGCTCGGTACACCTGCGTGCGCTCCCGACTTGTGTCCTGCTCTTATCCCGAACCCTCGCCTCCCTTTCACTCTACCATACCCCCTCTGACTACGTGGCTGTTTCTGTGCTGAGCAGAGAAAAACGCTTTTCACTATCCAAAAGCCCATACTGTTTACTTTGTCAATGCCCCCTCCCTCTCTGTATCATCAAGGCTCTCCTCGGCCCTTCTCCCCTCAGCTTCCTCCCTGATGGATGGCGCCTCCTCCCTGGCACGCGCACGCTGCTGCAGGAGGTGGCATCTGTCAGGGCGCGCGGGCACACATATGCAGGTGTGCTCTGGAGATGAATGAACGCCGAGCCCGCCGCAGTGACCTGAAGGGACAAGCCGTCAGGAAGAGGGAGCGCCGAGTGGAGAGCAGGCTCCCACGCCGCCTGGAAGAGCGAGGACTCCCAGTAGGGCCCCCTACAGGCCGCGGCACTAATGGAAGTCTTCCGCGCCTCCCCTCCCTGGGCAGATGGGCCTGTGACGGGAGCGAAGGGGCTGTTATTAACAGAGACACTGGGAGCCAACGCGGGCCTGAAGAGACTTGTAAACACTAATGAACACACCATTGCTCATATGCACGTACGTAAACATTAATGAACACACCATTGCCCTCCATATGTACACACCCCACTTCTCAAGCACACACACAAGCAGGCGTACACGCGCGACCTAACCATTTCCCATGCGCACACATACCAATCCATACCTTCACACATCAAGTCTCCTATACTCACACATCTGTTCAGAAATGTACTCACAAAAACACAAGCGCACATACATCAAATCACACATGAACACACGTGTCCTTTAGTGCTTTCAGCTGTCCAGATCTATCCTTACCCACCATGCCAAAGTTTCCCTTGCAGACGAGCCGTGGTGAAATATGTTTTGGGTATTGTGTTCTGGTCTGTTTCTAAGACTCTGTAGCTTCACTTGGCTGGTGTGAGATTGCACGTTGGGTTCACATGGAAAAGAACCCTCTCTGGTCATGTTGGGTGATTGGGTGCGCTTGAGCTGCGGGTGTATATGTTGATGTTGGAGAGGTGTATCGGAGGGCTTTACTGATTGCCCTACAAATCTTCCGCCCTTTGCCCAGTCGTTCACTATAGTGTGAGCGTGGAGTTGATGGATATGTAGTGAGTTGTTTTGGTTATGGTTATTTAACTGGGTCCGTACAGGCGGTCGGACTCTTTTGGCGACGGTTGGTAAATTGTGAAAAACTCTTCCTATCATATTGATTGATCGATTTGGGGATTTCTGGAGCGCACAGGTACCCAGGGGTTTCCCAGTGCTAAAAGAACCCAAAAGAGCTGTTGAAAAGCCAGAGACAAAGAAAGGCTTCATTTAGAAAAGAGACGTTTTCAGAAGCTTCCTAAAAGATAAGTGATCACTGTTGAGTTTGAGCTTTCACCGTAATTAATTCCAAATACTATAGGAGAAAGCTCCGCCTCCTTGTCTAGAAAGTCTAGTTTTTGGTATGACCCCTGGACTTTAAGTAGCTGAGCGGAGGCATCTTTACGTACATATCTCTGCAATTTACACATGAGATAGAAAGGCTCAGGGTTGAAATATGCTTTATGCACAAGGCTCAGATCCTTTTCTCAAATGGGAGTCAGTGCAGTTTCACCAGATCAACTGACACTTACAAAATGTAGGCATTCCTAAAATAAGTCTGACAGCTGCACTTTGGACCACGTGGAACCTCTATGTCTAATAACATGGCAGTTCAATGTATAGTGCATTTCCATTGTCCAGTCTCAAGTAAATTAGAGCCTGAACAAGTGACTTTCTTGCAGTGTCTGGCAGCAAAGGAAAGATTTTATATAGCATGCGCAGGAGGCTGAAGTATACAGAGACAGAACAAGTTACTTACCTTCGGTAATGCATTATCTGGTTTCGACAATGGTGGACAGTCAAAATATCGATTTTTAAATATCGAAGCACAGTTATATCGAGTTTTAAATATCGTAGGGACAAAATATCGAAGTCAAGAATATCTACAACCAGAATATCGAAGTTAAGGTAAGAAATATCGATGTTGCAAATATCGATGTTAGTAATATCGATAGTTAAATTATCGATGTTAATAATATCGATATTTATATGAGTGTTATGTATTTTAGTATGTATTTAATATGTATGTGTTCTATATTTTTTGTTAAGTATTGTACTGTTTTTTAAATATATGTATACATTTTTTAGAAATTAGTAATTTTTTTAAAAGTAAATTTTGCGTTTTAGTACCGTAGCAGGTTGTGGGATTATAGGGGAATAGGGTGGGAAGTAATTTAATTATAGTAAATTAAATAATAATTTTTAGGAATTATGAATTGATTTTAATTAAATTTTGTGTTTTATTTATGTAGCGGGTTGTGGGTTTATAGGGGAATAGGGTGGGAAGTAATTTAATTTTAATTAAGCAATTATTAATTTTAATTATTGTTATTAATAATTAATTTATTGTTAATTAATTATTAATTGGTAATTAATTATTATTAATTGATAATTATTTTATTTGCATTAATTTATTATTGGAGTGGGTTGTGTGTTTTTAGGGAATAGGGTGGTAAGTAATTTATTTGTAATTAAGTAATTAATTAAGAAAAATTGAGTAGTGATAATTAATTTTTTTGTTAATTAATTTTTAATTGGTTAATATTTCTTATTAAATATTATTTACTGGTATTGATATTTTTGTTAATTAATTATTAATTGGTTATTAATTTCTATTAAATATTATTTATTGGTATTGAAAATTAATTTTTTGTTAATTAATTAATTGGCCCTACATTTTTATTAAATATTATTTATTGGTATTGATAATTAATGTTTTTGTTAATTAATTAATAATTGGTTATTAATTTTTATTACATATTATTTATTGTTATTGATTTTTTTAAATTTAATTATTAATTGCAACTTAATTTTTATGAATTGATTAATTGAAAATTAATTTAATTGTGTGAAATTTTATGTGGAGTGTGTTGTGTGTTTATTGGGGAATAGGGTGGGAAGTATTTAATATTATTAAAGTAATTATTATTTTTGATATATTTGTAGTTTTTTTTTTTCTAAATTTATTACTAAATCATTATTTAATTACAATATTTATTTCATTTATATGTATGTTATTTTTAATATCTACGTTGTCCAACGCTTTCCCTACTGTTGCACTCACTGGAGTGGGAATAGTAATTGTTTCCCCTACGCTATCCAGCGCTTTCCTTCTGTTGCACTCTCTGGAGTGGGAATAGTAATTTTTACCCCAACGCTATCCAACGCTTTCCCTACTGTTGCACTCTCTGGAGTGGGAATAGTAATTTTTACCCCTACGCTATCCAGCGCTTTCCCTACTGTTGCACTTACTGAAGTGGGAATAGTAATTTTTACCCCTACGCTATCCAGCGCTTTCCCTACTGTTGCACTCTCTGGAGTGGGAATAGTAATTTTTACCCCTACGCTATCCAGCGCTTTCCCTACTGTTGCACTCTCTGGAGTGGGAATAGTAATTTTTACCCCTACGCTATCCAACCCTTTCCCTACTGTTGCACTCTCTGGAGTGGGAATAGTAATGTTTACCCCTACGCTATCCAACCCTTTCCCTACTGTTGCACTCTCTGGAGTGGGAATAGTAATTTTTACCCCTACGCTATCCAACCCTTTCCCTACTGTTGCACTCACTGGAGTGGGAATAGTAATTTTACCCCTACGCTATCCAGCGCTTTCCCTACTGTTGCACTCTCTGTAGTGGGAATAGTAATTTTACCCCTACGCTATCCAGCGCATTCCCTACTGTTGCACTCTCTGGAGTGGGAATAGTAATTTTACCCCTACGCTATCCAGCGCTTTCCCTACTGTTGCACTCACTGGAGTGGGAATAGTAATTTTTACCCCTACGCTATCCAGCGCTTTCCCTACTGTTGCACTCTCTGGAGTGGGAATAGTAATTTTTACCCCTACGCTATCCAACGCTTTCCCTACTGTTGCACTCACTGGAGTGGGAATAGTAATTTTTACCCATACGCTATCCAGCGCTTTCCCTACTGTTGCACTCTCTGTAGTGGGAATAGTAATTTTTACCCCTACGCTATCCAACGCTTTCTCTACTGTTGCACTATGTGGAGTAAGTATATATATTAATGTATATGTATATGTTTAATTTATTTTAACATTTAATGTATTAGGGGCCCATTACGATACCCGGCGTAAAAAATCCGCCAGGCATGGAAGCGGCAAAATCCGCTTGCACACACCGTCTGAACACCGACCACGCCATTACGATTACACAAACCGAAAACCGCCATCGGTGGAAAAATCACACAAGATACCGCCCGCCATCGTCCGAGTCGGAGTCAAACCGCCCGCCACGGACGGAAACACGCACGACAACACAAAACCGCCCGCCCTCACGGCCGACACACCGCACGTGAAATTACGATCGCACCGCCATGAGCGCGGAAAACTACAAATATACCGCACGCCAGCGCAAACAACGCCGATGAGAATCGACACGGCAGAAGCCATGGCGCCCACGTCCCTGCACAGAAACCATCCGCTCACAAAACCAATAGCACACAACATGGCCAACAAGTCCACACAGCAAGGCACGCACAAATACACAAGCACAGTACACATCCCGAAAACACCCCCGGACAAACAAAAACTACAAAGGCCAGAACCCCAGACACAACACACCTGAAAACAACAGACCATGAGGACACACCCACATAGGTAAGTACAAAAGCAGCACTCCCACAGACCACAACCCCTTGCAACATTGCAAACCAGAGAGGAGAGGAGAGGACACAGTGACACAGCAAGGACAGCAGCACACCACAGAAACGCACACATCACAACCACCACCACCACCAGCACCACCACCAAACACCGGCACCACAAACCCCTGCACATTACACAACACACACCGCACCAGCACCACAAACACCATGGCACCACAAAGAATGCCCAAGTTCACGCCCATTGAGCTGACGGTCATGGTCGACGAGATCATCAAGGTGCACCCACAAATCTATGGGAACATGGTCCAGCACACACCACTAGCCACCAGAAACAGAATGTGGAACCGGATCGTAGACCAGGTCAATGCAGTCGGGACCCTGCCCAGGAACAGAGGAGAAATCAACAAAC